>CM065589.1:523328698-524528698 GCA_033119425.1 Bufotes viridis
CAATTAGCAGCAGTGTTCTTGTAATTAATACCGCCAAAGGCATTATTGTCCAGTGTTGTAATTTTGCTGAAAAAAAGGCCAATTTAATCAATCTGGTGTTTGTTAGACCAGAAAAACTTCGGCCTCACGTTTTCACTCCTCTAAAAAGGAATTATATTTCCCCGTGTGGGGATCTATGTACCAAAACTAGCATTATAAAAAATCTGGTGTCCAATTAGCAGCAGTGTTCTTGTAATTAATACCGCCAAAGGCATTATTGTCCAGTGTTGTAATTTTGCTGAAAAAAAGGCCAATTTAATCAATCTGGTGTTTGTTAGACCAGAAAAACTAGGCCTCACGTTTTCACTCCTCTAAAAAGCAATTATATTTCCCCGTGTGGGGATCTATGTACCAAAACTAGCATTATAAAAAATCTGGTGTCCAATTAGCAGCAGTGTTCTTGTAATTAATACCGCCAAAGGCATTGTTGTCCAGTGTTGTAATTTTGGTGAAAAAAAGGCCAATTTAATCAATCTGGTGTTTGTTAGACCAGAAAAACTAGGCCTCACGTTTTCACTCCTCTAAAAAGCAATTATATTTCCCCGTGTGGGGATCTATGTACCAAAACTAGCATTATAAAAAATCTGGTGTCCAATTAGCAGCAGTGTTCTTGTAATTAATACCGCCAAAAGGCATTATTGTCCAGTGTTGTAATTTTGCTGAAAAAAAGGCCAATTTAATCAATCTGGTGTTTGTTAGACCAGAAAAACTCGGCCTCACGTTTTCACTCCTCTAAAAGGAATTATATTTCCCCGTGTGGGGATCTATGTACCAAAACTAGCATTATAAAAAATCTGGTGTCCAATTAGCAGCAGTGTTCTTGTAATTAATACCGCCAAAAGGCATTATTGTCCAGTGTTGTAATTTTGCTGAAAAAAGGCCAATTTAATCAATCTGGTGTTTGTTAGACCAGAAAAACTCGGCCTCACGTTTTCACTCCTCTAAAAGGAATTATATTTCCCCGTGTGGGGATCTATGTACCAAAACTAGCATTATAAAAAATCTGGTGTCCAATTAGCAGCAGTGTTCTTGTAATTAATACCGCCAAAGGCATTGTTGTCCAGTGTTGTAATTTTGCTGAAAAAAAGGCCAATTTAATCAATCTGGTGTTTGTTAGACCAGAAAAACTAGACCTCACGTTTTCACTCCTCTAAAAGGAATTATATTTCCCCGTGTGGGGATCTATGTACCAAAACTAGCATTATAAAAAATCTGGTGTCCAATTAGCAGCAGTGTTCTTGTAATTATTACTGCCAAAGGCATTATTGTCCAGTGTTGTAATTTTGGTGAAAAAAGGCCAATTTAATCAATCTGGTGTTTGTTAGACCAGAAAAACTAGGCCTCACGTTTTCACTCCTTTAAAAGGAATTATATTTCCCGTGTGGGGATCTAGGTACCAAAACTAGCATTATAAAAAATCTGGTGTCCAATTAGCAGCAGTGTTCTTGTAATTAATACCGCCAAAAGGCATTATTGTCCAGTGTTGTAATTTTGGTGAAAAAAAGGCCAATTTAATCAATCTGGTGTTTGTTAGACCAGAAAAACTAGGCCTCACGTTTTCACTCCTCTAAAAAGGAATTATTTTTCCCCGTGTGGGGATCTATGTACCAAAACCAGCATTATAAAAAATCTGGTGTCCAATTAGCAGCAGTGTTCTTGTAATTAATACCGCCAAAAGGCATTATTGTCCAGTGTTGTAATTTTGCTGAAAAAAAGGCCAATTTAATCAATCTGGTGTTTGTTAGACCAGAAGAAACTAGGCCTCACGTTTTCACTCCTCTAAAAGGAATTATTTTTCCCCGTGTGGGGATCTATGTACCAAAACCAGCATTATAAAAATCTGGTGTCCAATTAGCAGCAGTGTTCTTGTAATTAATACCGCCAAAGGCATTATTGTCCAGTGTTGTAATTTTGCTTAAAAAAAGGCCAATTTAATCAATCTGGTGTTTGTTAGACCAGAAAAACTCGGCCTCACGTTTTCACTCCTCTAAAAAGGAATTATATTTCCCCGTGTGGGGATCTATGTACCAAAACTAGCATTATAAAAAAATCTGGTGTCCAATTAGCAGCAGTGTTCTTGTAATTAATACCGCCAAAAGGCATTGTTGTCCAGTGTTGTAATTTTGCTGAAAAAAAGGCCAATTTAATCAATCTGGTGTTTGTTAGACCAGAAAAACTCGGCCTCACGTTTTCACTCCTCTAAAAAGGAATTATATTTCCCCGTGTGGGGATCTATGTACCAAAACTAGCATTATAAAAAATCTGGTGTCCAATTAGCAGTAGTGTTCTTGTAATTATTACTGCCAAAAGGCATTATTGTCCAGTGTTGTAATTTTGGTGAAAAAAAGGCCAATTTAATCAATCTGGTGTTTGTTAGACCAGAAAAACTCGGCCTCACGTTTTCACTCCTTTAAAAAGGAATTATATTTCCCCGTGTGGGGATCTAGGTACCAAAACTAGCATTATAAAAAATCTGGTGTCCAATTAGCAGCAGTGTTCTTGTAATTAATACCGCCAAAAGGCATTATTGTCCAGTGTTGTAATTTTGTTGAAAAAAAGGCCAATTTAATCAATCTGGTGTTTGTTAGACCAGAAAAACTAGGCCTCACGTTTTCACTCCTCTAAAAAGGAATTATTTTTCCCCGTGTGGGGATCTATGTACCAAAACCAGCATTATAAAAAATCTGGTGTCCAATTAGCAGCAGTGTTCTTGTAATTAATACCGCCAAAAGGCATTATTGTCCAGTGTTGTAATTTTGCTGAAAAAAAGGCCAATTTAATCAATCTGGTGTTTGTTAGACCAGAAAAACTCGGCCTCACGTTTTCACTCCTCTAAAAAGGAATTATATTTCCCCGTGTGGGGATCTATGTACCAAAACTAGCATTATAAAAAAATCTGGTGTCCAATTAGCAGCAGTGTTCTTGTAATTAATACCGCCAAAAGTCATTATTGTCCAGTGTTGTAATTTTGGTGAAAAAAAGGCCAATTTAATCAATCTGGTGTTTGTTAGACCAGAAAAACTCGGCCTCACGTTTTCACTCCTCTAAAAAGGAATTATATTTCCCCGTGTGGGGATCTATGTACCAAAACTAGCATTATAAAAAATCTGGTGTCCAATTAGCAGCAGTGTTCTTGTAATTATTACTGCCAAAAGGCATTATTGTCCAGTGTTGTAATTTTGCTGAAAAAAAGGCCAATTTAATCAATCTGGTGTTTGTTAGACCAGAAAAACTAGGCCTCACGTTTTCACTCCTTTAAAAAGGAATTATATTTCCCCGTGTGTGTATCTATGTACCAAAACTAGCATTATAAAAAATCTGGTGTCCAATTAGCAGCAGTGTTCTTGTAATTAATACTGCCAAAAGGCATTATTGTCCAGTGTTGTAATTTTGCTGAAAAAAAGGCCAATTTAATCAATCTGGTGTTTGTTAGACCAGAAAAACTCGGCCTCACGTTTTCACTCCTCTAAAAAGGAATTATATTTCCCCGTGTGGGGATCTATGTACCAAAACTAGCATTATAAAAAATATGGTGTCCAATTAGCAGCAGTGTTCTTGTAATTAATACCGCCAAAAGGCATTATATCGTCCAGTGTTGTAATTTTGGTGAAAAAAAGGCCAATTTAATCAATCTGCTGTTTGTTAGACCAGAAAAACTAGACCTCACGTTTTCACTCCTCTAAAAAGGAATTATATTTCCCCGTGTGGGAATCTATGTACCAAAACTGGCATTATAAAAAATCTGGTGTCCAATTAGCAGCAGTGTTCTTGTAATTAATACCGCCAAAAGGCATTATTGTCCAGTGTTGTAAGTTTGCTGAAAAAAGGCCAATTTAATCAATCTGGTGTTTGGTAGACCAGAAAAACTAGGCCTCACGTTTTCACTCCTCTAAAAAGGAATTATTTTTCCCCGTGTGGGGATCTATGTACCAAAACCAGCATTATAAAAAATCTGGTGTCCAATTAGCAGCAGTGTTCTTGTAATTAATACCGCCAAAAGGCATTATTGTCCAGTGTTGTAATTTTGCTGAAAAAAAGGCCAATTTAATCAATCTGGTGTTTGTTAGACCAGAAAAACTCGGCCTCACGTTTTCACTCCTCTAAAAAGGAATTATATTTCCCCGTGTGGGGATCTATGTACAAAAACTAGCATTATAAAAAAATCTGGTGTCCAATTAGCAGCAGTGTTCTTGTAATTAATACCGCCAAAGGCATTATTGTCCAGTGTTGTAATTTTGCTGAAAAAAAGGCCAATTTAATCAATCTGGTGTTTGTTAGACCAGAAAAACTACGGCCTCACGTTTTCACTCCTCTAAAAGGAATTATATTTCCCGTGTGGGGATCTATGTACCAAAACTAGCATTATAAAAAATCTGGTGTCCAATTAGCAGCAGTGTTCTTGTAATTAATACCGCCAAAGGCATTATTGTCCAGTGTTGTAATTTTGGTGAAAAAAAGGCCAATTTAATCAATCTGGTGTTTGTTAGACCAGAAAAACTAGGCCTCACGTTTTCACTCCTCTAAAAAGCAATTATATTTCCCCGTGTGGGGATCTATGTACCAAAACTAGCATTATAAAAATCTGGTGTCCAATTAGCAGCAGTGTTCTTGTAATTAATACCGCCAAAGGCATTATTGTCCAGTGTTGTAATTTTGGTGAAAAAAAGGCCAATTTAATCAATCTGGTGTTTGTTAGACCAGAAAAACTAGGCCTCACGTTTTCACTCCTCTAAAAAGCAATTATATTTCCCCGTGTGGGGATCTATGTACAAAAACTAGCATTATAAAAAATCTGGTGTCCAATTAGCAGCAGTGTTCTTGTATTTAATACCGCCAAAAGGCATTATTGTCCAGTGTTGTAATTTTGGTGAAAAAAAGGCCAATTTAATCAATCTGGTGTTTGTTAGACCAGAAAAACTAGGCCTCACGTTTTCACTCCTCTAAAAAGGAATTATTTTTCCCCGTGTGGGGATCTATGTACCAAAACTAGCATTATAAAAAAATCTGGTGTCCAATTAGCAGCAGTGTTCTTGTAATTAATACCGCCAAAAGGCATTATTGTCCAGTGTTGTAATTTTGCTGAAAAAAAGGCCAATTTAATCAATCTGGTGTTTGTTAGACCAGAAAAACTCGGCCTCACGTTTTCACTCCTCTAAAAAGGAATTATATTTCCCCGTGTGGGGATCTATGTACCAAAACTAGCATTATAAAAAATCTGGTGTCCAATTAGCAGCAGTGTTCTTGTAATTATTACTGCCAAAAGGCATTATTGTCCAGTGTTGTAATTATGCTGAAAAAAAGGCCAATTTAATCAATCTGGTGTTTGTTAGACCAGAAAAACTAGGCCTCACGTTTTCACTCCTTTAAAAAGGAATTATATTTACCCGTGTGGGGATCTATGTACCAAAACTAGCATTATAAAAAATCTGGTGTCCAATTAGCAGCAGTGTTCTTGTAATTAATACCGCCAAAAGGCATTATTGTCCAGTGTTGTAATTTTGGTGAAAAAAAGGCCAATTTAATCAATCTGGTGTTTGTTAGACCAGAAAAACTTGGCCTCACGTTTTCACTCCTCTAAAAGGAAATATATTTCCCCGTGTGGGGATCTATGTACCAAAACTAGCATTATAAAAAATCTGGTGTCCAATTAGCAGCAGTGTTCTTGTAATTAATACCGCCAAAAGGCATTATATCTTCCAGTGTTGTAATTTTGGTGAAAAAAAGGCCAATTTAATCAATCTGGTGTTTGTTAGACCAGAAAAACTAGACCTCACATTTTCACTCCTCTAAAATGGAATTATATTTCCCCATGTGGGAATCTATGTACCAAAACTGGCATTATAAAAAATCTGGTGTCCAATTAGCAGCAGTGTTCTTGTAATTAATACCGCCAAAAGGCATTATTGTCCAGTGTTGTAATTTTGCTGAAAAAAAGGCCAATTTAATCAATCTGGTGTTTGTTAGACCAGAAAAACTAGGCCTCACGTTTTCACTCCTCTAAAAAGGAATTATATTTCCCCGTGTGGGGATCTATGTACCAAAACTAGCATTATAAAAAATCTGGTGTCCAATTAGCAGCAGCGTTCTTGTAATTAATACCGCCAAAAGGCATTATTGTCCAGTGTTGTAATTTTGGTGAAAAAAAAGGCCAATTTAATCAATCTGGTGTTTGTTAGACCAGAAAAACTAGCCCTCATGTTTTCACTCCTCTAAAAAGCAATTATATTTCCCCGTGTGGGGATCTATGTAAAAAAACTAGCATTATAAAAAATCTGGTGTCCAATTAGCAGCAGTGTTCTTGTAATTAATACCGCCAAAAGGCATTATTGTCCAGTGTTGTAATTTTGGTGAAAAAAAGGCCAATTTAATCAATCTGGTGTTTGTTAGACCAGAAAAACTAGGCCTCACGTTTTCACTCCTCTAAAAAGCAATTATATTTCCCTGTGTGGGTATCTATGTACAAAAACTAGCATTATAAAAAATCTGGTGTCCAATTAGCAGCAGTGTTCTTGTAATTAATACCGCCAAAAGGCATTATTGTCCAGTGTTGTAATTTTGCTGAAAAAAAGGCCAATTTAATCAATCTGGTGTTTGTTAGACCAGAAAAACTAGGCCTCACGTTTTCACTCCTCTAAAAAGGAATTATTTTTCCCCGTGTGGGGATCTATGTACCAAAACCAGCATTATAAAAAATCTGGTGTCCAATTAGCAGCAGTGTTCTTGTAATTAATACCGCCAAAAGGCATTATTGTCCAGTGTTGTAATTTTGCTGAAAAAAAGGCCAATTTAATCAATCTGGTGTTTGTTAGACCAGAAAAACTTCGGCCTCACGTTTTCACTCCTCTAAAAGGAATTATATTTCCCCGTGTGGGGATCTATGTACCAAAACTAGCATTATAAAAAATCTGGTGTCCAATTAGCAGCAGTGTTCTTGTAATTAATACCGCCAAAAGGCATTGTTGTCCAGTGTTGTAATTTTGCTGAAAAAAAGGCCAATTTAATCAATCTGGTGTTTGTTAGACCAGAAAAACTAGACCTCACGTTTTCACTCCTCTAAAAAGGAATTATATTTCCCCCGTGTGGGAATCTATGTACCAAAACTAGCATTATAAAAAATCTGGTGTCCAATTAGCAGCAGTGTTCTTGTAATTAATACTGCCAAAAGGCATTATTGTCCAGTGTTGTAATTTTGGTGAAAAAAGGCCAATTTAATCAATCTGGTGTTTGTTAGACCAGAAAAACTAGGCCTCACGTTTTCACTCCTCTAAAAAGCAATTATATTTCCCCGTGTGGGGATCTATGTACCAAAACAAGCATTATAAAAAATCTGGTGTCCAATTAGCAGCAGTGTTCTTGTAATTAATACCGCCAAAAGGCATTATTGTCCAGTGTTGTAATTTTGGTGAAAAAAAGGCCAATTTAATCAATCTGGTGTTTGTTAGACCAGAAAAACTAGGCCTCACGTTTTCACTCCTCTAAAAAGGAATTATTTTTCCCCGTGTGGGGATCTATGTACCAAAACCAGCATTATAAAAAATCTGGTGTCCAATTAGCAGCAGTGTTCTTGTAATTAATACCGCCAAAAGGCATTATTGTCCAGTGTTGTAATTTTGCTGAAAAAAAGGCCAATTTAATCAATCTGGTGTTTGTTAGACCAGAAAAACTCGGCCTCACGTTTTCACTCCTCTAAAAAGGAATTATATTTCCCCGTGTGGGGATCTATGTACCAAAACCAGCATTATAAAAAATCTGGTGTCCAATTAGCAGCAGTGTTCTTGTAATTAATACCGCCAAAAGGCATTGTTGTCCAGTGTTGTAATTTTGCTGAAAAAAGGCCAATTTAATCAATCTGGTGTTTGTTAGACCAGAAAAACTACGGCCTCACGTTTTCACTCCTCTAAAAGGAATTATATTTCCCGTGTGGGGATCTATGTACCAAAACTAGCATTATAAAAAATCTGGTGTCCAATTAGCAGCAGTGTTCTTGTAATTAATACCGCCAAAAGGCATTGTTGTCCAGTGTTGTAATTTTGGTGAAAAAAGGCCAATTTAATCAATCTGGTGTTTGTTAGACCAGAAAAACTAGGCCTCACGTTTTCACTCCTCTAAAAAGGAATTATATTTCCCCGTGTGGGGATCTATGTACCAAAACTAGCATTATAAAAATCTGGTGTCCAATTAGCAGCAGTGTTCTTGTAATTAATACCGCCAAAAGGCATTATTGTCCAGTGTTGTAATTTTGGTGAAAAAAAGGCCAATTTAATCAATCTGGTGTTTGTTAGACCAGAAAAACTAGGCCTCACGTTTTCACTCCTCTAAAAGGAATTATATTTCCCCGTGTGGGGATCTATGTACCAAAACTAGCATTATAAAAATCTGGTGTCCAATTAGCAGCAGTGTTCTTGTAATTAATACCGCCAAAAGGCATTATTGTCCAGTGTTGTAATTTTGCTGAAAAAAAGGCCAATTTAATCAATCTGGTGTTTGTTAGACCAGAAAAACTACGGCCTCACGTTTTCACTCCTCTAAAAGGAATTATATTTCCCCGTGTGGGGATCTATGTACCAAAACTAGCATTATAAAAAATCTGGTGTCCAATTAGCAGCAGTGTTCTTGTAATTAATACCGCCAAAAGGCATTATTGTCCAGTGTTGTAATTTTGCTGAAAAAAGGCCAATTTAATCAATCTGGTGTTTGTTAGACCAGAAAAACTACGACCTCACGTTTTCACTCCTCTAAAAGGAATTATATTTCCCCGTGTGGGGATCTATGTACCAAAACTAGCATTATAAAAAATCTGGTGTCCAATTAGCAGCAGTGTTCTTGTAATTAATACCGCCAAAAGGCATTATTGTCCAGTGTTGTAATTTTGCTGAAAAAAAGGCCAATTTAATCAATCTGGTGTTTGTTAGACCAGAAAAACTACGGCCTCACGTTTTCACTCCTCTAAAAAGGAATTATATTTCCCGTGTGGGGATCTATGTACCAAAACTAGCATTATAAAAAATCTGGTGTCCAATTAGCAGCAGTGTTCTTGTAATTAATACTGCCAAAAGGCATTATTGTCCAGTGTTGTAATTTTGCTGAAAAAAAGGCCAATTTAATCAATCTGGTGTTTGTTAGACCAGAAAAACTAGGCCTCACGTTTTCACTCCTCTAAAAGGAATTATATTTCCCCGTGTGGGGATCTATGTACCAAAACTAGCATTATAAAAAATCTGGTGTCCAATTAGCAGCAGTGTTCTTGTAATTAATACCGCCAAAAGGCATTATTGTCCAGTGTTGTAATTTTGCTGAAAAAAAAGGCCAATTTAATCAATCTGGTGTTTGTTAGACCAGAAAAACTAGGCCTCACGTTTTCACTCCTCTAAAAGGAATTATATTTCCCCGTGTGGGGATCTATGTACCAAAACTAGCATTATAAAAAATCTGGTGTCCAATTAGCAGCAGTGTTCTTGTAATTAATACCGCCAAAAGGCATTATTGTCCAGTGTTGTAATTTTGCTGAAAAAAAGGCCAATTTAATCAATCTGGTGTTTGTTAGACCAGAAAAACTAGGCCTCACGTTTTCACTCCTCTAAAAGGAATTATATTTCCCCGTGTGGGGATCTATGTACCAAAACTAGCATTATAAAAATCTGGTGTCCAATTAGCAGCAGTGTTCTTGTAATTAATACCGCCAAAGGCATTATTGTCCAGTGTTGTAATTTTGCTGAAAAAAAGGCCAATTTAATCAATCTGGTGTTTGTTAGACCAGAAAAACTACGGCCTCACGTTTTCACTCCTCTAAAAGGAATTATATTTCCCCGTGTGGGGATCTATGTACCAAAACTAGCATTATAAAAAATCTGGTGTCCAATTAGCAGCAGTGTTCTTGTAATTAATACCGCCAAAAGGCATTATTGTCCAGTGTTGTAATTTTGCTGAAAAAAAGGCCAATTTAATCAATCTGGTGTTTGTTAGACCAGAAAAACTCGGCCTCACGTTTTCACTCCTCTAAAAGGAATTATATTTCCCGTGTGGGGATCTATGTACCAAAACTAGCATTATAAAAAATCTGGTGTCCAATTAGCAGCAGTGTTCTTGTAATTAATACCGCTAAAAGGCATTATTGTCCAGTGTTGTAATTTTGGTGAAAAAAAGGCCAATTTAATCAATCTGGTGTTTGTTAGACCAGAAAAACTAGGCCTCACGTTTTCACTCCTCTAAAAAGCAATTATATTTCCCGTGTGGGGATCTATGTACCAAAACTAGCATTATAAAAAATCTGGTGTCCAATTAGCAGCAGTGTTCTTGTAATTAATACCGCCAAAAGGCATTATTGTCCAGTGTTGTAATTTTGGTGAAAAAAGGCCAATTTAATCAATCTGGTGTTTGTTAGACCAGAAAAACTAGGCCTCACGTTTTCACTCCTCTAAAAGCAATTATATTTCCCCGTGTGGGGATCTATGTACCAAAACTAGCATTATAAAAAATCTGGTGTCCAATTAGCAGCAGTGTTCTTGTAATTAATACCGCCAAAGGCATTATTGTCCAGTGTTGTAATTTTGCTGAAAAAAGGCCAATTTAATCAATCTGGTGTTTGTTAGACCAGAAAAACTAGGCCTCACGTTTTCACTCCTCTAAAAGGAATTATATTTCCCGTGTGGGGATCTATGTACCAAAACCAGCATTATAAAAAATCTGGTGTCCAATTAGCAGCAGTGTTCTTGTAATTAATACCGCCAAAAGGCATTATTGTCCAGTGTTGTAATTTTGCTGAAAAAAAGGCCAATTTAATCAATCTGGTGTTTGTTAGACCAGAAAAACTCGGCCTCACGTTTTCACTCCTCTAAAAGGAATTATATTTCCCCGTGTGAGGATCTATGTACCAAAACTAGCATTATAAAAAATCTGGTGTCCAATTAGCAGCAGTGTTCTTGTAATTATTACCGCCAAAGGCATTATTGTCCAGTGTTGTAATTTTGCTGAAAAAAGGCCAATTTAATCAATCTGGTGTTTGTTAGACCAGAAAAACTAGGCCTCACGTTTTCACTCCTCTAAAAAGGAATTATATTTACCCGTGTGGGGATCTATGTACCAAAACTAGCATTATAAAAAATCTGGTGTCCAATTAGCAGCAGTGTTCTTGTAATTAATACCGCCAAAAGGCATTATTGTCCAGTGTTGTAATTTTGGTGAAAAAAAGGCCAATTTAATCAATCTGGTGTTTGTTAGACCAGAAAAACTTGGCCTCACGTTTTCACTCCTCTAAAAAGCAATTATATTTCCCTGTGTGGGGATCTATGTACCAAAACTAGCATTATAAATAATCTGGTGTCCAATTAGCAGCATTGTTCTTGTAATTAATACCGCCAAAAGGCATTATATCGTCCAGTGTTGTAATTTTGGTGAAAAAAAGGCCAATTTAATCAATCTGGTGTTTGTTAGACCAGAAAAACTAGACCTCACGTTTTCACTCCTCTAAAAAGGAATTATATTTCCCCGTGTGGGAATCTATGTACCAAAACTGGCATTATAAAAAATCTGGTGTCCAATTAGCAGCAGTGTTCTTGTAATTAATACCGCCAAAAGGCATTATTGTCCAGTGTTGTAATTTTGCTGAAAAAAAGGCCAATTTAATCAATCTGGTGTTTGTTAGACCAGAAAAACTAGGCCTCACGTTTTCACTCCTCTAAAAAGCAATTATATTTCCCCGTGTGGGGATCTATGTACCAAAACTAGCATTATAAAAAATCTGGTGTCCAATTAGCAGCAGTGTTCTTGTAATTAATACCGCCAAAAGGCATTATTATCCAGTGTTGTAATTTTGGTGAAAAAAAGGCCAATTTAATCAATCTGGTGTTTGTTAGACCAGAAAAACTAGGCCTCACGTTTTCACTCCTCTAAAAGCAATTATATTTCCCCGTGTGGGGATCTATGTACCAAAACTAGCATTATAAAAATCTGGTGTCCAATTAGCAGCAGTGTTCTTGTAATTAATACCGCCAAAAGGCATTATTGTCCAGTGTTGTAATTTTGGTAAAAAAAAGGCCAATTTAATCAATCTGGTGTTTGTTAGACCAGAAAAACTAGGCCTCACGTTTTCACTCCTCTAAAAAGCAATTATATTTCCCCGTGTGGGGATCTATGTACAAAAACTAGCATTATAAAAAATCTGGTGTCCAATTAGCAGCAGTGTTCTTGTAATTAATACCGCCAAAAGGCATTATTGTCCAGTGTTGTAATTTTGCTGAAAAAGGCCAATTTAATCAATCTGGTGTTTGTTAGACCAGAAAAACTAGGCCTCACGTTTTCACTCCTCTAAAAGGAATTATATTTCCCCGTGTGGGGATCTATGTACCAAAACCAGCATTATAAAAATCTGGTGTCCAATTAGCAGCAGTGTTCTTGTAATTAATACCGCCAAAAGGCATTATTGTCCAGTGTTGTAATTTTGCTGAAAAAAAGGCCAATTTAATCAATCTGGTGTTTGTTATACCAGAAAAACTCGGCCTCACGTTTTCACTCCTCTAAAAAGGAATTATATTTCCCCGTGTGGGGATCTATGTACCAAAACTAGCATTATAAAAAAATCTGGTGTCCAATTAGCAGCAGTGTTCTTGTAATTAATACCGCCAAAAGGCATTGTTGTCCAGTGTTGTAATTTTGCTGAAAAAAAGGCCAATTTAATCAATCTGGTGTTTGTTAGACCAGAAAAACTAGACCTCACGTTTTCACTCCTCTAAAAAGGAATTATATTTCCCCGTGTGGGGATCTATGTACCAAAACTAGCATTATAAAAAATCTGGTGTCCAATTAGCAGTAGTGTTCTTGTAATTATTACTGCCAAAAGGCATTGTTGTCCAGTGTTGTAATTTTGGTGAAAAAAGGCCAATTTAATCAATCTGGTGTTTGTTAGACCAGAAAAACTAGGCCTCACGTTTTCACTCCTTTAAAAGCAATTATATTTCCCCGTGTGGGGATCTAGGTACAAAACTAGCATTATAAAAAATCTGGTGTCCAATTAGCAGCAGTGTTCTTGTAATTAATACCGCCAAAGGCATTATTGTCCAGTGTTGTAATTTTGCGTGAGAAAAAGGCCAATTTAATCAATCTGGTGTTTGTTAGACCAGAAAAACTAGGCCTCACGTTTTCACTCCTCTCAAAAGGAATTATTTTTTCCCGTGTGGGGATCTATGTACCAAAACCAGCATTATAAAAAATCTGGTGTCCAATTAGCAGCAGTGTTCTTGTAATTAATACCGCCAAAAGGCATTATTGTCCAGTGTTGTAATTTTGCTGAAAAAAAGGCCAATTTAATCAATCTGGTGTTTGTTAGACCAGAAAAACTAGGCCTCAACGTTTTCACTCCTCTAAAAAGAATTATTTTTCCCCGTGTGGGGATCTATGTACCAAAACCAGCATTATCAAAAATCTGGTGTCCAATTAGCAGCAGTGTTCTTGTAATTAATACCGTAAAAGGCATTATTGTCCAGTGTTGTAATTTTGCTGAAAAAAAGGCCAATTTAATCAATCTGGTGTTTGTTAGACCAGAAAAAACTACGGCCTCACGTTTCACTCCTCTAAAAGGAATTATATTTCCCGTGTGGGGATCTATGTACCAAAACTAGCATTATAAAAAATCTGGTGTCCAATTAGCAGCAGTGTTCTTGTAATTAATACCGCCAAAAGGCATTGTTGTCCAGTGTTGTAATTTTGCTGAAAAAAAGGCCAATTTAATCAATCTGGTGTTTGTTAGACCAGAAGAAACTAGACCTCACGTTTTCACTCCTCTAAAAGGAATTATATTTCCCGTGTGGGGATCTATGTACCAAAACTAGCATTATAAAAAATCTGGTGTCCAATTAGCAGTAGTGTTCTTGTAATTATTACGCTCAAAGGCATTATTGTCAGTGTTGTAATTTTGCTGAAAAAAAGGCCAATTTAATCAATCTGGTGTTTGTTAGACCAGAAAAACTAGGCCTCACGTTTTCACTCCTTTAAAAGGAATTATATTTCCCGTGTGGGGATCTAGGTACCAAAACTAGCATTATAAAAATCTGGTGTCAATTAGCAGCAGTGTTCTTGTAATTAATACCGCCAAAGGCATTGTTGTCCAGTGTTGTAATTTTGGTGAAAAAAGGCCAATTTAATCAATCTGGTGTTTGTTAGACCAGAAAAACTAGGCCTCACGTTTTCTCCTCTAAAAAGATTATTTTGTTCTGGGGTGAAATTAACCTGCCAATATAGCAATACCCTGAATCTGGTGTCCAAGCAGTTGCAAGCCAGATTTCCTAGTATCCGCTTACACATATATTTTGTTCTGGGGTGAAATTAACCTGCCAATATAGCAATACCCTGAATCTGGCGTCCAAGCAGTTGCAGGCCAGATTTCATAGTGTCTGCTTACACATATATTTTGTTCTGGGGTGAAATTAACCTGCCAATATAGCAATACCCTGAATCTGGTGTCCAATCAGTTGCAGTCCAGATTTCCTAGTATCTGCTTACACATATATTTTGTTCTGGGGTGAAGTTAACCTGCCAATATAGCAATACCCTGGATCTGTTGTTCAAGCAGTTGCAGGCCAGTTTTCATAGTATCCGCTTACACATATATTTTGTTCTGGGGTGAAATTAACCTGCCAATATAGCAATACCCTGGATCTGTTGTTCAAGCAGTTGCAGGCCAGATTTCCTGGTATCCGCTTACACATATATTTTGTTCTGTGGTGAAATTAACCTGCCAATATAGCAGTACCTTGAATCTGGTGTCCAATCAGTTGCAGGCCAGATTTTATGATATCCGCTTACTCATATATTTTGTTCTGGGGTGAAATTAACCTGCCAATATAGCAATACCCTGAATCTGGTTTCAAAGCAGTTGCAGGCCAGATTTCCTAGTATCCGCTTACATATATTTTGTTCTGGGGTGAAATTAACCTGCCAATATAGCAATACCCTGATTCTGGTGTCTCAAGCAGTTGCAGGCCAGATTTCATAGTGTCTGCCAAACACATATTTTGTTCTGGGGTGAAATTAATTTTGCAAATATAGCAATACCTGAATCTTGTGTCCCAGCAGTTGCAGGCCAGATTTCATACTGTCTGCTAAAACATATATTTTGTTCTGGGGTGAAATTAATCTGGCAAAATAGCAATACCCTGAATCTGTTGTCCCAGCAGTTGCAGGCCAATTGTAAATCTGTCCATAAATAGATACCTTTCACCCAGGGCCTAAATACTAGCCCTAAAAAGATATTCCCCTAAATCAGTGGTTACTGCTGTGCACTGGATTAGTGTAATACGCTACATAAACAAATAGGCAGATAGTGTTAAGTGCCTGTAAAAAGGCCTAAAGTTGAAATCAATACATTGGGCCAAATATTTTTTCCTTATTGTGGTGCTTAGTGAACGGTAACAATGAGGAAAACATCTAGTAAGGGACGCGGACGCGATCGTGGTGGTGTTACTGTACCCTCTGGTGCTGTTAAAGGACATGGCCATTCTGGCACAGCCACACTGGCCTTTTAAATGCTGTCATTCAGGCTGGTGGACACAGACAGCTTCAAACAGCTGATGTCCATGGCTGTCCCACAGTATGTTGTCCCCAGCCGCCACTACTTCTCCAAGACAGCCGTGCTTTCCCTGCACAACCAAGTATCCGATAAAATCAAGTGTGCCCTGCGCAACGCCATCTGTGGCAAGTTCCACCTAACCACAGATACGTGGACCAGTAAGCACGGCCAGGGACGCTTTATCTCCCTAACTGCACACTGGGTAAATGTAGTGGCGGCTGGGCCCCAGGAAGAGAGTTCCTTGGCGCACGTCCTTCCGCCGCCAAGGATCACAGGGCATCATTCTTTGCCTCCTGTAGCCTTCTCCTCCTTCTCGGCTTCCTCCTCCTCTGCTTCCACCAGCTCATCCAGTCAGCCACATGCCTTCACCACCAACTTCAGCACAGCCCGGGGTAAATGTCAGCAGGCCATTCTGAAACTCATATGTCCAAGCAGTTGCAGGCCAGATTTCATAGTATCCGCTTACACATATATTTTGTTCTGGGGTGAAATTAACCTGCCAATATAGCAATACCCTGAATCTGGTGTCCAAGCAGTTGCAGGCCAGATTTCATAGTATCCGCTTACACATATATTTTGTTCTGGGGTGAAATTAACCTGCCAATATAGCAATACCCTGAATCTGGTGTCCAAGCAGTTGCAGGCCAGATTTCATAGTATCCGCTTACACATATATTTTGTTCTGGGGTGAAATTAACCTGCCAATATAGCAATACCCTGAATTTGGTGTCCAAGCAGTTGCAGGCTATATTTCATAGTGTCCGCTTACACATATATTTTGTTCTGGGGTGAAATTAACCTGCCAATATAGCTATACCCTGAATCTGGTGTCCAAGCAGTTGCAGGCCAGATTTCATAGTGTCCGCTTACACATATATTTTGTTCTGGGGTGAAATTAACCTGCCAATATAGCCATACCCTGGATCTGTTGTCCAAGCAGTTGCAGGCCAGATTTCCTAGTATCCGCTTACACATATATTTTGTTCTGGGGTGAAATTAACCTGCCAATATAGCAATACCCTAAATCTGGTGTCCAAGCAGTTGCAGGCCAGATTTCCTAGTATCCGCTTACACATATATTTTGTTCTGGGGTGAAATTAACCTGCCAATATAGCAATACCCTGAATCTGGTGTCCAAGCAGTTGCAGGCCAGATTTCCTAGTATCCGCTTACACATATATTTTGTTCTGGGGTGAAATTAACCTGCCAATATAGCAATACTCTGGATCTGTTGTCCAAGCACTTGCAAGCCAGATTTCCTAGTATCTGCTTACACATATATTTTGTTCTGGGGTGAAATTAACCTGCCAATATAGCAATACCCTGAATCTGGTGTCCAAGCAGTTGCAGGCCAGATTTCATAGTATCCGCTTACACATATAATTTGTTCTGGGGTGAAATTAAGCTGGCAATATAGCAATACCAGGAATCTGGTGTCCAATTAGTTGCAGGCCAGATTTCCTAGTATCCGCTTACACATATATTTTGTTCTGGGGTGAAATTAACCTGCCAATATAGCAATACCCTGAATCTGGTGTCCAATCAGTTGCAGGCCAGATTTCCTAGTATCCGCTTACACATATATTTTGTTCTGGGGTGAAATTAACCTGCCAATATAGCAATACCCTGAATCTGGTGTCCAAGCAGTTGCAGGCCAGATTTCATAGTATCCGCTTACACATATATTTTGTTCTGGGGTGAAATTAACCTGCCAATATAGCAATACCCTGGATCTGTTGTCCAAGCAGTTGCAGGCCAGATTTCCTAGTATCCGCTTACACATATATTTTGTTCTGGGGTGAAATTAACCTGCCAATATAGCAATACCCTGAATCTGGTGTCCAAGCAGTTGCAGGCCAGATTTCATAGTGTCCGCTTACACATATATTTTGTTCTGGGGTGAAATTAACCTGCCAATATAGCAATACCCTGAATCTGGTGTCCAAGCAGTTGCAGGCCAGATTTCCTAGTATCCGCTTACACATATATTTTGTTCTGGGGTGAAATTAACCTGCCAATATAGCAATACCCTGAATCTGGTGTCCAAGCAGTTGCAGGCCAGATTTCATAGTATCCGCTTACACATATATTTTGTTCTGGGGTGAAATTAACCTGCCAATATAGCAATACCCTGGATCTGTTGTCCAAGCAGTTGCAGGCCAGATTTCCTAGTATCTGCTTACACATATATTTTGTTCTGGGGTGAAATTAACCTGCCAATATAGCAATACCCTGAATCTGGTGTCCAAGCAGTTGCAGGCCAGATTTCATAGTGTCCGCTTACACATATATTTTGTTCTGGGGTGAAATTAACCTGCCAATATAGCAGTACCTTGAATCTGGTGTCCAATCAGTTGCAGGCCAGATTTTATGGTATCCGCTTACACATATATTTTGTTCTGGGGTGAAATTAACCTGCCAATATAGCAATACCCTGAATCTGGTGTCCAAGCAGTTGCAGGCCAGATTTCATAGTGTCCGCTTACACATATATTTTGTTCTGGGGTGAAATTAACCTGCCAATATAGCAATACCCTGAATCTGGTGTCCAAGCAGTTGCAGGCCAGATTTCCTAGTGTCCGCTTACACATATATTTTGTTCTAGGGTGAAATTAATCTGCCAATATAGCAATACCCTGAATCTGGTGTCCAAGCAGTTGCAGGCCAGATTTCCTAGTATCCGCTTACACATATATTTTGTTCTGGGGTGAAATTAACCTGCCAATATAGCAATACCCTGAATCTGGTGTCCAAGCAGTTGCAGGCCAGATTTCATAGTGTCCGCTTACACATATATTTTGTTCTGGGGTGAAATTAACCTGCCAATATAGCAATACCCTGAATCTGGTGTCCAAGCAGTTGCAGGCCAGATTTCCTAGTATCTGCTTTCACATATATTTTGTTCTGGGGTGAAGTTAACCTGCCAATATAGCAATACCCTGAATCTGGCGTCCAAGCAGTTGCAGGCCAGATTTCATAGTGTCTGCTTACACATATATTTTGTTCTGGGGTGAAATTAACCTGCCAATATAGCAATACCCTGAATCTGGTGTCCAATCAGTTGCAGGCCAGATTTCCTAGTATCTGCTTTCACAAATATTTTGTTCTGGGGTGAAGTTAACCTGCCAATATAGCAATACCCTGAATCTGGTGTCCAAGCAGTTGCAGGCCAGATTTCCTGGTATCCGCTTACACATATATTTTGTTCTGGGGTGAAATTAACCTGCCAATATAGCAATACCCTGAATCTGGTGTCCAAGCAGTTGCAGGCCAGATTTCATAGTGTCCGCTTACACATATATTTTGTTCTGTGGTGAAATTAACCTGCCAATATAGCAGTACCTTGAATCTGGTGTCCAATCAGTTGCAGGCCAGATTTTATGGTATCCGCTTACACATATATTTTGTTCTGGGGTGAAATTAACCTGCCAATATAGCAATACCCTGGATCTGTTTTCAAAGCAGTTGCAGGCCAGATTTCCTAGTATCCGCTTACACATATATTTTGTTCTGGGGTGAAATTAACCTGCCAATATAGCAATACCCTGATTCTGGTGTCTCAGCAGTTGCAGGCCAGATTTCATAGTGTCTGCCAAAACACATATTTTGTTCTGGGGTGAAATTAATTTTGCAAAATAGCAATACCCTGAATCTTGTGTCCCAGCAGTTGCAGGCCAGATTTCATACTGTCTGCTAAAACATATATTTTGTTCTGGGGTGAAATTAATCTGGCAAAATAGCAATACCCTGAATCTGTTGTCCCAGCAGTTGCAGGCCAATTGTAAATCTGTCCATAAATAGATACCTTTCACCCAGGGCCTAAATACTAGCCCTAAAAAAGATATTCCCCTAAATCAGTGGTTACTGCTGTGCCTGGATTAGTGTAATACGCTACATAAACAAATAGGCAGATAGTGTTAAGTGCCTGTAAAAAAGGCCTAAAGTTGAAATCAATACATTGGGCCAAATATTTTTTTCCTTATTGTGGTGCTTAGTGAACGGTAACAATGAGGAAAACATCTAGTAAGGGACGCGGACGCGGTCGTGGTGGTGTTACTGTACCCTCTGGTGCTGTTAAAGGACATGGCCATTCTGGCACAGCCACACTGGCCTTTTAAATGCTGTCATTCAGGCTGGTGGACACAGACAGCTTCAAACAGCTGATGTCCATGGCTGTCCCACAGTATGTTGTCCCCAGCCGCCACTACTTCTCCAAGACAGCCGTGCTTTCCCTGCACAACCAAGTATCCGATAAAATCAAGTGTGCCCTGCGCAACGCCATCTGTGGCAAGTTCCACCTAACCACAGATACGTGGACCAGTAAGCACGGCCAGGGACGCTTTATCTCCCTAACTGCACACTGGGTAAATGTAGTGGCGGCTGGGCCCCAGGAAGAGAGTTCCTTGGCGCACGTCCTTCCGCCGCCAAGGATCACAGGGCATCATTCTTTGCCTCCTGTAGCCTTCTCCTCCTTCTCGGCTTCCTCCTCCTCTGCTTCCACCAGCTCATCCAGTCAGCCACATGCCTTCACCACCAACTTCAGCACAGCCCGGGGTAAATGTCAGCAGGCCATTCTGAAACTCATATGTTTGGGGGACAGGCCCCACACCGCGCAGGAGTTGTGGCGGGGTATTGACCAACAGACCGACCAGTGGTTTCTGCCGGTGGGCCTCAAGCCCGGCCTGGTGGTGTGCGATAATGGGCGAAATCTCGTCGCAGCTCTGGGACTAGCCGGTTTGACGCACATCCCTTGCCTGGCGCATGTGCTTAATTTGGTGGTGCAGAAGTTCATTCACAACTACCCCAACATGTCAGAGCTGCTGCATAAAGTGAGGGCCGTCTGTGCGCGCTTCCGGCGTTCAAATCCTGCCGCTGCTCGCCTGTCTGCGCTACAGCGGAACTTCGGCCTTCGCGCTCACCGCCTCATATGCGACGTGCCCACCAGGTGGAACTCCACCTTGCACATGCTGGAGAGACTGTGCGAGCAGCAGCAGGCCATAGTGGAGTTTCAGCTGCAGCACGCACGTGTCAGTCGCACTGCGGAACAGCACCACTTCACCACCAATGTTGGGCCTCCATGCGAGACCTGTGTGCCCTGTTGCGCTGTTTCGAGTACTCCACCAACATGGCCAGTGGTGATGACACCGTTATCAGCTTTACAATACCACTTGTATGTCTCCTTGAGAAAACGCTTAGGGCGATGATGGAAGAGGAGGTGACCCAGGAGGAGGAGGAGGGGTCATTTTTAGCACTTTCAGGCCAGTCAGTTAGAAGTGGCTCAGAGGTAGGTTTTTTGCAACAGCAGAGGCCAGGTACAAATGTGGCCAGCCAGGGCCCACTACTGGAGGACGAGGAGGATGAGGAGGAGGTGGAGGAGGATGAGGATGAAGCAGGTTCACAGCGGGGTGGCACCCGACACAGCTCAGGCCCATCACTGGTGCGTTGCTGGGGAGATACGGAGGACGATGACGATACACCTCCCACAGAGGACAGCTTGTCCTTACCTCTGGGGAGCCTGGCACACATGAGCGACCACATGCTGCAGTGCCTGCGCAACGACAGCAGAGTTTCGCACATTTTAACGTGTGCGGACTACTGGGTTGCCACCCTGCTGGATCCCCGGTACAAAGACAATGTGCCCACCTTACTTCCTGCACTGGAGCGTGATAGGAAGATGCACGAGTACAAGCGCACGCTGTTAGAGGCGCTCCTGAGAGCATTCCCAAATGTCACAGGGGAACAGGTGGAAGCCCAAGGCGAAGGCAAAGGAGGAGCAAGAGGTCGCCAACGCAGCAGTGTCACAGCCAGCTCTTCTGAGGGCAGGGTTAGCATGGCAGAAATGTGGAAAAGTTTTGTCTCCACGCCACAGCTAACTGCACCACCACCTGATACGGAACGTGTTAGCAGGAGGCAGCATTTCACTAACATGGTTGAACAGTACGTCTGCACACCCCTCTACGTACTGACTGATGGTTCGGCCCCATTCAACTTCTGGGTCTCCAAATTGTCCACGTGGCCAGAGTTAGCATTTTATGCCTTGGAGGTGCTGGCCTGCCCAGCGGCCAGCGTTTTGTCTGAACGTGTATTCAGCATGGCAGGGGGCGTCATTACTGACAAACGCAGCCGCCTGTCCACAGCCAACGTGGACAAGCTGACATTCATAAAAATTAACCAGGCATGGATCCCACAGGTCCTGTGCCTCCATTGTGCAGAATAGACATTTATAACTGCCTCCCCATCAACCATGTATTATTGTACTCCGGGGCACTTCTTTATTGAATCCTCATTTTTTTAACTTTACCATGATCTTGCGGTGCAACCCAAAGTTGAATGAACCTCTCCTCTGTCTGGGTGCTGGGGCCGAAATAACTGAAAGTGGCCTTCTCTGGTGGTGGGTGATATGACTCATGATTCCTTGCTGTGGGACCTCTCTCCTCTGTCTGGGTGCTGGTCCCAAATAAATGAGAGTGGCCTTCTCCGGTGGTGGTTGATATGACGCATGATTCCTTGCTGTGGGACCTCTCTCCTCTGTCTGGGTGCTGGGCCGAAAAAAATGAGAGTGGCCTTCTCCGGTGGTGGTTGATATGACACACGATTCCTTGCTGTGGGACCTCTCTCCTCTGTCTGGGTGCTGGGCCGAAAAAAATGAGAGTGGCCTTCTCCGGTGGTGGTTGATATGACACACGATTCCTTGCTGTGGGACCTCTCTCCTCTGTCTGGGTGCTGGGCCGAAAAAAATGAGAGTGGCCTTCTCCGGTAGTGGTTGATATGAGGCACGATTTCTTGCTGTGGGACCTCTCTCCTCTGTCTGGGTGCTGGGCCGAAATAAATGAGAGTGGCCTTCTCCGGTTGTGGTTGATATGAGGCATGATTCCTTGCTGTGGGACCTCTCTCCTCTGTCTGGGTGCTGGGCCGAAATAAATGAGAGTGGCCTTCTCCGGTGGTGGTTGATATGACGCATGATTCCTTGCTGTGGGACCTCTCTCCTCTGTCTGGGTGCTGGTCCCAAATAAATGAGAGTGGCCTTCTCCGGTGGTGGTTGATATGACGCAAGATTCCTTGCTGTGGGACCTCTCTCCTCTGTCTGGGTGCTGGGCCGAAATAAATGAGAGTGGCCTTCTCCGGTGGTGGTTGATATGAGGCATGATTCCTTGCTGTGGGACCTCTCTCCTCTGTCTGGGTGCTGGTCCCAAAAAAATGAGAGTGGCCTTCTCCGGTAGTGGTTGATATGAGGCGCGATTTCTTGCTGTGGGACCTCTCTCCTCTGTCTGGGTGCTAGGCCGAAATAAATGAGAGTGGCCTTCTCCGGTGGTGGTTGATATGAAGCATGATTCCTTGCTGTGGGACCTCTCTCCTCTGTCTGGGTGCTGGGCCGAAATAAATGAGAGTGGCCTTCTTCGGTGGTGGTTGATATGACGCAAGATTCCTTGCTGTGGGACCTCTCTCCTCTGTCTGGGTGCTGGGCCGAAATAAATGAGAGTGGCCTTCTCCGTTGGTGGTTGATATGACGCATGATTCCTTGCTGTGGGACCTCTCTCCTCTGTCTGGGTGCTGGTCCCAAATAAATGAGAGTGGCCTTCTCCAGTGGTGGTTGATATGAGGCATGATTCCTTGCTGTGGGACCTCTCTCCTCTGTCTGGGTGCTGGGCCGAAATAAATGAGAGTGGCCTTCTCCGGTGGTGGTTGATATAAGGCATGATTCCTTGCTGTGGGACCTCTCTCCTCTGTCTGGGTGCTGGGCCGAAATAAATGAGAGTGGCCTTCTCCGTTGGTGGTTGATATGAGGCATGATTCCTTGCTGTGGGACCTCTCTCCTCTGTCTGGGTGCTGGTCCCAAATAAATGAGAGTGGCCTTCTCCGTTCATGGTTGATATGACACATGATTCCATGCTGTGGGTCCTCTCTCCTCTGTCTGGGTGCTGGGCCGAAATAAATGAGAGTGGCCTTCTCCATTGGTGGTTGATATGAGGCATGATTCCTTGCTGTGGGACCTCTCTCCTCTGTCTGGGTGCTGGTCCCAAATAAATGAGAGTGGCCTTCTCCAGTGGTGGTTGATATGAAGCATGATTCCTTGCTGTGGGACCTCTCTCCTCTGTCTGGGTGCTGGGCCGAAATAAATGAGAGTGGCCTTCTCCGTTGGTGGTTGATATGAGGCATGATTCCTTGCTGTGGGACCTCTCTCCAATTGATATTGGTTAATTTTTATTTATTTTATTTTATTTTAATTCATTTCCCTATCCACATTTGTTTGCAGTGGATTTACCTACATTTTGCCGCCTTTGGCAGCCCTCTAGCCCTTTCCTGGACTATTTTACAGCCTTTTTAATGCCTAAAAGTTCGGGTCCCCATTGACTTCAATGGTGTTCCTGTTCGTGATAAAGTTCGGGTCGAGTTCAAATCCCGAACCCGAACATTTTCGGGAAGTTCGGCCGAACTTCTCGAACCCGAACATCCAGGTGTTCGCTCATCTCTACTCCCAACATATGGGCCAGTAGCAGAGTGTTTAGGTGGCAACAGCATGAGGAGTCAGTACATTGTCCCAGTTACATTATGGAGAGGGTGGCAACCACATGAGGAGTCAACACAGTGGCTCAGTGACAAAGTGGTGAGGTGGCAACAGCATGAGGATTCAACACAGTGGCTCAGTGATAGAGTGGTGAGGGTGACAACAGCATGAGGAGTCAACACAATAGTCAGTCACAGAGTGGTGAGAGTGGGAATCGCAATCACATGAGGAATCGCATGAAGAGTCAACACTGTGGCCCAGTCACAAAGGGGTGAGGTGGGAATCGCATGAGAAGTCAACACGGTGGCCCTGTCACAGAGTGGTTAGGGTGGTAATTGCATGAGGAATCACACCGCCGACTATGGCATTTTACCCCCACCACTCCATATTGACTGCCTGACACCAATGCCTCCGTGAACCCATGCACTGCTACTTCTTTCTGGACAGGTAGGCTACTGTGTAGCACGTGGTCTATAGAGATGCTTGAACTATTCGCTGGTGAATAGAGATGAGCGAACTTTAAAAAAAAGTCCGGTGTTCTGCGTTCGGGTTGTGGTAAGTCGCGCATCCCGTTATGGATTCCACTATAGCGGCATATGGAATCCATAAGGGGCGGCTGCCACCAACCGGAACTGTTGAACAGCCGAAGGACCTGGGGTGATGTCACCGTCATGTCATCAGTGCAGGGGGCGTGGCTCAGCACGTTGAGAACGTTCGACTCAAGCCGGCTTAAAGGGCTTCTGTCACCCCCCTTAACCCATTTTTCACTAGCTGGCATTAGCTATTTGCTAATGTCAGCTGAGTTGAAATATATATTTTTTACCTTATCTGAAGCTGGCAATTCTGTTAAAAAGGCACTTTTATAATATTCAAATCATCTTCGCTACCAGCAAGTTGGGCGTATACTTGCTGGTAGCCGCCGCATCTAGATTAGTTATGCACGCCCCCTTCCTCGTTTGATAGACAGGGCCAGCGCTTTCTCCTCCTCGCACTGGCCCTGTCTGAAGATGAAATCCCGCGCCTGCTCCGTACCGCTCAGTAGTCGGCGCAGGCGCTCTGAGTGAAGGACGCGAGCTTTGCCGCTCTGTCCTCAGTGCGCCTGCGCCGATTACGTCACCGCTACACCCGGAAGGGAAGCGGGTGTAGCGGTGACATAATCGGCGCAGGCGCACTGAGGACGGAGCGGCAAAGCTCGCATCCTTCACTCAGAGCGCCTGCGCCGACTACTGAGCGGTACGGCGCAGGCGCGGGATTTCATCTTCAGACAGGGCCAGTGCGAGGAGGAGAAAGCGCTGGCCCTGTCTATCAAACGAGGAAGGGGGCTGTCACGACCCGCGTTGGGGTCGTGACTCGTGATTGCGGCATGCGGTTGCCGTTGGCAACCAGCGCGCCACGACCGAGGCTGCGGTCGTGTTTCTTGTGCCGCATGCACTTGCCGGCGGCGAGGTGTTCTTGCCGCATGTGAGGGCTGTCTGTTTGTTGCCTCACTTGTGGTTGCCGCTGGTACTTGTGGTGCATATGTGTCATTCCCCCTTTCCTGTGCACAATTCCCTTGTTTAGTGTTTTCTGTGTATGTGTGGCGTGCATGGGGTTAAGGTGTGGCTAAGGTGTGGCTGCATTGTGGGTGTGACCTCAGGCCTCCTTATTACCTTGTGTGTGGAACCTGAGGTCAGTTTGTTTGTCCAGCCATGGTGTGAGCATGGCTGGGTGTGTTTGGATCCCACCTTTATGTCTGCGTGAGCCACCCTTATTTGTTATATTGTTTTCTCTGTTTGATTGTATTCCCCTCCTGTGTGCTTCTGCTTACCCTTTCCCTCACTTGGTTATGTCTTTGTTGTGGGTTTGTATGTTGCAGTTTGTTGGTATGTCTGCTCCGAAGGGGCTTGCTTACCCGGAGGGGTATAGCATAAACCGGATGGTGTGTTGCCCGGCCAGGTCTCCCCCAGGCATCTGGTTTCCGCTTGGGGGTCCGGGAGGTCCTGGCGCTGCTTCTCAGTCTTCAGCACGGCAGGTAAGTGTGGGTTCCTTGTACATGTTTCCTATGTAACTTGCCTGCCGTGCGGGCACACACTGTTCGGGTCCCGGCTGCAGAGGGGCCTCGGGAGACTTCTGCTCCTCCGTGTCCCTGGGGGAGCAGGTGGTCTCTGCCCTGTTAGTTCCAGGGTCGAGCAGGGTTGTCCAGGGCTTTAGGTTCCTGTCGTATGGGCCCTCCCACCTTTGGGGTCGGCCCATACTCGTAGGAGACCAGGGCCAGCTTTAGGGACATGCTAGATTAGCGGTTCCCTTGTCCCTGCTTTTAGCCCTTGTTTGGCCCAGCGGCCGCGGACATTGCACGGCGGGGGGTTTTCCCCACCTCCCGCCGTGACAGGGGCGTGCATAACTAATCCAGATGCGGCGGCTACCAGCAAGTAAACGCCCAACTTGCTGGTAGCGAAGATCATTTGCATATTATAAAAGTGGCTTTTTAACGTAATTTACAACTTCGGACAAGGTAATAAATATATATTTCGACTCAGCTGACATTAGCAAATAGCTAATGTCAGCTAGTGAAAAATCGGTTAAGGGGGGTGACAGAAGCCCTTTAAGTTCTTTAAAAGTCTCTGTCTCCACCTGACAGAATGACACCATTTCAAAGGACAGGAATTCTGAAATGCTGGTATTTAGGGCCAGGGATCACGGGTGGGTAGGGGGGTTCTTCCCCTTTCTCTCCAGTGTTTGGGAGATGGACAGCTGAACACTTCCATGGGACAGAGTGGAGATGCTTGGTGACAGTGACTGAGGTGGTGGCGTTGCTGCCACATCCTCTGTTTTAGGGGTGGCAGGTGCCACTGTCACTCCAAAGGGGGAGGAAGAGGATGAGACTGCAGCAGAAGAGGGAGCAGGAGGAGCCTGAGATCTTTCGTGGTGTTTGAGGTGTTTACTAGTGTTGAGGTAGCATGCTCAGCCGAACACCAGTTTGTCACGAGCATTCCGATGCTCGGCACATCGCAGTGTTTAGCCAAATACCCTGTGTGCTCGAGCGCGATGCTCAAATCTCCTCCCCGCACATTTGTTGGCTGCTACGCAGCCAATAAATGTGCAGGTAAGTGCTGCCACATACTGTAATTCCGTAGCCATGTTGGCTACTGTCATTACAGTGATTGGCCTGAACGCGTCATTGGGTGCTATAAAGCACCCAATGACACTTGGTTCGGCTCAGTCTTAGTCAGGGAGAGCTGTGCTGTAGAAGGGACAGATATTATAGGGAATTAAATTTTATTTTTTTGTTAGGCAGGGTTAGTGTAAGAGACCCAAAAGTCCTTTTAAGAACTACTGTTGTGCATGGCAGCAATATATATATTTTTAGTGCAACCTGCGCTAAATTGCGTGCAATTGTAGACACCCAAAAGTCCTTTTAAAGACTATTGCTGTATCTGGCAGCAATATATTATTAGCGCAACCTGCGCTAAATTACATGCAATTGTTAGAGACTCAGAAGTCCTTTTAAGGACTATTGCTGTATCTGTCAGCAATGTACCATATATTTTTAGCAGTCCCATACATGGTGAAGAGGATGGTAGACCCTGCCATCCCGGTCTATGAGGTAGAGCCAATAGGGGCTGGGGGGCCATCACGAAACTTGCACCATAACATGTTGAGGCGTTGTCATTTTGATGAGCTGTGTACATGGAGGAGATGCCTCCTTCTTCTCAGAGTACAGAGGAAATCCCCTTAGAGGAGGAAGAAGATTGGTGGGTTATCCCTGCCCCGGTACCCACAGGGGCTCCGGCCAGGAAAAGTGATGAGCAGTCAGAAGCTCCTCCCCCATTAGATGTGCCTAATGTCCCTAGTGCTTCTGAGCCTATTACTCTGCGAAGGTCAACCAGACCAAATGCTGATCTGCCCCCACAGCGCTATGCCCAGGATGAGTTTGTATGGAAAGGGTTGCCGAGGACGACAACTTCTAGTGGGGTGGCATGTGAGATGGGGAAACAGCTCTCTTTGTCTGAACACTGTGTGGATTGAATTGAATGATCTGGAGTGACGTTCTGCTGTTTGGCCACAATATGTCACTGTTTGCTAGGCACAGCTGACTGCATATATATTTCCATATTCACGAGATGTGTGGTTTTTCAGAGCATGGAGAAGAAGAGGAGGCGGCCATCTTAAGGAGCAGAAGCTTCATACCCTTCGGGACCGCATGCTTGTTGGAGAGGCTTTTGTTCGGTTCAGAGTAACCAGTGGCAGACCCGGGTCGGTAAGATTGTGTATGCACCTCATTACAGTGTTGGCGCCTAGAGACTGAGACCAGACCTGTAGTTAGCTAGTTAGGGTCTCTGTTTGTGTCAGGCTACAAGTGTTGCTACTGTTTACTACAAGGAGTCCATAACTTAAAGTGACATTGCACATTGGAGAGTTGATAAACTTTCCACAAACTCAAGCCAGGCTGGCTTTTTGCTCAGGAGGAATACTCGGGCACATGCTACAGGACCAGTTATGGGATGGGGAGTACTGTAAGGCACAGTAAGATTGTAATCTGTTGTGCTGTACCGCAGGCTAGCCCGTACCCCGCACTCAAAAAAAGTTTGTGTTTTTTTAGGGCAATAACAGGTAAGATGTGGCAGTTTAGTTGTGCCCACCAGTAGGTAAATTACAGCATTTTCCTCCTGCATCCATCAGAAGGCGCCGTGCTGGGCCGCACAAGGTTCTCAGCCTGGGCTGGGTTAATATAAATTTATTTTATGTTTCCAGCATTTGGGGTTGTGTTCCTTACCACGTTTTAGTAAAATTCTGTTTTGGCTAAAGCTGGTGTTGGAGTTTCTTTCCTCGTTCATGACTTCGCTGTATCCTGGGGAGCCCACCGCGGTACACAGCTTACACTACCACCCTGCTGGCTCAGCCACTGCCTCACCCTCTGCCACCCTCTTCTCCTGATGATGATGATGCCCCCTCTTCACCCAGCTTCTACGTGTGATCGGTTACATCATCATCCACTACTGTCTGGATGTCACTGATGTTACCCTCACCAGTCTCAGGGTCACATGCCTAATCACTCCCAACACATGCAACCACGCGACTCTCATCGTTGCTACTTGCCCATCTACCAGAAGAAGCAGCAGATCTCCCCTCCTCACCTGTCTGTCGGACATTCTGTGCTGTAACATTAACTGCAAGGGTAAAAGAGCAATAGTATCAGGCCGAAATCTCGCACCAACTCCGTAACTACTGATTGACACATCAAATTAAGTGTAAAAGAATTTGAACACCCTAAAAGTGTGTAGTATTATGCCGCAATTTCACACCAACTCCTCAACTAGGGATTGACACATAAAATCAAGTGTAAAAGAGTTTGAACAACCTAAAATGTGTAGTATCAAACCAGGTTTGGGTCAAAAACACATAAAAGGTGCAGATCTTTCCATTACACCTTATCTCTGAGTAGGCTTCACTACTGGTTTTGGCTCACAAAAAATGATGGAAATAACTGAAGTGTGAACTCACCCTAAAGTGTGTAGTATCAGGCCGCTATTTACCCAACTCTGCAACTACTGATTGACGCATTAAATTAAGTATAAAAGAATTTGATCACCCTAAGGCTAGGTTCACACGACGACATTTGTCGCACGACAAAAAGTCGCACTATTGACGCGCGACAATTTTTATAATGGGACTCTATGGTGTCGCATTGCGACATGCAACATGGCAAAAAATCCATTCACGATGGGTTTTTCTGCGACTGTTGCGTCGCAGTCGCAGCATGTCCCAATGCGACACCATAGACTCCCATTATAAAAATTGTCGCGCGACAATAGTGCGACAAAATGTCGCACAACAAATGTTGCAGTTGTGCCCAATTTGTCACGCGACTTATTGTCGCGCGACAAATGTCGTCATGCGAATCTAGCCTAACAGTCTGCAGAGAAGTGTTCTGCTTCGGTAAACGGCAGCCTCGGCAGTGAACCCTTTTTGGATTATCTGTTCTCGGCCTGTGCTGTGATCACCTGTAGTATCTTTTAAAAAAAATAAATTAAGCCCGAGGAGCGCGCTTTCTTCACCCGTGCAGCATGCCAGACCGTACTTTCATCCCAGAAGCATGCATGGAGGGAAGTACTTGTACATAAACTAAATACACCCCAAAACTTTTTTTTAGAATGCAATTTCACCCCAGAATTGAGGAGGAATGGATGTACATATATCAACTAAAAACACCACAAAACTGCAAAACTGTTTGTATCAGAATGCAATTTCACACCAGAATCAAAGATGAATGGATGTACTTATGTATCAACTAAATACACCCCAAAACTGGTTCTATCAGACTACAATTTCACGACAGAATCAAGGAGCACTGTATGTATTTTTATATCAACTAAATACACCCCAAAACTGTCTGAATCAGATTGCAATTTCACTACAGAATCAAGGAGGAATGGATGTACTTATATATCAACTAAATACACCACGAAACTGGTTGTTAGTGATGAGCGGAAGGTGCCATATACGATTTCGCGATATTTCGTGAATATTCGATTGAATATTCGTCATATATTCGTTGAAATCAAATATTCGTAATTATACTATTTATCGCGATTAATATGCGATTTAATTATTTGTGTGTTGCGAATAGAACTTCGAACGGGGTCTAAAGACAACTTTCCTATTAGTTGGATATCTAGAATTAACAAATAGAACGAATATAGCGCTATATTCCCTATATTGGTTAATTCTAGCAAGCCAACCAATTGGAAACTTGACTGTACCCAGCTCTAAGTTGCATGCGCAATGCGAAAATATTACTTTTACCTATTTTTTTTCAATAAATAGAATACTGACTCATTATTCTATTTATTGCCAAAAATAGGCACAGTAATATTTTCGGATTGCGCATCCAACTTAGAGCTGGGTACAGTCAACTTTACTATTGGGTTGGCTTGCTAGAATTAACAAATATAGAGAATATAGCACTATATTCGTATTCGTCATACTCATGTTTGTTAATTCTACCCAGCCAAACAATAGTATAGTAAGTTGCATATACCCCGCTCTTAATATTACTTAATATTCTCGCATTGTGCATTCAACTTAGAGCTATGTATAGGCAAGTTTACATGGCTTGCTAGGATTAATAAAGATAATGAATACTAATATAGCACTATATTCTCTATCTTTGTTAATTTTAGCAAGCCAACCAATAGGAAAGTTATACCCCGTTTAAAGTTCTATTCGCAATACGCAAATATTACATAATGTAATATTCGCGTACTGCGAATGACACTTTGAGCGGGCTATGACTTTCCTATTGGTTGGCTTGCGAGAATTACGAAGATAAAGAATATAGCGCTATGTTCTCTATCTTAGTTAATGGTATCTTATTCTTGGGTTCTGATTGAAAAAAAAAAAACGAATATTCATTTTTACGAATATATAGCACTATATTTTAAATATTCGCAAATTAGTGAAGTGTCAATATTCGTAAAAAAAATTGCTATTTGAATATTCGCGCTCAACACTACTGGTTGTATCAAACTTTAATTTCACTACAGAATCAAGGAGGAATGGAAGTACTTATGTGTAAAATAAATACACTCCAAAACTGTTTGGAACAGAACGCAATATCACCAGAGAATCAAGCCGAAATGGATGCACTTATATATCAACTAAATACACACGGAAAATCGGTTTGCATCAGATAAAAAATTCACCCCAGAATCAAGGAGGAATGGATGTATTTATATAGAAAATAAAAACACCCCAAAACTGTTTGTAACAGAAGGCAATTTCACCCCAGAATCAAGGAGGAATGAATGTACTTATATATCAACTAAATACACCCCAAAACTGGATTTATCGGAAGGCAATTTCACCCCAGAATCAAGGAGGAATGAGTGTACTTATATATCAACTAAATACACCCTAAAACTGGTTGCATCAGAGCGCAGTTTCACCCCAATAACAGAACCAAGGATGAATGGAATTACTGTTGTATCAAAGAATGTAAATAACCTAAAATCTGTAATCCCAATAAGTGCAGCAACGTGTAATAGCATAGCCCCGTTACCTAGGCTTTACACTCTCCTATTGGTCCCTGCTCTATCCCTACAGTGTGGATAATGCCTCCCTATCATTTCCGTACACTATGAATAATTTTTCCCTAAATTGCTCAGCCTGTCACGTCTCTTCCTGCACTAAATTCACTGGAAAATGGCGGAGACCGAGCAGGCTGAGACTTTTTATAGGGCTGTGACATCAGAGGGGCTGGCTAGCTGCTGATTGGCTGGCTGCATGCATGGCATTGTGAGTGAGCCCTTGTTCCCGGGCTACTTACTTCCTCGTTCTAACATGTGCAGCAGCCATTTTTAAAAAAAATGTGATTTGTTACCATGAAGTGCAAGATAATTCGACTTCGGGACAAAACAAATTTTTTCTGAAATTCAGATCCAATTCCATTTCGTCAACTTCGATACGATCATCTCTAGTTTTAATATATCATAGAAATATATGTCTCTTTAAATGTTAAAAAAAATGTGCTTACTTTTGCTAAACTTTCAACTAAATGAATGTACTCTGTGAAAAGAACTGTGATTACGAAGCATGTTTCTAATAGTTATTGTTGAATTAGACGTGCTTTGAAAAGGAAGTTGAAATTCTCAATCAAGTCAAAAGCTCCAAATATAATTTACCAACAAACAGGAGGTTAAGCTGAATGACCTTACACAGAGCAAGCAGTCAAAAAGCTTCCTTATTCCATACTGAATAAAGTACCAAACTTGAAGTTTAAGCACAGATCTTCTGCGAGCTTGTTGACTTTTACTACATATGATTTTACCAGAAAGAATACATTTCAGTTGTAGTCTTCAGCCACATTTAGTAATAGCGATTTTGTACATTATAAATCCCACATGTCCGTGTATAATAAATTAGATGGGTAAATATTGCATAGCTTTGGAGTGTCCAATTAGTAAACTAAATAATAACACAAACATCTTTACAATATGTTCCAATATATAAGCTAATTTTCTTCTGGAACCCCCTGATGTTCTAATTAGACAGCAAAATGTTCCCTTTTCCAGTAGTAAATGACTATATTATAGAGCTCAAGACAAAAGAGGAGGCTGAGAATAGCGCTATTTATGCATATTACTTCTGCCTTTTTCCTGTGCTTTTTTTAAGGGTTCATTCACACGTCCGCAAAATGGGTCTGCATCCATTCCACAATTTTGCGGAACTGGTGCGGACCCATTTATTTTCAATGAGGCCGCAAATTTATTTTAATTTTTTTCTTGGATTTTCCTCCTCAAGTCCTCCCCCCTGAACTCAGTGACAGCTGTACCCATCCAACCAGGAGACTACTAGAGCTGTCACTCAGAGCAGAGGGGAGGAGCTATGAAGCATGTATGCATTGTAAAAGTCATTATACCCTCAAAACTCCTCTAATGGGACAAGAATAAAAAGTAAAAAAAAGTTTAAAGTTTTTTTTTAATATAAAATACGTACCTCTTTGTTCATCAAACTATTTACTATTGTAAAAAAACAACAACAAAAAAATAGACATATTAGGCATCGCTGCGTCTGTAGCCTCTGGCTCTATAAAAATATCACAAGATCTACCCTGTCCAATGAACACCATAAAAAACTATGCAGCCATTTTTTTTGTGATCTCTCCCTCCCAAAAATAATAATATCACACAATTAAAAAGTAATATGTACCCAATAAATGTACCAATGAAAACGTCACCTCATCCTGACAGAACAAGCCCTCACACATGAACATAGCCATAAAAAAATACGGCTCTCAAAAAATCGCAATACAAAAAGTTTTTTTTTCAAAAAATGCTTGTATTGTGCAAGACTGAAAAAATAAAAAAATACATATTTTATATCAATATGTTAATAATGACTGGCTCTATAACAATATCACTGTAAAAAAAAAAAAAAAAAAATATATATATATATATATATATATATATATATATATATATAAAAAAACAGAATCAAGCAACACAAAAATGGTACAAAAAAAAAATGTAAACTTGTCCTGTAAAAAAAACAAGCTTACACTGGTCATACCATTTAGTGCATTCTCCTGCCTTTTTAGGGAACCAATGGCATGTTCTCAGTCTCATTAAAACATACCTAGCAGCCATTATTTCTCTAAAAGGCCGCTTTCATGGCCCACTGGCTCAATATTTTTCGCAGCGAGGCAGCACAACAATCAGAACTGGTTCTATTGACAACACCATGTTTGCGTCAGTCTGGTTTCCACACCAAGTGCTTATCTGCAGGAGCAGGGTCATGCTTTGCTTTCACACCCTCTTCCTCTTATCATATATGTAAAGTGAAGTATTACCATGCTGTGTTAGAACTGATGAGCCTGGGTAAGAGTAGCCACATAGCCGATCAGTTTCTAAAGTGCATCAAGCAGCAAATATTCCACTGACTGTCTCCAACTCTAATGCCTCATGCACAAGTCAGTGTCAGTTTTGGATCAGTGGTAACACGGATAGTGTTCAATTCATGTTTCCTCCCGTGATGGATCTATCTCGGGTCCGTGGGTCAGTTTTTTGCTGACCGTGTGCCATCCGTTTTTCACTGACACTGAGCAGCTGGAAAATAATTTTCAAACAATCTCTTTTTAATGATCCGTAGAACACGGATGCAACACGGATGGCATCCGTGTTGCATCCGTGGTTTTAACGGACTCATTGACTATAATGGGCATGAGGGATCCGAGAATACGGACAAGATAGGACCAGCATCCGTGCTGAAAACACGGACCGTGCTGAAACACTGATGTGTGAATACACACATTCTAATGAATGGGGACGTGTGCTGTCCGCAGAGAACACGTACAGCACACGTCCGGGAAACACTGATTGAGGAATGAGTCATAACTCAGCAATTTGGTCAGCTGCAATGGCAGGAACATGGTTATTGCGTTGCATTTGGTCAAAAAAATACATGGTGCTTGCATGGCGCAAATAATAAATCTAATGGTGCAATATTATTTTTAAAAAGTACTTTGGCTAGTAGATGGTGCTGGCCATGTCCAAGAGTGTCCTCACATTTCAGTCATTCCTTTGTGACAAAGAATGGCCTCCTGGACTTGCAGCGACAGAACGGTCTGTCATTGCACAGTTTGATTTGTGATGTTTCAACTCACTGGAATTCCACCATGCATATACTGGAAAATCTATAAGAGCAGAGCAAAGCAGTGAATCACTTTATCATACACCAGACCACCTTGTGGAAGCTCAGCGAGACGCATGTCATACTCAGGCCCTTCGAAGAGACCCCCAGATTAACAGAGATAACTGCGCCATTATCCCCCTTTACCTTAGAGCAGACGCCAATGCTGATGCAGCAAGGGATGGTGGGAGAAGAACAGCTTACAAAACTTTCTGGTCACCCTGTAGCTGTCTGGGACCTACACGTACAAAATCCCATGGAGGAAGGAGAGGAGAATGAGGATGAATAGCTTCCATTGGAGGAGGAAGAAGTGGAGTCATCAGTGGGGAAGCAGGAGGCTGATGATAATGATGACGACGACACTGGCCATGAACACCAATAATTGCAATGGGGCAGCCAAGCCAATAACAACTGGGTCTTCAGGCATGTTGGTGAGCATGGCAAGCTGAACGCTTGCTTGCTTACACACTGACAGATGTATTGTTAGCATCTAGCAATCTGGATAATCATGCTTTTAGACCCTTGTAATCAAAGAAAATGGGGGAATGTTTTCCTGTTGACGAAAGGTAGTGTAAGAGGGCGCAAGGTTCCGTCGTCGACGGAAGGTACATGTCACCGAGGTTCCTGGCCTCGGTGAGATAAGAGCCGGATTTTTTGTGTGTCAGTAGCAGCTAGTGCTGCTTGACACATTGATATTTAGTATGGCTACAAAGCCGATCCGGGCCGGCTCTTATTGGGAATAGTCAAGTGCTGGGTGGGAGACTATTCCCCACGGTCCAGGCCGGACTTTCCGGGCCTTTAAAAAGGCAGCCACCTCAGCAGGTGGGAGGTGATTATCCTGGAAGCTGCTGGTGTTGCTGTGGAGCTCTCAGGGCTGAGAGCAAGAGTCTGCAAACAGGCGTGCAGTCTACCTGGAAGCCGCTGGTGGAAACTTTGCGTGGCCGAGCTAACTGCCAGGTGTGAACTAACACCGACCACTCAGATGACCTTGCTGTGGGACTGATGTTTTTGCCGTGTGTTTTGCCTTGTGTGAACAAGCACTAAAGACTGTTTCTGTTTTGCCTTGTGTGAACAAGCACTAAAGACTGTTTCTGTTTTGCCGAGTGTGAATAAAACACTTCTGCTTTACCCAGAGAACTGTATACCTTGCCTCTATACTGCGTCCGCAAGCCTGTCTACCAGAGCAATTCCCCACAGTAGACATATTGCTAAATTACCAGCAGCTTTTGGCGACCAGATGCCTACCACCCATGTGTCTGACAAGGCAGCCCTCTCCGCCCCCCACCAAGTCACCCACCTCCCCCCTTCTCCAGATCAGTGTTATCAACCTGAGAGATTTTTTTTTTTCATGTGCCGTTCAAGGCTGACGCAAATTACCAAACTGAAATGTACCACCTGAACAACCATATTCAGTCGTACTAGGCCTTTGTCTGGCAACTACTGTGTTCCCTGACCCCTCTGACTTCTAGGCAGGCAGACTGGAACAGTGTCCAGAACTGGCCCAATTTGCTCTCTCTCTACTGTCTGGTCCAGCCTCCAGTGTCATCTAAAATAGGGTTTTCAGCATCGGCGGCTTGTGCGCCCTCATATGCGGGTCTCTTCCTGGGACTGTGGGAAAGGTATATCTTTTTGACTGATCCAGTCATGCTCTGTGAACGGGTACAATCATGGCATCGATTCATTGACAATGTTTTATTCATCTGGCAGGGTACGGCAACGGAACTTGATAAGTTCATGGAGGTTTTGAATGATAATCAACTGAACATTAAACTAACATACAGAGCGGGCAGAGCAAAGATGGACTTTTTGGATCTACAACTGGATGTGGATACACAACACAAGGCCTTATTCAGACTAACCTATATCGCAAGACAACATCAGTTAACAGCTTGCTGTGGGCAGGCTCAGCGCACCCAAAAAAGCTAATCTCTAGTATACCAATTGGACAGTTTCTGCGTGTACGCAGAATCTGTTCAAGGGATGCAGATTTTCAGGAACAATCGAAGGACCTTATGGAACGCTTCCTAAATCGTGGATATCAAGAAATATGTATTAAACAAGGCTTCAGGAGGGCGGTGGGCATGAAACGTGAACAGCTGATTTATAATACTACACAACAGTCAAGGAACAGAAAGGATGTGACCCGTTTCATCACCACCTTCTCCAATAGTCACCAGGATGTAAGGTGGGTGTTGGAGAAATAAAGGAATGTGCTATACATGGATCTGGTACTCCAGAAATATTTATCACATACTCCACAGATCACATATAGACGGAACAAGAACTTAAAAGATGTTGTTGTGGAATCATATATATATTAAATGTATACTTGCTTGTATTATAACTAACAGTTGCCTAAACAAAATGGCCCCCGAAGCAGAAGCCAACTCCCTTACTAATGTCTTACTAATCATTTTTATGATAATGATGACTTCAGCTATTCTAACATCGGCTGATGTGATACGTGTCCATTAGACTTTGATAATGTGACAATGAGATAAGGCGGCCAAGTCATTAAGTTCCCCTTTTATCTTCTATATAAACCCATGTATGACGTGTAATAAACAGAACATCTGGCATTGACTTCCCTGTGACAGTCTGTGTGTGATTTCTCTCTTCTCTCGGCGTACGCCTAATATCTAATACCAATTCGGAGCAGTACATCAACTCAGCCTGACTATTGGGTCAGAACCAGAACATAATGGCGCCAACGTGGGGCTCGAGGATTGGACCCCCTGCTGAAGTACCCCCAAAGACTGGACAAGGAGAGACGAGCCAACGGACACCGGGACCAGCCGGCCCGTAATAAGAAGTGAGAAAATAAATCATCTTACCTATTTGTGTTCCTTGGCCTAGTCTGTCCGCATACGTTCTAGGGAGGGGTGCACCGGCAGTCTGGGGCATCCTCGGGGGCATGAGAGTAAGAACCCCATTGTATTTATAAGAATAAGACTTGATGTACTGTGTTTTATTATTTTTATGTGTGCGGTTGGTTTCTCTGTGAGGAAAGGCATAGACTGACAGAACAACAGAAGGAAGTCTCCCTAAGTGCCTACATTGAGGGGTAACCCTGGTGTGTGACCCCAAGAAATAGTAGAAGGGAGGGAGACGGCTTGCTGACAACCCAGAGTGTGTTAGTCTCAAGCTCAAGGTGTTTGTTTGTCAGTGTCTGTGCTATTCAAGTATCAGAGACAGTAAGTGAAGGCTCCAGGACGTGTTTTGCAAAAAAGGGTAACCAGAAAAGTGTCCGGAAGGGCTACTGTTCACCTGGACAGTACGTGGCGGACCGGAGAGGAAAAAGTCATGTTAAAGGATTAAGCAAGTTAGAGAAGAATTATGATATAGCAAAAGGTGGTATACTGTGTTCAGCTACATGGCAGACATTGTTAACTGAAAAGAGAGGCAAATTGTCCAAACGTATTACGAATCGATACCTTTCAAGATTCTGCTTCTTTTTATAGCCCACCCCCCCCTCACCCCCTTCCACTCTGTGTTGTATATGCCGGATACAGGGATCTAGGATCAATGCGGGACAATCAAGGATGGAATGTTGGACTTGGGCCAAGGATCAATTATTCAAGATCATGATTTTGCACTGGCATTAAAGCCATGGGGATTCATTATAATATAATTTCTTTTTTATCATCCAATGTGGATTTGAAACACCATACACTGTGTTTTTGTGATTAATAATTCATTAATTTCTTGATTCATTCTTATACATGTCTTTGTTTTCACTAATGTTAATATCTAATTTTACTTTTTTTAAATGGATTTTAATATGAATTGATATGCACTTCTCACTGGCACTTTGATTCGGGCACTGAGCACTTGCCATTTGCACTGTCACGTTACACTTCTTTTTTATAGGTTGTCTTTGCACTTTATAATTTTTCTTATTTTATTATTTCATCATATTTTATCATATACTTACGTTTTGATATCATTTGCATATATGAATTTATTATTGGTCCTGCATTATATTCTCCGTCACATTATTAGTCCTGCATCATATTTTCCGTTATTGATTAATCCCTAGGTTAGTGCCGGGCACATAATTAATGACCAAGCGATGGAACATACATTGAGGTTTTCCCGATGTGATAATCACTGGGTGACTCTCATATCAATCCATCTCTAATATGGGATATCAGATGCGAGTGTTGAAGGAAGTATGCGCTCCACTCTGGAGCGCACATAACAACTTCCGGGGAGAGGGTGTGAAGGAGGCATGCGTTCCACCTTGGAGCGCATATGACAACTTCCGGGGAGATGGCGCATGCGCATTGGGCAGTTCGGGGCCGCTCACTTTGGCCTGTAGCGTGTACACATTTAGCGGCAGGTGAGTTCAATTATTTATAGATATGACCTATAAAAGGAGGGGTTCATGGGTCATTGGGGACTTACCTTTCCCTTGAGAAAGCCGAGTAGGCGAAACGCTCGTCGGGACGCGGGGGTGACGCTGACACACAGTGCGCATTCAGGTACATGTACATATGCATTATTGTACTTTATTGGTACCTTCTCTCTATGGATGTACACACTAGCATCCATTGTTTGTGTTATTAGTGCATCTGTGGCCCCATACTATAGGGTGCCTTATAATCACGTATGTGCGTATGTTGTCAGCCTTAATCTTGATATCATTACTGTTATATTTATGCACATATACCCCTGTGTGAAGGTTTCCTAACTGTTATCTGTACCACCAATCATGTTGACCAAGACTTTATGATATTTTAATATGAATTGTTTTTTATCATGGTAATAATAAAGTGATTATTTTTTAATTCCGGTGTGGTGAATTGGTGTATATATGCATGACAGATGGTGTCAACAAACTTAAAGGATAACTGTCGTAATTTTATTTTTTTTTTTGGAGTATTGGATTCTGGTAATTAATGTCACCTTGGTGGCCCTGTTTCAACTTTTCACTATTTATTCAATTACCCCTTAATTCCACATTTTTGTTCCCTGTACTGCCTATAACTTTGATGTTTAAACTTTAAAACCATTTTAAAATATGGATCGATGTTTTAAAATGATTTTAAAGTCTAATAATCAAATCCCAAAGTTATTCACGGAAGTCCCGCAAGACTTCGGTGATAACTCACTTTGCCTCCCGGAGCCCATACATTTGAATGCTGTATGGAGACGGAAGTTTTGACTGAAGCTACTTTGGATCTATGATCTTGACTTGAGCTCACTTTGCTCAACAGTAATGCCAATGAATAGATATGCCATTGCTGACATTTAAAACCTGGACCATCATGCCACTGCCGCTGTCTGCCTACCATCATGTTCCATACTGTATGGCTGCTGCCAAAACCTCTATAGCTACTCACTGTTGCAAATTCTCCTACTGACACTACCATTGCTCCTACTGCCAATACTATTACACTTACAAATCTACTACTACTAACCCAAAACACACATATACTGTCTTTCCTGTTCCATGCTTTGCCGCTTCTGCTACCACTACTATTGCTTCTACTATTACCTCTATACACCTTGCTATTTCCACATCCATACTGTACTACTGTTGTTCCCCAAAACAGTGATTTTTTTTTTCCAGGCTTGTTCAGGACAAGATAATGTTGCTTCTGACAATTGACACTTGTGTGTATATAAATACAGACAGGCATCTGCCTTTTAAACATTACACATAATACTGGACACTGAAACACCACATCTGTGAGAAAATTGCAATTTTCATTTTGTACGGTTTGCTGCTCATTAATTTCTGTAAAATATCTGCGGGTTCAAAATGCGGTGTTTTAAAAATGGGGCCACATCTCAGAGGTTCCATATATTATTTTACCCCAGAGCCTCTACAATGCTTAGCACAAGTGTTGCAAATCACCACGCTTGGCCTCTAAATGCGCACTGTGCTCTTTTACACCTAATACATTTTAAACATTCAGGCAAAAACAATAGGGCCAAATATAGGGTGTTTCTAAAACCAAGAAGCACAGCATAAGAGTTCTTACTATTCACTTTGGCAGATATGGACACAATGTGTTTGGCACTGAAAAATTGCAATTTTCACTTTGCACCATCTGATGTGTGATTTATTTTTTGCAAAAAAACTTTGGTGACAAAATACTCACTACACCGCTTAAAAATACCTTGAGGGTGTAATTTCCAAAATTGAGTAATTCCTTGGGGGTTCCATTTAATATTTCACATACCGCCTCCTGCCCCCAGTTATAGGGTCCCTGCAATAACCAGTAAGCACTGACTTCTTGGGATGTAAGATACATTCAGCCAGCTGCCCACAACCCTCGAATAACACTTACCCCCACCCTCAACCCAAAATAACACTCAGAAATGACTTTGGTGTAAAATGGCCGTACCCGACCGTTTATTAAAAATCACCTCCTTCTCCACCAACCTTTAGCAATAATGATAATCCCAACAATAACACATGAACACATAAATAAAATGCAATTAACCATCCAACCCAGTGTGGAAGAATCCTAGAAGGCAACCCAAGCCAGTTCTGTTCTTCACTCCCAATCTCCACTTTACTTTCCACCTTACCCTCAGCCACAGTCACCGACCCAAGGGCACCAAATCCTCCAGAATTATTTCTCGATCTGCCCCTGTAGGCCTTTTAGCCCCAACCATTGGCTTACCGACGTCATGAGATGCACGCTCCACCGCGTCATGCACCTATTTCAAACATTGTATTGCCTTCCAGGACCCTCCCTTAACCTGCCTCGACTACCGCTAATGCAACTACTAACCAAAAAGGGGACGGGTGGGTGGTCAACTCACCAGTATCTCCAACGGCACTGCAGGTCACCACCCCTTTCCCTAGATAATATACAGCCCGGGAAAAGCTAACCCGCCCCCTTCCTGCCACCAATCAGAAACCTGCCTGCACCCCACAAAATTAAACCCCCTGCTGCCCTCATACTTCCCCCAAAGTCAAGCTCCACTGTGCTAACGTCTGCACCTCGCTCCGTTACTCCACCGACTTCTTGGGATGTAAGATACATTCAGCCAGCGGCCCACAACCCCTCGAATAACACTTACCCCCACCCTCAACCCAAAATAACACTCAGAGACGACTTTGGTGTAAAATGACCGATTATTAACAATCACCTCCTTCTCCACCAACCTTTAGTAATAATGATAATCCCAACAATAACACATAAACCCATAAATAAAATGCAATTAACCATCCAACCCAGTGTGGAAGGATTCTAGAAGGCAACGCAAGCCAGTTCCGTTCTTCACTCCCGATCTCCACTTTACTTTCCACCTTACCCTCGGCCGCAGTCACCAACCCAACGGCACCAAATCCTCCAGAATAATTTCTCGATCTGCCCCTGTAGGCCTTTTAGCCCCAACCATCGGCTTACCGACCTCATGAGAAGCACGCTCCAACTCGTCATGCACCTATTTCAAACATCGCATTGCCTTCCAGGACCCTCCCTTAACCTGCCACAAACACACATAGGTGACACCTCACCTATGGGCGTCCTGCCACACCCCCAGGGATAACTCCAAACCCTCCTGTATCCCCAAGGCCCATAAATCCATGCCAACATCATTCAGATGAACGCCGTCCGCCTTCAAGAATTGAGGCGATGCAGCTTCCAACTCCTTATGGCGCACCACAAATCCACCCTGCCTCCGCACGAAATACCCGACATCCTTATTCAACTTCGCATGTACCTTGTTAATGTGATCTACTGACCTAGCAAATCGCCACGACCACCTCGGACGAGACAACCAACAAATCAGGAAAATCACATAACAAGCGCAATAGGTCCAACTTGATATCACGAATCACATCACTTGAACGCCGAACACCTAAGTCATTATCCCTCACATGCAAGACCAAAATGTCCGGAGGCCTATCCAACAAAACAGAAGCATGGAACTCTGGTAACACCCGCCCCCACAAAAGACCCCACAAACCTATCCACCGCACTTGTAACTCCTCAAGTTGAAATAGCCTTCCATTCTTTCTCACGTCGGCTCACAATGCGCCCCAGTGGACATAGGAATGTCCCAGAATCCACGCCAAACACGATTATGACCCTGCAAAGAACAATTAGACCATGGCTTAATACTCAGCCAAGCCAGAAACATAAAATGACTCATCTCGCAACACTGCCAACCAACACTCATAACAAATGAGGACGAACATATGACTGAAAACATGATGACTCCCATTGACCAATTATTTTAATAGCCTATTCCCCTAAACCCAATCTGGACGCCTTAGTCGCTGCGCCAATTCTGAAAGAATGAGACGCGAACTCCTTAGCCGGATAGCCCGCCACACCCAGGCACTTCCGAAATACTGCAACAAACTAGAAACGAGACAAGGCCGATCCGTCTTGGTGCACAAGTAGAGGCCCCTCACCATTCGGCCGCAATGCCAAGAATTCCTCAACACAATGTACATGGCAAAGCACCGACCTGCATAAAGGACGCAACAAAATAACCATCCCTTTTCCTTCCTGATCCATTTTTGACCTTCGCAACACACATCGCAAACCTTCCTCACAAAAACACACGTCCTCCTGCAAAATGCCCCCACACCTCACACGACTGCTGGCTACCAACTCAGAGGCTCTAAAGGCACCAAAGAAGGCCAGAGAAAAAGCCGCCCGAAACAGGCACACCTCATACCAGGACCTACACACCACACCTGCCACGCATCCTTCCTCACCACACTGCGTCTATAGCCCTTCAACGCCTGACGAACCAAAAAACTCCTTGACTCATCAGCCATACCAAACGCAACCAAAATCCACTGAAAAAGAAACACCCGAACTATAAGACATCCCAACAAAATACACCAGCAACAAAAGCCAATCTTCAAATGCCGAACAACCCCCCACCTGATCTACCAACCGTTCCCACTGAGACCACACAGCCGAATAAGCCGACCACGTACTCCTACTCACAGACCGCATAATCAGATCTGATGAGAACCCAAGGCCACGTTCCAGAGCCACTGAGGACAAGGCAGACCCATTGCATCCGCGCTCGGCACCAATCCACGATAGCGATCCCACTGAAAACGAGAAAACGAATCAGCATTTGAGTTTGAACTCCAGGAACATGCACCGCCACAAAGCACGCATTCAATCGCAGACCATTCAGAACCAAGAGCCTAAGCAAGCGCAACACTGGGTGCGAGTTAGCTGACTGACTGTTTACCGCCTGTACTACACCCATATTATCACAGCAAAAACGCACCCGTTTATTCCTTAGCAAGTCCCCCCACAACACTGTTGCCAAAACAATAGGGAATAATTCAAGTAACACTAAATTACCCAAGAAACCGGCCACAGCCCAATCCTTTGGCCATGGACCCGCACTCCATTGCCCCCGATAATATGTGGCGTAACCACAAGAACCCGACACATCCGTAAACTCGAAGTCCACACTAGCAAAGGGCGCCTCCATCCACACCAAACGACCGTTAAAGTCACACAAAAAACACTCCCAAACCACCAAGTCCGCCCGCACCTCCGCAGACAATCGCAAGAAATGAAAAGGCGCCCGCACGGCCACAGTAGCCATGGCCAAGTGCCTGCAAAACACCTGCCCCATAGGCAGGATCCTGCAAGCAAAGTTCATCTTACCCAAGACTGACTGAACCCAACGCAACTGCACTTTTTTCGCCTTACGCAAGAAAGCCACCTCACTACGCAAATCAGCCACCTTATCGTCGGGTAACCTGAATTCTATTGCCTCACTATCAATCACTATGCCCAAAAACTTAACCGACGTGGCCGGCCCCTCCATTTTTTCTGTCGCTAGCTGCACCCCAAACCTAGCTGCTACCCTCTCCATAGTGTGCAGCAAAACCGAACACACCCGAGACCCAGCCGGCCCCACAAACAAGAAGTCATCGAGATAATGCAGGATCAAATTCCAACCCGCCTCTTGCTTCACAACCCACTCCAAAAATTAACTAGACTTTTCAAACAGAGAACATAAAATGGCACAACCCATCGGTAAACAGCAATCAACATAAAACCGCCCCTCCCATTTAAAACCCAATAAATGAAAACTGTCCGGATGAATGGGCAGTAAACGGAACGCCGCCTCAATATCCGTCTTAGCCAACAATGGCCCAATCCCAAAACGGCGCACCCACCGCACCACCTTATCGAAGGACATGTACGATACAGAACACAACTCGTCGTCAATACCATCGTTTACCGAACTCCCCATCGGGAACGACAAATGATGGATAAGCCGGAATTTATTTGGCTCCTTTTTTGGGACCAATCCCAGCGGTGACATCCACAAACCCTGCAAAGGACACTCCGCAAAAGGGCCGACAATCCTCCCTGCCGCCACCTCCTTCGCAATCTTATCCGAAACCACTTCCGGACGCTGCAACGCAAAGTCCCTTTGAAAAACATGGAAAACCGCCACGAAAACCCGACAATAACAACCCCGCCGCCTCCCTATTTGGATAATTCCTTACGGTTCCATCTCTTCCACCCTCACGGGAGTCACCCCTCTTCTGCCCGGCCTCGTATCCTTTTCCCACGCTTAAAACACCGCGACAAGCTGTGAGCACCTCCACAACCGGAGCACTCGTGCTTGAACCAGCAATCTGCAAAGTATGTACAATAGCCTTCATTGAACTGCCAATAGCATCCCTTTCTGTTCCCACCATTGGCATCAGCCACCAAAGAACCCCAGGCCACACTCCGAAAGGGCTGCGTAACCCCTTTTGGAGCTGCCAACCGCATCCAGAAACTAATGTCCTTGTGATCCCACCTAATACTAGGCCGGACCGCCTTCCTCTGCCGAAACTGCTCATCGTACAGGAGCCAAGCAATTCCCCCATACGTCCGTTATGCCTCCCCTACTGAGTCCATGTAGCAAAAAAGGGCCGAACAGTGTTCGGGCGCCTTTTCCCCGACTTCACTTGCCAAGATAGTGAAATCTTGCAGCCAATTCGAAAAAGTGTGCGGAATCAGTCTATACTTCCGCTTCTCCTCTTCCTCTCTCTTAGTCTCCTCAAGCTTCCCCCTATCTAAATTCAATTTTTCCAACGGACGCAACGAAAAGATTTCTACATAATCGTCCTTCCAAATCTTCTCCCAGACTTCAGGCTTCAAGTGGGCCCCCAACGGCCTCTCAAAGCAAACATAAACCTCCCCTTTAGCAGCGTCTGCCAACCGGACATCCTCTCCAACCTTACCTGTACTGCCCCCCGGTCACTGCCACATTCCCCGCCGGCCTGCTGGCCACAACCACAGGCGCACTCTCCGCCACAACTGCACTACTACGTTTCCCTACCCCCGCCACCGGCGCAGCAGCCCATACTGCCGCCGGCCAAGAGACCGCCCCTGACCCCAACCGTGACAAAAGTGACAACATGCCTGACAAAAATCCCCGCGCTAAGCTTTCAGACCACCTGCCACACAACTGTTAAGCCACTCCCCCTCTCCCAACCACCGCATCCAACTGACTCGTCGTCCTCTCACCGGGCTGGCCCTGGGGGATCCGCCCAGCAGCCGCTGCCTCTGAGATCCGCTCCAGCTGGAGGTGAAGGCCTTGGCAGACACCTGCTCGCAGCAGCAATCGCACCACCGTCCGCTGCCCATTCTTCTTGGCTTAGCTCCCCTTCTTCCAGCGACCGATCAGGCAAAAAACCACCATCAGCGCCCGCCTGACGTGGCCGCAGGTCCATTTCTCCACAGACGTTAAGCCCACCACCGGGTGGCCATCTCCCTTGCACCTGTCCTCTTCCTCCTCATCACTTGCCCCAGACTCACCGGAAGTAACTCCGGGCGCCGCACACTGTCTTGCTGACACTGCCAAGTCCACCTGCTGTGCCAGGGGCGGGGCTGAACCTGCTCGCCCCACCAGCGCACCTCCCCTTGTTCAGCTGCCTGCAGTACCAGGCCTCACCACCGGCGTCCCTGTCCTGCTCCTCACCGTTGCGCTATGGCCCACAGCCAACTGCCGCCGGAACGCAGACACAGGTTGCAGCACTCCCTGCTCAGATCCAGCGCTCGGCTATCAGGCCCTCACCACTGGTCAGTGAAGCCGCTGCCGTCTTCCCGTCCTCGCTCCTCCTCGACGCACCTGCAGGTAAGACCTGATGCGTGCGCACGTCGCTCCTCACGTCCTGCTCCATAATCGCCGCTCTGGTCCTTGACCCCCACCCCCCCGCCGGGAAGGAGACTGGAGACGAGGGGTACCCCACTCCTCTCCTGTGGGCGCCCGACGCCGGGTAGGATTCTTCATGCTACGGCAGCCGGCCGTAACCCTTTCCGCCCCGGCCGACTGCAATGGAGGGTCCCTGATGGGGCTCCTCAGATTTCGCCGCACCCAGGGGGTCGCCTCAGGGCTCAGACGCTCCGGTGGGACAGACCTCCGGGCCCTAACCCTCCCAGCCACAGCCAGCTGGGCCGCGGCCCGAGTCCCCAAAGCCGCCTGGAAATGCCTCTCCAGCCACGCAGAACCATGCTGTTCTGCCCCAGCCCTGACTGCCTCCAACAACTCTTCCATAGAGGACATCCCGTGAAGCCCAACTTGCTAGTGTCTCCAACGGCATTACAGGTCACCACCCCTTGCCCTAGTTTATATACAGCCCGGGAAAAGCTGACTCGCCCCCTTCCTGCCACCAATCAGAAACCATCCTCCACCCCACAAAATTTTACCTGTTGCTGCCCTCACACTTCCCCCAAAGTCAAGCTCCACTGCGCTAACGTCTGCACCTCGCTCAGTTACTCCACTTTCCTTCACTGCCAAGGACAACGCTCACTGATTAAATCCTCCTGCCCCCAATTATAGAGGCCCTGCAATATCCAGTTAGCACTTTCCTCCACTGCAGAGGACAACACTCACTGGTTATTACTGCCTCCTGCCCCTAGTTATATGGGCCCTTTAATTACCAGTAAGCACTTTACTTCACCGCAGAGGACAGCGCTCACTGGTTATTACCGCCTCCTGCCCCCAGTTGTAAGGGCCCTGCAATAACCAGTAAGCACTTTCCTTTACTGCAGAGGATGGCTCTCTGGTTAAAACCACCTCCTGCACCTAGTTATAGGGCCTCTGCAATAACCAGTAAGCACATTCCTTCACTGCAGAGGACGGCCCTCACTGGCTATTACCGCCTGCTGTCTCCAGTTATAGGGGCCCTGAAATAACCAGTAAGCACTTTCCTTAACTGTAGAGGACGGGGGTCACTGGTTATTACCACCTCCTGCAACACCAGTTATAGGGGCCCTGCCATAACCAGTAATCTTTTTCCTTCACTGCAAAGGACAGCGCTCAGTGTTTATTACCGCCTCCTGCCCTCAGTTATAGGCGCCCTGCAATAACCAGTAAGCACTTTCCTTCACTGCAGAGGATGGCGCTCAGTGGTTATTACTGCCTCCTGCCCCCAGTTATAGAGGCCCCGTGCAGTGCACGGTAACGGCCAGGGGTCCCTTTAAAAGGGTGGAAATTACTTGTTTTGTCGAGATGCCAGTTCCAATGGTGCAACAAATGCACAGGGCCCCTTTTAGTGATACTGTAGATGGTGGTACACAGGTGTAGGAATGCCAGAGTGGTGCATGGTGGCCTATAAGGTCCCTTAATGGCACGTGTCAAGGTTCTCCTACCTGGATACGCTGGACCCCAGGCGTTGTCATCTAAAGCATAGCAAATACGGGAATAGTTGAGAGATTTGAAGAAATGATTGAGTCCAGGCCTTGTATATAGTTGAACAGCAACTTTACTTAAACAAACTTTTCTCCAAACGATTTACAGGCTTTGTCTTGAATTCCAGCAGTCTTTGGTATTAACTGTGGCAGACAAACTCTTTTCTGCTACGTCAGCTGCTCTCTGGCTCTGCTGTGCTGACAGGCTAAAATAGGAATATTTTCCTTTCCTTTCTGCTGTACTTTATGCTACTTTCACACTTGCGTGTTGGGCAGATCTGTCATGGATCTGCAAAAACGGATACGTTACAATAATACAACCGCATGCATCTGTCATGAATAGATCAGTTTGTATTATCTGTAACATATCCAAGACGGATCTGTCACGAACTCTATTGAAATTCAATGGGAGATGGATCCATTTTCTATTGTGCCAGATTGTGTCAGAGAAAACAGATCCTGTCCAGTCTCCCATTAAACTTCAATGGAGTTCATGACGGATCCGTCTTGGCTATGTTACAGATAATACAAACGAATCCGTTCATGACAGATACATGTGGTTGTATTATTGTAACGGATCCATTTGGCTCAGTTTCATCAAGCGGACAGCAAAACGCTGCATCCCTTTGTTACAGGGATAAAGTTATGTTATTTAGTTATGTTTAGCTAACTGTGGTATTCCTCAGGGAAAATGTTATGACTGTTAGTTAGCTAGTCCTGTAATGCTATTGTCAAGGATGGAGAACAGTTAGCAGGAACTGATAAATAACGACAGCCTGGCTTGATCCAAAACTAAGGCGTATATAGGTGGGCCCTTTAAAACCCTATGAGCTCTCCCTGACTGCTACACATGCAAAGGCCTCAAAGGTAGACGATTGCATGCCCACGTACCTAAGACTGTGTGACACCTGAAAACCCTATAGTAGTGAGGGGACACAGCCACCGGCTCCCTGCACTGAATACGGAGGGAGTCAGGGTCACCTAGAATCAAGCCAGCAAACAAAACACAAAGTAAACGGAATGCACTTATCTTAGAGCAAAACAACTGCAGCCTCCAGCAGCACACACTTCATCCAGGAAGTAATATAAACCGCAAGGAAGAGCAGTATGAGAGGGAATATAAAGGAAGCCAATTAATCAAGATAAGAGACAACTGAGGGAGAGAAAGGAACTGAGCAAAGTGAAACCAAAACAAAGAACGTCATACAGAAGACAGGGAGGAACCTCTGACCGACTGTCTCCCAGAACCGGCGGTGACTACACTACACGGGGCTGTCATCACACATGCGGTCCTGCATATAAGATTGCAGCGGTTGACATACATTCACAAGAAGTGAGAGTGCAGCCCCCAACAAGTGCAGCATGATCCAGACCACGCTGAAGTCTGTTTCTACATAGACCGAGTCCGCACAGAGACATTAAGTAGCCAGCAAACAGGCACACAATGTCCACTAGCCGGGCATCATCATACAGGACCAGGTCAAGAGCAAGCTGCTCTAGCAAGTCCTTAATAAGAGAAAAGGCTGCTTTCGCACAAGAGATGCAACTAAAGCTAAGGCAAGCAGAGCAAGAAACAGAAAGAGTATGCCGGCAAGCGCCATTGGAAGAAGAAAGAATAAGCCTGCAAACATCAATGGAAAGGGAGAGAGTACTCCTGCAAGCGTCACTAGAAAAACTCGCAGCAAAGAAAGAAGCTGCAGTCGCCAAAGCAGAGTTTCTGGAAGACTTGGAGGTCCCTGAATTAGAGAAACATAGTCAAGTATTTGGGCCAGACCTATATCAACAAGATCCAGCACAGTGCGTCTCAGAATATGTCCATCAGCATCCCAAGACAGATGACAGCTATGATCCAGTAAATCAGCCAGCTTATACAGAGTGTCAAAGTGATCCTACTTTGAACCACAGTACCCCGAGCAGGACGGTATGCGACAAAGCGTTGCTGACCACAACTTCCTCCCTACAGAACAAAAGCTACAACCTTCGCTTTGACTTAAAGGGACAACCTTCACATCAGAATGGTATTATACAGACTTCCCTAAGCCAGAAACCCCTAAAAGGTATGGTGATACACCACACATGCAGCATAACAACACCACACCGGGTAGTATTGGCGCTAACAAGGCCGCCATGGACTTCACTAAGTTCTTGGCTAAAGGGGAGCTAGTTACCAAAGGACTTATAAAGTTCACTGATTGCCCCGAGAACTACAGGCATTGCAAGCCTCCTTCAAGAATGCAATAAGAGACTCAGATCTTTCCTATAGTGAGGAATTAGATCTTTTGGTAAAGGGGCTTGGAAGCGAGTCTGCTGAACACGCCAAAAGAATCAGAGACATTAACATAAACTATCCGAGCAAAGGCCTAAAGATGGTGTGGGAAAGACTCGACGAGTGTTATGGGTCAATAAAAGCTATAGAAATGGTTTGTTTAAGAGAATTGATAATTTTACTAGAATAGTGGGTAGGGGTTACCAGAAGCTCAGGGAACTCAGTGATTTGTTGATGTTGAGGTACAAGTTGCTCAGCATGATAGAGATCTGCTAGGGCTAGCATTCCTGGACACCGCCAGAGGTGTCAATCCGATTGTCGAAAAACTCCCTTATAACCTACAGGAGAAGTGGATCACGTGTGGTTTCCATTATAAATTGTTTCATAATGTACCATTTCCCCCCTTCAGGGTGTTTGTAGACTTTGCTGAGCAGGCAAGGATGAGAATCGATCCCAGTTTTGACTTTACATTGCGGAAAATGTAGCAAACGATCCAGCACTCCAATTTTCATGAAAATCCAAAAAATCCTTTATTTCGGTGTGGCCAAATGTACATACAGCAATAAAATCTTCAACACAGATGTACACTCCTGTACAGTCTACGCGTTTCGAACCGTCAGGTTCTTAATCATAAAGTCAGTTTCAATTCCTCGGGTTCTGAATATTCACAGATCTCCAGTGATCCAGAGGACTATGAACAACAAAGTCAGGTACAAGAAAATATAAACAATAACGAAACGTCTACATCGAAACTATCTTATTATAAAAAACAGAGACTTAACAAAAATGATGGCAAATCAAAAAACTATCAAGACGGCGAGGGGGCCGCAAACACCGCAAAAAAAAATTCACAGTATGACTACGAGACACTGCAAGTAATAGAAGATTGTTACGATGTCGTCAATTTATCCAGTAGCATTTTTACGCAGGATGAACTGGAAGTACTGAATTCGGGGTTGAATTTTTCTCCTTCCCAAGATTTTGATCTGTTCTCTACCCTTTTAAGTGTTAATAAATTTATCAGAGATATAACAGTAAAAAAACATTTTTTGGGGCAAGAGAACAGATCCAGGGATGTAACTCATGACAGATGTCCGAATAATGAATTTACGTGTTTAACATTTTGTGAACAGGTGTCTTTACTACAACTTGGGAATTTACATGCAGAGTCAGAGGAAAGCAACCGGATTGCGGATACAGGACATTGTATTGTCCGCAATCCAAGTTACTATCCTGTACAATCCCGTTCCACGGGTATGGATCTGTTCCAAGATGTTGTGGAGAAACAACTTCTCTTTCTTTATCAGGAACAGAGGACTGTTAAAAAACATAATAACCTGTCCAAAAAACATAAATTAGCACTTGATCATCTCAAAGAGAGAGCAAACCTAGTCATTAAAATGGCGGATAATGGGGGAGCAGTGGTGGTGTTAGACAAAGGGGCATATAAAAATCAGATGGAAAGCATTTTATCGGATGTTTCAACCTATAAAAAGCTGACCAAAAATCCTTTACATAATTATCAGCCTTTAAATATAGACATCGTTAATAAAGGCAAAGATTTGGGTTTATTTAATACCAAACAGGTCAGCTATTTATTAGTTGAATCACCGATTACTCCCATAATGCATGCATTACCAAAAATTCATAAGGGGTTAAACCCCCACCACTGCGCCCCATTATCTCAGGTATTGGCTCTCTCTCTGAGAGATTGGGGGAATGGCTGGATTCTGTAATCCAGCCATTGGTTTTGAGAACTCCTGGATATTTAAGGGACACAGGTGAAGTGTTGAGAAATTTTTATGACAAATTATGGAAGTCAAATTTCACCTGGTTCACCTTGGATGTCATATCTCTGTATCCTTCCATCCCCCATGAAATAGCGTTATGTGCTTTGGAGTACCATCTTTACAAATACAGTAAATACACAGAGAGACATTGATTTCATCCTGAAAGTAACCTAGTTTTTATTAACACATAATTATTTTTCTTTTGACGGTGTGTATTATTTGCAAATCCAGGGAGTTTGCATGGGAGCAAATTTCTCCCCCTCCCTGGCAAATCTAACGATGGCATATTGGGGAGAAAAATATATCTTTTCTTCTGACAATCCATTTGTGATGGAAATTGAGTGGTATGGCAGGTACATTGATGACCTGCTGGTCATTTGGTCGGGCGATGTGCCTGCCATACCCTCTTTCTTGGATTATGTGAATGCCAACCAATATAATCTAAGGTTCACCTCTCATCATAATGGTAATAGTATAGATTTTCTTGATCTTACCTTAACAGGTGTCCCCCACTATTGCCTCCGTAGTCTCACCATCTTTTTTCTCCTCGTCCACACCCAATAGAGAATTACACCATTAATGCATATATGAATTGCAACAGTGCCTGCGTTATTTGCATCATCGCATGAACGTGTTGCGATATTTTATATGTCAGCAGCACCACTCAAAAATTTAAAGTTCGCATACTGGAACATTTAAATTATATTACCAATGAGGCTAGTATGAATATATCGGGGGCTGCTAAATATTTAATTTCCATACATAATAGGATACAGGATGTTTTAGAGCCTTTGCGATTGAAAAAGTATCCTAACCCCCCCCCCCCCCCCAAAGTGGTAATATCAAACATAAAATTTTACTCAGAGAGGCTTTTTGGCTTTTCAAATTAAATACCAGATTCCCTATGGGCATGAATTTTAAAAAGGAATTTTTGCATTTTTATTAATGATAATGACAAGACAATATTTCAGTCTGAATTTGTCCTTACAATGCTGCACAATATTGGGTATATCTGCACATAAAATCTTTAAGCAGTATTCACATGGTGCAGTTTTTTACTCTCTTGGTAACTGTTTGCAACAAAATAAATTATATGAAAACGTGGTGTGGTGTTTAACAAGCAGGATATGCTCAACCCATATGCAGTTGTGCATGTATCTAGGGCAGCACATCCTGCACTTGTAGTCCGTTGCTAGGGACAATCAACAGCAAAAAATGCATACAATGGAAGATGCCAGCAACGGACTACAAGTACCACAATAACCATCCTACATACGATAGCGATAATGTGGATGTGGAGAACAATCAAAAACATAACCATAGCAAAGCAGGTGCACTCTGCGGCAATACTAAACCCTCACACTGAAAAATTGAGGGTTAGTTCGACATATCCTACTAGGAGGACATGTCTTAGCTTGGACACCACGGCAAGGTCCTCAAGTGGCCGAGGCCCTACCACTCAAGAGTAGGTTGAGTGGTAGGGCCTCGGGCTACTTGAGGGACCTTGCCGTGGTGTCTGAGCTTAAGACATGTCCTCCTAGTAGGATATGTCGAACTAACCCCTCAACTTTATCAGTGTGAGGGTTTAGTATTGCCGCAGAGTGCACCTGCTTTTGCTATGGTTATGTTTTTGATTGTTCTCCACATCCACATTATCGCTATCGTATGTAGGATGGTTATTGTGGCACTTGTAGGTCGTTGCTGGCATCTTCCATTGTATGCATTTTTTGCTGTTGATTGCCCCTAGCAACGGACTACAAGTGCAGGATGTGCTCCCCTAGATACATGCACAACTGCATATGGGTTGAGCATATCCTGTTTGTTAAACACCACGTTTTCTAATGGTTTCTATAATATGTTTGGAGGTGTATAAACTCCGATTTAAATATGCCTGCTTTTCATCTACAGGCTACATTCAGGTGCACTTGGGAGGCTCTGGGCCATATTAGCCGGTCTCGGGTGGGGCTCACAGGCACCTCCCACCTCCCATTGCAAGCATGGTTACATGCTGGAGGTCACTGGTGAGCTGTCTGTGAGTCAGGCCTTACGCTCCTGTAATGCCCAACGGCTCCTGGTATCGCCCATACGGCACAGGTAGGTTGAGTGTTAGGGCCTCGGGCTACTTGAGGGACCTTGCCGTGGTGTCCGAGCTTAAGACATGTCCTCCTAGTAGGATATCTCGAACTAACCCCTCAATTTTATCAGTGTGAGGGTTTAGTATTGCTATGGTTATGTTTAAAATAAATTATATGCCTATTTAGTCTGTATGATAATTGTGTACACTTGACACTCCTGTTTTGCTTGTTAATTTTCCTATGGGAATAATTTTCCTTGCCCATAGTATGTGTATGATTTGGTTTTAATATGTTTAGATATGTGAAAGAAACCAAGCTCTCCGAGTTGCCTACAATCTGTCACATTAGTGGATACACCTGCAGTATTCCCACCCCATGGGAGGGACTGCTTAGACACAAACCACTATATATGACTCAAGATTGTGGACAAACCGGAGGTCATGATTATGAACCTGACGGTTCGAAACGCGTAGACTGTAAAGGAGTGTACATCTGTGCTTAAGATTTTATTGCTGTATGTACATTTGGCCACAGCGAAATAAAGGATTTTTTGGATTTTCATGAAAATTGGAGTGCTGGATCGTTTGCTACATTTTTCAAATCTCACCCGAGGCCTTCCTAGTGGGTCCGAGCACAGGAGGAATGGACATTTAATACGCAGGTGAGCTGGACTACTATTTGGTGTCAGTTGACTTTACATTGTCATGTCCCACTATCTCTGGTGTCACCTCATAAAACACCAGTGACAAAACTAACGTTGCCTCCTGTGGGGAGTCGCTCTGGTAGACAGCGGTGCGGGTGCAGTTTAGAGGCAAAACAAGGAGTCCAGATTGTGCAACAAACAGTGTTTTATTCACACTTGCACACCATAAATGAAAAACAGTCTCTTTGGTGACAGTTCACACACAACGGAAATAACGTGGCAAAACAAAAACAGGCCAACACAGGTTCAGTCACCTGGGAGGTGTAGGTGCGGGTTCGCACCCCGCTGTCGGCCCAGCCGCAGGAGAATCCAGCTTCAGGTAGCCAGGAACAAAACACCTCCTTGCTGAGCTCTTTCCTCCAGGACAGAGAACTCCTCAGCCCTGTTAGCAGCTCCAGGATAATCACAGCCCCCAGCTGCTGAGCTGGCTGAGCTTTTAAACCCAGCCCAAAACCAGGACTGGGTCGTGGGGAGCAGCCATCCACCCTACACTTTAGCTGCTCCCGGTAAGAGCCGGCCCGGATCGGCTTTGCAGCCATGCTATTTAAACTCTGTCAGTAGCACTAGCTGCTGCTGACATCAACAAAAACGGGTTCTTACCTCACCGAGGCTATGAACCTCGGTGACACATACCTGCCATCCACGACGGCACCCTGCACCTTACCACACACCCCCCTTTGTTCAACCCTGAGGGGGTGGACACATGTGAGGCAGTGGACGCGGGAAATGGCATCTGCATTTCCCTGCAAGCGACCTGCCCTATGTTCCACGGAGAACTTGAAATTTTGAAGGGATAGGAACCACCTGGTGACCCGAGCATTCCTCTCCTTGGCCTGACTCATCCATTTGAGGGGGGAATGGTCGGTCACCAGACGGAACCTCCTCCCTAACAGGTAGTAGCGGAGAGATTCGAGTGCCCACTTGATAGCCAGGCACTCCCTCTCCACTATACTATATCTGGACTCGGCGGGACTGAGCTTACGGCTCAGGAAGACAACGGGATGTTCTTCCCCGTTGACCTCCTGCGACAGTACCGCACCGAGGCCTACCTCCGAGGCGTCGGTCTGTACGACAAACTCCTTGTTGAAGTCGGGTGTCACCAAAACCGGGGACCCACACAGGGCCGACTTCAGTGCGGAGAAAGCCTGTCCGCCTTCTCACTCCAGCTAACCCTCCCAGACTTTCGTCCCTTCAACAGGTCTGTCAATGGCGCTGCTATTGTGGCAAAGTGGGGCACAAACCTCATGTAGTATCCTACAATCCCCAGGAACGACTTTACCTGCCTGGTGGTGACCGGTCGGGGCCAGCTACGAATGGCCTCTACCTTAGTTACCTGAGGTTTGATGACTCCCCGCCCAATTACATATCCGAGATATTTGGTCTCTTCCAACCCAATCGCACACTTTTTTGGATTGGCGGTTAGTCCAGCTTTCCTCAGGGCATCCACTACCGCCTGCACCTTGGGTAAATGGCTTTCCCAGTCGGTGCTGTGGATGACTACATCATCTAAGTAGGCCGAGGCGCACCGACGATGTGGTCGCAGCACTATGTCCATTAACCTCTGGAAAGTGGCGGGGGCGCCATGCAGGCCAAAGGGTAACACCTTGTAGTGATACAGGCCCTGCGGGGTAACAAACGCGGTTTTTTCCTTAGCCGCCTCCGTTAAGGGTACCTGCCAGTACCCTTTAGTGAGGTCCAGCACAGAAAAATAACGGGCTTGTCCTAAATTTTCAACAAGCTCGTCTACTCGGGGCATGGGATACGCGTCAAACTTGGATACTTCATTTAACTTGCGAAAGTCGTTGCAGAACCGCAACGTCCCATCCGGCTTGGGTATTAGGACTATGAGACTGGCCCACTCACTTTTCGACTCCTCAATGACATCGAGCTTCAACATTACTTGCACTTCCTCCGCGATGGCCCGCTGCCGAGCCTCGGGTACCCGGTATGGTTTTAACCGGACCTTGGCCTGAGGCTCAGTGACGATGTCATGTCGGATGAGAGACGTGCGGCCAGGGAGGTCCGAGAACACATCCGTGTTCCGACTGAGGAACTCCCTGACTTCCTGAACTTGTGTGGAAGACAGGCTGTCTGCAATTTTTACCATGGTTACGGCTTCACAGGCCTCGAACTGTGGGGCTGGACCCTTTTCACCTAGAAGCCCTGGCCAGGGGCTGTGGTCGTCGGCCGTGTCCCTATCTTTCCACGGCTTTAGCAAATTCACATGGTACACCTGCTCGGCTTGCGCCGCCCTGGCTGGTGTACTTTGTAATTAAATTCCCCTACCTTCTCGACCACCTCATAGGGGCCCTGCCACCTAGCTAGGAATTTGCTGTCAAGGGTGGGTACCAGAACCAACACTCGATCTCCCGGATTGAAGCCCCGTACCCGAGCCTGACGATTATACACCCTACTCTGGGCTTGTTGCGCTGCCTCCATATGCTCCCGGACCAACGGCAACACCCTTTCTATCCGTTCCTGCATCTGGGTGACATACTCAATGACACTTTTGTGAGGGACAGGCTGTTGTTCCCATGCTTCCTTGGCGATATCCAACAGGCCCCGAGGGTGTCTGCCATAAAGCAGTTCGAAGGGCGAGAACCCAGTAGAGGCCTGGGGTACCTCTCGCACTGCGAACATGAGATAGGGCAGAAGCAGGTCCCAGTCCTTCCCATCTCTAGACACCACCCTTTTAACATATTCTTTAGAGTTTGGTTAAACTCTCTCAACAAGACCGTCTGTTTGCGGATGGTAAACGGACGTCCGTAACTGCTTTATACGCAACAATTTACACAGTTCCTTCATTACTTTGGACATAAAAGGGGTCCCTTGGTCTGTCAGAACCTCTTTTGGCAGGCCCACACGGGAAAACATCTCCATTAACTCTTTGGCAATGAGCTTAGCTGAGGTATGTCGCAGAGGCACCGCCTCCGGATACCGAGTGGCATAGTCGAGAACTACCAGAATGTGTTGGTGGCCCCTAGCAGACTTTGGTACAGGCCCAATTAAATCCATAGCAATTCTCTCAAACGGTACTTCAATAATTGGCAGAGGTACCAGAGGACTACGGAAATGTGGCTGGGGGCTAGTTACCTGACAGGTTGGACAGGACTTACAATAATTTTCTACTTCCTTGAACACACTGGGCCAATAAAACCGCTGCAGTATGCGGTCCTGGGTTTTCTGCCACCCCAGGTGTCCCCCAAGAACATGTTGGTGGGCAAGCTCCATGACAAGCTTGCGATACGCTGTGGGCACCACCAACTGTTCAACAGGTTCACCTCGGATTTGGTTCACCCGATACAACATATCCTGCAGAACAATAAATCGTGGGAACATTAATTCAGCCCCTGGTTTCTGGGGTTTACCATCAATTTCCAGCACATTCTCCCAGGCCCTGGTTAGGGTTTGGTCCCGGTGTTGTGCGGTCCCAAAATTTTCCCCGGAGACATTGAGGTCTGCCAACTCAGGTCCCGGTGGCAAGTCCTCCGTGTCTCCCACCATTACACTCAGTGGCGTTGTCTCCCCCACTACCGCTGCAGCAGTGGTCACCCCTACCGCTGGCCCTTCAGACTCGGGCTCCCAGGGTTCTGGCCTTCCAGGGGTATCAGGCCACTCTGCTAGGGTTACCCCTGTCTCAGGGCTATTAGTCACTTTCATCTCAGGCCACAGTGACGGAAAACCAGGGAAGTCTCTCCCAATTATTAGTTCATAGGGCAGCTTTGTGGAGATCGCCACTTCACAAGTCCAGGTGCCGACTGCCGTGGACAGAGACATTACAGCAGTGGGATAGTCCTTTAAGTCTCCGTGTATGCACACCACACCCACTGTCCGGCCCGTATACTGGGTGGGCTGTACCAGGGCAGCACTTACCAGGGTTACCAGGCTCCCTGAGTCCAACAGCGCCACTGCCAGGTTATCCCCGACTTGCACCTGGCACAGATGACGATTGTCTATTGTCCCGGGATGCCGGTCGCACACAGTCTCCGGGCATACATGGAAGCCCGGTACCCATAATTAGTCTCCATGGGTTCCCCCACTGTGGACAGTTGGCCCTTATGTGTCCAGGCTCCCGACACTGCCAGCAGACCACTGGGGACGGATCTGCAAGAGGTACATCCCGGGCGGGTTTGGCCGGCCGCCGGAATGGGGTGGAGATTTCCGGGTTTGACTGGCCCCCTCCCAAAAGAACCCCCTGCAGGTTTCTGGTGGCCTCATATCGCTCCACCAGGTCGACCATCTCAAGGGCATTGGTGGGGGATACCTGGCCGATCCAGTGTTGAAGGGGGTAAGGCAAGGCCCTCCAAAACATGTCAGCCAGCAGCCGGTCCAGCATAGCAGTCGGACTTAGAACCTCAGGCTGCAGCCATTTTTGCAACCTGTGCAGCAACTCATAGTACTGCGGCCTGGCGGGTTCAGCCACTTTGAAGTCCCACTGGTGGACCCGCTGAGCCCGGACCAACACGCTTACCCCCAGTCTGGCCAGGATCTCCCCTTCACCGTGGAATAGTCAGCAGCCTGGTCGTCTGCCAAATCAAAAAACTTGCTGGGGTCCGGATGCCAGGAACGGAGCAACCACCTCGGCCCACTGGTCACGGGGTAACTTTTCCCTCACGGCGACCTTCTCAAAACCGCCAGGTACGCCTCAACGCCGTCTGCGGGGGTCATTTTTGGGATCGCCGCACGGACCGCTTCGGGGCATCATGGACGTGGTGGGACGCTCCTGCCGCCTGTAACGCCATCACATGTTGTAGCAGTAGTTGGTTGGTCTCCCGCTGCTGCACGTTAGCCTCTATGAGAGCCTTCACAGCAGCCTCCATGTTGCCAGAAACTCCTGCTTGCAGCTTTGCTGGCTTAATATATTCCATGCACTTTAGAAAAACAAAACTTCGGCGTTCACGCCAGCCTCACTGCGCATGCCCGCATCCTCCACCAAATGTGGGGAGTCGCTCTGGTAGACAGCGGTGCGGGTGCAGTTTAGAGGCAAAACAAGGAGTCCAGATTGTGCAACAAACAGTGTTTTATTCACACTTGCACACCATAAATGAAAAACAGTCTCTTTGGTGACAGTTCACACACAACGGAAATAACGTGGCAAAACAAAAACAGGCCAACACAGGTTCAGTCACGTGGGAGGTGTAGGTGCGGGTTCGCACCCCGCTGTCGGCCCAGCCGCAGGAGAATCCAGCTTCAGGTAGCCAGGAACAAAACACCTCCTTGCTGAGCTCTTTCCTCCAGGACAGAGAACTCCTCAGCCCTGTTAGCAGCTCCAGGATAATCACAGCCCCCAGCTGCTGAGCTGGCTGAGCTTTTAAACCCAGCCCAAAACCAGGACTGGGTCGTGGGGAGCAGCCACCCACCCTACACTTTAGCTGCTCCCGGTAAGAGCCGGCCCGGATCGGCTTTGCAGCCATGCTATTTAAACTCTGTCAGTAGCACTAGCTGCTGCTGACATCAACAAAAACGGGCTCTTACCTCACCGAGGCTATGAACCTCGGTGACACATACCTGCCATCCACGACGGCACCCTGCACCTTACCACACTCCACAGGTCCTCCTTACAGGCCATTTAAGTCTTCTCAATAAGACAACATACCCAAAGATCTTACCAAAAAATGCCCCCTGCACATGAAACCGCATTCTCTACTAAAATGCAGAGCCTTCAGGGAGAAGTCTGCACTACAACATCGCACTTCTCCAGGAACTGTAAGGTCAGTGTGACATGCACAGAATGCAGTTGCACAGTACACAACACAGCTTTACACCCTGGACCACCCTCTCAGGTATCATCCCAAGCAAAGGAACATGACAGAAAGCAGATAGACACTGACATAGACACCAGAGTAGTCACTTCTCGCTGTACAGAGATCTGTAAAGGACTTGCAGGAGGGAAGTCATGCTCAAAAATCTGCCTTGTCAGAGTTTACCCGGCCAGTCACCAGGGAAAGGCGATCAAGATATATGCAATCTTAGATGGTCTTTAGCTAAATCCACCTTTTTCGACACCTTTAACATCATAGGGCCAAGTACTCCCTACTCCTTAAGGACCGTTGAGACAGCGGGTAGGAATGCAACTGGATAAAAGGTAGAGTCCATAGATGGTCAGACCTGCTTGTCCCTGCTGACCATACTGGAGTGCAATCACATTCCTGACAACCAGTCTGAGATACCTACACCAGATCAAGCAGCACACCACCCCCACCTGAGGCATATAGCTCACCTGTTACCAGAACTGGACCAAGAAGTCCCTATAGTCTTACTAATTGAAAGAGACATACTATGAGTTCATAAGGCTAGAGAAAAGATTAACGGTTCCCAAAATGATCCATACGCCCAGAGACTTGACCTAGCATGGGTCATCATAGGGGACGTCTCTTTAGGAGGCGCACACAAGCCAACCTCAGTCAACAGTATGCTCAATAACACACTTGAAAACGGACATCCTTTTTTATTCCAGCCATGTCACAGCAGTTTCCTGATAAAAGAATTGCACACAGAGCTCCTGTGCCTTGTCCTTTTGGGGATCCCTCCTGTGAAGACCACGCCTGCGATAGTGAGCAAGATTACTTAGGGTGAACAGTTTTCCACAAGACAAGAGACCCATAGACTTTTAAACCTCATAAAGAATATTCCAGAACATCAATGCAGAAATGGCACCCCCGCTCCAAGACTCCGAGGAGTGTTGGTGCTTACTGCTTACCCATGTTTGGTGTGTATCCTCCTGGAAAACCAGGGCAGATGCGAGTGGTATTCGACTCAAGCCCCAGGTGCGAAGGCGTTTCACAAGATGATGTTTTGCTGTCTGGTCCAGACCTCAACGGCAGACTTCTGGAGGTACTTCTACACTTCCTCAAAGGTTCAGTGGCATTTATGGCCGACATGCAACAGATGTTTCACTGCTTCCTCGTCAAGGAAGAACACAGAAACTACTTAAGGTTCTTCTGGTACCACAACAACAATCCCAATGAAGACATTGTAGAGTACCGAATGAGAGCGCACATCTTCGGAAACAATCCTTCCCCTGCAGTTGCTATCAATGGTCTCAGACATTCAGCTCTAGAGGGTGAAGCAAAGTATGGGTCAGATTCTTTGAGTAAAAAGATTTCTACGTGGACGACTGCTTGAAATCCACACCCACGAATGAGACGATCACCAGTCTCCTCAAAAGGGCTCAAGAAATGCTTGCCCTATCTAATTTGAGGTTGTACAAAATATCCTCCAACAGCAGTGTGTTAATAGAGGCCTTCTCACCCCAAGACCATTCAAATGATCTAAAGGACTTGAATCTTAGCACCGACTCCCTTCCCATGCAGCGAAGCCTCGGTTCGCTGTGGGTTTTAAAGGCAGACACAGTCACCTTCCAAATCAGCAAGGAAGAAAATCCCTTTACATGCAAATGAGTCTTGTCCACCATAAACAGCTTATGATCCTCTAGGATTCGTAGTGCCTGTTACCATTCAAGGCAAAATGATGTTAAGATACTTCACCACAGAGACGTCTGATTCGGATGATCCGCTTCTCATGGAGAAAAAGGACCTCTGGATAGGTTGGAAGAAGTCTCTCGAAGCGTTGACCAGCCTTCATGTGGCACGACCCTATGCATCCGTGCCATCTACTGAAGTCAAGATACAAGTATCTCATGATCCTCTGCACCTGATTGCAGACGTGGACGTAAAAACGTTTGGTTTTGTTGCAGATATATCCTAGGACTACCTTGCTCTCCGTATAAAACTTGACTTCTTCAATTTTTAGGTTCATTCCTGAAGTTATACGTTCGGCCAACTCAACTGCAAGCACAGCCCTGCTCCACTCTTGGTATCGTGTGTTCATGGGGTGGAGCCAGTTTGGTCCGCCTCATGACAAATCCTATATATAATTGTTCTTTGACATCTATGGTCTGTAGGTACAGTATGCCTCAGCAGCAATTGCCTTGACTTAAGCATCGCAGAAGATATACATTCTTTGTCCCAACAAGTGGCACTACCTACCCACAAATCATAATCCTGTAGACCACGTGACTAGATCTGTCGCAGCCAGCCACCTTATGGACAGTACATGGTTTACGTGTCCTGCATTCCAGTACCTTTCAATGTCTTGCAACATCGGTTCCGACATGTTCGAATTGGTAGACCCAGATGCGGATGAAGAAATCCAACCTGAAGTATCTGTTCTACGCACAGTGACTTTGGAACACAAACCCAAAACCCATTGTTTCACTAGGCTCTCCACCTGGATGTTGATCTTTGGTGCTATAGCCTGTGTAGTTCATATAGCTCAGACATTACCTGTGAGCCAGAAGCCCTGCAAAGGTTGGCATCACTGCAGACATGCCTTTACCGCTCCTAATCTGAAAAGGTCCAAGAACATTTCTAAGGTTGCTAAGCGTGAAGGACCCAGTGATGGCGTCTGTTAACGCCAGACAGGGAGTGTTCTGCCTCCAGCAGGGAGAACTATTTCTGTTATTAAGTTAGGTAACAGCACCGTCTAGCAGTGGCAAAAATCTACTGCACTTTGTACTATACTTGTGTTTTCTTGTGTTAATATTAATAAAGTTTATCGTGTTTCTGGGAGGTGCTATGCATTCTGGGAAAAAGAAGCTTAACCCAGTCTTTCAGTCTTTATTTTACAGGCTACAGCACATCAGCAGTTCTCCTTCTAAAACGTCACCATCCTTGGTCATGCATAATTGATGAGCATTATACCTCTGTTACAGGGACTTGACCCCTGACGAAAGTCCCCTGAAACGCGTGTCGGGATTGGCACAATCCTGGAGGGAGTACAGTATAGGTAATGTTTTATATTCTTATTCCTAATTTTGGTTTATGTCTTTTTGCATTTTGCACTTTATATGAGATTTATACATTTTATGATGATCTACTGTTGCCCACTGTGATCTCCTTCCATTTGATGTCGCCTTTATTCCTGTACCCCTTCCATTTCTTATGGTAATTATAATATATGCATTGTCTTTTATAAATAAAGTATTTAATAACTTAAGCAGTCTGGTACTTTTGTTGTGAGGTACTCTGTTACAGGGATACTGTTATGATATTTAGTTATATTTAGCTAGCTGTAGTATTTCTCAGGTAAAATGTTATGACTAGGGTTAAGAGAACACCTGAAAGTTTGGGTTCGCCAGGTGCAGCCGAATTTCGCCGCAAAGTTCGGGTTCTGGACCCGAACTTGACTCCGAACCCATAGAAAACTCATAGAAAAGGCTAGAGGGCTGCAAAAGGAAGCAAAATGGGGGTAAGAACAGGACAATTGCCCTGCAAACAAATGTGGATAGGGAAGTGACTTAAAATAACAGAATATAAAAAAAGTAAAAAATAATGATCTTTAACTAGGAGGCGGAGGTCAAAGAGGAGTATGAGGTTGAGGAGGCGGTGGAAGCCGTGGTGGAGGAAGAGAAGGTAGCCAACACTGTTTTTGTAGTTTTTTTTATTTTTATCTTTTATAAATTTGGAAAGACCCCAAAACATTGGGAAATAGAAAAGAAAATGCAAAGAGAAAGTGCGCTGGAGTATAACAATGGCTGGGTGCGACCGGTTTACTTGTCTATTCTGCACAAGGTACGGACATGTAATGTGGGATCCTTGCCTTGTTCATTTTAATGAACGTGAGCTTGTCCACATTGGCTGTGGACAGGTGGCTGCGCTTGTCTGTGATGACCCCCCTGCCGTGCTAAACACCCGTTCGTACAATACACTGGCTGCAAAGCAGGCCAGCACCTCCAAGGCGTAAAGGGCAAGCTCAGGCCATGTGCCCAATTTGGAGACCCAGAAGTTGACTGGGGCAGACCTATTAGTAAGGACGTGTAGGCGTGTGCACACATACTGTTCCACAATGTTGCTGAAATGCTGCCTCCTGCTAAGACATTCCATGTCAGCTGGTGGTGCTTGTTGTTGTGGTGTGCTGACAAAGCTTTTCCATGTTTCGGCCATGCTCACCCTGCCTTCTGAGGTTCTGGCGATGTCCCATCTGCGTTGCCGACTTCTGCCTTCTCCTTGTGATTCCACGGAGCCCCCGTTGTCAGGTGGGAATGCCATGCTTATAATCGCGCATCTTCCGATCATGCTCCAATGATGGAATTAAGAAAGGTACGTTGTCCTTGTAGCGGGGATCCAGCAGGGTGGCCACCCAGTAATCAGCACTGGTTAGAATGTGGGCAACTCGGCGGTCATTTCACAGGCACTGCAGCATGTAGTCACTCATGTGTGCCAGGCTGCCGGGAGGCAACGACAAGCTGTCCTCTGTGGGAGGTGTATCGTCTGTGTCCTCTGTATCCCTTCAGCCACGCTGCAGTGATGGCCCTGAGCTGCTTTGGGTGCCACCCTGCTGTGAACATGGTTCCTCCGCCTCATCCTCCTCATCCTCCAGACTTGTGCCCTGGCTGGACAATTGTGTACCTGGCCTCTGTTGAAGTAGGAACCCACCCTCCGAGCCACTTGTGAATGACTGGCCTGATAACCGTGGAAATGATCACTCTTCCTCCTGTGCCACATCCTCTTCCTTCATCGTCCAAAGCGTTTTTTCAAGAAGACATAGAAGTGGGATAGTAATGCTGAGGACAGCGTCATCGGCACTGGCCGTGTTGGTAGAGTACTCGTCATCCTGCATGGAGGCCCACTCATTGGTGGTGAAGTGGTGCTGTTCCGCAGAGTGACTCACCCATGCGTGCTGCAGCTGAAACTCCACCATCGCCTGCTTTTGCTCGCACAGTCTCTCCAGCATGTGCAAGGTGGAGTTCCACCTTGTGGATACGTCGTATATGGGGTGGTAAATGGGAAGGCCAAAGTTACACTGCAGCGCAGACAGACGAGCAGCAGCAGGGTGGGAACGCCTAAAGTGCGCACAGATGGCCCACACTTTCTGCAGCAGCTCTGATATAGCGTGGTAATTTTTCAGGAACCTCTGCACCACCAAATTCAGCACATGCGCCAGGGAAGTGCATCAAACCGGCTAGGCCCAGAGCTGCTATGAGATTTCGCCCATTATCGCACCCACCAGGACAGGCTTGAGGCTCTGTGGCACCAACCACTCATCGGTCTGTTGTTCTATGCCCGTTCACCGCTCCTGCATGGTGTGTGGGTTTTCACCTAAACAAATGAGTTTCAAAACAACCTGCTGTCATTTCCCCCTGGCTGTGATGAAGCTGGGGGTGAAGGGGTTACGCTGACCGGATGAGGAGGCGGTAGAGGAGGAAGCAGAGAAGGAGGAGGAGGCAGAGAGAAATGTCCTGCAATCCTCGGTGGCGGAAGGACATACGCCAAACGGCTATATGCCTCAGGCCCAACCGCCACTGCATTTACCCAGTGTGCAGTTGGGGAGATATCACGTCCCTGCCCGTGCTTACTGTTCCATGTATCGGTGGTTATGTGGACCTTGCTACAGATGGTGTTGCGCAGTGCACACCTAATTTTGTCCGCGGCTGGGTACCACGTACTGTGGGACAGCCACCGCCATAAGGTTTTTAAAAGTCGGACGGAATTACAGCATTTAAAAGGCCAGGAATTTTGAAATGCTGGCATTCAGGGCCAGGGATTGTAGGTGGGTAGGAGGGTACTTCCTCTTTCTCTCCAGTGTTTGGGAAATGGACAGCTGAACGATTCCATGGGACATTGTGGAGATGCTTGGTGACGGTGAAAGAAGTAGTGGCGTTGCTGCCACATCCTCTGTTTGCTGGGTGGCAGGTGCCACTGTCACTCCTGAGGGGGAGGAAGAGGCCGAGATTGCATCAAAAGAGGGAGCAGGAGGAGCCCGAGATCTTTCGTGGTTTTTGAGTTGTTTACTCCACTGCAGCTTGTGATTTGCATTTAGATGCCTGGTCATGCAGGTGCTGCTCAGGTTTAGAACGTTTATGCCTCACTTCAGGCTCTGATTGCACAGCGTACAAACTACTCAAGTCTTCTCATCAGCACATTGTCTAAAGAACTGCCACGCCAGGGAACTCCTTGGAGCTGGCTTTGGTGTGCTCATTCCTTGGGTGCGGTGGGCAGTAGCAGACATTCTGGCTACGGGACGGCCACTTTGCTTTTGCACACTGCTCCCTCTTTTGCTGTGCAGCTAGCGCTTTGTGACCACCACCTCTTCCTCCGAACTGCACATAACACTTGCATGAACTTAATTCCATGTGGGGTCTAGGAACTCATCATCCTCCACATCATCTTCCACCCACTCTTCACCCCTGCCCTCCTTGTCGGTCTGCACACTGCAGAAAGCCACAACAGTTGGAACCTGTGTCTCGTCATCATCAGATATGTGCTGCGGTGGTCCTCCCATGTCCACATCCTGAAACATAAGTGGTTGGGCATCGGTGCACCCAATCTCTTCCACTTCTGGGGCAGGGCTAGGTGCATGGCTGACGGAGACACCCAATCTACTACCGCCTCTACTTGTTCTGGCCTCACCATTCGTTCACCCACATTCCTACAAAATAATGCATAGCGTTCTGTCGCCTACATGTACCTAAGGAAGGTGTTTCATTTTGGTGTGTAGCTGGCACAGATCTACCACGTCCTCTCCCTGCAACAGGAGCTCCACCAATACCAGCAGCACCACGACCAGGGCCACGTCTCTTATTTGATGCTCTCCTCATTCTTTGAGGTCACCCACTGAACTAACAGACAGATTAACTATATTAATTCCCCTGTCACGTATGCAGTGCAATAAATGGGTGTATGACGTGCACCTAACTAACAGACGGATTAATAACTATATCAATGTCCCTATCACGTATGCAGTGTAGGTGTACTTCACGCAAAAAATGGGAAAATGACGTGCACCTAACTAACAGACGAATTAACTATTATATTTGGGTGTCAGGGCCAGGAAACAAAGTACAATGTTGCATTGCACCCACAAAAAAAAATCGGTGTAAGTCACCCACAGAATTGACAGCCAGATTTATGATTAGCTTTTTGTGTATTGCACCCGCAAAAAAATCGCTGTGGGTCACCCACAGAATTAACAGCCAGATTTGTGATTAGCTTTCTGTGTCAGTGATGTCAATATGGTGTATTGCACCCACAAAAAATCGCACTAACTCTGTCCCTCACTTGAGTTGCCTGCTTTCTGTCCCTTCAGGCCTTCACTACTGAGAGCTGATGGATGGTGCTACACTTGATCCAGCTTATATAGAGGCTAGGTCACATGATGCACCGGCCAATCACAGCCATGTCATTAGTAGGCATGGCTTTGATGGCTTCTAAGGGCACACAGGTTAAAAGCTTGTTGATTGGCTGCCCTGAAACCTTTCAACAAGCTTTATTAAATGTCCGAACACTGAACTCGAACCCAAACTTTTCTGGCAAAAAATTGTAAAGTTCGGTACGCTCAACACTAGTTATGACTGTACATGTGCTCACTGTTAATGCAAATGCTATATTATATGCTGTTCTATGCTGCTTCTTGCTGCACATGTTATATATACTGTATGCTATTAGATGCTATGCCTTATACTGTGTATTTATACATGTCATTCGTATTCTTATAGTTTTACTACTCAATTGATTACACATCAATACTCCTGTTTTGCCAATAAACAAGTTAGACTACAGAAAACAGTCATCTTATTTGGAAGACAGGAATAGTTTAAGCTGAATGTTAGATTGCACACTGTGTGAACGTGTATGAAGACAGAACAGGTACTCTAATCTGACTTCTAACTAACTAAACTCCTCCTTAGAGGGATAGAAGACTTTCCTTCACTGGAGAGGACAACGTTCACTGGGTATTACCGTTTCCTGCCCCAAGTTAGAGGGGCCCTGCAATAACCAGTAAGCACTTTCCTTTACTGTAGAGGATGGCGGTCACTGGTTAATACCACCTCCTGCCCCCAGTTATAGGGGCCCTGCAATAACCAGTAAGCACTTTCCTTCACTGCAGAGGACGGCACACACTGGTTATTACTGCCTCCTGCCCCCAGTTATAGGGGCCCTGCAAAAAACGGTAAGCACTTTCCTTCACTAGAGAGTGAAGCTCTCAGTGGTTATTACTGCCTCCTGCCCCCCGTTATAAAGGCCCTGCAATAAACAGTAAGCACTCCTTTACTGCAGAACAGTGCTTACTGGTTATTACTGCCCCGTGCCCCCAGTTATAGGGGCCCTGCTATAACCAGTAAGCACTTTCCTTCACTGCAGAGGATGGCGCTAACTGGTTATTACCTTCTCCTGCACCCAGTTATAGGGGCCCTGCAATAACCAGTAAGCACTTTTCTTCACTGCAGAGGATGGCGCTCGCTGGCTATTTTAGCCTGCTTCCCCCAGTTATAGGAACCTTGCATTAACCAGTAAGCACTTCCCTTAACTGCAGAGGACAGCGCTCACTGATACCGCCTTCTGCCCCCAGTTAAAGGGCCCTCCAATAACCAGTAAGCACTTTCCTTCACTGCAGAGGACGGCGCTCACTGGTTATTACCGCTTCCTGCCCCCAGTTATAAGGGCCCTGCAATAACCAGTAAGAACTTTCCTTTACTGAAGAGGACGGATCTTTGGTTATTTCAACCTCCTTCCCCAGTTATTGGGCTCTGAAATAGCCAGTAAGCACTTAAGACGGGGGGTAACTAGTTTTTTCTGCGTCCTGCACTCCCAGTTATAGCGGCCCTGCAATAACCAGTAAGCACTTTCCTTCACTGCAGAGGACAGCGCTCAGTGGCTTTTTCTGCCTCCTGCCCCCAGTTATATTGGCCCTGCAATAACTATTAAGCACTTTCCTTCACTGCAGAGTACAGCGCTTATTGTTTATTACTGTCTCCTGCCCCTAGTTATAGGGGCTCTGCAATAACCAGTAAGAACTTTCCCTTACTGCAGAGCATGACACTCACTGGTTTTTACCGCCTCCTGACGCCAGTTATAGGGTTCCTGCAATAACCAGTAAGCACTTTCCTTCACTGCAGAGGACTGCGCTCACTTATTTTTACCGCCTCCTGCTCCCCCAGATATACACTTGGAGCCCTGCAATAACCAATAAGCACTTCCCTAGGGCTCATGTACGTGGCCTGCCCCTAGTTATTGGGGCGCTGCAATAACCAGTAAGAACTTTCCCTTACTGCAGAGCATGACACTCACTGGTTTTTACCACCTCCTGCCACCAGTTATAGGGTTCCTGCAATAACCAGTAAGCACTTTCCTTCACTGCAGAGGACTGCGCTCACTTATTATTACCGCATACTGCTCCCCCAGATATATACTTGGAGCCCTGCAATAACCAATAAGCACTTCCCTGAGGGCTCAAGTACGTGGCCATTGTTGTGTTCCACATCCGATCTGCATTTTTGGCTGGTCGGATAAGAAACCATTCACTTCAATGGGGCCACAAAAGATGCGGACAGCACTCCGCCTTCCTGTCCGCATTAGTTGTTCAGTTCCTCAAAATGCAGAACACACATGGCTGGTATACTTGTTTTGCATGAGGCTTGCTAGTCGGGAAATTACTTATTGATTAACCCTTTAATAACCAGGCCTGAAAAGGCGTTAATGACCAGACACTTTGTTGCAATTTAGCACATGTGGTTTAAACACTTGTATTTTTTTTTTATCTGTTGGACTACCAAAATTAAATTTTCCATTTTTTTTTTTTTTTTACATGACACAGGGCTTTTTAAGATATATATTAGGGGGAAACTGTACAATATTTTTTTTTAAGTCATTTTCCTTTAAACTATAGCTCATTCTTTAAATATTTTAATTATTATTGCAATTTGTTCCCTATTTTTTGTTGGATCATTTTATTATATAATATGTATAGTTTCATGTGAATGGGCTGATAATGCTGATTGTTTTGGTTGGTGTAGCCGTTTTTTTTCCTTTATGCATTTTATAATTTTTTTCTTTTTTAACATTTTTTTTAGATTTCTGCTACACACTGATTTTTTTATTTTGCAGATTTTTGCTTTTATTTGTATTTTATTTATTTTGTATTTTTAATTTTTCTTTATAACTTTATTCCTTATTTTTAAATATATTTTTGCCACATATGTACCTTAAGAGGTCATAAAAAGGCCTTTTGGGACAGTGAACAATTTTATTTTGCATTTTTTCCTTTTTATTGTTATCTTCTACTTAAATTTTGTTTAATTTTTAATATTTTTTGTTAAAATTTTCTTCTCTTATCTTCAATATGATTTTACGACACTGTCTTTTTTTATTGTGCACTTTTCCCTTGTGCTTTCAATTTATTTTTTATTTAATATATATATATATATATATATATATATATATATATATATATATATATTGTGGGGAGTCGCTCTGGTAGATAGCAGTACGGGTGCAGTACAGAGGCAAAACAAGAAGTCCAGAAAGTGCAATAAACAGTGTTTTATTCACACTTGCACAAAATAAACGATAAACAGTCTCTTGGTGTTAATTCACACTCAGCAAACACAAAAAAGCAAAACCAAAGAGTCCAAAACCAGGTTCAATCACCTGTGAGATGGTTAGGTGCGCATTCGCACCTGGCGGTCGGCCCAGCTGCAGGGTAATCCACCTTCAGGCTTCCAGGATGACTGCACGACTCCTTGCTGAGCTCGTCCTTCCAGCCCAGAGAGCAACACAACACTAGCAGCAGCTCCAGGACAATCACAGCCACACCTGCTGATGTGCCTGCCTTTAAAAAGCCCGGCAAAGTCCGGCCTGGACCGTGGGGAGTAGGCACCCACCCAACTCTTTGCCTACTCCCAGTAAGAGCCGGCCCGGATTGGCTTTGCAGCCAAACTAACTATCAATGTCAAGCAGCACTAGCTGCTGCTGACACATAAAACCCGGCTCTCACCTCACCGAGGCCAGGAACCTCGGTGACACGTATCTTCCATCCATGACGGCACCTTGCGCCCTCTTACATACCTCCCCACTTTGTTCAACCCCGACAGGGTGAACACACGCCAAACACTGTACTCGAGACAGTGCATCCGCATTTCCTTGCAAGCGGCCTGCCCTGTGTTCCACTGTGAACTTGAAGTTCTGCAGAGACAAGAACCATCTGGTGACCCGAGCATTCCTGTCTTTCGCCTGGCACATCCACTTTAGAGGGAATGGTCGGTCACCAGACGGAACTTTCTCCCTAGCAGATAATAGCGGAGAGACTCTAGTGCCCACTTGATGGCCAGGCACTCTCTCTCCACTATACTGTACCTGGTTTCGGCTGGGGTGAGTTTGCGACTCAGGAAAACCACGGGATGCTCCTCCCCATTGATTTCCTGAGAGAGTACAGCCCCGAGGCCCACTTCAGAGGCATCGGTCTGTACCACAAACTCTCTCCTGAAGTCGGGCGTCACCAAAACCGGGGACCCACACAGGGCCGACTTCAGAGCAGAGAAAGCCTTATCCGCCTGCTCATTCCACTGGATCGACACTGACCTGCGTCCCTTTAAAAGGCTTGTCAATGGAGCAGCAATTGTAGCGAAGTTGGGAATAAACCTCATGTAGTATCCCACCATGCCCAGGAATGATTTTACTTGCCGCGTAGTGACAGGTCGGGGCCAATTCTTAATTGCCTCAATTTTGTTTACCTGAGGTTTGACCACCCCCGCCCAATGACATACCCTAGGTATTTGGTCTCTTCTAACCCTACCACACACTTTTTGGGTTAGCAGTTAAGCCAGCTTTCCTAAGGGAGTCCACTACGGCCTGTACCTTCGGTAGGTGACTCTCCCAGTCGGTGCTATGGACAATGATATCATCCAGATACGCTGAGGCGTACCGTCGATGTGGACGAAGCACAATATCCATAAGCCTTTGAAACGTGGCGGGGCGCCATGTAGACCAAAGGGTAATACCTTGTACTGATACAACCCCTCCGGTGTGATAAAAGCAGTTTTTCCTTGGCAGCCTCCGTTAAGGGTACCTGCCAGTACCCTTTGGTGAGGTCCAAGACAGAAAAATACCTGGCTTGGCCCAATTTTTCAATGAGCTCATCCACCCTCGGCATGGGATATGCGTCAAACTTGGACACCTCATTCAGCTTGCGGAAATCGTTACAGAACCTCAATGTCCCGTCCGGCTTGGGTATTAAGACTATCGGACTGGCCCAATCACTTTTGACTCCTCGATGACACCTAACTGGAGCATCAGCTGCACTTCCTTCACAATGGCTTGTCGCCGAGCCTCGGGTACCCGATACGGCTTTAACCGGACTTTGGCCTGAGGCTCAGTGATAATGTCATGCTGGATTAGGGATGTGCGCCCAGGGAGGTCCGAGAACACATCCGTGTTCCGACTAATGAACTCCTTAACTTCCTGGACCTGTTTGGAGGATAGGCTATCTGAAATTTTTACGGTGGCTGCTGCTTCCCGGACTTCGAGGTGAGGGCTGGATCCTTCTCACCTAGAAGCCCTGGCCGAGGGCTGTCATCGCTGGACGAGTTCCTATCCTTCCATGGCTTCAGCAAATTCACATGATACACCTGCTCCGGCTTCCGCCGCCCTGGCTGGTGCACCTTGTAATTTACTTCCCCCACTTTCTCGAGCACTTCATAGGGCCCCTGCCACCTAGCTAGAAATTTGCTGTCAAGGGTGGGTACCAGAACTAAAACTCGGTCTCCGGGATTAAAGTCTCGTACCCGAGCCTGACGATTATAGACTCTACTTTGGGCCTGTTGTGCTGCCTCCATATGCTCCCGGACCAGCGGTAACACCCTCTCCATACGTTCCTGCATCTGGGTAACATATTCAATTACGCTTTTGTGGGGACGGGCTGTTGTTCCCACGCTTCCTTAGCGATGTCCAACAGGCCCGTGGGCGTCTGCCATAAAGCAGTTCGAAGGGCGAGAACCCAGTAGAGGCCTGGGGCACTTCTCGCACTGCAAACATGAGATAGGGCAGAAGCAGATCCCAGTCCTTCCCATCTCGGGACACCACCCTTTTTAGCATATTTTTTAAAGTTTGGTTAAATCTTTCCACAAGGCCGTCCGTTTGCGGATGGTAAACGGACGTCCATAATTGCTTTATATGCAACAGTTTACACAATTCCCTCATAATCTTAGACATAAAAGGGGTCCCTTGGTCCGTCAGAACCTCCTTAGGTAGGCCCACCCGGGTAAACATCTCCATTAACTCCTTTGCAATGAGCCTAGCCGATGTGTGTCGCAGAGGCACCGCCTCTGGATATCGAGTAGCATAGTCCAGAATCACCAGGATATGTTGGTGACCCCTAGCAGACTTCGGTGCGGGTCCGACCAGATCCATGGCAATACGCTCGAATGGGACCTCAATTATTGGGAGAGGGACCAGGGGACTTCTGTAATGCGGCTGGGGGCTATTTACCTGACAGGTCGGACAGGACTTACAGAACTCCTCTACTTCCTTAAACAAACCGGGCCAGTAAAATCGCTGTAGTGCGCGGTCCTGCGTTTTCTGCCACCCCATGTGTCCCCCAAGAACATGTTGGTGGGCAAGCTCCATAACAAGCTTGCGATATGCGGTGGGCACCACCAACTGTTCAACTGGCTCACCTCGGATTTGGTTCACCCGATACAACATATCCTGAAGAATAATAAATCGTGGAAACATTAATTCAGCCCCAGGTTTCTGGGGTTTACCGTCAATCATTACAACACTTTCCCAGGCCCTGGTTAGGGTTTGGTCCCGGTGTTGTGCGGTCCCAAAATTTTCCCCGGAGACATTGAGGTCTGCCAACTCAGGTCCCGGTGGCAAGTCCTCCGTGTCTCCCACCATTACACTCAGTGGGGTTGTCTCCCCCTCTACCGCTGGAGCAGTGGTCACCCCTACTGCTGGCCCTTCAGATTCGGGCTCCCAGGGTTCTGGCCTTCCAGTGGTATCAGGCCACTCTACTAGGGTTACCCCTGTCTCGGGCCCATCAGACACTTTTATAGCCGGCCACAGCGCCGGGAAACCTGGGAAGTCCCTCCCAAGTATCAGTTCATGTGGGAGTTTGGTAGCGACAGCCACCTCGTGGGTCCACTTACCAGCAGCTGTGGACAAAGTCACTAATGCAGTGGGGTAGTCTTTTAAGTCTCCGTGGATGCATAGGACCCCGACTTTACGGCCGGTATACTCCGCAGGCCGTACTAGGGCAGCTCTTACCAGGGAGACTAAACTCCCGGAGTCCAGCAGGGCCACCGCCAGAGAATCTCCCACCTCTACCTGACACAGGTGGTTATTGTCCTGCCCCTCACGGGTGCCAGTTGCACACAGCTTCCGGGCATACAGGGAGTGGCGATACCCGTAGTTCACATCCATCGGCTCACCCTGATGCGGACAGTCGGCCCTGATGTGGCCTGGCTCCTGACACCTCCAGCATACCACGGGAGGCGGATCCGCAGGGGATACATTCCGTGCAGGTCTCTCTGTCGCCGGTCGTCGGAACTGGGGTGGAGGCCTCCGGGGTTTGACTGGCCCCTTCCCAGCAAGACCCCCTGCAGGTTTCTGGTGGCCTCGTAACGCTCCACCAGGTCGACCATCTCCAGGGCACTTACCGGAGACGCCTGGCCGACCCAGTGCTGGAGGGGATAAGGCAGGGCCCTCCAAAGATGTCCGCCAACAGTCGATCCAGCATGGCAGTGGGACTTAGTAGATCAGGCTGCAGCCACTTTTGCAGCCTGTGCAGCAGATCGTAGTACTGCGGCCTAGCAGGTTCAGTCGTTTTAAAGTCCCACTGGTGGACTCTTTGAGCGCGGACCAGCACGTTCACCCCCAGTCTGGCTAGGATCTCTCCTTTCACGGTGTCATAATCGGCCGCTTGGTCGTCCGACAAGTCGAAAAACACCTGCTGGGGTCCGGAAGCCAGGAACGGAGCGACCACCTCAGCCCACTGGTCACGGAGCAGCTTCTCCCTCACGGCCACTTTTTCGAAGACTGCCAGGTAGGTCTCGGCATCATCCTTGGGGGTCATCTTGGGAATTGCTGCACGGACTGCTTTCCGGGCATCATGGGCACGGTGAGAGGCTCCAGTCGCTTGCAAAGCCATTACATGTTGCAACAGCAGCTAGTTTGTCTCCTGCTGCTGTAAATTGGCCTCCACGAGAGCCTTTACAACTGCCTCCATCTTATCAGCGTTCACGTGTTGAAACTTTGCCGGCTTGACATATGACATTCACTTTGGGAAAAAACTTCGGCGTTTACGCCAGCCTCACTGCGCATGCCCGCATCCGACACCAAATGTGGGGAGTCGCTCTGGTAGATAGCAGTGCGGGTGCAGTACAGAGGCAAAACAAGAAGTCCAGAAAGTGCAATAAACAGTGTTTTATTCACACTTGCACAAAATAAACGATAAACAGTCTCTTGGTGTTAATTCACACTCAGCAAACACAAAAAAGCAAAACCAAAGAGTCCAAAACCAGGTTCAATCACCTGTGAGATGGTTAGGTGCACGTTCGCACCTGGCGGTCGGCCCAGCCGCAGGGTAATCCACCTTCAGGCTTCCAGGATGACTGCATGACTCCTTGCTGAGCTCGTCCTTCCAGCCCAGAGAGCAACACAACACTAGCAGCAGCTCCAGGACAATCACAGCCACACCTGCTGATGTGGCTGCCTTTAAAAAGCCCGGCAAAGTCCGGCCTGGACCGTGGGGAGTAGGCACCCACCCAACTCTTTGCCTACTCCCAGTAAGAGCCGGCCCGGATTGGCTTTGCAGCCAAACTAACTATCAATGTCAAGCAGCACTAGCTGCTGCTGACACATAAAACCCGGCTCTCACCTCACCGAGGCCAGGAACCTCGGTGACACGTATCTTCCGTCCATGACGGCACCTTGCGCCCTCTTACAATATATATATATATATATATATATGTGTGTATATATATATATATATATATATATATATGATTATATATACATCCAAAGAAACCCCAGTTACAGGGGAAACCTTTCACGTTTGGGTGTGGGAGAGAAACACCACACCGAACATAGGAGGGAAACGGGTGAGGGAATAAGGCATAGAAACTAGGGAAAGGAGATGGACACCTCCTAGTAAAACCCTAATCAATGTCCCGACTAACTACCAGTATGAACAGACCCCAGAGGTAGGTGAGTTCATACACCGGAATACCTAGTGTCCTAACACACCCTATAGGACCCTGGTACTAATGTCAGGACTGAGACAACCTGTTCTTTCAAAAGGAATGATGAACAGGAGTCTCCCTCAGGCCTTAATACAAATGATAGGGAAATGCAACACACAAAATAACCTAAAAAAAATACTAAAGTAAAAGAAAACACTTAACTTCAAGTGGCTATGGCAGCACCAGGTACTCAGCCGAGTTCCACACACCAGCTATCCACAACTCCAACAGAAGCTATAAACCGCATATCATAGTGGGAGAAACAACAATAAATAGTGAAGGTTAAATGACCCTAATAGCCACACCTGGGGAAAGGAGGTGTGACAAGCAACAGAAACAACACAGATGTAATTTGATCCAAATGGAAAACATGTCAGATCAAACTATGTGTTGCCAGTCTCAATGATCTCACCATGACAAAACCAGCCTGCTTGGGGGGCTTTGTACAGGGCAGAGCTGATCAGGTTCTACTGAACCTGCAGCTCTGCATTCCTTTGCCTTTAAGACATCCAGCAATCATGGGATCGCTGGGTCCACACTGCATAGCGCTTATAGAGGCAAAGGCAGAAGAGCTGATACACTGCTTCTGCCTTCTCCTCGGCTCTACTGCTCTCACTAACAGCCGGGGACCCATCCTGCTCCTGCTACAGTGCAGGAGCAGGATCTGTAATCCAGCGCTGTGCGTCGCTCCAGGCAGAAACAGAGCTGATGGCAGGATCAGCTTTGTTTCTGACCAGCAGGATGGGGGCTGCAAACCTTGGGTCCAAGGGCTGCATCCGCAGGCCAAGACTTGTACACCCCTGCTTTAAATGCTGCATATAAACATTACAAACATATTGCACATAACATTTTTATTGGGTTAGTGCAATAATTGTACTTTTTAGGCCTTGTTCACATTTCCATTTTTCACTGATTTTCGATTTTCCATGAACAGCACATGTACCCATTGATTTTCATTTGTTCATCCACACATCAGTATTTTTCCACATCAGTGGAAAAATCACAGAGACATGCACTGCTTTGGTTCGTGAATTGGACAAAACACACCCATTATAGTCTATGGGTCCGTGAAAATCACTGAAAAAACACGGATAGCATCCACTGATATGGCATATATGTTTAAAAATTGCAATTTTCACTTTGAACCCTCTGCTGTGCATTAAGGTCTGCAAAACACCTGTGGGGACAAAGGGGGTAATTCACTAGGCTGAAATGGTTCTACAGTTTCTAAGCCTGTTTTAGGCCTAGAAAAGCCAGCTTACACTTAGAACTAGCAATGGATGTACCGAAGTTATGGAGAGGACCGCGCCTCTTCAAAACTTCGGCGGATCCTCCGCCAGCTTTGGGTCTTTATTAAGACCTTAATAAATGTGTCCCAAAACACTAACAACATCACTTGCTAAATTCTGTGAGGGATATAGTTTCTGAAGTGGAGTCATTGTGTGGTTTCTATTACATTATGCCCTCAAAGTCTCTTCAGAACTGAATTAGTCCTTAAAAAGTTGGTTTGGGAAATTTTCCAGAAAAATTTAAAAATAGCTTCTAAAATTCTAAGCCTTCTAATATCATAAAAATAAAAAAAAGACATTTACTAAATGCCAACATGAAGTAGACATATGGTGAATGTTAATAACAATTTTTTGAGCAGAGAAATTCAAATTTAGAAAAAGATTTTTTTAAAATAAAGGTTAAATATATTGATCCAAATTTACGACAAATGTGAAGTATAATGTTTCACGAAAAGACTAACTGAGTAGTGCTTGGACAAGTAAAAGTATTCCAAAGTTATGAACACATAAAATTACATGACAGAATTGCAAAATTAGGCTGGGTCATGAAGGTCAAAACTGACTGGGTCTTGAGAGGGCTAAGATAAATCAAATAACCCAGTATTACTGTAAATGACAAACTCAACACGGGCCTCATGGGCCAGGCTGTAATGGATATTTCATATAACACATTTTCTTTTGTCAATTACATTTCTATACTTAGCAGAACCAATGTATTAAAGAGTTCTGCCAGTGTCACTACAATATTGATTTCGAATAGGGATTTTTTAAATTCCAAACTGTCTAAAGGCTTATTCACACATAAGTGAATCCCAAACATGCTATCCATGTTCTCAATAGACGGCACACATCAATGGATTTTAATGTGTTTATTCAAACATCCTTGTTTTTCCACTGACTTAACATGGTTGTCATCTGCGTTTTGTCAGTCCATATAAAGTAGTAAAACCGCGCTGCTTCAGCAGTGAAAAAGTACACCTTTCAGACACACAGAAAGTTTTTATGCTATGGTCGAATCCGACAGTGACTTCAACTTCCACAAAAATCGGTGCTCTTAATCCCTATAATATTAAAGGAGATGGCTCGACATAGTGAAGTCCCACAAGTCCTTTATCTTATAAAATCATTTATTATACTCACAAATTCCATAAAATCTCAGTCATATAAAATAAGTGACACTCTTCTCGCCAATTGCCCAACCCTTGTTTTGCCTCCACTTCGTCAGGGACATCTGCAAATCCTATTCAGTTCCTCCTTTTAATGGTAATGTGGGCGTAAACTCAAAAGGTCTTATTACAAGTAGAGTAATTTTCACAATTTTAAAAAACATTCAGTATTAAAACAAAATAACATGACATGGTGGTCAGTGCTTCATCCATGTAAATGTCCAAGAAGGGTATCTTGTTTGTCTATTTGTCTGTTTTCGCCCCCATCACCGTCCCAGTACAAATAGAATATTATAGGGATTAAGTAAAAATTGAAAAAATGGGGTAGTTGATGTGGATTGGATATTAGGAACCATGTGATCAGAATAAAGAGGGGGAGATAGGGATATTACCTGGATCAGTATGTTGACTTTATGGGAAGAATAATAATTGTGTGTCGTTTTATGGAGAAGGATAATAACTACGGTATGTGGTATGTGATTATTCTGTAATATGAATTGTAGTGATATTATTATGTTTTAATACTGAATGTCTTTTAAAATTGTGAAAATGACTCTAATTGTAATAAGACCTTTTGGGTTAACTCCCACATCGCCATTAAAAGGAGGAACCGAATAGGATTTGCAGATGCCCCTGACGAAGCAGAGGCAAAACCCTAGTTGGTCAATTGGCAAGAAAAGTGTCACTTATTTTATATGACTGAGATTTTATGGAGATTTTAATGGAAATATTTTTTTCTCCACTATATTCACTAAGAAAAATAAACTGTCAGATGAAATCCAGAATGTAAAAGTAAATTCCCCATTAAAAGTGCCCTGTCTGACCCAGGAAGAAGTACAACAGCGACTTAAAAAGATTAAAATAGACAAATCGCCAGGACCGGATGGCATACACCCACATATCCTAAGGGAATTAAGTGATGTCATAGCCAGACCTATATTTCTGATATTTACGGAATCTATACTGACAGGGAATGTTCCACAGGATTGGCGCATAGCAAATGTGGTGCCAATATTCAAAAAGGGTCCAAAAACAGAGCCTGGAAATTATAGGCCAGTAAGTTTAACATCTGTTGTTGGTAAACTATTTGAAGGGTTTCTAAGAGATGCTATTTTGGAGTATCTCAATGAAAATAAGCAAATAATGCCATATCAGCATGGCTTCATGAGGGATCGGTCATGCCAAACGAATTTAATCAGCTTCTATGAGGAGGTAAGTTCTAGACTTGACAGCGGCAAATTAGTGGATGTCTTATATCTGGACTTCTCCAAAGCATTTGACACTGTACCTCATAAAAGGTTAGTATATAAAATGAGGATGCTCGGACTTGGAGAAAATGTCTGTATGTGGGTAAGTAACTGGCTGAGTGACAGAAAACAGAGGGTGGTTATTAACGGTACACACTCAGATTGGGTCACTGTCACTAGTGGGGTACCTCAGGGGTCAGTATTGGGCCCTATTCTCTTCAATATATTTATTAATGATCTTGTAGAAGGCTTGCACAATAAAATATCTATTTTTGCAGATGACACTAAACAGTGTAAAGTAATTAACACTGAAGAGGACAGTTTTTTGCTACAGATGGATCTGGATAGATTGGAGGCTTGGGCAGAGAAATGGCAGATGAGGTTTAACACTGACAAATGTAAAGTTATGCACATGGGAAGGAATAATGCAAGTCACCCGTACATATTAAATGGTAAAACACTCGGTAATACTGACATGGAAAAGGATCTAGGAATTTTAATAAACAGCAAATTAAGCTGCAAAAACTAGTGTCAGGCAGTTGCTGCCAAGGCTAATAGATAATGGGTTGCATCAAAAGGAGCATAGATGCCCGTGATGAGAACATAGTCCTACCACTTTACAAATCACTAGTCAGACCACATATGGAGTACAGTTCTGAGCTCCTGTGAACAAGGCAGACATAGCAGAGCTAGAGAGGGTTCAAAGGAGGACAACTAAAGTAATAACTGGAATGGGGCAACTACAGTACCCTGAAAGGTTATCAAAATTAGGGTTATTCACTTTAGAAAAAAGACGACTGAGGGGAGATCTAATAACTATGTATAAATATTTTAGTACAGAGATCTCTCCCATCATCTATTTATCCCCAGGACTGTGACGAGGGGACATCCAAACATAGAAAAGGATTCTTCACGGTAAGAGCAGTGAGACTATGGAACTCTCTGCCTGAGGAGGTGGTGATGGTGAGTACAATAAAGGAGGAATTCAAGAGGGGACTGGATGTATTTCTGGAGTGTAATAATATTACAGGCTATAGCTACTAGAGAGGGGTCGTTGATCCAGGGAGTTATTCTGATTGCCTGATTGGAGTCGGGAAGGAATTTTTTTCCCTTAAGGGGGGAAAATTGTCTTGTGCCTCACAGTTTTTTTTTGCCTTCCTCTGGATCAACTTGTAGGAAACAGGCCGAACTGGATGGACAAATGTCTTTTTTAGGTCTTATATACTATGTTACTATAATAAATGATTTTTGTGGAAGTCAAAGTCACTTTGTCGGATTTGACCATATCAGAAGAACTTTCTGTGTGTCTGAAAGTTGTAGTGCACTGGAGCAGCGCGATTTTGCTACTTTATATGGACTGTGAGTGAATAATACCCACCTCACAACGAACCTGCAGCGCTTCAAGTGTAACATTGACTTGGGATTTAAAGACTTATGCCTTTTTGTTTTTGTTTTTATTTTTATTTCATTTTTAAATCTATATAGTATTGCGTTTTGTCAGTGGTTTTAACTTATTTTATGCACTTAGATATTCTACAGTGCTTTACAGACATTATCAGTAGTTGTTCTCCCCAATGGAGCTTACAATCTAAGTTCCCTATCAGTATGTCTTTGGTGCGTGCGAGGAAACCAGAGTAACTGGAGGAAATCTACTCAAACATGGGGAGAATATACAAACTCCATGCAGATGTTGTCCTTGGTCAGATTCAAACCTAGGTCCCCAGCGCTCCTAACCACCATGCTTTCACTGATTATTGGTAGGAGATGCTCTAGAACTCCCCATTATAGCCTGGAAGTGTATGTTAAATACAGATGACGCACAAAGGGTAAAAAACAGACAAATGAACAAAAAACATACCCTTCTTGGACATTTACATGGATGAACGACTCATCACCATGTCATGCATGTTGTCAAGGACATGGACATGTGAATAAGGTACATGATAGAGATATTTTTTTAGCTATTTGTTCCTTATTTATGTGTATTTTTTGTTGTTTTTGTAAAGGTGCTAAAATGTAAAAAAAAAATGTAACACATACAGAAATGCAAACAGTATTTTCTTAAACTCCCACTGACATGGATATGCTAAAAATGGTACCACTAAGGATCCATTTATATATGCTACACGTTGAATAAAGCACTATGCACATATAAAAGCCACACAAAAATGCATGTGAATCTAATACCGAAGTATCAATGAACCCTAATTTATCAGAGGTCTTCAAGAAACATTATGGCTCTGTTACTTTATGTTCACTTCACTTGTATGTTCATATGCATCAGTAGTTGAAAAATGTATTGTTATTTTGCTGTATGGGTTTACTATTGATGATACAGTGTAATGTTTCTGTGGCTCTTAGCCCATGAGGGGAGCTGGAGAGTTACAGGTTGGGGATCACTGATTTTTGACACCCTAAGACAGTGATGGCTAACCTCCGGCACTCCAGCTGTGTTGAAACTAGGACTCTCAATATGCTCCACTCTTTTCTATGGAGTTCTGAGAACAGCCAAGCAAGTGTACATCTTGGGAGTCATAGTTTTACCACAGATGGAGTGCCAGAGGTTAGCCATCACAGGCATAAGATCAAAATAAAGGTACAGCTTATATGGGGGCTGTAAACTGATTTTTTTATTTCCTATGCTTCTTTTGTTGCATTTCTTCCCTTTCTTTGTAGGTCATGTCAGCCTTTCAGAAATGTTATTCCCCACAAGAAGCACTTTCTGAAATATAGAAGAAGATCAATCAGCATTTCCCCGTTACCTGTTCTCGGAGAAAGTATACCACTCTTTATTCAGACCTTCATTTGATGATGTAGAAAACACATTTATCTCAAACATCTAATTCTATTTTAAGACTGCTGATAATAATAATAAAAAAAATGCATAGTGATAAAATATGTTATTGCATCATCATAAATAACGTATGATCCTTAGTATTAGCTTCTATATACATGAGTTCTCATAGTGGCAAAATTATAATTTATATATTTTTTTAAAAATTATAATTTCTTTTTTTAATTTTCTATAACAACATATACAAAAACACAAAAATCCAAAGATCCATATTACACAAATCGATAGTACAAATACAATGACATCATACCCCAATACCCACCCACCACCCTTTGGAGAGAGAGGGGGGAAAAAAATTATACAACACATCACAACTGGCCTTAGTTTAACCATTTTTTTCCATATTTTGTAAATTTTTTCCGCTCTCTCACTATGTCTCTTGGACTTCCCTTCTAATTTAATCAAATTAGCAACTGCTTCTTGCCACTGTCCCACTGTAGGAGGATCTACATTTACCCATTTCCAAAGTATGAGAAGTCTAGCTTGAAATAGTACTTTACCTAAAACCAACCGTATCTCTTTTTTATTTTAAATGTTCTGTAGCTCCTAATATACAAACTACTGGATCTTTGAAAACTTGAACGCCCAGAAATTCTAATACAAGTTCAGCTATTTCTTTCCAGTATCTAAAAAGTTTAGCACACCTCCAAAAACAGTGTATAAGATCCGCCTTCTCTCCTTTACATTTTGGGCACTTATCCGAAGTTCTCTTACCCATTTTCTTTAACACCCAGGGAGATCGGTTTAACCTATGGACTATAAAAAACTGAGACATCTTGTGTGATGCCCTTTCTGATACCATAATATAACTTCTGAGAGCGTCATTCCATTTTTCTTCCATAAGAAATGGAAGGTCTTTTTCCCATTTTCCTCTGGCAAGTATTATAATCAATTTTTTTTTTCTTTCATCAACATCCCATATCTTTTTGCCGTTATACCTCTTTTTGCACTTCCATTGGTGAAGTTATCTATTCTTTCTGATTGTTCCTTTTTATATTTATTTAGCTTCGTCGATGTTCTCACTACATTTTTAAGCTGAAAATATTTAAAAAAATCCTTTTGGGGGATCACAAACTCCTTTACCAAAGTAACAAAATCCTTCAGTTTATCTTCCTCAAATACTTGTCCATAGATATTTCACCCCCTTTTTATCCCAATCTATGTAAGGGCTAATCGTTAGCAATTTCTTTAAATTTATATTTTTCCAAATAGGTGTATACTGCAGATAATCTAGTGTTTTTTTAACTTTCACCCATATATATTCCATTGAATTCAATATTCTATTTTCTGTAGTGTTTTTCCCCAACATTCCTGACTCCAAAACCTCTAGGTGATTCATTTCCCCTCTCCAACCCAGCAAAATTATAATTAAAGTGCTTCTGTTACCCCCAAAATGCATTTTCATTAGCTGACATTAGCTATTCACAAATCTCAAACATACTTTTCTTATTGTCCTGCGTGGTTTAGTTATTTTAAAAAACTTACTTTTTTGATAATCAAATCGCTCCACTTGCCGGCACGCCCCCTTCCCCTGTTGATACACAGGGCCAGCAAGAACTCTCCTCCTCCGGCTGGCCCTGTCTGCAGTTCAAATCCCGCACCTGCGCCGTACCGGTCTTCATTCTGCGCTCTGGGAGAAGGTCGCTCGCTTGGCTGCTCCTTCCTCAGTGTGCCTGTGCCGATGATATCAGCCCTACACCCGTCTTCTCTGACGGATGTAGGGCTGACGTCATCGGTGCAGGTGCAATGAGGAAGGAGCAGCCAAGTGAGCGACCTTCTCTCAGAGCGCTTGTGCCGCATGAAAACCGGTACGGCGCAGGATTTGAACTGCAGACAGGGCCAGCCGGAGGAGTAGAGCGCCCGCTGGCCCTGTCTATCAACAGGAGAAGGGGGCGTGTTGTCAAGTGGAGGATGCGGTGGCTACCAGCAAGTTACCGCCCAACTTGCTGGTAGTGAAGCGATTTGCTTTTCATAAAAGTAAGTTTTTTAAAATAACTAAACCACACAGGACAATCAGAAAAGTATGTTTGAGATCAGCTGACATTAGCAAATAGCTAATGTCAGCTAATGAAAAATGCATTTTGGGGGTGACAGAAACCCTTGAACCACTTCAGCTCCCCTAGCTTAAACACCCTTAATGACCAGGCCACTTTTTACAATTCCACACTACACTATTTTCACCGTTTATTGCTCCGTCATACAACTTACCACCCAAATGAATTTTACCTTTTTTTCTTCTCACTAATAGAGCTTTCATTTGGTGGTATTTCATTCTTGCTGACATTTTTACTTTTTTTGCCATTAATACAAATTTAACAAAATTTTTGCAAAAAAATGACATTTTTCACTTTCTGTTGTAAATTTTTTTTTAAAAAAACTACATTTCTATATAAATTTTTCTCTAAATTTATTGTTCTGCATGTCTTTGATAAAAAAAAAAGTCCAATAAGTGTATATTTATTGGTTTGGGTAAAAGTTATAGCGTTTACAAACTATGGTGCAAAAAAGTGAATTTCCGCATTTTGAAGCAGCTCTGACTTTCTGAGCACCTGTCATGTTTCTTCAGGTGCTAGAATGTCAGGATAGTATAAATACCCCCAAATCACACCATTTTAGAAAGAAGACACCCCAAAGTATTCGCGGAGGGGCATGGTGAGTTCATGTATCATTTCATTTTCAGAAGTTAGCGGAAAATGACACTTTCTGAGAAAAAAAAATAAAAAAAGTTTCAATTTCTGCTAACTTCTGGCAAAAAAAAATACCAGTGAATACCTCGGGGTGTCTACTTTCCGAAATGGGGTCATTTGTGGGGTGTGTTTACTGTTCTGGAATTTTGGGCGGGGCTAAATTGTGAGCCGCCATGTAAAACCTAAAGGTACTCGTTGGAATTTGGGCCCCTTTGCACACCAGGCTGCAAAAAAGTGTCACTTATGTGGTATCGCCATACTCAGGAGAAGTAGGGCAATGTGTTTTGGGGTGTATTTTTACATATACCCATGTTGGGTGAGAGAAATATCTCTGTAAATTGTCAACTTTGTATAAAATTTTTTAAAAGTTGTCGTTTACAGAGATATTTTCACACAAAGTATGGGTATATATAAAATACACCCCAAACACATTGCCCTACTTCTCCTAGTACGGCGATACCACATGTGTCCACTTTTGCAGCCTGAGTGCAAAGGGCCCTAAATCAATGAGTACCTTTAGGATTTCACAGGCATTTTTATGCATTTGGATTCCAGACTTCTTCTCACGCTTTAGGGGCCCCTAAAATGCCAGGACAGTATAAATACCCCACATGTGACCCCATTTTGGAAAGAAGACACCCCAAGGTATTCTGTGAGGGTATGGTGAGTTCATGTAAAAAAATTTTGTCACAAGTTAGTGGAATATGAGACTTTGTAAAAACAAAATAAAAAAAATATATCAATTTCCGCTAACTTGTGCCAAAAAATAAAAATTCTTGGGGTGTCTTCTTTCCAAAATGGGGTCACATGTGGGGTATTTATACTGACCTGGCATTTTAGGGGCCCCTAAGCGTGAGAATCCAAATGCGTAAAAATGGCCTGTGAAATCTTAAAGGTACTCATTGGTTTTAGGGCCCCTTTGCGCACCAGGCTGCAAAAAGTGTCACTCATGTGGTATCGCCGTACTCAGGAGAAGTAGGGCAATGTGTTTTGGGGTGTATTTTTACATATACCCATGCTGCGTGTGAGAAATATTGCTGTAAACGACAACTTTTTACATTTTTTTATTCAAAGTTGTCAATTTACAGAGATATTTCTCTCACCCAGCATGGGTATATGTAAAAATACACCCTAAACACATTGCCCTACTTCTCCTGAGTAGGCGATACCACATGACTGACACTTTTTGCAGCCAAGATGCGCAAAGGGGCCCAAATTCCAATGAGTACCTTTTAGGAGGGCATTTTACGCATTTTTCTTCTCACGCTTTAGGGCCCCTAAAATGCCAGGGCAGTAGAAATGCCCCACATGTGACCCCATTTTGGAAAGAAGACACCCCAAGGTATTCCCTGAGGGGCATGGCGAGTTCATAGAAGATTTTTTTTTTGGCACAAGTTAGTGGAAATTGATTTTTATTGTTTTTTCTCACAAAGTCTCCCTTTCCGCTAACTTTTGACAAAAAGTTTAATTTTTCATGGACTCATTATGCCCTGGCTGCAAAAAGTGTCACACATGTGGTATCGCCGTACTCAGGAGAAGTAGGGCAATGTGTTTTGGGGTGTATTTTACATATACCATGCTAGTGAGAGAAATATCTCTGTAAATTGACAACTTTGAATAAAAAAATGTAAAAGTTGTCGTTTACAGCGATATTTCTCACACAAAGTATGGGTATATATAAAAATACACCCCAAAACACATTGCCCTACTTCTCTGAGTACTGGCGATACCACATGTGTGCCACTTTTGCAGCCTGAGTCGCAAAGGGGCCCTAAAACCAATGAGTACCTTTAGGATTTCACAGGGCATTTTTATGCATTTGGATTCCAGACTTCTTCTCACGCTTTAGGGGCCCCTAAAATGCCAGGACAGTATAAATACCCCACATGTGACCCCATTTTGGAAAGAAGACACCCCAAGGTATTCTGTGAGGGGTATGGTGAGTTCATGTAAAAAAAAAATTTTGTCACAAGTTAGTGGAATATGAGACTTTGTAAAAAACAAAATAAAAAAAAAATATATCAATTTCCGCTAACTTGTGCCAAAAAAATAAAAATTCTTGGGGTGTCTTCTTTCCAAAATGGGGTCACATGTGGGGTATTTATACTGACCTGGCATTTTAGGGGCCCCTAAAGCGTGAGAATCCAAATGCGTAAAAATGGCCTGTGAAATCCTAAAGGTACTCATTGGTTTTAGGGCCCCTTTGCGCACCCAGGCTGCAAAAAAGTGTCACTCATGTGGTATCGCCGTACTCAGGAGAAGTAGGGCAATGTGTTTTGGGGTGTATTTTTACATATACCCATGCTGCGTGTGAGAAATATTGCTGTAAATGACAACTTTTTACATTTTTTTATTCAAAGTTGTCAATTTACAGAGATATTTCTCTCACCCAGCATGGGTATATGTAAAAATACACCCCAAAACACATTGCCCTACTTCTCCTGAGTAGGGCGATACCACATGACTGACACTTTTTTGCAGCCAAGATGCGCAAAGGGGCCCAAATTCCAATGAGTACCTATTAGGAGGGCATTTTTATGCATTTTTCTTCTCACGCTTTAGGGCCCCTAAAATGCCAGGGCAGCAGAAATGCCCCACATGTGACCCCATTTTGGAAAGAAGACACCCCAAGGTATTCCATGAGGGGCATGGCGAGTTCATAGAAGATTTTTTTTTTGGCACAAGTTAGTGGAAATTGATTTTTTATTGTTTTTTCTCACAAAGTCTCCCTTTCCGCTAACTTTTGACAAAAAGTTTAATTTTTCATGGACTCATTATGCCCCTGGCTGCAAAAAAGTGTCACACATGTGGTATCGCCGTATTCTCAGGGGTGAGAAATATTCTTAAGTGACTTTTACATATTCAAAGTTGTCAATTTACAGAGATATTTCTCTCACCCAGCATGGGTATATGTAAAAATACACCCCAAACACATTGCCCTACTTCTCCTGAGTAGAGCGATACCACATGACTGACACTTTTGCAGCCAAGATGCGCAAAGGGCCCAAATTCCAATGAGTACCTATTAGGAGGGCATTTTTATGCATTTTCTTCTCACGCTTTAGGGCCCCTAAAATGCCAGGGCAGCAGAAATGCCCCACATGTGACCCCATTTTGGAAGAAGACACCCCAAGGTATTCCATGAGGGGCATGGCGAGTTCATAGAAGATTTTTTTGGCACAAGTTAGTGGAAATTGATTTTTATTGTTTTTCTCACAAAGTCTCCCTTTCCGCTAACTTTTGACAAAAGTTTAATTTTCATGGACTCATTATGCCTTGGCTGCAAAAGTGTCACACATGTGGTATCGCCGTACTCAGAGAAGTAGGGCAATGTGTTTTGGGGTGTATTTTTACATATACCCATGCTGGGTGAGAGAAATATCTCTGTAAATTGACAACTTTGAATAAAAAAATGTACAAAGTTGTCGTTTACAGCGATATTTCTCACACAAAGTATGGGTATATATAAAATACACCCCAAAACACATTGCCCTACTTCTCCTGAGTACGGCGATACCACATGTGTGACACTTTTTGCAGCCAAGATGCGCAAAGGGGCCCTAAAACCAATGAGTACCTTTAGGATTTCACAGGCCATTTTTACGCATTTGGATTCTCACGCTTTAGGGGCCCCTAAAAGCCCACATGTGACCCCATTGTGGAAAGAAGACACCCTAAGGTATTCTGTGAGGGGCATGGCGAGTTTACAGAAAAAAAAAATTTTGGCACAAGTTAGCGGAAATAGATTTTTTTTTTTTTTTTTTTACAGTCTCATATTCCACTAACTTGTGACAAAAAATAAAATTTTGCATGAACTCACCATACCCCTCACGGAATACCTTGGGGTGTCTTCTTTCTAAAATGGGGTCACATGTGGGGTATTTATACTACCCTGGCATTTGAAGGTCTCCGCAATCATTACACGTATGGCCAGCATTTGGAGTTTCTGCGATTCTCCTTATATTGAGCATACGGGTAATGAGATTTTTTTTTTCCGTTCAGCCTCTGCGCTGAAAAAAAAAAAAATGAACGGCACAGATTTTTTCATTCGCATCGATCAATGTGGATGAAAAAATCTCTGCCAAAATCAGCGACTGCGGTGCGGTGGGCTGGGCGCTAACTATCTAACAAGTAGCTAGCTAACTGGCGGTGATAAGAGACCCTTATGCCCCATTCACACGTCCGAAATTCTGTTTGCGGAACGGAATTGCGGACCCATTCATTTCTATGGGGACAGACTTTGACCCGCTCGGATCCGGAATTATGGATCCGCGCTTCCGGGTCTGCACTTCCTTTCCGCAAAAATATAGAACATGTCCTATTCCTGTCCGCAATTGCGGACAAGAAAAAGCATTTTCTATATAGTTCTGGCAATGTGCGGATCTGCAAAATGCGGAAAGCACATTGCCAGTGTCCGTGTTTTGAGGATCCGTGGATCCGATCCGCGGATCCAATCCGCGGATCCGATCCGCGGATCTGTGAATCCACGGATCCGATCCGCTTATCCGTGAATCCACGGATCCGCAAAACACATATGGACGTCTGAATGGAGCCTTACAAGGGGTGTGATCAATGACAGGGGGGTGATCAGGGGGTCTAGAGGGGGTTATCAAGGGGTTAATAAGTGAGGGGGGGTGGGGGGGGGTTAGTGTAGTGTTTGGTGCAACTTTACAGTGTTACCTGGTCCTCTGGTGGTCGATCCCAGCAAATGGGACCACCAGAGGACCAGGTAGCAGCTATATCAGATGCTGTTCACAAAACAGCGTCTGATATAGCTGTTTGATGTGATATAATTCGCATCTACAGCCTGCCAGCGATGGATCATCGCTGGCAGGCTGTAGCTCAACTGCCGAGACGCGCTTCACTGTGAACGCGCGCGCGCGTTGACAGGAAGTCACGGTTCTCGCGAGATGACGCGCCAATGCGTCATCTCAGAGCTACAGGACCGCCCGCAGGACGCATCCCTGCGTTAGGCGGTCCTGTAGCGGTTAAAATCGTTACCTTGTGAGCTCCTACATATTTATTCAGATCTATCCCCTTGAAAAACCATGACAAACCAATTGTATGGTATTTAAAATGAAAATAAAAATTTAAATATAACATATTTTAACTTTGAACATAATAAAGCAATAATTTTATTATTTGTATATTATTCAGAATTTATGAATATAATTGAAATTTTTGCACCCGTGTTTAAATGACAAAATATTAGTGCATACTTCTGCATTTATAAATCAACCTCTGGCCTCTCCTATTGAAGCTGTAAGTCTGGGATAATGCATTCTTTATGGAACAATGATAGGGCTGTCATAGAACTTCATCAGCCCTCTACTGTATCTCTAAGGTTCTAAGGGAGAACACTTCTATATAAAAAGTCAGATGGAGCCTACATAGCAGCGTATGGAGGCTCTATATTGGCTTTTCAGGCCTCTTCTGTGTGAATGAGCTTGTACACTAATAAAAGAGTATGAACCCAATTAGCCTATCAGCTGCACTAAAGCCCCACACATTGATTTCTTTCAATGCATAGCCATTCACCAGGATGAACCAACAGAAAAGTTGATACATAGGCCATGTATGTGTTTCTATTTAGCCAGAAGGATAAAGGTTCCATTATAATTATAAAAAGGTAATATTTCTGCCATGCCATGGGTTTCCATGTTCTCACTAATTTTTATTTTTAACGGATTCTACAGATAGCCTTGAAGTTCAAGATATCAACCACTCATCCTAAAAGCATTCAGTGTGACCAATGAAATTTCTTTATACATCTGGGAACAAATTCTACTTTGATGCCCAATTATTCCTGTCTGCTTCAGTAGTTTTCAACATCATAAAAATATCCAGTTTTCCATTTTTAGTCTTTTCTAATGTATATTCTTTTCTATTGATCAGGACACTTGAATCCATCCATTTTTCTTACATTAGGACCTCAAATTTATGAGCCCAAGACATTTTGAGCATATTGCATTGCACAAGAAATCCATATTCTTCTAATGTGATATGTGACAATTTGTATTGCTATAGAGTGAACAAATTTTTCATACATCACACTATAAAGAGAAATGAAATGTCATATAATAGTCCTGCAGAAAATAAATCACTATTTTTCCACGGTATAATCGACTGAGATGAAGTAACTCTACTACTTATCACCTGTAGCTATTTCATGAGAAAAAAAATGAGAAAAGCATGTCTTGACAACTTACTCTATGAAATGTCTAAAATAAAGCAATAGATAAAATGACCTGTGTGTGCGTGCATCAGCCCATAAAATATAAAAATTTATACTATATATGGAGAATGGAATTTCATAGGCTAAATATGACACATATTTATTATTGATGTAAAATATGTTACCCATGAGAAGGAATAAGAATTTTTAAGGGGTTAGTGAGCACTTGACCTAACAGGCGTTTCATAGAATTTATAATACTTGGATGTGAAAATGAAAAATTATTTTAAAAATTAATTTTTTTTACAAGAAAATCGTGCTTTAGCTCCAAACTTTCTTTTTCGTAAAAGATAACAGGACAATATCCACCCACAATTTGCTAGCCACTTTCTCCTTAATACAGTAACACCACAATTGTGGTCGTAAACTGTCGTTTAGGGATACGCCAGGGCTTAGAAGGGAAGGAGTGGCATCTGAATTTTCTGTCTTGGTTTTTAAGAGCAATATCTTTTTAATTTTTTTGTTGACTAAGATGCATGAGGGCTTATTTTGTGCGGGACAAGCTGTAGCTTTTATTGGCACCATTTTGGGGTACATTTGTCTTTCTGGTCGCTTTTTATCTTATTTTGAGGTGAAGTCGCAAAAAAGCAGTTAAATTGTACCATTCACTTGATGGGGTAGATCATGTGATACTTTTATAGATCCAGTCATTACGGATGCAACAATACCAAATATGTCTAGTTTTTTATTTTATTTTATGTTTTACACAATAAGAACCTTTTTAGAAAAAAAAAATCATGTTTTTGTGTTGCCATTTTCTTAGAGCCATATTTTTTAAATTTTTCTGGCTATGGTCTTGTGTGAGAGCTTGTTTATTGTGGGATGAGGTGACATTTTTATTGCTACCATTTTGGGGTACATACGAATTTTTGATTAATTGATATTATGTTTTTTTGGGAGGTGAGGTGACTTAAAAAAGGCTGTTTTGGAATCATTTTTATTTGTTATTTTTTTTCACAATTCACTTGATAGGCAGATAATGTGATATTTTTGTAGAGCCAGTTATTACGGACGTGGAAATACCAAATATGTCATTGTTTATGTTTTACACAATAAGAACTTTTTTAGGAAAAAAATATTTTTGAGTTGCAATTTTCTTAGAGCCATATTTTTTTTTTACATTTTTCTTGCTATGGTCTTGTGTGGGAACTCATTTTTTTTTTTTTAGATAAGTTAACAATTTTATTGCTAGCATTTTGGGGTACATATGACTTTCTGATCAATTAACATTATGTTTTTTGGGAGGTGAGGCAACTAAAAACCTGTTTTGACGTAAGGATTTTTTGTTTTTCTTACTGTGTTCACCTGGTGGGGTAGACCATGTGATATTTTTATAGAGCTGATCATTACAGATACGGTGATACCAAATATGTCTATTTTACTTTTTCTATTTTTAACATTTTTTAAATGGCTTAATTGGGGAAAAAATATTTTTTTACATCTGAAACTTTATTTTCTATTTTTTTTATACAACACTATTATTATTATTATTGTTATTATTATTATTATTATTATTAGTTTTACACTTTGTGTCCCCCATAAGGTCATACAAGACCTCTGGGAGACATTTAACTGGAGGACATTTTCAATTTTGTTTCCACTATGGATTTCTCCTGTAACTGGGGCTGACACAGTAGCCCCAGAAACAGTGGAAATACACCACCCAGAGAGGCTGTAGTGCTAGTGCAGGGCATATTGAGGTATATGGAAGACCCAGCAGCTCCTGCACTCTCCCGGCCCCGGCGGTCACATGACCCCGGCTGGGACAGGAAGCGGCATATCGCTTCCTTTCTGTATAAACTGTGCTCATTCAGTGCTGTGTATACAGCGATCTAGAAGGCAGGGACATCCAGGATTTGTTCCTGCTTTCTCTATGGGGTTCTCTGCTGTCACTGACAGCAGGCCCCCCGCTCGGCAGCTGCACAACTAGCGTACAGCATCTATCTCTGAAAAAACGTTGAGAAATGTCAAATCAGGACGTTTATAGTCAATAGGCCGTCGGGAAGTGGTTAAATATTTTCGAAATGCAGTATTTTTATTGTTGCATATTTATCTTGGAATCTTGTTTTGTTTTGTCTTTGCTCTCTGTTCAATATATATCTCTTTAGTGACAACATTCTATTATAAACTTTAATGGTGGTTGTCCATCAATTGTATTGTCTGGAACTCAATATATTAATGTATTGGTTATGCCACTATAATTTAGTTAATTTTACCCGCTATATATCTTTAATGGAAGGTTTTTCCGTATATAGTCGTTAATTTCTGGAGGCGGATACTATCCTTTTTTTTATACTTTTTCATATCAACTTTATATATATGTGTCTTATGTATATATTTGTATATTTTTTCTAGGCCCTGATAAAGGTCTATATGACCGAAACGTCGGCCAAAAATTATGTAAAACTAATGGTGGCATAAATATGCAACAATAAAAATACTGCATTTCGAAAATATCTGAAATTGAGTGCCGTGTTTATATGAACCTATATTGAAGAGGGGACACCCTATTACACTGAGCACCGAAATTATCTCTTAAGAAGGTGTGCTGATCATATATGTAAAAATTACTAGGGAAGTGGTTAAAGACCTTTATTATGTCCACAAATTACCCTCTCTCTAAAGATAAAAAATGGTAAGTCCTGATAGTTCTGTAAAATGCCTCAATAGGAGAGCTGAATGGGACTAAACATAACGTCAGTCATGTGGCTCTCACATGAGTCACTGGATATGGCTTCAGTAAACTGCTCAGATCTCCAACAGTTGAATAGTAATGTATTAAGGAGCAGAACATATACAGTGTATGTACTATCACTACTTTCTGTAGCACCTCAGACGTGATGCTTTGTAGAAATAGATTTGTTTGTGCGCTATGTTTGTTTGTTTTTTACACTAAACGATATTAACAAAATTGCAGCATCATCTAGAGACAGGCAACCATTTTACAAATCACCTGGAGACAGGCAGCTACAGTCATGTGAAAAAATTAGGACACCCTTTGAAAGCATGTGGTTTTTTGTAACATTTTTAATAAATGGTTATTTCATCTCCGTTTCAACAATACAGAGAGATTAAAGTAATCCAACTAAACAAAGAAAACTGAAGAAAAGTCTTTTCAAGATCTTCTGTAAATGTCATTCTACAAAAATGCCTATTCTAACTGAGGAAAAAGATAGGACACCCTCACATGTATTCCCTCTTAAATTGGCTCAGATCTCACACAGGTATATCACACCAGGTGCACATAATTAGTAGATCGTTACTCTGCATGTTGAATGAGGCTTGCCCTATTTAAACCTCAGACATTTAGTTTGGTGTGCTCCTGACTGTTGAAGTGAGTGAGCACCATGGTGAAGCAAAGAGCTGTCAGAGGACTTCAGAAAAAGATTGTAGCAGCCTATGAGTCTGGGAAGGGATTTAAAAAGATCTGCAAAGATTTTGAAATCAGCCATTCCACTGTCCGGAAGATAGTCTACAAGTGGAGGGCTTTCAAAACAACTGCCAACATGCCCAGGACTGGTCGCCCCAGCAAGTTCACCCCAAGAGCAGACCGCAAGATGCTAAAAGAGGTCTCCAAAAACCCTAAAGTGTCATCTCGAGAACTACAGCAGGCTCTGGCTACTGTTGATGTAGAAGTACATGCCTCTACAATCAGAAAGAGACTGTACAAGTTTAACTTGCATGGGAGGTGTGCAAGGAGGAAACCTTTGCTTTCCAAGAGAAACATCGAGGCCAGACTGACATTTGCCAGAGATAAAGTTGACAAAGACCAGGACTTCTGGAATAATGTTCTTTGGACAGATGAGTCCAAAATTGAATTATTTGGACACAACAGCAGAGGACATGTTTGGCGTAAACCAAACACAGCATTCCAAGAAAAGAACCTCATACCAACTGTGAAGCATGGAGGTGGAAGTGTCATGGTTTGGGGCTGCTTTGCTGCAGCAGGACCTGGTCAGCTCACCATCATAGAATCCACGATGAATTCTACTGTGTATCAGAAGGTGCTTGAAGAACATGTGAGACCATCAGTTAGAAAATTAAAGCTGAAGCGGAACTGGACCATGCAACATGACAATGACCCAAAACATACTAGTAAATCAACCAAAGATTGGCTGAAAAAGAAGAAATGGAGAGTCCTGGAATGGCCAAGTCAAAGTCAGATTTGAATCCCATTGAGATGCTGTGGGGTGACTTGAAAAGGGCTGTACGTGCAAGAAACCCCTCAAACATCTCACAGCTGAAAAAGTTCTGCATTGAGGAGTGGGGTAAAATTTCCTCAGACCGATGTCGAAGACTGGTAGATGGCTACAAGAACCGTCTCACTGCAGTTATTTCAGCCAAAGGAGGTAACACTCGCTATTAGGGGCAAGGGTGTCCTATCTTTTTCCTCAGTTAGAATAGGCATTTTTGTAGAATGACATTTACAGAAGATCTTGAAAAGACTTTTCTTCAGTTTTCTTTGTTTAGTCGGATTACTTTAATCTCTCTGTATTGTTGAAACGGAGATGAAATAACCATTTATTAAAAATGTTACAAAAAACCACATGCTTTCAAAGGGTGTCCTAATTTTTTCACATGACTGTATGTGAATACACATAGTGATGTAGTTATTGTAATAGCCACAATACAAATCATCATTTCCCCATAAGTCCTATGTGGTTATCACCTGGATGTGTTTTACTGAATATAGGGATCAATAGCCTAATATTAGATTTGTATGTATGCAGAATTTTAAATATGTGTATATAAATAAATTGTATAGATGTAACCGAGCTAAAACTGACTCTGATAACTCTGATAACACATGTTACAGTGCCATCTTGTGACAAAAGCCATTGAAATAGAATGAATTAGTTATCCTTTTTTATGGCATTTTTTACTTAATGCATTAACCATCGAGTTTAGCTTGGCTGAATCTATATCTATATATATATATATATATATATATATATATATATATACAGTGGATATAAAAAGTCTACACAGCCCTGTTAAAATGTCAGGTTTCTGTGCTGTAAAAAAAATGAGAAATATAAACTGTACCACTCAATTGAAAAAAAACTGAAATCTTTTAGGTGGAGGAAAGAAAACAAACAAAAAAAAATAATGGGGTTGCATAAGTGTGCACACCCTCTTATGACTGGGGATGTAGCTGTGTTCAGAATTGAGCAATCACATTCAAAATCATGTTAAATAGTAGTCAGCATACACCTGCCATCATTTAACGTGCATCTGATTAACCCCAAATAAAGTTCAGCTCCTCTAGTTGGTATTTCCTGAAATTTTCTTAATCGCATCCCACAGCAAAAGCCATGGTCCACAGCTTCCAAAGCATCAGCGGGATCTCATTATTAAAAGGTACTGTATCAGTCAGGAGAAGGGTACAAAAGAATTTCCAAGGCATTAGATATACTATGGAACACAGTGAAGACGGTCATCGTCATGTGGAGAAAATATGGCACAACAGTGACATTACCAATAACTGGATGTCCCTCCAAAATTGATGAAAAGACGAGAAGAAAACTGGTCTGGGAGGCTACCAAGAGGCCTACAGCAACATTAAAGGAGCTGCAGGAATATCTGGCAGGTACTGGCTGTGTGGTACATGTGACAACAATCTCCCATATTCTTCATATGTCTGGGCTATGGGGTAGAGTGGCAAGATGAAAGCCTTTTCTTAGGAAGAAAAACATCCAAGCCAGGCTACATTTTGCAAAAACACATCTGAAGTCTCCCAAAAGCATGTGGGAAAAGGTGTTGTGGTCTGATGAAACCAAGGTTGAGCTTTTTGGCCATAATTCCAAAAGATATGTTTGGCGCAAAACACTGCACATCACATACCCAAAGTGAAGCATGGTGGTGGCAGTATCATGCTTAAAGGGCTGTTTTTCTTCTGCTGGAACTGGGGCCTTAGTTAAGATAGAGGGAATTATGAACAGTTCCAAATACCAGTCAATATTGGCACAAAACATGAAGAGGAAATTCATCTTTCAGCATGACAACGACCCAAAGCATACATCCAAATCAACAAAGGAATGGCGTGTGTGCCGAATACTTAAGTGCGCAGGCGCACACTGGCCGCCAATGATTTTGATAGGGGGGGAGGCACCTGAGGGGTTAATTGTGCGGATCACAGCCCCCTGTAAGAGATCAGATGCTGATAAGCAGCAGGGTGCCGTTCTGTACACACATCACAGTATATTCTAACTTGAAGCGTCCCCATCACTATGGGAACGCCTCTGTGTTAGAATATACTGTCGGTTCTGAGTTTTCACGATCTAACTCAGATCCGATGGTAATTCTAACATAGAGGCGTTCCCATGGTGATGGGGACGCTTGAAGTTAAAATATACCATTGGATTGGAGAAAACTCTGATCCAATGGTATATTTTAACTTCAGGTGTCCCCATCACCATGGGAACGCCTCTATGTTAGAATATACCATCGGATCTGAGTTTTCACAATAGTGAAAACTCAGATCCGAAAAAGCTAATACTATTATTTTCCGTTAAAACCATGTTATAGCGGAAAATAATAAAGTGAAGTTCGGGTCCCCATTGACTTCAGTGGGGTTCGGGTCCAAGTTCAGATCAAGTTCGGATCCCGAACACCCGGCCGAACTCCCAGAACCCGAACATCTAGGTGTTCGCTCAACACTAATCGTTATTATTAGTACAGTTATTCATAGTATTTCTACTCTAAGCGGGCCCTGCTGCCATTACATTCACAATAAACAGCGACACTGTTATGAGGGAATCTGTGGATGAAACATAGCATACGATGCTATGTGTCATCTACAGATACTCCCATAACAGTGTCAGCCACCCTAAGGGAATTAACCCTAAGAGAATTAACCCTAAGGGAATTAAGTGATGTCATAGCCAGACTTTTATTTCTGATATTTACGGACTCTATACTGACAGGATTGGCGCATAGCAAATGTGGTGCCAATATTCAAAAAGGGTCCAAAAACAGAGCCTGGAAAATATAGGCAGGTAAGTTTAACATCTGTTGTGGGTAAACTGTTTGAAGGTTTTCTAAGAGATGCTATCTTGGAGTATCTCAATGAAAATAAGCACATAACGCCATATCAGTACAGCTTCATGAGGGATCGGTCATGCTAAACGAATTTAATCAGTTTCTATGAAGAGATAAGTTCTAGACTTGACAGCGGCGAATCAATGGATGTCGTATCTGGACTTCTCCAAAGCATTTGACACTGTACCTCATAAAAGGTTAGTATATAAAATGAGAATGCTCGGACTGGGAGAAAATGTCTATATGTGGGTAACTGGCTGAGTAATTGAAAACAGACGGTGGTTATTAAAGGTACACAGTCAGATTGGATCACTGTCACTAGTGGGGTACCTCAGGGGTCAGTACTGGGACCTATTCTCTTCAATATATTTATTAATGATCTTGTAGAAGGCTTGCACAGTAAAATATCTATTTTTGCAGATGACAATAAACTGTGTAAAGTAATTAACACTGAAGAGAACAGTTTTATGCTACAGAGGGATCTGGATAGATTGGAGGCTTGGGCAGAGAAATGGCAGATGGGGTTTAACACTGACAAATGTAAAGCTATGCACAATGGGAAGAAATAATGCAAGTCACCCGTACATACTAAATGGTAAAACACTCGGTAACACTGACATGAAAAAGGATCTAGGAATTTTAATAAACAGCAACCTAAGCTGTAAAAAACAGTGTCAGGCAGCTACTGCCAAGGCCAATAAGATAATGGGTTGCATCAAAAGGGGCATAGATGCCCATGATGAGAACATAGTCCTACCACTTTACAAATCACTAGTCAGATCACACACATGGAGTACTGTGTACAGTTCTGGGCTCCTGTGAACAAGGCAGACATAGCAGAGCTGGAGAGGGTTCAGAGGAGGGCAACTGAGGTAATAACTGGAATGGGGCAACTACAGTACCCTGAAAGGTTATCAAAATTAGGGTTATTCACTTTAGAATAAAGACGACTGAGGGGAGATCTAATAACTATGTATAAATATATCAGGGGTCAGTACAGAGATCTCTCCCATCATCTATTTATCCCCAGGACTGTGACTGTGACAAGGGGACATCCTCTGCGTCTGGAGGAAAGAAGGTTTGTACACAAACATAGAATAGGATTCTTCACGGTAAGAGCAGTGAGACTATGGAACTCTCTGCCTGAGGAGGTGGTGATGGTGAGTACAATAAAGGAATTCAAGAGGGGACTGGATGTATTTCTGGAGTGTAATAATATTACAGGTTATAGCTACTAGAGAAGGGTCGTTGATTCAGGGAGTTATTCGGATTGCCTGATTGGAGTCAGGAAGGAATTTTTTTCCCTTAAGTGGGGAAGATTGTCTTCTGCCTCACAGTTTTTTTATTTGCCTTCCTCTTAATCAACTTGTAGGAAACAGGCCGAACTGGATCGACTAATGTCATTTTTCGGTCTTATATACTATGTTACTATGTTACTAGCCACAGACCCCCCCCCCCCATAACAGTGTCAGCCACAGACCCCCCCCCCTAACAGTTTCAGCCACAGACCCCCATAACAGTGTCAACCACAGACCCCCATAACAGTGTCAGCCACAGACCCCCCATAACAGTGTCAGCCACAGACCTCCCATAACAGTGTCAGCCACAGATCCCCCATAACAGTGTCAGACACAGATCCCCCATAACAGTGTGTCCTCCACAGATCCCCCATAGCAGTGTCAGCCACAGATCCCCTCCATAACAGTGTCAGCCACAGATCCCCCATAACAGTGTCAGCCACAGATCCCCCATAACAGTGTCAGCCACATATCCCCCATAACAGTGTGTCCTCCACAGATCCCCCCATAACAGTGTCAGCCACAGATCCCCTCCATAACAGTGTCATCCACAGATATCCCCCATAACAGTGCCATCCACAGATCCCCCATAACAGTGCCATCCACAGATCCCCCATAACAGTGTCATCCACAGATCCCCCCATAACAGTGTCATCGACAGATCCCCCCATAACAGCGTCATCCACAGATCCCCCATAACAGTGTCAACCACAGATCCCCCATAACAGTGTCATCCACAGATCCCCCATAACAGTGTCAGAACTAATGTTCTAGCGTCCATGTAACGGGCCTAATGTCTAGTATATATATAATAGCTGGAAATGGAGGGCACTGTATAGCTGGTAGTAAACGGATTTAAGTTGGTGCAAATATTTATATTTATTACTCAAAATATGTACACAAATACTTTCTATTAGCAAACAAATATACAACAATAGTGTGTAGCTACAAAACTGGGATATATAAAAAGTGAGTCTAATACACGCAACTATAAAATAATGTACACAATAAAATAGCAGCAGAAATAAACAACTAAAATCTCCACAATAAATTGTCTGCAAAAAGCCAGAATAAAGTCAAAAAAATGTCCAATGGAGTATCACATAGAAGATATTGCCTGTGATAATAGCTCTGGTATTTATATTTGTAGGGAGATCCATCTATATGAAAATCACTGGTTTAAATTCACTTTGAATCAGTGTATCCTTGAATAACTGAACATTCTCATCATGTATCTTCAATAACAGTAAAAAGAGTTGTTATAGAGGATCAATAAACATTTTTCTTAATGGTCCCCTTTCCAGCATCAGGCAAAATGTCTATATAAGCTTTTGAATATTAATCCTTGCAAAAGAAAAGATGATACTTTACCAATAGTGTTGAGCGCGAATATTCGAATTGCGAATTTTTATCGCGAATATCGCAACTTCGAGAATTCGCGAATATTTAGAATATGATGCTATATATTCGCTAATCCGAATATTCGTAATTTTCCAATATCTGAAAAGCGAAAACAGGACTTGTCCCTGCTTCTTTCTTGTGGGCCAATGAGTCATTGGCCCACAAGCAAGTTAAGCAGGAAGGAATTATGTGTTCATTGTAAATGGGAATCCATCAACCCAACTCTGACGTTAATTCTCAATGCGCGCATATGTTCGCATCGCGAATTAAACTTGGATCTGAGTTCCAATCCTCATGGTTGTTGCTAGAAGATGATTGAGAATATAGCGCTATATCCTCAATCTTCGTCAATTATAGCAATGCAACCGTTAAGAGCTCAACTCAAAGTTTAATTCGCGATGCGAAACATACTCGCATCGCGAATTAAACTTTGAGCTGAGCTCCAAATGGTTGGTTGAACTTGCTACTTGCTGGGATATAACGAAGATTGTGAATATAGTGCTATATTCGTGAATTCGTTATAATCGTAATATTCTAGTAAGCCATTGCCAACCATTTAGGAACCCAGCTCTAAGTTGAATTCGCTATGCGAGCATTACAGGTTATATTAATCGCAATGCGAATTCTACTTAGATGTTATGACCTAGACGACCAAGACAGCCCATGAAATGAACCTAATAGTATATTTCCCTCATGCGGTGCGATTCACGCGCATAGGTGATTGCCGATTTTTCGCATGATGTAAAATACAGTTTACTACAAGAAGAGGCAGATTATAGATCACAGTAACAATTCTCATAACTGATTTACAATTGTCCTCTGTATGTAAGATAGTTTGTGTAGTGCGAAAAACGGCATTACATATGCGCGTGAATCGCACAGCATTAGAGTATGATATTGTGTTCATTCAATGGGTTATCTTGGTCTACTCGAATAGACGAATATTGCGAATATAGCACTACATTCGCTATCTTCTCTATATTCGACCCAACAAGCCAACCTAATAGTATACTGCCCTTATGCTGTGCGATTCACGCGCATATGTAATTGCCGTTTTTTCGCATGCCGTAAAATACAGTTTCCTACATAAAGAGGCAAATTATACATCACAGACTGTGATGTATAATTTGCCTCTAGTCTTTATGTAGGAAACTACATTCGCTATTTTCTTTATCTTCGTCTATTCGACCCAGCAGACCAACCTAATAGTATACTGGCATTGTGCGATCCGATTCATGCGCATATGTAATTGCCGATTTTTCGCATGCTGTAAAATACAGTTTCCTACATAAAGAGGCAAATTATACATCACAGACTGTGATGTATAATTTGCCTCTAGTCTTTATGTAGGAAACTGTATTTTACATCATGCGAAAATTCGGCAATTACATATGCGCGTGAATCGCACCGCACAAGGGCAGTATGATATTGTGTTCATTCAATGGGTTGGTTGGTCTACTTGAATAGACGAATATTGCGAATATAGTAGCATATTCGCTATCTTCTCTATATTCGCCCCAACAAGCCAGCCAACCTAATAGTATACTGCCCTTATGCGATCCGATTCACGCGCATATGTAATTGCCGAATTTTCGCATGACATAAAATACAGTAAAGAGGAAAATTATACATCAGTATTCAGTAATTAGAGTCATTTAGAATGCAATATTTGCATTTTTGTAACTGCTTAGGTGCATCAAGCTATTTTCGTACAGGTTTTGTTTGTTTGAATTTTCGAATATGTAGAATATAGTGATATATTCTCTCCATGCGATTTTTTTTTTTTTCTCTACAATGTATGTGGTGACTCATCATTATCATTTTCCCTCCCTTCTCCTAGCTTGAATAGCCAATGAGAAGGCTTTGTCACAACTTAGCAACATCCCTAGCAACCAATAGGAAACTAGACTACCCCTTCACTATATAAGTGACTGACATCACCCAGCAGCCATTTTGTGGTGTTGGATTTGTTGGAGCTTGGAGCTGTGTTATTTTGTCTGCTGTGCGTTTTATATAATCTTGATTTAATTTATAATATTCTAGTTAGTTAGTTTCAAGTAGTGATTAGGGAACAGTGTAGTTTAGTTTTATAGCTGATAGGGTCGAAATAATTTGAGGTAGTTTAGTAGAGTTAGGAGAAAACATAGTTAGTGTTAGGGCCTAGTGTAGCAGATAGGGTTCAGTGCAGGGTTAAGTATAGGGCATCGAGTTAGGAAGGTAGCTGATAGATAGATAGATAGATAGATAGATAGATAGATAGATAGTGCTTGATAGTTTAGGTTAGGTATTAGGGCTACAGTTAGGGAATACAAAAGTTTAGATTTTTCAGGGCAGGGTGTAGTTTAGGTTAGTTACTTATATAGTATAGTGTAGGGTCTATCTGTCTCTTTTGTCTGTCAGTTAGTGTCCGTCCAGTAAGTGTTTTTTTTTTTTTTTTTTCCATTGTTTGTTAATTTTAAAAAGTGTTTTAGTCTAAGTTAGTGTCTGTGTTTAGTTTAAGAAAAAAATAAATAAATTAAGTTTTATATGTTCTTTGTTTAGTCTAGTTCTGTCTGTCCTCCGTTAAAGAAAAAAACTTTTTTTTTTGTCTGTGTGTCAGTTAGTGTCTGTCTTAGGTTTAAAAACAAAAAAACTTCAAAAAAAAGGTTATAGGTTTACGTGTTTAGTGTAGTTTTTTCTCTTACGTTAAAAAAACCCCGTCTTGTAGTCTCTGTGTGTCAGTTACTGTTTGTGTCAGGTTAAATATTGAGTGTACCTTTTAAGTGTTTTGCATTTAGTGTAGTTTTGTTAGTCATCCGTTAATAAAAAAACGTTTTTTAGTCTCTGTGTCAGTTAGTGTCTGTCTTAGGTAAAAAAAAAAAAAGTTTTAAAGTTTTACGTTTTTTTTGTGTTTAGTGTAGTTTTGTCAGTCCTCCGTTAAAAAAAAAAAAAAAAAAAAAAATTGTGTCTGTTAGTTTAGTCTTAGTTTTGATAGTTTTACGTGTTTAGTGTCGTGTGTTACAGTTTTTGTCCTTTCTTTTTTTCACCCATCGTCCCCACCCCAATAAAGTTTTCCCTCATCCCCAGTATGAGTGCAGGCAGTCGTGGGCGTGGTCGGGGTAACAGGGAGTTGGTTCCCGCGCTGGACCACTCCCAGCACGGGGCCGCTCATCAAGCCACGGACAGGCAGGCGCAGGTGGCAGGGGTGTCCGCCTGATCCGTGACTTTTTCGCAAGTGGCAGCCGGCCCATAACTTCCCAGGATACAGAGGCTGTCTTGGCTCGTGGCCGATTCGAGTGCCACGGAGTCCTCTCCCCAGCTGCCAGCAACTGCAGCACACCGCCTCCTGTAGAACCAACTCCCAGCTCCCAAGAATTGTCCCCTCTCATGTTTGAAGACTTTGAGACTGAGAGGGACATCTTGGGGAGGCAATGCAGGAGGCGGAAATACTGTTCAGCCCTGCGGATGGGCAGGACCTGTTGGAAGGGATTGGGGATGAGGAGGAGGAGGGGCCTATAAATCCCCTATGAGATCCCTTCCAACTGGTGCAGGTGGTGTTAGGCACACAACCCCTGCACCTATTCAGACCCAGGCGCCAGCAGGGGACAGCGGAGCCCGGTCAGGGGCTCCATGTCAGCTGTTCCCGTCAGTCCACCACAGGTTGGCCTTGGGTCTGACATATCAGGGGGTGAAGAGGAGGGTGACCTCGAATGGGTGCCACCTCCTTTGTCAGGTGACGGCAGCACCGATGAAGGTAGGCACCCGAGGCAAATGGTGCGCCAGGTCACCAGGGAGCCCAGTGTCAGGGGCTCCACTGGTAATGGCAGCAGGAGTAGGCAGCAGCAGCCAGCTCCACCTGTGCGCACCGAGCCCGAACAGGCGCAAGCCAGCACCACTCCATCTGACAGGAGGTCGGTGCGGAAGTCGCCTGTTTGGGCTTACTTCACCCTGGCAGCAGATGATGTCACAGTTGGCATTTGTAAGCTGTGCAATGCCAGGGTGAGGAGAGGGAGATCTTTGGCTCGGCTGGGTACCACGGCCCTCAACCAGCACATCCGAGTCAACCACTGGCGGGAGTGGGAACAGATGCGGGGTGGTCAAAGCAGCAGCGCCACCAGCAGTGTGCGGGAGACAGCAGCTCCTGCCACTGTACTGCAGCCACCCCAACCCGTTCCAGCAACTCATTCCCACTCCCCGCTCCCTCTAATAGAGGTACTGGTACCGGCAGCCATACCTCTGCCTCCACTGCACCCTCCTCTGCCGTCCGGCGCCAGCCATCTATTCCAGATGCTTTTGAACGCACCGCGCCCTACGCCCCGGGGACCGTCGCGTGCTTCACTCAATGGGCTCCTGGCAGGGTTATCGCCCAACATCTGCTGCCTTACAATCTGGTGGATAGCAATCCATTTAGGCAGATGTTGGAGCAGGCCCAACCCAGATGGCGTGTCCCCAGCCGCCATTATTTTGCCAGGACCGGCGTCCCTGCCCTTCACCAGCACATTGTGCGGAATGTATCCCTGTCGCTGGATCATGCTGTCAGCGACAGGGTGCATCTCACAATGGATGCCTGGACCAGCAGGCATGGGCAGGGACGCTATATAGCTTCACAGCCCATTGGGTGTCCCTCCGAGGCGCCCGGGAGGGATTGGCGGCATCTGATTTTGTGGTGCCGCCCGGGTGTCCAGGGAGAACTGCTGCTCTCCCGCAAGCCACTGTCTCCACAGCTGCTGAGCCCCCAGCAAGCGTCCCCGTTGCTACGCAAGTGTGGGGCACGTCCGCTGCCAGGCCGTGCTCCAGCTTGTGAGCTTAGGGGACCGGAGACACACTGGACCTGATGTTCTGTCCGCACTACAGGCTCAGGTTCAGAAGTGGCTGACACCCGAAGGCTCCAAGCAGGTATGGTTGTCTGTGACAACGGCAGCAACCTACTCGCCGCCCTTCATGCTGGCAGTCTGACCCACGTGCCCTGCATGGCACATGTCCTCAACCTAGTGGTACAGAAGTTCCTTCGCACGTACCCAGGGCTGAGTGACATTGTGCTGAGGGTACGTAGGATTGCCAGCCACTTCAGACGCTCCCCAACTGCCGCCGCGTCCCTGTCCAAACTACAGAGGGACAACAGCCTGCCCCACCACAGGCTGATTGTGGACAGTGTGACGCGGTGGAACTCCACCCTCCACATGCTGGAGAGGTTGTGGGAGCAGCGACGGGCGGTGAGGGAATACCTGCTGGACCTAGGCACTTCAGGGCCATCACACCCACTCCCCTACATCACCAATGCGGAGTGGGGGCAGATACAGCAGGTCTGCCACGTGCTGGCCCCATTCGAGCAGGCGACAAAGATGGTCAGCGCGGAGCATGTCGGTCTGAATGACGTGCTCCCCTAGTGTTCCTGCTGGACAGGACACTAGATCGCCTGCTCGAAGCTGGGGAGAGTGCCTTGGTGGAGCAAGATGAGGCGGCCTTGCTCCACCAGGACCAGGCCCAGGACGAGGAGGATGAGGAGGAGGAGGAATCAGTGTACGTCCAGGAGTCTGGGCCTGGTCAGGAGGGAGAGCCGGTGCTGGGGGCACCGTTAGTCCGGGGTGGGGCATCTCCGACCGGGAGCAGCAGCATGAGCAGCAGGAGGACCAAGAGGTCATGGTCCCGGGCAGTCGTGAAGAGTCACAGCGGGCTGTGCTCTTCCCCATGGCTGCCCATATGCTGCGATGCCTCCGGAGGGACCCCGGATCAAAAATTTTAAGGAGAGGGAAGACATTTGGTTGGCCACCCTTTTAGACCCTCGCTGCAAGGGGAAACTGGAGCAGTTCATCCCAGCCAGCCGGAGGCAGGCCCGTCTCGAAAAATTGCGGGCCTGTCTTATCCACCGGCTGGAAGAGGCAAACCCTCGGCCTGAAGCTCCAGTTCTCCTCGCCCATCTCACCCAGCAGGCGGCTGGCACTAGCAGCACCACCAGCACCAGCCGAGCAGGTGACCTTCTGGGTGAGATGAGGCTCTTCTACCAGTCTGCGCGACTCCAGTACCAGCAGCAGCAGCATCAGTCACCACCAGCGGCTGGCCCGCATGGTGGCAGACTACATGGGGTCGGTCGGTGCTTCTGACAGCATGACCACCGACGACCCCATGGAGTACTGGGTTGCCAGGCTGGACACCTGCCGTGAGCTCGCTCAGTATGCGCTGGAGTTACTATCTTGCCCTCCCTCCAGCGTACTGTCTGAGCGGGCATTCAGCGCGGCAGGTGGGGTGGTCACGGACAAGCGGACCCGTCTGTCCACAGACTCCGTGGACAGACTCACATTCATTAAGATGAATGAGTCCTGGATCGGCAGTGACTTCATGGCCCCCGCTGTCGGTTCAGGGCGCTGAAGGGTCCCTTGTCCATCCCTCTCCTTTGCTCTCCCTCCCAAATTCCGTTGTTTTTTAATTGTTCCTCTGTTTTTAACTTTATATGAATTACTTTTTTAGTTATTTATTGATATTTATTTGATCGATATTTATTGTCTAGTTTGTATAATGTATATATTAATTTAATTTTTTAATTATGAATTTGTTTTGAACATGTTGAGTTACATTTGGGCCTTTAAACATAATGTCTGCTGTTGGCTGTGCTGCTGAATTTGGCCAAGCTACATGTGGCCATGATAATAGACCACTTCTGAAATCCTGGTTGGGAACTGAGAACATGACCTAGCAGCCAATCCTTTACAGCTTTACAGTTTAAACACTCCCCTACGAAATTCTCCCCTCTGCCTGTGATAAAATTACTTTACACAATGGGTTGATGTAATTATCAATCACAGGCAGGAGAATACATAGTTTTAAACAATGTCTTCTGTCCTGGAGACAACAGAGGAGTCATTCAATTATCTCTCAGGACAAAGGGAAATCGCCAATACACATGTGGGGACAATAGGACAGACATCACTATTCAATATACAATGTCCCACGCTTTACAGTACACACAGACATTTAACATATCCCCAGGTGGCTTGGATCTGAGCGCTCAATATATCCAAACAGCGCTCAGATGCCACAAACACAGTCAAATCACCATGGGGTTTAATTTTAGCATGGGCTGATGAGAGGGGCCATAATCCTGGGTCAAGATCAAGAAGCTGGCAACAAGGCTTCTCAAGCACCCATTGGCCTAGTTGGTTCCACCACACTGCCGTTGATCCCACTGCCGTTGATGCTGCTGCATGTCATGAAAAATTTGACTTACATTTGATCCATTTAACATAACGTCTGCTGCTGCCTCTGAAGTCGAATCGGGCCTAGCTACATGTTGGCCTGATAATACAACACTCCCTAAATCCTGCCGTTGATGCTGCTGCATGTCATGAAAAATTTGACTTACATTTGATCCATTTAACATAACGCCTGCTGCTGCCTCTGAAGTCGAATCGGGCCTAGCTACATGTTGGCCTGATAATACAACACTCCCTAAATCCTGCCGTTGATGCTGCTGCATGTCATGAAAAATTTGACTTACATTTGATCCATTTAACATAACGTCTGCTGCTGCCTCTGAAGTCGAATCGGGCCTAGCTACATGTTGGCCTGATAATACAACACTCCCTAAATCCTGCCGTTGATGCTGCTGCATGTCATGAAAAATTTGACTTACATTTGATCCATTTAACATAACGTCTGCTGCTGCCTCTGAAGTCGAATCGGGCCTAGCTACATGTTGGCCTGATAATACAACACTCCCTAAATCCTGCCGTTGATGCTGCTGCATGTCATGAAAAATTTGACTTACATTTGATCCATTTAACATAACGTCTGCTGCTGCCTCTGAAGTCGAATCGGGCCTAGCTACATGTTGGCCTGATAATACAACACTCCCTAAATCCTGCCGTTGATGCTGCTGCATGTCATGAAAAATTTGACTTACATTTGATCCATTTAACATAACGTCTGCTGCTGCCTCTGAAGTCGAATCGGGCCTAGCTACATGTTGGCCTGATAATACAACACTCCCTAAATCCTGCCGTTGATGCTGCTGCATGTCATGAAAAATTTGACTTACATTTGATCCATTTAACATAACGTCTGCTGCTGCCTCTGAAGTCGAATCGGGCCTAGCTACATGTTGGCCTGATAATACAACACTCCCTAAATCCTGCCGTTGATGCTGCTGCATGTCATGAAAAATTTGACTTACATTTGATCCATTTAACATAACGTCTGCTGCTGCCTCTGAAGTCGAATCGGGCCTAGCTACATGTTGGCCTGATAATACAACACTCCCTAAATCCTGCCGTTGATGCTGCTGCATGTCATGAAAAATTTGACTTACATTTGATCCATTTAACATAACGTCTGCTGCTGCCTCTGAAGTCGAATCGGGCCTAGCTACATGTTGGCCTGATAATACAACACTCCTAAATCCTGCCGTTGATGCTGCTGCATGTCATGAAAAATTTGACTTACATTTGATCCATTTAACATAACGTCTGCTGCTGCCTCTGAAGTCGAATCGGGCCTAGCTACATGTTGGCCTGATAATACAACACTCCCTAAATCCTGCCGTTGATGCTGCTGCATGTCATGAAAAATTTGACTTACATTTGATCCATTTAACATAACGTCTGCTGCTGCCTCTGAAGTCGAATCGGGCCTAGCTACATGTTGGCCTGATAATACAACACTCCCTAAATCCTGCCGTTGATGCTGCTGCATGTCATGAAAAATTTGACTTACATTTGATCCATTTAACATAACGTCTGCTGCTGCCTCTGAAGTCGAATCGGGCCTAGCTACATGTTGGCCTGATAATACAACACTCCCTAAATCCTGCCGTTGATGCTGCTGCATGTCATGAAAAATTTGACTTACATTTGATCCATTTAACATAACGTCTGCTGCTGCCTCTGAAGTCGAATCGGGCCTAGCTACATGTTGGCCTGATAATACAACACTCCCTAAATCCTGCCGTTGATGCTGCTGCATGTCATGAAAAATTTGACTTACATTTGATCCATTTAACATAACGTCTGCTGCTGCCTCTGAAGTCGAATCGGGCCTAGCTACATGTTGGCCTGATAATACAACACTCCCTAAATCCTGCCGTTGATGCTGCTGCATGTCATGAAAAATTTGACTTACATTTGATCCATTTAACATAACGTCTGCTGCTGCCTCTGAAGTCGAATCGGGCCTAGCTACATGTTGGCCTGATAATACAACACTCCCTAAATCCTGCCGTTGATGCTGCTGCATGTCATGAAAAATTTGACTTACATTTGATCCATTTAACATAACGTCTGCTGCTGCCTCTGAAGTCGAATCGGGCCTAGCTACATGTTGGCCTGATAATACAACACTCCCTAAATCCTGCCGTTGATGCCGCTGCTGCAATTCATGAAAATTTTTAGTGACATTTGATCGCACAGGGAATAATCATAGAGTCCAGACCTTCACACTTTTTTTAAGTAAAATTTATATTGAGTTATTTAATTTTGTATTATAAACTGGAAGTGTGCTTACCTGCCAGTGCCTGGCGTTATTCCGCCTAGTTACAAATGGAAACTTATGAGTCAGCATTCTAGTACTGTGTTAACTCTAGATGCTGTATGTCCTGATAGTGTGTAGACAACCATCATGGACCTGATTTTATCTTTTGCACTTTAACAAGTATAGAATTATGAATTCTCTTAACCTGGTTTGCATGTTTCGTATTCTCGCATGTGCTCAGCTTCTTTATGGATTGTCAATATTTCGACATAAAAATATTAAATTAAATAATCTTTTTAAAAAGACATTTCATCTAGCGTTGTTTGGCTTCATTCACAAAATGAAATGTTTTTACTTTATTTTGTTATTTTTATTTTAAATTAAGTGTGGTTTGGGGCGGCTATGTTGTGGTTCACGCTGTAGCACGGTGTGGACCGCATGTGGCCTTCCCTTGTCAAAAGGTCTTGTGCAGTTGGCATTGTACAGGACTGATTGATGAACCTACGCAAATTTATATATTTTATTTTTATTTTATTTTTTTGTTGTCACACGGATTTAGGATCCAACACGGTGTTGTCTGTCGTTCTGGGAGGGATGGCTGACTTCCGTGTTGACCTCTCTACATGGTTGGGTGTGACTGGCGTTATACTCATCCGTGTGGAAATCCGGTTTTGTGAATGGAGCCATGTAGCAACATGTAAATATGTATAGTTACTTTGCTTGTTTATGTCACTTATTGGCAATTATGTAATAAGGATTTGCACATGCTAATTATATATAACCACTGCTTTAAGATTTTAGGTATAAAATGTGCACTATATGATGTTCTTGGAGACATGTCACCGGTTAGAGAATTCATATAATCATAGTCATGTAATCAATCATATGTTTCTATGTGTACGGCGGAAGCAATGCTACAACATGCAAATTATTATAAAATTGTACGCTATCGAAGATCCATGCTGGTTAGTTCTTACCCCCACCATTTTATTGTTCCAACATTGTTCCTTTTTTTTTGTTTTATATTTCTGATAATAAGATTGTAAAGAAATTTTTAGAATAAGTAAAAGTTTATAATTTTGCTAATTTTATCAATCAAACAAGGTTTTTGTAGGTATTATTACTCTGTTCAAGTTTTGTATTTTAGTAGTTAATTGTTTGATGAAAAATACATTTATTATTCACGATAATTTGAAATTTATCTTACTACATAAAATAATTTAGTTACTAGGAAATTAACCAAAAAATTTATTTTGAATGTAACTCTGGACTATTAGAATGCTTTGCTTTGTACTTAATATTTAATACACAACCATTACCAATGACTACTACTATCGTGATCCATTTGAGTTATGTGTAGGCCTCATACTACCCTATTTCTATATACCTGCGGATGCTGTATGTCAGGATACTGATTAGTTTGGGAATGTACTCTAGGGGCCTTCACTAAAAAATAAATGTTGAACCATTGTAATAAAAACTTTAAAGTTTTTAATAAAAAATAAAATAAAATAAACTATATAATTACAAAAAAATAAAATAAAAGTAGTTCAAAAGATGTAATTAGGGCAATGCCCTCATATCTTGAACCATCTTCTCCAAATCCTCCACGTCCTTGGCGTTCTTTTCCTCCATGTTTCTGAGGCCATTTAAGAACTGGAGCTTCATCTCCCGCATCTTCCGGAGATGATGCTCCCGGAAGGCCTTCATTTCGGCCTGTTGCTCCATTTTGAGTTTACGGATTTTTAAATCCATTTGTTTTAATACTGTAAAAAATAAAAACAATAAATAAAATAGACGGTGTCGTTTCTGAAGAAACCACATGATGTTGGCTTAAAAATCTGATTGGCTGTTGGTGGCTCCACCCACTTTTTTGAATTTTAATCCCAGTCCTCCAGTGACCAACTTTGCAAAGTTTGAAGACTGTGACAATCAAAGTCTAAGAGCAGCGGCAGTTTGATTTCCCACCTTTAAACAAATGCCTGTAATTTGATTGGGCAGTGTAGACTCCACCCACTTTTTTATAAATTTTAATCCCAGTCACCTAGTAACCCACAGTGCCAAGTTTGGGGACCCTGGCTTAAATATCGTGGGAATGACAGCTTTTAACGTTTTCACACTGAAGTCATCAGTGAAAATTTGTTTGGTTGTTTGTGGCTCTGCCCACTTTTTAATGTCCCCCAAATTTGACACAGATTTTCAGGGTGACCCCATGAATAAGTGACACAAGTTTGGTGACTTTAACTTGAAAGCTGAAGGAGTGACAAAACCTAATAGTTTTCCTATGAAAGTCGATTGGACAAAATGGGGTCTCCGGGGGCCGCTCCAGGGGCCCGGACGGAGGATCGGTTAACAAAGCACAAGCAAAGTTTGTTAATTGTACTCCTACAACTGTGGGAGGAGTAGCGTATAGAAAATAGCTAAAATTTCATTGGCCAATGGTATCTCCGCCCCCAAATATACCCGTTTATTTGGGTTGACAACAACAATATCTGGTCTGAGTTTGGGGAATAATCATGGCTGCTCGGTATGTCTCAATGGGAATGTGGGAATGTATACCTCGGTGAATCAGTACACCTGTAACTATCGGTTTCAGGGAGGTTTTCTTTAGAAATTATTTTGGGCCTGGGTTTTAATAGTCAGAGACATTGGGTGGGACAGGTCACACCCGTACTACATCTTGCGGTTTTCATAACATTGTGGTTAAAAAGGCTGGTAAAGTACAGATTGGCTAGGCGATTGGAGCGCAGAACAATCCTAGAGGGGAACCAGACCTCTGGAAGACTGTAAAGAGGGTTGAGATAGTACTTCTTTGTTATCCCACTTGTACCGAACTGTAAGTGTGGGACTATAGGTTCTCCGATATGTGTGGGCTCAAGAAAGATTATTAGTAAAGCTTTAACATGCTTATTGTTTGCTCCAAAAAAGTGTGTCTATGGTGAAGACTAAACTGACACGTGTTTGTGTGTGTGTGAACAGTGAATGAGTGAAAACAGCCACAGCACATACTTACTCTCCTTGTGGGGGGTTGTGATGAGTTCTTCCTCCTCCTCCTCCTCGTCACCGTTATCAGCCACTATAGGGGGTGAGGTGGGTTGGGGTGAGGGTCCACCCTCCGCTCCTGCCTCTGACTCCTCTGGGGGGCTAGGGGCATGAAGATGCCCTGAGGGTCCGGCCTCCTCCTCCTCCTCCTCTGACGCAGACACCTCCCACACCTGCTGCTGTCTGCGAGGCCTGCGCCTGACTGCAGGCAAAGGAACACCTATAATAACAAATTTTACTACTTTTAGAAAAAAAATCCAAAAACAAAAATGTACAGATGCTTTACTGAGTGTTGGAATAAAGATACAAAAGTAATGTAATCATTATACCTGGGCATGTCTCGTCCCGTATTTCGCGGATTCTTTCCGCGTGCCTCCGTTTCAAATCTGACCATTTTTTAAAATGGCCAGACGCAGGTGTTTCTTCCCAAAGTCCGTCCAGAGTTCATAGGCGACCCTGCGCACAATGGCCGCCTTCTCCTCATGGGAGCGGGTGAGGTCATACCCCTTCTCCAACATGCGCTGCAGTATAAAAAAAAGCATATAATCAGATTTTATAACGGTAACTTTAAATCTAATATTTCACTTTCAAACACTAATCATTTTTGGTTTGGTGGTTGAGATGATGAATAAATGTTGGTGACTATGGCTAAGGCAGCGCACGGCGAGAGTTTCCACGGGCTTAAACTATGACATGCAGATCTTTCAGTTAGACTGTCTCTCGCCGTGCGCTGCATTGCTGCTGCTGTACCGCCGCCCCGCCACCATTATAGTCAATAGGGATGAAGCGTGGGAGAAGTAGCGGCAGTACGGATCCGACAGGCTGTTCATCCCCCTAGAATAGTCAGATGTACTCCCCTGCCGCTAATGTGAAAGTCGCCTAATCGTATTTTTTAAAATTTGGGATTGTATTGAAATTGTTTGTGTGTGTAGTATGAGATATTGGATATTGGCCATCTGAGGAGAGATGTACCCGTCTAGTGAAGTGACGGTATGGGGTGTAAGGCTGGTTCGCCTCCCGTGGTGCACCCTGGGTAACGCTAAATGAACCAGCAAATACTGAATGTCAAACATTACTTCTCCTGGCCAACGGGACACTTATTAGAATCTATATACTAGGCATCCTCAAACTGCGGCCCTCCAGGAAACTGCGGCCCTCCAGCAAACTGCGGCCCTCCAGCAAACTGCGGCCCTCCTGCAAACTGCGGCCCTCCTGCAAACTTTGGCCCTCCTGCTTTTTCCAAACTAAAAATCACAACATTCCATGACATCCTACAGCTATCATCCTATAGTGGGGCATCATGGGAGTTGTAGTTTTACAACAGCTGGAGGGCCGCAGTTTGAGAATGCCTGCTATAGACTGTGTATGTGTGTGTGTGTGTGTTGGGGGTGGGGGTGGTCAGAGGTGGTGTGGGTTTGAGGGGGGTCTGGTGGTATGTAGTGGTGGGTATATTGTGTGAGGCGGAAGATTAGATGTGCAATGTGAATCATATCTAGATTTATCTGCTATCCTTTTTTTTTTAACCATTAGAAAACGTGGTGTGGTGTTTAACAAGCAGGATATGCTCGAACCCACATGCGGTCGTGCATATATATATAGGGGAGCACATCCTGCACTTGTAGTCCGTTGCTGATGGCGATCAACAGCAAAAATGCATACAATGGAAGATGCCAGCAATGGACTACAAGTACCACAATGACCATCCTACATACGATAACGATAATGTGGAGAACAATCAAAAACATAACCATAGCAAAGACTGGCTGGCATCTTCCACTGTATGTATTTTTTGCTGTTGCTTGCCATCAGCAACGGATTTCCGGCATCAGGATCCACTGGGCACCCGTAGAAGGCAGGTCCCGATGCCATGCAAGGCATTGGGCAGCCTCTGCACGGCATCAGTCTGCCTTCTCACACATCGCGTCCCCGTCACAGCAGCACGGGGACCCGATGCGCTCGTTCACTAACCGCAAAACACTTCTATGTTGCAGTCAGCGCTGACCGCGACATAGAAGGGTTTAATCCGCCAGCATCGCTGTAAACAGCGATGCCGGCGGATACAGCAGGGAGCCTGGCTATCAGGGACTGCCGTACCCCTGCAGTGATTGGTCAGGCGCAGCTCCTGCACCCGCCCGATCATCTAGCCGTGCATGCACAGCGTTTTGCGTTAAGGGGTTAATGACAGTAAACTCCACAATGCCCGCCCCTTTAATAGTGGCCCCTGCCCCCCATGCATGTAGCAGTGTAGTTTTATCGTCATACATGATATAAATGAACATTTAAGGACCTGAAAACTATTGAAACCTGTGATCACTTGTTATGGCAACCTGGGGACATGCGAGCTTCTATTGGCTGATAAGGGACATGTGACGTGTGGATGGCAGTTGGGGGCTTGTTTTTGCTAATGCAGGTCATTTTTGGGGGAATATCTCAGAAATAATATTTCCTATAGAGCTGAGCCCAGTCTAAAACCTTCCCAGGCACCTGATGTACTCGTCTGCCAAACTTAGTGAAGATCGGTCCAGTCGTTTCGTCGGCCATAAATAACAGACAGAAACTCATTTTTAGATATATAAGAGATCAGTAGATATTAATGATTTGGGGCAATAAGTATTGTTTTTGAATGCCAACAATACTTGTTTCCACAAATCATCTCTATGTAAGCACTGCAGTAAGCAAACTATGTGAGATGAGATTTTATATGTATTGCAAAAATGTGTGAATGTTTTATCTCCATAAACATACATTTGAATGTTACAAGCGTGTGACATCATGTACTTATAGCTGTAATGTAATGTTCAATCACTTACTGTAATCAGGATATCCTCCTCCTCTCTTGTAAAATTGCTGCCCACCATCTTGATTCGCATGGATCGCATGCACAACAAGAAAACGTGTTGGAACTGCTCCCAGGAAGAAGCCACGCCTGTATGTGCGCGTGCGCATGCGCACAACACGCGCACAAAAACGCGCATGAGCACATACGAATAAGTTGTTATTGCCACCTAACTTGAACAATAACATCTGTACGCACACGAATGTTTATATGAAAATTATTCGCATTAAAGTCGTGTTGTACAGCTACAGAAATACGAATACATTATTGGCTTGTTCGAATTAACGAATATGGTGAATGCGAATATATATCGCTATATTCTATACGCGAATTCAAAAATGCATTTGCAATAGGACTTGAAAAATTTTTTTTTAACCAATGAACAGAATATGAAATTGAACACTTCTAAGTAAGTATTGTGATTGTTGAAAAAAAAAAATGGTAATTTTTTTTTCCGCAATGCGCATATAACTTAGAGTATTCGTTCATGTTTGCAGGCCATCGGGAGATATGAAGTTCAATTCGCGTGTATGCGAATAAAATATTCGCATATTATCGCGATTAGGTTAATAATTGCGAATATTCGATTTCGGCGAATATATTACGAATATACATTCGAATATTCGCGATATATCGCGAATTCGAATATGGCACCTCCCGCTCATCACTATTTACCAATTAATGATTTTTATTCGCCTGTATAGGCTGGGGGCTGGCCAAGTTGGTGAGCTGCCGGGACCTGTGATTCGCAATACTCACTTTAAGTTTTGCCCAACAAGGACCTGTGTAGCGGTATCACCTGGCTCATGGAGCTGCTGTGTCCTCTCATCAGTTTGGTCATGTGAGTGGTCCCACTTTGGAACAAGCTGGTTTATTTTGCTCTATGCAGATACAGCCTTATTATTTTAGTATAGTGCCATCTTCCCTGGTGATTCCAGAGGCTGTTCTGAGTATCCTATCAGGTTTGCTGTATCATCAATATCTTTCATACTCATTGCCATTGTCTAACAAGCCACTGTATTATAACGGTTTTATCAACTGTGGATTAGATATACTTTTCTAGTGACCAGACTCTGTTGTATCCAAGTGCTTGCCATGCCATATATGTCATTATAGAAAGTTTTCATCTATACTGGATATTATCATGTGCAACTGTATATTAATGCCTTTGGATTTAGAATGGGATTTGCTAAAAGCTATAAACCTATAGGTGTAATGTGTAGGTGTCCCAACATATGTGTCCATATTGTTTATGTGTTAAAATATTTGATATGTATTAAAAATATGTTTAGCAAAAATTTACTATCTTTCACCAGCTGAAGTATTTTCCATTTGCTGCTTTCATGTGAGTTCATGAAAATCTAGACTAGTTTACTTGATCTTGTTATTGTACATCTTAAAAATGTTTAAGTCTTGTGGATTCACGTCGACCAGGCCAAAGCCACCCGAGCCTCCCCAAATGTTTAATTAGTACAGTGGGTGTTGAGGAAGGGTGGCGTGACATATACTGTATATTAGGCAAAATTGGGCCACTAATGAGCAATGTGCGCAGATGTGCCCGACATCTGCACACATCTGCCTTTGTCATTCCCCAAGGGCTCATTGCTGCCCCTGTAGGAATATGGGCATGTGTCCCTTTAAATGTCCCCTTGAATATGCCCCCTTTATAATATGCCCCCTTTATATATATATATATATATATATATAGATATATATATATTATAGTTCCCCACCCCCTACTCCATAGGCCCCTCTAGATGTCCCTTATGTGACCTGAAACCAGTTACATCAATGTGAATGTGCCCCAAGCATTCACATTGATGTAATCTGGTTAGAGGCACCAGGATGACCGGACATCGCGCTGTCCGGAATGCAGGGAGAGATTGGCGGGAGATCAAAGGATCTCCCCGCCTGTCGGCCCGCGCGCACGTCCTTGCGGCGCGCGTGCAGGGACGCGCGGGCAGGCGCGGTGATGTCATCTCACCGCGCCGGCCCACGTGTCCCTTACAGTGGTGCGCGCTCGCGCGCCACTGGGTGGGCGGTGCGGCAGTGCGGGCTGCCGGACATATAAGTCCGGCAGACCCTGCACTGGGGGAGAGGAACCAGCCGCCCCGCATGAAGAGGATCATCCCCTGGAAGAACGAGCATCCCTAGACAACGAGCGGCATAAGTATCTCACATAGCCCCTGTATTAACCCCTGCATTACCCCACTATCCCACCAACGATCACCCCTGCATAACCCCTATCCCACCAACGATATATTCCAACGAACCCCTGCATTACCCCTATCCCACATAACCCCTGCATTAACCCCTGCATTACCCCTATCCCACATAACCCCATACATTTACCCCTTTCTGTACCCCTGCAAACCCTGCTGGCAACCCCTTCTGCGATCTGTACTGTTGCTCTGTACTACATACCCCCTTACTGCTCCTTCCGTCCCCCTAGGGATAGACCAGAACTAGGCTGGTTGGGCTGCTATATTGTGTGTGTGATCTGTAATAGCTAGTGTTGTGGGTGGAAATTGGGATTGTGTAGTGTAGTTAGTATTGTATTTGTAGTGTTGTGTTATTTAGTACATATCTGTGTGCGTCTGTTTTAATAAATACCGTTTTACTGATAGAATTGTGTAGCGTGTATTTATTAGCGTTTAGCGTAGTGATTTAGGCTCATGCAGATAGTAAGTGTAAGCGACTTGGTGACGTGCTAGGTAATAGAAGTATTGTTGTTAAGGTATAAATAGGCGGAGTCATATACAGATGTCCCGCTTATTTATGAATATTAAGTACTGATATTCAATTAATATTGGTAATTAATATTCCCCCTTTACATTGGCGAGCCAGGCCAACTGCGTAGATTTTGCGTGAATTTTTTTGGTGTTGTGGGTAAGGGTCGCTAGAACTGTAAATTATCAGGCAGGAGAGACGTGGTCAGCGGTGAGTCTGAACGTCTAAGACCTGATAATTTCTGACAGGAGAAACGATCCTTCCCATACATACCAAGAATTAACCAAAATCTTCTGCAGAGAATCTATAATCTATCTGAGTGTTAATATTTGTTCTATTCCTTTACACGGTCACCGTCGTTTGGAGTGGAAGAAGGATACGTCACGGAAAAGAGGTCCATCTGCGTAGGAGGTGTGTACAGGTCCGGCTGGGCGGGAAGAAGTGATCCGGAAGAAAGGACTTCTTTCAAGCAGCCGTAAGGGACGGAAGAGTACAGCACCGTGAAGAAGATGGAGGCTCAGAAAAATGTGAGTATGAACTTCTCCACACTCCAACACTTAGCTAGGAACAGCACTTTTAATCCCATTCCCCCTACTACATACAAATCCGCTGAGCTGCTGTGGTCTGCCTTGCTGGACCAGGCTTACGCTCATGATCGGGTTTGCATTAGTAAGGGTATTTTTAACAAAATAACCAAACGCTTCCAAATGTTAGCCAAATTGGTTCTCACCTATGAGGATATCATTTGGAAGGCGGAACACACTGATGCACTCGCCAGCGCAAGAAAGGCAGAGGAAGTTGCGGACAAGGCAAACTTCCACTGCAATTGTTGCGTTGATAACTATAGGAGAATACACACACTAGAAGCGCAATTACAAGAAGAGGCCCAGTGTATAGTTGAGAGGGGCAGAGAAATCTGCATGTTAGAGTCGAGACTATCGGACAAGGAGTGTCTCTACTCTGATGTGGACAGAGAGCTACTCCGGCTGTACACTGAGATTAATCAGTATAGGAACAATGCGGCATCTATGGATGCCCTGATTGTTCAGATGAGGAGGGATCTGGCTGCAAAGACGCAAACTATTGCAGATTTGTCCAGGCCTAGTACCAACGGTATGGTGCCCACGAAACAAGTTTGTGTTTCGGGAGTGGTACAGGGGGAGACAGCGGCGACAGCGCCAAGGTCTCCAACGGATGCTACATCCGTAATGGTAGATACTAGGGGACAGGTGGAACGGTCGCTACGGTTCACCCCGACACCCGGGAGAACACGGGTAGCAGCCGTTTCAGGAACAGGACAACGGTTGGGGAGAGGAAAGTGGATGGCCATATACCACTTCCAATCCGCCAACACGTCCGGAGAGACAGGAAGAGGTGTATCCTAACCATTCCAGTATGGAAAGGATAAACTTCCTGTTGCGGATCTGCAAGGAGATCCCGAAATACGATCCCAATGTAGATCCGTTCACCTCATGCGATATTTTCGAAGGTCACTGTAACAAATATTCAGTGGCTCCGAATATCGCATGGAGCTGTTCAAAGTGTGGTTACCGACACACCTTAATCAAAGGTATGAGGTAACGGGAGGATGCAACCCATGAACGGCCAGTTTCATGACAAGGAGGAACGTCTCTCCATACTCACGAGACTGGCCACGGGTCACTGGGATGTCACTCCAGAGGTCCTGTCAAAGTTCAAGCCTTCTATAAATGATGAACCCTTATCATTGTGTAGTCAGTTTGAAGCTATGTACAGGAGGGTTACCAAAGATCAAGGTATGGGGATTCCACAAGGCATGGTGCGCATGTTTGTGGAAAAGTTTCCATACCTTGATACTGCAATCCGACTGAGTGCAGCTAGGGAGCCATCCCTCACGGACGCGGCCATGATTATTGAGCAGTGTAGACAGGACATACTGCACAATAAGAAGTCCGTTAAAGTGAGGGAGCGTGTGCCGGTACGCGTTAAGTCGCACGACGAACGGATACAGCACACGAAGTTTACTTCTACCGTTCTAGTGTTTTCTGTGCCTACAACAGGGGCATATACAGAGAAACTGTCCACAATGGTTAAAGATTAACCGGACAAATTCAGAGAGAAATGGCAACAATAACGGTTTCAGGATAAAACCTAATTTTGCCAAGCCTGTGGGGGAACAGGTTGATAGGAATATGGGACAGTCATCAGGTCAAGCGCCAAAATACTTGGCGGTTGTGAATGTCCCAGGGGGTGGAATCAAAGATTCCACACCCCAGGAACAAGAAAAGAGCGTACAAGTGGCAGTATGTACCGCTCAGGTACCTACTGGGAGTCTGGTGGATATCGAATGAGGATCAGGGATCCCTAAAGAATTGGCACCAGTATGTCCAATCATACTGGATTCTTCAGGAGACCCCATATAACAGCCATGATAAAAGATAAGGAAACGAAAATCATGCTTGATACTGGTGCGGAAATTTCCATTACCAATATCAAACATGATTTACACCCCAACAGCCCTCAGTGTGTGGTGATCGGATTTGATCACCAACAAGGGGAGTGAAGGCCCACAGAATTGACGAGGTAATCATTCAGATTGCCAAGTGCACGACCCTCAGGATACCCATGTGGTATTACCCCGGTTCTGATAACATTATCGGAACCGATGTAATGACACAAAATGGGTGGATCCTAGATCTGGCAAATTGTATTGTGTGGAAAGGTCCCAGACGAGCCAAGGTGTTTGTCATCCAACGCCAGTGTCTGGGACCACCTTTGCCAGCAGTAGACAACTCTACTGATGTGCTTGAACACAAATGGCCTGAGGTCTCACACAATCCAGACCTCGAGCCTATTGTGTACGAGTACCCTGATCTGTGGGCCCAAAGCAAAAACGACTGTGGCAGGCTGATTGGCGTTCAGGTGGACATACAGGGTCCTGACCCTCCACCTCAACGCCAATATCGATTTCCACCAGAGGCCACCCATTCAATCATGGACACCGTCCATGAATTGAAGACCAAGGGTGTGGTCATAGAGGGCAATTCTAAGTGCAACAATGCCCTCTGGCCAGTTAAGAAAAAGGACACCAATGCATGGAGGCTGACCATAGACCTCCGGGTCCTTAACAAGTACACCCCAATGTCAGCTCCAGTGGTGGCTCAAACTCCCGACATTATGGCCAGGATAAGCGGCAAAAGCCGCATATTCTCGACCATTGATGTTGCCAACGGGTTCTTCTCCATCGAACTCACAAAGTCCTGCCGGTACAAATTTGCCTTTACGGTGGGGGACAAACAGTACATGTTTGCTGTACTGCCCCAGGGGTTCCATAGCAGCCCCACGTATTTCCATCAGGCATTGGCGGCTGTGCTGAGCGTGTTCTCACGGCCGGAATGCCTTCTACAATACGTGGACGACCTGCTTTTGCATACAGAGACCATGGAGGAACACTTGGTTCTGTTGAGAGAGCTGCTGGGACTTCTGGCAAAGTCAGGACTCAAACTGAGTTCCCATAAGGCAAATTTGGCTAAAGCGGAGGTAATTTTCCTCGGGGTCAGAATCTCTTTTGGAACCAAAGGAATCATGACGGCCCGTGTGGAAGCCATGGTAAAGTTACCCAGGCCTGGCACTCTTCAGGATTTGAGAAAATTCCTGGGAGTGGCCAACTTCATGAGGGAGTTCATAGAAGACTTTGCGGCCAAGGCCAAACCTCTTTATGAACTCCTTCGAGGAGAAGAACCCTCAGTCAAAGGTTGGTCCGATGCGCAGGAAGAGGCCTTTTCAACTCTGAAGAGGGACCTCTCCTCGGCACCTGTGTTGGCCACTCCACATCCCGATGGAGAAATGGCCATACAGGCACATGCAGGGATGGAGTCTATCTCAGCGGTCCTACTACAGAAAGTAGGGTATGAGACCAGACCGCTGGGATATTTCTCCAGGTTACTTTAGCCCGTCGAACGAGGGTTTGATGAATGTGCCAAACAGCTGGCAGCCATACATTATGCCGTTAAGACCACGGAGCATATTGTTGGCTTCCGGCCCCTCACTTGGCAGACTCCACATTCCCCGCTGGCACTTTTGCTTCGTGATACTCTCCCTGGAGTCTCCCAACAGAGATTCGGGAGATGGATCATGGATCTCAGCGGCCGGAATCTGCAGGTGAACCACAAGGCCAAGTATGTTCTGTCCCAGTTGCTGAACCTGACTGGAACTGAACATGACTGCGGCCAACCAGAAATGGACGACTCTCCACAGATGTTCAGGACTGACAGCCATCCAGATGACAGGGTCATCTTTGTAGATGGCTCTCGGTTTTATCTGAATGGGGAATATGTCACAGGTTTTGCTGTGCTGGATGAGACCACTGGTACCCAGAGTCTGGTCCGGCTACCGGGTCACATGTCAGCACAACGGGCAGAACTGGAGGCTGTTAAGGAAGCCTTGCTTCTTCAGCCTCCAGGGAAACGATCTATATATAGCGACAGCTCATATGTAGTTCGTTCCCTCACACTGCACCTTGACATATGGAAGAGAAGAGGATTTGTGGACAGCCAAAACAAACTTCTGGCTCATGTGTCAGTCCTGAAAGAGCTGTGGGAGTGGGGCAAGGCACACATGGCGGAAGCAGCCATCATCAAAATCCCGGCGCATCAAAAAGGGGACGAACCTTTGACAATAGGAAACAATCAGGCAGACGAACTGGCAAAACTGGCTGCAGTGTCTGGAACCCTTCGGGAACCAGGCACTGAGCCACTGCCCAAGTACCGGATTGCAGCACGTACCCATCTAAATGACGGCCCGGTGTCATTTGAGGAGGAACAAGTCAAGGATCCTCTTCTAATGACACACATCCAGGCACCACAGCATCCCTGGTCCTTACAACGAGGGATCCTGTGTTACGACACCGGGACACAGTCGCTTCCTCTTCCAGTGGTTCCACAGCATCTGCAAGCAGAGTTGACGCGGTTGAACCACCAACTGTTTGGACATCTTGGCCGGAATAAGCTCTTGCCTCTCTTGAGAGACAAATTGTACTGGCCTGGGATGTCCAACACGGTAGAGGAGGTCACGCAACAGTGCCTGGTGTGTGCTCAGGTTAACCCAAGGGCGCCAGCCCTGAAACCGGTGTTGCAGCGGGTTCCTCCTGCTGATGGTCCATGGTCCGCAATCCAAATTGACTTCATCGGACCTTTGCCAACCGGGATTCGTAACTGTCGTTACGCCCTGGTGATAGTGGATGTCTTCTCGAAATGGGTAGATGCCATCCTTACGGTCAATGATACGGCCTCCACTACTGCTCGTGTTCTCTGGGAACAAGTTCTGTCACGATGGGGGATCCCCAGAGTGATAGAATCAGACAGAGGGACCCATTTCACGGGTAAAGTCATGAAAGCGCTTTGTGGTCTCCTAGACATAAAGCTGAGGTTTCATGTGTCTTACCACCCTCAGTCAGCAGGCATAGTGGAACGGATGAACCGGACCATCAAAACCCGGCTTTCCAAGGCATTGCTGGAGAAAGGTTCCTCTTGGGTAACCTCTCTTCCAGCGGTGCTAATGGGGATCCGAGCCACCGAGGCCTCCAGTACCGGCATCTCCCCATTTGAACTCATGACCGGACGAAAGATGCCCATATGGTTACCAAACGAACCCCAAGTGTCGGAGCCCACGAAAACGCCATCGCCAGGGACATGTTTCTCCAACAGGTTCAGCAGAATCTGAAGGAGTTACTGCCTCATGCCGCTATATGGTTGCACAAACCGTACCTACAGGGGGAGACACCAATGCCCACAGTAGGAGAGATGGTAATGGTAAAAGTTTTTCGTCGGGCTGGCCCATGGGATGCAAACTGAGAAGGACCGTACAAAGTCCTTGAAGTAATGGGAGACACCATGCTGAAGGTACAAAGGCCTATCACAAACAAAAAGAAATCCCGTAGACGCCAGGAAGTCTTGTGGATTCACGTCGACCAGGCCAAAGCCACCCGAGCCTCCCCAACTCCATAGCACATGACGTTCCGAGTTGGGTGAGGGGGGGGGGGGGTAGTAGGGCTTGGCAGGTCAATGATGAATCCATTACACATAACATTCCGTCTTGTTACAGAACACAAGAGGGAGACACTTCATGGGTCCACACTACCAAGAAAGAGATAGGCGACCTCCGAATGGGATACGTATCCAGCTTGTGACACTGGTGGTAAGCATGTTGGTGGCGGGCTCAACCTCTTCAGGGGAGGGCCTGGGGACTAATATTGGTATGGCCAGCATATCAATTAATAGACCCGGCCTTTTAATGGTGGAATGTTTGGGTGGCAAAATCCTGGAACCATACGAGAACCTTACCTTTACACCAGGTCAATGGTATCTGTATGGTTTCCAGAGAGAGGTTTTGCCAATGGTGTAATTCAACATTATACCCCGGTGGAGAATGTGTCTGCCATACAACATGACTTACACGCCCTCTGTCTCAAGGAATTCAGGCATTTTCAGGACTCAGACCCTACACCTATCAAATCCCTGAGATGGGTGTCTAGGGACCCACACTTGCATCCTTACCAGCAAGTGAGAGCCAACACTACCACAGTGTTGTGCACCAAGGAGGGTTTGCTGAGCCCTGAAGATGTCACTGGGGCAGAGTACAGCGGTTGGTACATCCTGAAAGCTACCTTCCTAGGGAAGGATAGCCGTGACGGGTTGAGGGTTAGGACATATTTCGATAGGCCCATTCCAGTAAAAGGTACCCTGAAGGCTTATTGTATGTTGAGGGATTCCCGGATGATTATCACCAGGGAATCCAGTTATGTACTGAGGACATGTGTCCACAGATTACTTACGAACCAGTGTAATGATGTTAAAGTTAAACTGCAGTGACTCGGGTCAGGTCATTTGGAATGATCAGAGTGGTCCGGTAAAACTAGAGGGCTTATACAGAGCCACAGTTTTAAAGGTACGGACCGATGCCAAGGACCCTAGGTATGCTCAGTTAAGAGGATCTCCATCCATACGATCTTTCATGATCACAATCATGAGAGACATCTGCGTTCCTGAGGTGACGGGATACTACTTCGTCACCTATGCCCACTGGGATCAGGACAACCAGATGGTGATGTTGGACACTAATCCCTGGAGGTGGGATTTAGTGTGCAGCAGGGTGGACAACCCTACGGTGGATGTATGGATGGATGGTACCCCTATGACTGAGGAATACCGGGAGTAGGTATGTGTCTTCTGATTGGAAAGACCCTAGAGGCAGGGACATTAGCTTTGACATCAATATAGATGGTTCGTTTAAGTGGCCTTTTGCGAGGCAGCCGATGAAGGGTGCTGGACGTTTACTCAGTGGGTCTATCTGTCTCAATCCAAACCTGTAGGGAAACTAGTGTTGCAGGCTGGAGAAGACGAACAGTGGTATCCATTCAAGGGACGGGGACAGGTCTGTGTTACGGTAGTGAGGGTCCCCTATGAAACAGAAGGTCTCCAACCAGTAAAACCACACTCAGATTCTTGCACCGCCCCTATCCATCAATTGGCAGACCCTATAGCTCCTCAACTGTCATCCCCTTGGAAGATCATCACGGATGCCAAATTCATCCTGTTCACCTGGAGAATTTCCGTAGATGACTTCCGAGTTGACTCATTGGGATCATCGGTGTGAGGAGTTTGTTAGGAACCAAATTGATCTGGTAAGAGGTTGGATAGAGGCGGGGCAAGAGGTCAGGAAAGAAGACTCCCGGTATAGGAAGAACAGGGGAGGAGAGATCTAGTGGCTATGGGACTTGGCGGAGGTGCGTTGGGAGTGGGCGCCCTGAACACTATGGATATGGAAGTCCTGAGAAATAAGCTTGGGGAGGTTGCGCGACATGCCGGGGAAGGATTTAAGACCCAGCTTGATGTAAACCATGTCTTAGAGGGTTTACAGCATTCACACATAGATGCCACTACCTCCCTATCTTCCGCTATACGTGAGAAGTTTAGGAGGTTAGTTGTGGGTCTCTTGGAGGAGCAGGATCGGGCTCAACTTGCCCTGGCATGTACGCAGGTCCAAAGCGAACTCTCGGACAACCTTAAACATATTGTCTCAGCGCTCCACAGCGGCCACTTCCCATTCAACCTCCATCAGCGAATAAGCCCACTGATTTCTCCTTTTGCCATGAATCACACCAACTGGTGGGTGGTTCAGTGGCATGGGTGTCAAAATCTAACCTGCACTGCTTCGTCCTTGGCACCAGTGTCCGGTCGCCTCAGACAGGGATACAGTGCCATCAACCTAGGTACAGTGATAAATAACCAGACGGTGCTTCATCCACAGCTCCCCTCGGGCGTTCTAACCTATGAAGAAGGCCATCCCTCCTTGTTTGACACGGAGGGATGTTGGATGAAGAGGATGCCATCCTCTGTCAGGGTAGTCAGGATCGGGTGCTCAGACACCAGTGTTGGAACACCGAGGGGTCCTGTGAGATGAAGGCCAACCTAATACCCTCATCCTCTTTGAAATATTTGGGACAAGGGTATTGGTGTTGGTACCAAGGAGTGATCCATCATATGCAATTTTTGGCCTTAATTGCACCGAGCGAGGAGAACTCCTCCCCGGAGTGTACTGTACCCTTAGACCCGTTCTAGGTCTGGACGTTGCAGAGCACCAGGGAAGGACCCCGATTACTCCAGAAAGAAGACTTGACATCCGTCCCGATATTCCTGTGAGACTACAGAAGATTCCTCTTGGCTTCGGTAAAGAACTTAGACATCTCCTGATGGACTTCGGCCAAGAGGAAGAGATTATTCAGCATCTTCGGGAGACGGAAAAACAAGCCACCATCCAACTCGCCCATGACCGAACAAAGATTAACACAGTTGCCATAGCACTGGACAAAGACTCGAAGGTTTCTTGGTGGGAGAGTCTCTTTGGATACAGTCCCAAGGCAACTTCTTTTTTCAATTTACTTATACACCCAGTGATAGTGCTTCTGGTTCTGGTTGGACTCATGTATCTGGAACTTTGGTGGATGTATCGGAGAGTCAAGAGATTAACGAACCTACCAGACCAGAACCAGACAGCACTTCACGAACTTAACCGCCGGAGACTCAGGACTTGACTTCTCTTCAAGTCCTGAAACCTAACAGACCATCTGGACAGGGTCTAGGATGGATACATCGTAGTGTCCTGAGACCCCACGTAATTGAACTGAACTTTTATGAGGTTTCTTGGGGGTATGTCGTTGGACCTTCCGGAAACCTCATTCAACTGTATATAATTTTCTTTATAATGTCTTGGGTTTGGGTGGGTTGGGGGAGGGGGGGGGATTGTGTGTGTGTATGTACCCAGGTATTTTCGTGTGAATGGGGAAAAAGATTAGGGCACGATAGGGACAGGTCCCCTCTGCCATTTGCCACTTTGAATCCTGAACGGTGAGGTTCGTAAGGGAAAACTTGGATGTGTAGTGAAGTGGAGGTATTCCCGCAGTTAGAATGTAGGTACTATGACATCACCTTGATTTGAAGAAAAAAAAAAAATAAATTCTGATCTGCCTTGTAAAGACCGATTCAGCTGTCCATGGGAGAAGCGCACCCATCCTTCGATCAAGATGGAACAAGAAATGTCGATATGCTTAAGGAAAGTTGACGCAGATTGGAGACTGAGACAGTGAGGGTGAGAACGCTCCAGATCCCTTGGGGACGGACGTCACCTGAAGATCGGCTACTATACCGAGAGACGGAGAGGGAGTGGTCACTCTAAACGTATCAAGGGTGGCCGACACCAAGAAGACAAGTTCTGAGAGAAAAGACAAGTCAAAGACTGCAAGGGTCAAGCCACTCCGGAAGTCCAGAAAAGACGATATAGGAGGGGCTGATTCCACAACCATCAACCATTCCACCATCAAAGCAGAAGACGACGAGAGTTCCTGGGAGAAGAAGACGGTATATCCTGTGGATGGAGGAGTTGGTTACGGTGAAGGGCAGGTCGGAGGTCGGTCGGGTTAGGTGATGTCTAGGTAACTAAAGGATAGTGAGCACTCCAGTCTTCCTGAACCATCACCGAGGAAGGGGTTGAGGGGGGCAAATATGTCTCCACCCTTCCCCCACTATATTGTCGTATTCCCGACAACAGGGGGATTGTTGAGAAAGGGTGGCGTGACATATATATTAGGCAAAATTGGGCCACTAATGAGCAATGTGCGCAGATGTGCCCGACATCTGCACACATCTGCCTTTGTCATTCCCCAAGGGCTCATTGCTGCCCCTGTAGGAATATGGGCATGTGTCCCTTTAAATGTCCCCTTGAATATGCCCCCTTTATAATATGCCCCCTTTATATATATATATTTATATATATATATATATATATATATATATTATAGTTCCCCACCCCCTACTCCATAGGCCCCTCTAGATGTCCCTTATGTGACCTGAAACCAGTTACATCAATGTGAATGTGCCCCAAGCATTCACATTGATGTAATCTGGTTAGAGGCACCAGGATGACCGGACAAGGTCCGACCATCCTGAGTGCGAACAAAAGGTTTGAATTCTAAAAGAATTCAAACCCTTTTGTTATAATTATCTACAGCCCAGCTGCAGATAATTATACATAATAGAGAGAAGGGAGATACCTCCCCTCCCTCTATTATGCGCATTCCGGCAGCGCGATTACCATCGCGCTGTCGGAATCTGAGAGAAGATGGCGGGGAGATCAAGGATCTCCCCGCCTGTCGGCCCAGCAGCGCACGTCCTTGCGGCGCGCGTGCAGGACGCCGCGGGCAGGCGCGGTGATGTCATCTCACCGCGCCGGCCCACGTGTCCCTTACAGTGGTGCGGCGCTCGCGCGCCACTGGGTGGGCGGTGCGGCAGTGCGGGCTGCCGGACATATAAGTCCGGCAGACCCTGCACTGGGGGAGAGGAACCAGCCGCCCCGCATGAAGAGGATCATCCCCTGGAAGAACGAGCATCCCTAGACAACGAGCGGCATAAGTATCTCACATAGCCCCTGTATTAACCGCTGCATTACCCCACTATCCCACCAACGATCACCCCTGCATAACCCCTATCCCACCAACGATATCACCCCTGCATAACCCTATCCCACATAACCCCTGCATTAACCCCTGCATTACCCCTATCCCACATAACCCCATACATTTACCCCTTTCTGTACCCCTGCCAACCCTGCTGGCAACCCCTTCTGCGATCTGTACTGTTGCTCTGTACTACGTACCCCCTTACTGCTCCTTCCGTCCCCCTAGGGATAGACCAGAACTAGGCTGGTTGGGCTGCTATATTGTGTGTGTGATCTGTAATAGCTAGTGTTGTGGGTGGAAATTGGGATTGTGTAGTGTAGTTAGTATTGTATTTGTAGTGTTGTGTTATTTAGTACATATCTGTGTGCGTCTGTTTTAATAAATACCGTTTTACTGATAGAATTGTGTAGCGTGTATTTATTAGCGTTTAGCGTAGTGAGTTAGGCGCATGCAATAGGATCTTTGAAAGACATTGCTAACTGGTAACTTTGGGCAACTACTCAGTTTTTCCCTTGCACTAGTTTTGATAAATCTCGTCCATGTTTCTTGTTGGAGACTCAATACAGTAAATCATCAAAAGTGTGACTGTAGTTGATGTAACAAATGTTTACCATGAGCAAAACTAATCTAGAGTGGTTGGAATTCAGCCTTTCAAAAAATAAATATGTCACATCCAAAAATGTATTTTATTAGCCTTATTAGAGTTAGAGAATGTTCTTTAATTAAATAAATAATTTGTATTCTGTTCTGTGCTAAATAAAAGTTTCAATACTTTAAATGCTTAGAAACTTTGTATTGACTGCAGTGAGAAAATAGAACATATGTTTCTGTTAACACCTAAGTGATGCTGCAAGGAGAAAAGTTAAAGGTGTCTCTGATATATAACTAGCTATTTTAGAAAAAAAGCAAGGTTGAGAAATGGCTACTAGAGATGAGCGAATTTCTCAAAAATTTGATTCGGCTGGTTCGCAGAATTTTTTGAAAAAAGTAGGTTCTATCTGAATTTATTTGTGGCGAATTGCTTAAAAAACAGCTATTTTCTGGCTGCAGAGAGGCTTTATAGTGGTGTAGAACACTGTACCTTGCAATAACATGCATAGGGAGTCTCCTGTGGTAGTGAAACAATACTGTGAATCAGTATAACATGCAGATGACAGGCGTCGCTCTTAGAATCACTGCAAATTTCACTTATTTGGGCAGTTACGGGGCCAAAACTGACCAACTAACTCAAGTGTAAATTCAGCATTACAGGTCAATGTTAGCGTCAAGAAGAAGTTACACCGTCGGCAGCAGATTCCACATAGATGTCTACAGAACCTGTTCTATTAACCGCTTATACAAGTAGAGCCCCCCTCACAGAGTGGAGAGGGTGTCAGTAGTTAATTTGTGCTGACGTCACTGATTATTTTGCCCTTTCTCTGATCTGCCAGAAGAATAACCCCTAAAAAACCGATCCTATCTGTTGAGCAACTTCGCGTTTTCGCAAATATTTCGAATATCATGCTCTGTGTTCGTAATCACGAATATTCGGGGTTTTTTAACACAGTACACATCACAATGCACATTACAGTGAAGTGCCGGTGAAGGCGACGGATTGTAATGGTTTGTTAGCTCTGCCTAATCCACCCTAGAGCGATCACCTACAGGTTGTCGCAGCGATTAAGCTGTTGGTATAGAGGGGTAGCTACTCTCAATGATCACAAATACAGCCATAGATATTTGAATAAGTATCAGCCTGTGACTGGCAGAGGGCAATCCTAGTGGGTTGTGCACACCCAAAGTAGCCCTTATCTACACAAATACACGCTCTAGGTTGCAATCTAGGTAGTATTTTTATCTCTAAATTGCTCACTTGTTATTTTAAAATCACTACTAAAAGTCAAGTTTTAAAGTCAAGGATAAAAGTGGTGAATTAATAGCTCTAATGAACAATGGTGTTTTTGATGTTTTCAGAACCCTTCCCTGATTTGGTCCCTTAGTAACTAATTAGAGTGGAGCATGAATAATCGTAAAGCGATTTTTTTTATTGCGATGCGAATATCAGCACTATTCTGATCCCTCCCTTCTTAGTTTGAAAACTGCACCACGCCCCTTTCTCGCATGCGCATGGGATTTTTACAGTGCGATTATCGCAATGAATGTTCGTAATTGAGTATAGCGAATTCACGAATATTTTGCCCTTCCTCTGATCTATCAGAAGAATAACCCCTAAACAACTGATTCTATCTGTTGAGCATCAACCTTCACTTGGTAAGCATTTGGTCAGTAATCCATCAGTATTGCTAAAGCTAAAAAAAACAGGAGTGGATCCAAAACAGAGATGACACATGAACTGAATATTTGCATGTCTTCTGTGTTTTGTACCCACTCCTACTTTTGGCTACCTAATCATAAGCAAATTCTGATGCAGAATAGGGACCATGTCATGTTGGCCTTACAGCTGTTACATAAACAGGATTCATTATGTGTCTCATTTTTGCTTCCTTCTGACAGATCAGAGCAAGAGTCAAATAAATGATTATGTCAGCCGGGCCAAAAAGCAAAATAGTGGCCCAGTCATTAAGTGGGGAGGGTGGGAACAGCATGAGAAGTCCACAGAGTAGCCCTATGACATAGTGGTGAGGTGGTAGCACCATGAGGAGACCACAGAGTGGCACAATGACAGTATGGAGGTGGCAGCAGCAGCATCAGGAGGCCACAGAGTGGCACAATGACAAAGTGTGGAGGTGGCGGCAGCAGCAGCATCAGGAGGAGGCCACAAAGTGGCACAATGAAATGGTCGAGGTGGCGGCAACTTTAGGAGGCCACAGAGTGGCACATGACAGAGTGTGTAGGTGAGTTGACAGCAGCAGCATCAAGATGATGCCAAAGGGTGGCACAATGACAATGTGGAGGTGGCAGCAGCATGAGGATGCCACAGAGTGACACAATGACATAGTATGGAGGTGGCAGCAGCAGCATCAGGAGGAGGCCACATGGCGGCATAATGACAGAATGTGGAGGTGGCAGCATCATCATCAGGAGGCCACATAATGGCACAATGACAGAGTGTGGAGTTGGCAGCAGCAGCATCGGGAGGAGGCCACAGAGTGCCACAATAACAGTGTGGGGGTGGCAGCAGCATCAGTAGGCCACAGAGTGGCAAGGTGACATAGTGTTGAGGTAGCAGCAGCATCAGGAGATCACAAAGTGGCAAGGTGACACAGTGTGGAGGTGGCAGCAGCATCAGAAGACCACAGAGTGGCAAGGTGACATAGTGTGGAGGTGTCAGCAGCATCAGGAGACCACAGAGTGATCCGGTGACAGAGTGGGGAGGTGGGTGGCAATACCAGTACCAGCTGAAAATGGTGGGTGAAAGAAAGAGCACTTGGCCTAAGATGTGTGGCATCAGGCAAGTGGCACCATCAGAATAGTAGCTGAGGAAGGTAGCCAGAAGAAATTGATCTCTCTTGTCAAAGTCTTGGTGTGGCACCATGGATGATCTAGTCTGATGTATCAGGCATTGGTGGGTGGAAATCCTGGCTGATTCACGCCTGATTCATTTTGACAAAGGTCAGTCTCTCCACATTTTGGGTGGACAGGCGAGTTCTTCTTGGGGTAACTATGGCCCCTGCTGCACTAAACACCTGCTCTGATGCCACATTTCTGACTGGGCAGTAGTGTTAAGCGCGAATATTCGAAAAGCAAATTGTTATCGCGAATATCGGCACTTTGCGTTTTCACAAATATTTTGAATATCTTGCTATATATTCGTAATCACGAATATGCAGTTTTTCTTTTACACAGTACACATCACAATGCACATTACAGTGAAGTGCCGTTAATCGCATTGCGTTATGAATATTCGCACTCCACTCACTAACAGTGAGAGGAGCACTAATAATCGTAACGCGATTTTTTATTGCGATGCGAATATCGGCACTTCATTGATCTCTCCCTTCTTAGTTTGAAAACTGCACCATGCCCCTTTCTCACATGCGCATGCGATTTTTACAGTGCGATTATCGCAATGAATGTTCGTAATTGAATATAGCGAATTCACGAGTATTTGACGAATATTCGCCCATATATTCGTCAAATATCACAAAATCGAATATAGCCGATGCCGCTCATCACTACTGGGCAGGACAGCTTTTCCAGGACAAACTCTGCTAGTTGCTGCCACAAATCCAGTTTGGCTGCCCAGTAGTCCAGTGGATCTTCAATGTGGGGTGCACCAGGTCTAGCTGCTGCTGCCGCTGGTGAGTAGTTTCTTCACTAGGCAGGTGAAGAAAGCTGCTCATCAGCGACTCTAGACTCCAGCTGCTGCTGATGGAGCTGGAACTGCTTGTACCACCCCCCATCCCCCCCCCCCGCGCCACCGCAGCCATGGAAGAGGAACGTGAGTGCAGAGGGCACCACTGGTCAGACCTGCGAGAGGATGGACGATGGCGCAGATAGGCAGCGGCCAACTGACTACATAGAATGTCTCTATAGTAGTTCAGTTTGTCCTCTCTATCAGCGGGTGTAAAAAAGGCCCCCATTTTGGACCGGTAGCTAGGGCCAAAAGTCATCCCTCTGCCGAATGCTGAAAATTCGACTGTCACTACGCAAGCAAGTGAGCATGCATCGGGCCCTTTGTGCAAGTGACTGGGAAGGACTCCCTGCCTCCATCTTCACTGCATACTGCCACGGTGTGTCTGGGTCCTCTGCTTCATCTTCCTCATCGCCCTGTAGCTCCTCTGGCTGTTCCTGCTCCTTCTCTCCTATCACCTGTGTAGAAAAACCACCCAATTCGCTACACATTGCTTGTGCTCCAATGTCCTATTCCTCCTCCTCCAGTTCAGCCCCCATAGGGCTCATGTAGCCGTGATATCTAGGCGGCACGTTTCCAGTCCCCTGACCACCCAGATTTACCAGCATCTGGCATGATGGTGTATGCCAAAGTGGACGGCAAAGAGAGTAAAACTAACCCTAAAATGTTCTTCAATTATATAAATGTTAAAAACTATAAATCTGAAGGTGTCGGCACTTTAAAGAGTAATGAGGGGGGAGTTGCAGAGAGCGACAAGGAGAAAGCAAAGCTGTTAAATATTTTTTTCTCCAATGTATCCACTGAGGAAAATAAACTGTCAGATGAAATGCTGAATTTAAAAATAAATCCCCCATTAAAAGTGTCCTGTCTGACCCAAGAAGAAGTACAACAGCGACTTAAAAAGATTAAAATAGACAAATCGCAAGGACTGGATGGCATACACCCCCATATACTAAGTGAATTAAGTAATGTCATAGCCAGACCCTTATTTCTGAGATTTACGGACTCTATAGTGACAGGGAATGTTCCACGGGATTGGCACATAGCAAATGTGGTGCCAATATAAAAAAATGGTCCAAAAACAGAGCCCGGAAACTATAGGCCGGGTAGTTAAACATCTGTTGTGGTAAAACTTTGAAGGTTTTCTGAGAGATGCCATCTTAAAGGGTCTCAACGGAAATAAGCATGGCTTCATGAGGGATCGGCCATGCCAAACAAATGTATTCAGTTTCTATGATGAGGTAAGTTCTAGACTTGACAGTGGCGAATCAATGGATGTCGTATATCTGGACTTTTCCAAAGCATTTGACACTGTACCACATAAAGTATATTATATTATTAGTATATAAAATGAGGATGCTCAGACTGGGAGAAAATGTATGTAAGTGGGTAAGTAGCTGGCTGAGAGACAGAAAACAGAGGGTGGTTATTAACAGTACACACTCAGATTGGGTCACTCAGGGGTCAGTACTGGGCCCTATTCTTTTCAATATTTTTTATGAATGATCTTGTAGAAGGCTTGCATAGTAAAATATCTATTTTTGCAGATGACACTAAACTGTGTAAAGTAATTAACACTGAAGAGGACAATATACTGCTACAGAGGGATCTGGATAGATTGGAGGCTTGGGCAGATAAGTGGCAGATGAGGTTTAACACTGACAAATTTACAGTTATGCACATGGGAATAAATAATGCAATTCACCCGTACATACTAAATGGTAAAACACTCGGTAACACTGACATGGAAAAGGACAGCGCTCAGTTCCTCAGCATCTATCAGCCTTTCTGGAAAACAATCCTCTTCCTCCGGATAGGATCTGTGTTGGATGGTGATCAGCCTCACTCATCTGCATCTCCTGACACTCTAGGAGGTGCTGACACCTGGATGCAAGCAGATTCTGTTTCACACACAGTCCTTGCAAGATGTCTGCTCTCCTGCTTCCTGTTTCTTCTAGCTCAGTCCAACTCCACCTCCTATGAATATTCAATTACTGCAACCTGTTTAGCTGTGTTAAGAAACAGGGGCATCATATGAGAATGAATAATGGAATGCATCTAAATGCATTCTGTTATGCGTTCCATCATGGAATTGCATTATAGTCTGTGGTAACGTAATCCATAATGCAATTTACTAATTACCACATCATGAACCCCGCACAAGAACTTCAAAATATGAAATTCGTTCATCCCTATTCACAAAAATCAATCCACCAAACGAAGCTGAATGCTAAACGAAAAGAAGTAACATACTGGAGGAGATATATCAAGGCTGGCAGATCTATCCCCAGTCTTGATCTCCCTGCACTGGCGTTAGATGTGCCTGATTTGTTAAGAGGCAGGAGCCTGTTAATAAATGAGGCACACCTCTGCAGTGCTGTGCGCCAGAAAGTGAAGTCTACGCTGGTTTCAGGCTGGTGTAGAGTTCTGCTATAACTTCCGCCATTTTCTGGTGAAAGTTAAAGTAAATGCAGCAGGAGGCGCAAAGCCCTTCATCTAAACCACACACCCTTTTCTCTGCACTTCGGAAAAGTGCAGAGAGCTACAAAAAGTCGAACATTATGGTACACAGATGCCGTGCGCCATAATTTGCGACTTTTTACGCCGCAATTGTGCGGTAGAAAGAATGATAAATGTCCCCCACTGTGTTCAGCTTCTGACCTGGAAGAACTATGGGGGTCATCTACTAAGCTGAAATATGCCTAAGTTAGGTATATTTCAGGCTCAGATGGTGGCACAACAGTTATTGCGCTGCTATCTGCGACTTTGCCCTACTCAAACCAGGTCTAAAATTGTGGTCAGGCAAGCAGACGGGCTGGCAGGCCCGTCTCATTCACCATTTTCTACGCCTGTTGTAAGCATAGAAAATGGTCTAAATGTAGGACAGTTCAGAAGTTGTCTTACATTTAGAAGTGGCACTGGGTGCGCCAAAGTTATGGAAAGGCCTGCATCTCTTCATAACTCAGGCGGATTCACCACCAGCTGTGGGCCTTTATTAAGATGCAGGTCTGGCCGAGTCTGACAAAAAATTATTACAGACCCAAGTCACTAAAGCCACTAATGTAGTGTGATAGGAACACTGTAGGGAGAGTTAGAGTGCTATAATTGTGTAGATTTTAGGGAATTTGATCAGGACAAGATTTTAGGAAGGGCTGGTCATAATGTACTGTAGCAGCTCCTTCTGACAGTTCTGCATTACAAACCTCCTGCAACAGAGAGACAACTTTATATTTTTCAAAATATCAAGTTTCTACATAGATTTCTTGCCAGCACAGCATCCCAATAACATTCTGCTGCAAACACTGAAAAATTGCATATTTTTTAGTGCATTATATCTATATTATTAAACATTATAGCAAAATTATTCGTATAACGCAATCTTTAGTGGTATTGAACATATAATTCATAGACATTTTACCACAAACGCTGTAATGCTGCATCAGACAATGTGTTTCATACACATTTTACTTAAAATTTATAATTATTGAAGCAGTGATATTAAATGCGTAGATCAAATACATTTCACTGCAAACACTGCATTGTTATGCAGTTGTGTTCAAAATTATTCAACCCCCACTGAAATTGAGTGTTTTGGCCAGTTTAACAATGATTTTGATCATTTCAGTCATCTTGTTTACAATTAAATCAAAGAGGCACTTGTAAGTCAGACAAATATAACATAACATTTATAATGAAATAACCACAAATGTCTTTTCTGTGCTCACATCATTATCAGTTTTATTCAACCCCCAAGTGACATTCAATCTTAGTACTTAGTACAACATCCTTTTCCAGTTATAACAGCTTTTAAACGTGAAGCATAGCTTGACACAAGTGTCTTGCAGCAATCTACGGGTATCTTCGCCCATTCTTTATGGGCAAAAGCCTCCAGTTCAGTCAGATTCTTAGGCTTGCGCCCTGCAACTGCTTTCTTTAAGTCCCACCTGAGGTTCTCAATCGGATTTAAGTCTGGTGACTGCGATGGCCACTTCAAAATGTTCCAGCCTTTAATCTGCAACCATGCTCTAGTGGACTTGGAGGTATGCTTGGGATCATTGTCCTGTTGAAAGGTCCAACGTCTCCTAAGCCTCACGTTTGTGACGGACTGCATCACATTTTCATCCAATATCTCCTGGTACTGAAGAGAATTCATGGTACCTTGCACACGCTGAAGCTTCCCTGTACCTGTAGAAGCAAATCAGCCCCAAAGCATGATTGACCCCCCCCCCCGCCATGCTTCACAGTAGGCAAGGTGTTCTTTTCTTCATAGGTCTTGTTCTTCCTCCTCCAAACATAGCATTGATCCATGGGCCCCAACAGTTCTAATTTTGTTTAATCAGTCCACAGAACACTATTCCAAAACCTTTTTGGTTTGTCCACATGACTTTTGGCATACTGCAGTCGACCCTTCTTATTCTTTGGAGACAGCAAGGGGGTGAGCCTGGGAGTACTGGCATGGAGACCTTCATTACGCAGTGTGCGCCTTATTCTCTGAGCTGAAACTTCAGTACCAGTCCAGCATCTGACAAATCTTTTTTCAGTTCCTCAGCAGTCACACGGGGACTTTTCTCCACTTTGCGCTTCAGGTAGTGCACAGCAGTCGAAGTCAGCATCTTCTTTCTGCCACGACCAGGTAGCGTTTCAACAGTGCCCTTTGCCTTGAATTTGCGAATGATGCTTCCTATGGTGTCTCTTGGTATGTTTAACATCTTTGCAATCTTCTTATAGCCATTGCCCTTCCTGTGAAGAGAAATCACCTCTTCTCTTGTCTTCCTGGACCATTCTCTTGACTTCACCATGTTTGTAAACACACCAGTAAATGTCTAGAAGGAGCTGAGTATCACAGTCATTTTAAATCTTCCTAATTGGTGCTTATTATGCTTGATTGCTGCTCCTTGACATCCACAGGTGTTTTCAATACCTGATCGAAAACACTTGAATGAACCCCTGTTCTTAAGAGTGGTTGTCTTTAAGGGGTTGAATAATTGTGTCAATGAGGAAATCACTAAAAAAAACATTTAATACTGTATTACAAAAACAATTGATGTCATTTTAGTTGCATTTAGTTCTTTAAAAAGTCCTTGTAAGATTTCATTCTGAACACAATTACAAATGTACACTTAATTCCCTAAACCCTTTACAGCATTGGGAGTTGAATAATTTTGAACACAACTGTACCTGTGTTAGCAGGTGCATTACTGCATCAAGCGTTTTGTAGACAGTTTAGTACAAAAATTTCCTTGTTAAACCAGTGATATTAAATGCATAGTTCAAAGACATTTAATCACAAACACTACATTTTATATTTATGTTGGTGGACCCATTAGGGCATCAGACTGTGTTTGAAAGATATTTTACTACAAAAATTGTTTTGTTGAACTAGTGATATTAAGGGCATAGTTCAAAGATATTTAACTGCAAACACTGCATTATTCGCAATGTGAATAGTCAATGTGTGCAATGTGTTTGTAGAATAGAAGGGACATTTAATGACACCTATGTCTTTAAATTACAGAAAACACACTAGCAATTTTGATAGTACTGTTTAATAATCTGTGTACCAAACCTGTGACTTTCATTTATAGGAAACCCTTCACTTTTCATTTGTAGGCCTCATATTAAAATGTCTAGAAAATGGCAGAGTGCAAAACGAAAGACCTGGGGCTCATCATCCGAGCATAAGAATGTGGGTAGTAGCAGCACCAGCCATCCGGCCAATTGTAGTAGTAGTGGCACGTGTAGCCATGGTGGTGACAATAGGGGCAGTGGTAGGAACAGTGGCATTTAGGGCACACGCAGACTAAGAAATTGGGAGATGGGCCAAGAAGGCCATAATCACATATCACATTCTGATAAAAGTGTTGGGGAAGGTGAGGACTACGTCAATGATTATATGTTGGACAGAATCTGAGAGCTGGATTGGGGTGATGAGGAGTTGGAGGAGACATCAGAGGAGACATCAGATGGTGGCTATAGTGGCAATAAAGAATGGAGGCAATGTACTGCCAAAACCTCCAAAAGAACTGGCTGTGCCAGATCTGCTTCTATTGGGGCAAGGTCGGGAACTCACGATGCCGCTAATACTGTTGGCACAGGCTCAAAACATCCTATAAATAAGCAAAGCTCAGCTGCTTCTAGCTCTGTGTGAGCATCTCTCATACAGTGTTTTTTTTCCCCACAAGCCCAGTAAACAAAACCACAACTATGTTCAAAATCTGCAGGATTAAAATAAGCCATGGGTGTTCAAACACAAATATAGGTAACAAGGCTTTATTGCAGCATGTGAGGGGGGCATCACATGAACCTGTGGGAAAATAGAACTGGTCAGCACTCTGAATTAGGACAAGTCTGTTCTCCTTCTTCTGGTCTTCTTTTTGGCTACCAGTACACACCGCCAAGCAATACAGTCTCCATGTCATTATAACCAACTGCTTTGGGGCCATGATAAAATTATCTTTGACCCTCAATTAGCTTGTGTGCAAGCTGAACTCACAACTGGCCATGATGCTGGTGATACAGTTGCTGCCACACCACCAAGAAGTGGTAATGATGGCGCAGTTCTGTGCCTAATTGAATTTTGTTGTATGATATTCCTACTTGTGCCCAGTTGTCCATTTTTTTCCATAAACAATTGATAAAAATTGCAATGTTCACTGTGTGACAAGATGCATGCCATATATATAGTGACGCATTGCCATACCGTGATAGAGCTGATTGGCTTGGGCAGTTGCTAAAGTTCATCAAGCAGTAAACATCCCACTGGATGTCTTCCTGCTAGTGTTGATCGAGCACAATGGAAGTCAATGGGAGAACTCAAGCATTTAATCAGGCAACCCCTGCTCTGAAGAGGGAATAGTGTCAGGACTCTAGTTCGGGTTAGGAGTCCCTGCTCTGACTCCATATATAGCTTTTGTCCATATATGGAGTCAGTGCTTGGGGAAACCCAGTGTATTTAAATCTAATTTAGCCTGTATTTCAGAAAATGCTGGGATTCAAACTCATGACCTTCTGCATTAGTGGCAAGGCAATTAACCACTGAGCTATATAAGCTGCATTAGTTCTAGTGCTATAGGCTACATGTCTGCACGCTGTGTATGAGAGCGTGCTAGGCCAACTGTTTGTTTGTTTATTGCTGTGGCTTCACAACTAATTTTGCATGCTCCTTATGATTAGGTTGCATATCTATGCAACTAAGAAACGCGTAGAGCAGCATAGGCTAACATGCTCTTAATATTGTAGAGCCAAGCGCCTCAATGATAGGAAGCATTACAGCATATTAGCCAGTCTTTATTAAGTATCATATTCAGGGGAACAGCGTTACCCATTGCTTTGGTCTAACACCTACACTTGGTCAGTTTATAGCTTGCTGGAGTGTTGTGGGTCTAAGTTAGCAGGGTCTGCCATACTTACACCCCGTTTATCTCCAAGCACACGGTCTGCTCCCCTATATGTGAATACTGTCCTAGGATAAGGGTTGAGTAGTCTTTACCAAACTCATACCCAGTGATAAAATATTATCCAGGACGTGATACCCACACTTTTTAGTTAAGCACCTAAGGCTAACTATCCACATTTTATTCATTTAAATAAAAGTTACATTTTAGCGACAGTTATTCTAGAGCCAAGCGTAGTGATACAAATATTGATGCAAAATACTGACCAAATACTGACCATGTCAAAGATGCCATTAAAGTCCTACAGGCAGGACTTTTTTCCTTGTTATAAAAACTGATTTCAGATGTAAATGTCCAAAATTGATGCAAATTGAGCATAAGGCCTCTTTCAGACAGTCAGATTTTGCATCTGTATTTGATCAGAATTTGTAAGCCAAAAGCTAGTGGGTCCAAAACACAGAAGAGATGCAAAAATTACATTTTATCTCTGTTTTGTACTCACTCCTTGTTTTGGCTTACAATTACTGATCAAATACAGACCATCTGAAAGAGGCTTTATGGATGCTCAAAATACACGCTTTGTGTTTTTTTTTTTTTTAGTTTTCTGTTCTTCTGACAGATGAGAAGAATGAAAAAATAAACAGTGATGTGAACATGGCCTTACTGCCACTGGTGTTGCCCTCTTTTCCCACTCTGTTATGGGACCACTATTATCACTGTCAGTGCTACTGTCCCCCATCCCCACTCGGTTATGGGGCCACTGATGTCACTGTTACTGCCACTGTTGCTGCCACCCTACCCACTCTGTCATGAGGCCATTACTTGAATCTTGGTGCACTGCAGCTAACAGAAAGGATTAGAAAGCATATATATAGATTGCCACTACTTTACTGGCCCTGCCTCCATTTCTTTATTTTGTTCCACTAAGGAGCCATTTTGGCACAGCTCCTGCAAGGGCACACATGGGTTTTTGGATTAGCTCAAGGGTGTTGTATGTCTTTCTTATTTTTAACAGAACGGATTAGCTATGAATCTTGGTACCCTGCACAGTGATGTAGAAGACAATAAATTATACCTTATATAATTATACCTGGATTAGGGTACTTTCACACTAGCGTCAAAGTTTTCCGGGATTAAGTTCGGTCCTAGGGGCTCAATACCGGAAAAAAACGCTTCAGCTTTGTCCTAATATATTCTGAATAGAAAGCATTCTGTTCAGTATGCATCAGGATGCCTTCAGTTCAGTCACTTTTATGGTATTTGGCCGGAGAAAATATTCCAGCATGCTGCGTTATTTTCTCCGGCCAAAGTTCCGGAACACTTGCGGATCCGGTTTGTGCAGACCTTTAAAAATGTGAAAAAGATAAATACCGGATTCATTTCTCCCGATGACACCAGAGAGACGGATGCGGTATTTCAATACATTTGTCAAACGGATTTGCATCCGTATTAAAAAACAAATGGTATCCGTTTGCACACGGACTTCCGTATCCGGCAGGCAGTTCTGACAATGGAACTGCCTGCCCGATTCCTCTAATGCTAGTGTGAAAGTACCTTTAACTATGAATATGGTTGCACTAAAATGTTATGCACACTGCGAAACACTCTCCCTACAGTTTAACTTCCAAGCCTTCATACTAAGATTGGGCAGCCAAGTGGGATGATTATGATGAGGCACAGTGGCCTGGGTATATCTGATATATGACGAATTCTTGTTGAAGTTTGGCGCATATGTCAAATCAAATTTTTCTAATTGGCATCATCGTGCCACTGCCGCTGTCTACTTGCCTGCCTTTCATCATGTTCCATACCATGTGGCTGCTATTGCCACTACTGCCATCATTACACTGCTACATACAAAGCTAAACACTTTGTCAATCATGTTTACCCATAGCTATACCTCAGTGTCACTTTGTCATTATTTGATATTGCTATCTTAAAGGGGAAAGGAGAAAGAAAGAGCAAAAATTCATAAAAAATTTAAAAGTGATAACATGTCTGAGTCAAGGAGATGTCACAGTGTCATATACAAATTTTTATTCCAATTGGAGCAACCTTGATTTGAGTAAAATTGATTCGGGTCTGTATCAAATTTTTCAAAAAATTTGCCAAATTGGACATGAAATTAATTTGAATAAGTTTGCTTATCTTTACTGTATATATAGATATTTGTGGTATTTTTCCCTTTAGCAGTATTTTTCCCTTTTGGGGTGCCAAATTAATCTTGAACAGGATGCCCTCTATCTAAGGACAAGCCTTGTGCTGAGCTACCATATAAGACACAATCTGTGGACATGTGGTGGTGTTTTTTTTTTCTGATCCTGTACAACCCCTTTACTTCACAGCATTGTTTTGTCTGATTTTTGTAACTTGTGTAACCTTAGTCAAGTAAAGCCTTAATAAACCTTCCTAAAGGTTTTTATGAAGCAGAAAATAAGCAAATAAGCACTGCAGAGAAATGTGGATGAGGTCTTAGATGATATCTTTAGCATTTAAGTCTCTGTAAGTCTCTGATGAACTTTAAGAAATTTTCATTTAAAACATTTAAATTAGTCTCCTAACTATAAGATAACCACAGAGCGCCATGGTGCTAATTTTATATTCCTGCATCTAATTAGATATTTAATATTGACCAAATGCAGTATCCACTAAAATAAAGCGATTAAACATTTGAAGTCAATTTAGATACTAGTCAATAGATTATTAAGGTTTTTAAAGGCAATTCAATTACTAGATGCAATTTCACTTGTTGACAATTATAATACCCACATATACACTTGTCTCATCAACACATTATTTTTATTAGATTATGTCTGGTGTTCTATCTAAAAATTAGACATTTAATAGCCCATGCATACAATGCAAAACCCAAAGGCTTTTGTCTTTTTGGAAGATTTTTGTAAAATCCTTAAACTAATTCTATTATTAACAGAATAATTGTAGCAAGTTCTGCAGAGCATGAATTTATTTTCTTCAGGAGTTCATTACCATGCTTTGTATAATTTACAGTGGCATTGCTATTAATATGTAGCTTTTATATTGTTCTTTTCTAAATAGTATGATTATGTAAAATTGTCATTTACCATAAAAGGACCACTTTATATTGCATATGGTTATGCAATATATGGTTACACTATGTGCTCATAATATTGGTAGAAAACCACAAGACTTTATGGTGTATTTCTCATCGTAGACATTTTGATGTATCCACTGACTTTTCCCCTAACACCCTTTGACTTTAATGGGTTAAGACATGCCCAAATACAGCAACCTGTATGTTAATTTTGATGGAAAGATCCAGCAATGGTGGGAATTTTTAAATGTCAAATAGGACCTCAGTTATCCTGATAAATCAGAGGTCAGGTCTCCATCTAATATACATTTATTGTATGAATCAAGATGTGACTGCCATTTTCAGTAATCACTAGAAAATGAAGATAGTTCAAAATAATATTTATCTGCTGTGTGGATCCATAGAAAGGCAAGCCATGGTTCTTAAAAGGCACTTGCATGAGAAATAGCATTCTGGTGTTTAATGTGTCCTAGTTTTGTGGTCAGATATCAACTTATCTGCTATCCACAAAATAGAGGAAGAGCATGTGTTTGGTTGGGGTGTGACGCTGGGACCCTCACCAATTATAAGAATGAAGGTCTTCTAAACCTGTATAAATCGGGTGGCAGGTGAAGCATATATGCTGCCATTCCATTTATTCTATTTGGAACTGCTGGTCAAATACAGCACTCGGCTATTTCTAGCTGTCCCAAAAAGAAAGAATGAAGCATCAGCATGCATGCTCAACCTGTCTCATCATTCATACAGATCCTTCTTGATCCTTAGCAGTCCCGGCAGTCAGACAAGTTCATGTCTTGGCACAATCACCTTAGGGATGCAATGCTTTTTTTTTCTATTGTTTTTATCTCTGGATTGTGAAAGGCATCATTTTTTTTCTTTTTTTTTTCTTTTTTATCAACATTGTCATAAGATGGCCTATTTCTGTTAGTTGCATTTTTAAAGGTTCCATATTGCCTGCCAGTACATAAAATGATAAACTTTTATTAAAAGAAAATGCAAAAAAATGTTTGAAGGAAAAATGCAGTCCAGATTCATGACCAAAATGCATTAGACATTAGACCATTGAAATCTTCAATAAAACATAACCTTTAATATTTATGTTAAAAAGTAATAAAAAGATGAATCACACATTAAAAAGGTGCAGCCTCCTAATGTATGAACAAGTCAATAATATACAATATTCAGTTACAGCAGTCAGATAATGAACTGCTCCAAAACTTCTAGCATGGCAGCAGACTACAGAAACATATCACTGCAGCACAGGCCTATGTCGCTAGCCGCCATGCTAGAGCTGTATATAATTATCCACTGTTAGCTCTTAGCTACTGTTTTGGAATGATTCATTATCTGACCGGCTCCTTTATATTATAGACCTCAGTTGTTTAACTTTGTCCCCTGATGAGCATTTTAAGTGCAACATGCTTGCAGCACACAACAGGGTGCGTATGTAAGCGTCAGGTTTCGGACAGGGTCGTTCTAATCAGGGTGGGCACTCTGTGGATAGGCATCAGGGACAGAGTGGCCACCTTTTTGTTCCATCATGTATAATGGAACAAAACTGAACCATTATTTGTGGCCATACACATTTATTAGGGCAGATCAAAACGGAATGCCTCTTAAAGGGTTCAGTTTTGCTTTTTGTCCTAAAATTCTGTTAACAGAATTTATAACATGAATGTGAACCCACCCTAAGTGGCACAAGACAGTAGGGAATCAATGAAAACATAAGTTAATAGATAATGGTGAAAAGAGACAGAAGTAACGCATTGGGTCTGTGGCTACTACTCAATCTTCCAGCTATGGCAAACAATTTTACATGATAACACTTTGTACTAATCTTCCTCCTCTTGGCCCTAACAAGATTAAGCAGCTTTCTTCAAATCCGCTGTTCAATAGTGGCTCAGAATTGGCAGTTATAGGGAAAAAATTAATGAAGCGATGCCGCTCAAGGCAGTGATTATATAATATCAATAAAAATTGACAACTTATCCCTGACCCTGAAATGTATACTATCGCAATGGAGGGATGTAGGTTTGCAACTATACCACTCAGCCTCTCATAGTCGCAAATAATGTATGCACAAATACATAATACATATCTTTTAAAACATACCTTTATAAAAATATATGATAATATTTTTAAATATAATTAGTTCCTTAAATGTGACCTGAGCTGAAGAATGCTGAAACATCCATTGCACGGGAGATGGTTTGGATGATCAATGGGGGTTCTAGGTGTTGGATCACCACGAATCTGATATTGATCCGATCTGATTGGTCATCAATGTCTAAAAGATTTGATGACCAAGTTAAACCACAGTGCAAAATCTATAAAGAGCCTGTCCCAGCACAGTAAATGAAGACATATCTGAACCCCCACCAATTACTAGAATGAAAGGGCCATAGGCCTGTTTAGGCACTCTGGCTCTTTCACTGATTTTTCCTGGACACTAGAGATGCTCCTCTTTAGAGAGACTTTCCCACTACAGGCCTGTTTAAGCACTCCGGCTCTTTCACAGATTTTTCCTTGACACTAGAGACGCTCCTGTTCATCCGCAAAACTACAGTACAACTACATTTCACATTAAGGGGGCTATGTTATAGTTTCCAGTATAATGGATGTCAATGAGGCCTCCATGCCATTAGTGGGGATGCCAGGAATCAGACTCCAATCATTCATAATGTTTTGATGTATCCTCATCATATGTCATTACGGATGTAGCATGGTTAAGACTTCTGTTTTCTGAGATTGCTTAACTTCAGTTTAGTTAACTAAACTAGTGAAACAATTGCTTCTCAATGGCTTTTGTTTCAAGATCAAATATTTTATATTCAAATTTTTATATTTTAATTCCTTGATGACATCCGCTATACATGTATGGCAAACATCTCTTTAAAGTTGGCACCCGCTTTGGAGTGAAGTGAAGCTGAGTGCCTGCTGTTTCACACAGCAGACACCTGGGGTAAATGCTGGCCACAGACATTTAACCCCTCAGATGCTATTGTTCATTACCTGTGGCATTATCAGTCCCCCTTAAGGATCCAAGGCTGCTGCAGCTAAGTTCCTATGGAAACCTTGTCTGTGGCAGGCCTCCATATGAACATAATGAATTTCATAGTCATTCACAGAATCTGCCCCTCTGTGGCTAGTGCCAGTGGCCACATTCTGTCCTCCTATCCAAGTTGCCTCTGGATACAATTGAATTCAGGAGTCAGGAGGGCACCTGTGGTCAACAGCAAAGTACATAACTACTTGACGCCTTAATTAACTTTGGGAGCAACATATATTAATGCTTACTTGGCTGGCAGCCATGAAGAGGGCTCAGGCGGCCTCTCAGGCATCGCCCACCAGGAAATTTCCTTGTAGAGTCTATAGCCAGTCCACCCCTGGTCTTATGAACATTTTTGTTCTTAGATTCCCAATCCTACTGTACTAATGAGCACTTCCATAATGGAAGCGCTCATTAGTATTCACACCATAAGACACACTGATATTCTCACCCTCCCCCCCCCCCCCCTACACACTTTGGTGGGGAAAAGTGCATCTTATATGGTTAAAAATACAGTATGTATTCCATGACAACCCCTTTAAGTGCTGTGCAATTACACCTTAAATTACTTTTTAAAGGAGTTCTAAACAATGGGTAATATAGTTTTAATCAGCGAAACTTTTTAATCAGGTTTTCCATTCATTTCTGTTTGTTCTCTTCTGGTTCATAAGATTCCACAGGCAGATGAATAGTATTTACATTCTAATAAAACTAAGAGATTGAAAAAAATGTTCTTTAATACTCATTAGTTTCAGATAAACAAAAATTTAATTCATGAGAAACCATAAGAATTTAGAAACTAAAAGCGGATTACAGCTTTCTATTAAAAGTTTCTGTAACCTCAGGGACCTTTTTACATTACATCGAAAAATATTTAATATAAGTTACGCAGTGAAAGAGCATTTTAATGCATTTTTATCTGGATAGCATAATGTATATTACTAGGAAATATTGCCACTTAGTCATGTAGAGTTATTTTGTACCTGTCATAAAAGTTACATGAGAACTAGATGTGAGCAAAATGTTTCAGAAGCGTTTTTCTACATTTGTTTATTTTACACTGATTAATAGAATTTAATGTTTTGAAATATAAAATATGTGAGAAAAAGGAAAGAATAAAAATATAAAATCAGAATATATTGTGATAGCAATCAGGAATTTGTTAATCAAGCAAATTAATTAATATTTTTCAAATTCTATGCATTTTAAGAGATTTAGAATATTCATATTAATTAGAGGTAAGTGAATTGTTCTATAATTTTTTAAATTCAACAAAAATTCAAATTTGGCAAACATCATTTTACAGATCAGAAGACGGCAAAGAAAGCTTATGAAACTAAAAAGTAAAAATCTGTGGACCAAGTTTTTAAAACAGTCTGTTTGTTACCCCCTGGCCACCAAGTGTTTACCCATAGCTATTTATGTCACTGTCACTTTGAAATGACTAATGCTTGTCTTGGTCCTAGGAGAACCCAATATGTCATATACAACTTTTCAGTTCAATCTGAGCACAATTTGGGTCAAATTTATTCATACCAGAAACAAATCTTTTGACCAGTTCATCAGAATTGTATCCGAGACAATCTTCAAGAAACTCACTCATCTCTAATATTAATAGTAGTAGTAGTCTTTCTTCACAAACGTACAGTATATATAAGCTTTATACAATAATTCCAGCACACCTTGTTTGTTATTAAATGTGCAAGTGCTGTGCTGCATGGTATATTTATAGGTATACATACGTCATAATAACTGTTCTGCGGTGCATTTAAATTGTTCTACAGTTTCTTTTGGGGTGTATTAGTGTAAAAAAAGTACATCTTATTTGCCGTTCTACAAGCAGTAACATTGTACTACACCTTTTTTGGGGGTGTATAAGTGTAAAAAAAAGTACATCTTATTTGCCGTTCTGCAGTGCAGTTACATTGTTCTACAACTTTTTTGGGGGTGTATAAGTGTAAAAAGAAATGTGTCTTATTCGCCTTTCTGCGGTGCAGTTAATTTGTACTACAGCCTATTTTGGGGTGTATAAGTGTAAAAAAAGTACGTCTTATTTGCCATTCTGCGGTGCAGTTACTTTTTTGGGGTGTATAAGTGTAAAAAAGTATGTCTCGTTTGCAGTTCTGCGGAGGTTACTTTGTACTATAAACTTTTTTTGGGGTGTTGTAATAGTATAAAAATTACATCTTATTTGCCATTCTGCGGTGCAGTTACATTGTACTACAGCCATTTTTGTGGTGAATTGGTGGAAAAAACAAGTACGTTTTATTTGTCGCTCTGCGGTCAAGTTACATTGTTCAATAGCTTTTTTGGGGTGTATTAATTTTCTTTTAATTTAATGATGTTACATAACAGTATGTCAGACAGACAAGTGACAGGCCCTTCAAAGGGAATGGGCAGAGGCCAAAATTTTTCTGTAGCAGGCAGCAGAAGAAGGGGGGATGGCAGCAGGAGTCGCAGCAAGAGGACTGAGCTCCCGGTGTCATCTAGCGGGTCTTGACCAGCAACCCAGTAGTGCTTGAACGGTCTTCTACTTCATAGCAAGTGACATCAGACACCCCCAGCCAAGAGTCGGTGGGTTCTTCAGACACAAAGCTTAGTTGGCATGGCCCGGGAGTAGGCCCTGTGCCCTCACCTGTCCTCAACCTGCCTTTGTCCTTTTCTGTTCCTTCTGCTAGAGAAGTATTATATGCCGTAGACTCCGCTCCACTTTTCAGTGAGGACAAGTTACTAGAGAACAGTCAGCAGCTACTGCCCAGCCAAGATCAGGAGGAGAGATCTGCCGCTTCCTCCGGTAGGCGGGCAAGTAGTGATAATGAGAGTCACGTGGGAGCTGATGATACGAGCGGTAAGGCTCCGGGCCCTGAGACCATTGAGGGGGACATCAGTGATGTGCAGACAGTAGTGACGGATGTTGAAATCGATCGCACTTGGATGCCCGTGACGAAGGGCCTTCATCATCATCATCGGGAGAAGAGGATGGCAGAGATTGCTCGCGAAGCAGCAGCTGAGCCTGCAAGGTGGTAGCGTGGATAGGAGCCAGCAGGGTGGCCCGAGGTGTGTCAATTTTTTGTTAGGCCACCGGATGAGGTGAACATTAGTGATGAGCGGCAGGGGCTATATACACAAATATTTGGGAGAATATTCATCATTAGTTCGCAAATTCACGAATCTGAGATTATTTTCTTGATTGTGAAAAATCAACAATGTAATATTCGTGTAATGCATGCAAAATACAGGCGAGGGTACTTTTGCTACATTTCCCAAGCTGCTAGAAGTTTCCTGAGATTGGAGAAAATGGTTGGCACGACAGAACATTGAAAATGGCTTTATATGCAGTTAGAGTGCTCCAATATGTTGGCGATTGCGCTAATCGGCACTAATGATGCGAATATATTGGCGCAATACATAACGCTTCACAAATTAGCAGGTCTGCATGTTTGTATGGACAGCAGAACCTAGCAGCTACACTATATCAGGATATAACCTACACTAACTATCTGTATTATACATATAAGTAGTGTTGAGCAAAAAGTTCGAAAATAGTTCGGGTTCGTACCGAATTTTAGGGTGTTCGTGATACGTACACGAACCCGAACATTTTCAAAAAAGTTCTGGTTCGGGTTCGCTGTTCGGCGATTTCTTCACGCTTTCTGAAGGGCTGAACAGCAGCCAATCAGCTAGCGTTTTACTTCTTGCCCTAAGAGCCCATCACAGCCATGCCTACTAATGGCATGGCTGTGATTGGCCAAGTGCAGCATGTGACCTAGCCTCTATTTAAGCAGGAGTCTCGTAGCGCCGCACGTCACAATGCTCTGATTAGTGTAGGGAGAGGACGCAGCTGCTGTGAGGGCGAGATTAGGCAGTGAAAAGTCAGCAAAAGCACTTAATGAAGTGATCAATCTACAGCTGTGAATGATTCAACTTCTGCTAGTTACTTGTTCACTGTTTTTTAGGCTGCACAGAGCGTTTTTCTGTCACTTTTTTCTGGGGTGATCGGCGGCCATTTTGTGACTTGTGGTGTACCATAACAAGCTGCCACCAAGTCCATCAATCCATCAATACTAGTTTTTTTGCTATATCCTACATCAGTGGCTTGGCTGTGCTAATTGTCACCCCTAGAAACTCAGGATAGCAATTTCTATATTTTATTAAGGGGTTAAATACAATTGCCCAAATACCAATCCCCTAAATCTGGTGTTCAAGCTGTGGCTAGCCAAGTGTAATACTGTCTGCTGTCTGGCAAAGATTAATAGTGTCCGGCAAAAGATAGATAATTTTCTGCGGTGAAATTTAATTGCCAAAATAGCAATACCGTAAATCTGGTGTTCCAGCTGTGACTGGACAAGTTTCATAGTGACCGTCATAGGTTGTATTATTTTCTGGGGTAAAATACAGTTGCAAAAATAGAAATACCGTAAATCTGGTGTTCCAGCTGTGGCTGGACAAGTTTAATAGTGTCCGTCACAGGATAGATTTTGTTCTGGGGTAAAATTTAATTGCCAAAGTAGCAATACCCTGAATCTGGTGTTCCAGCTGTGACTAGACAATTTCCCTAGTGTCCGTCGAAGGATATATTATTTTCTGGGGTGAAAGTTAGTAGCAAAAATAGAAATACAGTTAATCTGGTGTTTCAGCTGTTGCAGGCCTAGTTTAAATCTGTCCGTAAAAGGGTATATTTTTTATGGGGTGAAATTTAATTGCCAAAATAGCAATACCCTGAATTTGGTGTTCCAGCTCTTGCAGGCCTAGTTTAAATCTGTCCATAAAAGGGTGACCGTCATAGGTTGTATTATTTTCTGGGGTAAAATACAGTTGCCAAAATAGCAATACCATAAATCAGTGGTTTCAGCAGTGGCTGGCTAAGTTTAATAATGTCTGTCACAGGATAGATTTTGTTCAGGGGTGAAATTTAATTGCCAAAATAGCAATACCCTGAATCTGGTGTTCCAGCTGTGACTGGACAATTGCCCTAGTGTCCGTCAAAGGATATATTATTTTCTGGGGTGAAAGTCAGTAGCAAAAATAGAAATACAGTAAATCTGGTGTTCCAGCTGTTGCAGACCTAGTTTAAATCTGTCCGTAAAAGGGTATATAACTTTCTGGTGTGAAATTCAATTGCGAATATAGCAATGCCCTGAATCTGGTGTTCCAGCTGTTGCAGGCTTAGTTTAAATCTGTCCGTAACAGGGTATATTTTTTTCTGGTGTAAAATTCAATTGCCAAAATAGCAATACCCTGAATCTGGTGTTCCAGCTGTAACTGGACAATTTACCTAGTTTCCGTCAAAGGATATATTATTTTCTGGGGTGAAATACAGTTTCAAAAATAGAAATACAGTAAATCTGGTGTTCCAGCTGTTGCAGGCCTAGTTTACTGTAAATCTGTCCATAAAAGGGTATATTTTTTTCTGGGGTGAAATTTAATTGCCAAAATAGCAATTCCCTTAATCTGGTGTTCCAGCTGTTGCAGGCCTAGTTTAAATCTGTCTGTAAAAGGGTATATTTTTTCTGGGGTGAAAATTAATTGTCAAAATAGCAATAACCTGAATCTGGTGTTCAAGCTGTGACTGGACAATTTCCCTAGTGTCCGTCAGAGGATATATTTTTTTCTGGGGTGAAATTCAATTGCCAAAATAGCAATACCGTAAATCTCGTGTCCCAGCAGTGGCTGGCAATGTTTAATAGTGTCCGGCAAAGGATATATTTTGTTCTGGGGTGAAATTCTATTGGCAAAATAGCAATTCCCTAAATCAGTGGTTTCAGCTGTGGCTGGCCAATTTTAATAGTGTCCGGCAAAGGATAGATTTTGTTCTGGGGTGAAATTCACTTGCCAATATAGCAATACCCGGAATCTGGTGTTCCAGCTGTTGAAGGCCAATTGTTAATCTGTCCGTAAAAGGGTATATTACACTCAGCGTGCATCACCAAGTGTATTTCTTTCCGTAAAAGGGTATATTATACAAAGTGTTAAATTACAATTGCTGAAAGCATAATCCTGTAAATCTTCACGCACTATTGTGCATCTCATAGTGTATTTCTGTCCGTAAAAGGGTATATTACACTCAAGGTGTATATACAAGTGCTGAGAGGCTCATCCTCAATAACTTCACACGCTATCGTGCATCTCCAAGTGTATTTCTGCCCGTTAAAGGGTATAGTACACAAAGTGTTAAAATACAATTGCTGAAGGCAAAATCCTACATATTTTTTCACATGCTACTGTTCATCTCCAAGTGTAAATCTGTCCATAAAAGGATACCTTTCATCCAGGTCCTAAATACTAGGCCTACAATTGATATTCCCCTAAATCAGTGGTTAATGCTGTGCCTGGATTAGTGTAATACGGTACATAAATAAATAGACAGATAGTGTTAGGTGGTGCCTGTAAAAAAAGGCCTGGATTTGAAATCAATACATTGGGCCAAATATTTTTTTTCCTATTGTGGTGCTTGGTGAACGGTAACAATGAGGAAATCATCTAGTAAGGGACGCGGACGCGGTCGTGGTGGTGTTAGTGGACCCTCTGGTGCTGGGAGAGGACGTGGCCATTCTGCCACAGCCACGCGTCCTAGTGAACCAACTACCTCAGGTTCTAGTACCTGCCAGAATTTACAGTGATATTTGGTGGGGCCCAATGTCGTTCTAAGGATGGTAAGGCCTGAGCAGGCACAGGCGCTAGTCAATTGGGTGGCCGACAGTGGATCCAGCACGTTCACAACATTATCTCCCACCCAGTCTTCTGCAGAAAGCGCACAGGTGGCGCCTGAAAACCAAGCTCATCAGTCTGTCACATCACCCCCATGCATATCAGGGAAACTGTCTGAGCCTCAGGTAATGCAGCAGTCTCTTATGCTGTTTGAAGTCTCTGCTGGCAGGGTTTCCCAAGGGAATCCACCTATCCCTTCCCCAGTGGTGGAAGACATAGAATGCACTGATGCACAACCACTGATGTTTTCTGATGATGAGGACATGGGAATACCACCTCATCGGAGTCCGCACATCTCTGATGATGACGAAACACAGGTGCCAACTGCTGCGTCTTTCTGCAGTGTGCAGACCAAACAGGAGGTCAGGGAGGAAGACTGTGTGGAAGAGGATGCAGGGGACGATGAAGTCCTAGACCCCACATGGAATGAAGGTCGTGCCACTGACTTTCATAGTTCAGAGGAAGAGGCAGTGGTGAGACTAAGCCAACAGCGTAGCAAAAGAGAGAGCAGGGGGCAAAAGCAGAACAGCCGCCGCCAAGAGAGTTCCCCTGCTACTGGCCACCGCCACCAGGGACCGAGTACCCCAAAGGAAGATTCAAGGAGTTCACTGGCATGGCACTTCTTTAAACAATGTGCTGATGACAAGACCCGAGTGGTTTGCACGCTGTGCTATCAGAGCCTGAAGCGAGGCATTAACGTTCTGAAACTTAGCACAACCTGCATGACCAGGCATCTACAGTACATGCAAAGCATGAACTGCAGTGGAGTAAACACCTTAAAAGCAAGAAACTCACTCAGGCTCCTACTGCTCCCTCTTCTGCTGCTGCCTCGGCCTCTTCCTCGGGAGGAATGTTGGCACCTGCCGCCCACCAAACAGAGAATGTGCCACCGACACCACCACCTGCCTCACCAAGCATCTCCACCATGTCACACGGCAGCGTTCAGATCTCCATCTCACAAACCTTGGAGAGAAAGCGTAAATTCCCACCTAGCCACCCTCGAGCCCTGGGCCTGAATGCCAGCATTTCTAAACTACTGAAATGCTGTCATTCAGGCTGGTGGACACAGACAGCTTCAAATAACTGATGTCGATGGCTGTCCCACAGTATGTTGTTCCCAGCCGCCACTACTTCTCCAAGAGAGCCGTGCCTTACCTGCACAACCAAGTATCCAATAAAATCAAGTGTGCACTGCGCAACGCCATCTGTGGCAAGGTCCACCTAACCACAGATACGTGGACCAGTAAGCACGGCCAGGGACGCTATATCTTCCTAAGTGCACACTGGGTAAATGTAGTGGCGGCTGGGCCCCAGGCGGAGAGTTCTTTGGCGCACGTCCTTCTGCCGCCAAGGATCGCAGGGCATCATTCTTGGCCTCCTGTAGCCTCCTCCTCCTACTCGGCTTCCTCCCCCTCTTCTTCCACCTGCTCATCCAGTCAGCCACACACATTCACCACCAACTTCAGCACAGCCCGGGGTAAACGTCAGCAGGCCGTTCTGAAACTCATATGTTTGGGGGACAGGCCCCACACCGCGCAGGAGTTGTGGCGGGGTATTGAACAACAGACCGACCAGTGGTTTCTGCCGGTGGGCCTCAAGCCCGGCCTGGTGGTGTGCGATAATGGGCGAAATCTCGTTGCAGCTCTGGGACTAGCTGGTTTGAGGCACATCGCTTGCCTTGCGCATGTGCTGAATTTGGTGGTGCAGAATTTCATTCACAACTACCCCGACATGTCAGAGCTGCTGCATAAAGTGCGGGCCGTCTGTGTGTGCTTCCGGCGTTCACATCCTGCCGCTGCTCGCCTGTCTGCGCTACAGCGGAACTTCGGCCTTCCCGCTCACCGCCTCATATGTGACGTGCCCACTAGGTGGAACTCTACCTTGCACATGCTGGAGAGACTGTACGAGCAGCAGCAGGCCATAGTTGAGTTTCAGCTGCAGCAAGCACGCGTCAGTCGCACTGCAGAACAGCACCACTTCACCACCAATGACTGGGCCTCCATGCGAGACCTTGGAGGGGTTTCAAGTACTCCACCAACATGGCCAGTGGTGATGACACCATTATCAGCGTTACAATACCACTTCTATGTCTCCTTGAGAAAACACTTAGTGTGATGATGGAAGAGGAGGTGGCCCAGGAGGAGGAGGAGGATGAGGGGTAATTTTTAGCACTTTCAGGCCAGTCTGTTAGAAGTGCCTCAGAGGGAGGTTTTTTGCAACAGCAGAGGCCAGGTACAAATGTGGCCAGCCAGGGCCCACTACTGGAGGACGAGGAGGATGAGGAGGAGGAGGATAAGGATGAAGCAGATTCACAACAGGGTGGAACCCAACACAACTCAGGCCGATCACTGGTGTGGGGCTGGGGGGATACAGAGGACGATGACGATACGCCTCCCACAGAGGACAGCTTGTCCTTACCTCTTGGCAGCCCGGCACACATGAGCGACTACATGCTGCAGTGCCTGCGCAACAACAGTAGAGTTGCCCACATTTTAACGCGTGCGGACTACTGGGTTGCCGCGCTGCTGGATCCCCGGTACAAAGACAATGTGCCCACCTTACTTCCCGCACTGGAGCGTGATAGGAAGATGAGTGTCACAGGGGAACAAGTGGAAGCCCAAGGCAAAGGCAGAGGAGGAGCAAGAGGTTGCCAACGCAGCTGTGTCACGGCCAGCTCCTCTGAGGGCAGGGTTAGCATGAGAGAAATGCAGAAAAGTTTTGTCACCACGCCACAACTAACTGCACCACCACCTGATTCGAAACGTGTTAGCAGGAGGCAGCATTTCACTAACATGGTTGAACAGTACATCTGCACACCCCTCCACGTACTGAGTGATGGTTCGGCCCCATTCAACTTCTGGGTCTCCAAATTCTCCATGTGGCCAGAGCTAGCCTTTAATGCCTTGGAGGTGCTGGCCTGCCCGGCGCCCAGCGTTTTGTCTGAACGTGTATTCAGCATGGCGGGGGGCCACGTCAGCCAACGTGGACAAGCTGACGTTCATAAAAATGAACCAGGCATGGATCCCACAGGACCTGTCCATTCCTTGTGCAGAATAGACATTTATAACTGCCTCCCCCTCAACCATATATTCTTGTACTCCGGGGCACTTCTTTATTGAATCCTCTTTTTTTAATTTTACCATTATATTGCGGTGCAACCAAAAGTTGAATGAACCTCTCCTCCGTCAAGGTGCCAGGGGCCTAATTATCTGAAAGTGGCCTGTTCCAGTGGTGGGTGACATGACGCCTGATTCTCTACTATGCGACCTCTCTCCTCCATCTGGGTGCTGGAGCCTAATTATCGAAAAGTAGCCTTTCCATTGGTGGGTGACATGACGCCTGATTCTCTGCTATGCGACCTCTGTCCTCTGTCTGGGTGCTGGGGCCTAAATAAATGAAAGTGGGCTTCTCCATTGGTGGGTGACATGATGCCTGATTCTCTGCTATGCGACCTCTGTCCTCTGTATGGGTGCTGGGCCCTAAATAAATGAAAGTGGCCTTCTCCATCGGTGGGTGACTTGAAGCCTGATTCTCTGCTATGGGACCTCTCTCCAATTGATATTGCTTTATTTTTTTTTATTTTATGTTATTTTAATTCATTTCCCTATCCACATTTGTTTGCAGGGGATTTACCTACATTTTGCTGCCTTTTGCAGCACTCTAGCCCTTTCCTGGACTATTTTACAGCCTTTTTAGTGCCCAAAAGTTCCGGTCCCCATTGAACTTCTCGAATCCGAACATCCAGGTGTTTGCTCAACTATACTCGTCAGTCATTCCATCAGCAATTGATTACCGAAGCGATTGCCAAGAGACAACAGTATGCGTGCACTCATCCAACGGCACAGAAGCTGAACATTCTCCTGGCTGGTGCTGCATTCCTTAACTATCCAAGTGGTGGACTCTGCACAACTTTTCACTTTAGCGCTTTAGCGGGTTGCGCAGAGTAAGAAACTGTTTTCCGGTGCCAGCATGGCGACTCGCGCATGTGCAATTGACTCGTCGAAGCCAGTGCCAGTAGTCCGCATGGGCGCAGACTACAGTGTCCACTGCGCCTGCGCGAAATTACGGCACTGAGAAGAATTGACGTCAGGGCAAGTGAAATGAATAAATTAAGTGGTAGGCGGTGCTGGGATACGGATTGGTGGGTGCGGCTGGGCTCCATTAGATCATGGGACAACCCCTTGGGCACCTTACCAAGGTAATCTAACATACAAAGAGCAGTAACAGTGGGATCATTTTAAACACAACAAGGAGACTGATGGCACATATAAATATCACTATAGTGTTAATCCTGGTGACAGAATCCCTTTAAAATCAGAAACATGGTGACCGACAATGGGAATAAAATGGTGTCGGCCCTGCGTCAAGGAGAGCTGAGCAATGGGCCCTGCATGGCGCACACGTTTAATATGGTTGTAAAGCGGTTCCTGAATTCTTCACCTCATCTGCAAGATATCCTAAAAATGACCAGGAAACTTTTCATGCACCCTCCTTAATCTGCAGCGGCAGAATGGCGTCCCCAAACATAGGCTAATATGCGACGTTTCCACTCATTGGAATTCCACCCTCCATATGCTGGACCGACTGTACGAACAGAGAAAGGCCATAAACGATTTCTTTATGATACAGGCGGACAGAGGTACTCCTCTGTGTAACTTCGATGTTACCCAGTGGCAGCTCATGCGTGACACCTGCCGTTTGCTCGAGCCCTTTGTGGAAGCCACTTTATTTGTTAGTCGCCAGGACTACGGGATGAACAAAGTCATTCCACTGATTCATGTCCTGGAACAGCTGCTAAATCTGAAGGTCCAGGGGACAGGAGACGTGGCGACTACATCTCACGGTCACATAAGCCCTGTGGTAGCTGAATTAGAGGAGGAGGAGGAGGACAGTCGAGCTCAAGCAATGCGTAGAGAAATGGCTTGTTTTTCTACACATTTGACATGAAAGGAGGAGAAGGAATAGCTGGAGGAGCTACATGGTGATAAGGAAAACAGGGCAGATGACCGAGACATACTGTAGCAGTATGCAGTGGAGACCTGTTTCTTCTGGCTACCTAATTCAGCTACTATTCTGATGCTGCCACACACCTGATGACAGTTGCTCCTACTGCCAGCCACCATCTTCAGCTGCTACTGGTATTGCCCCCCACCTCCCCACTCTGTCACTATGCCACTCTGTGGTCTTCTCATGCTGCTGCTACAGCAACACTATGTCTCTGGGCCACTCTGTGGTCTCCTCGTGCTGCTACCACCTCACCACTCTGTGGTCTCCTTATGCTGCTGCTTCCTCAACACAATGTCAATGGGCCACTCTGTGGTCTCCTCTTGCTACTGCCAGCTCACCACTATGAAACTGGGCCACTCTGTGGTCTCCTCATGCTGCAGCTACATCAACACTATGTCTCTGGGCCACTCCGTGGTCTCCTCATGCTGCTGCTACCTCAACACTATGTCAATGGGGCACTCTGTGGTCTCCTAATGCTGCTGCCACCTCAATACTATGTCACTGGGCCAATCTGTGGTCTCCTCGTCTCCTCATGCTGATGCCACATCACTACTCTGTGGTATCCTCATGCTGCTGCCACCTCCCCACTCTGTCACTGGGCTACTCTGTGATGTCCTCATACTGTTACCACATCACTACTATGTAATTCTCGAAGTGGCGATGTTCGCATTTAAAATTCGCAATTCGAATATTCACACTCAACATTACTCTTTGTCTCCTCATGCTGCTGCTACCTCAACACTATATCACTGGGCCACTCTGTATTCTCCTCACGCTGCTGCCACCTCTCCATTATGTCACCTTGCCACTCTGTCGTCTCCTCATGCTGCTGCCATTTCCACACTATGTCATTGGGCCACTCTTTGGACTTCTCATGCTCTTCCCATTCTCCCCACTTCATAACTGGGCCACTATTTAGCCTTTTTGGCCTGGTTGACATCATCATTTATTTTACCCTTCTTCTGATCTGTCAGAAGGAAGGAAAAATGAGACACACAATAGATTCTGTCTATGTAGCAGCTGTAAGGCCTGTATAACATGGTCCCTATTTTGCATGAGAATTTGCTCATGATTTGGTAGCCAAAAGCAAGAGTGGGTACAAAACACAGAAGACATGTAGATATTCCATTCATGTATCATCTATGTTTCGGATCCACTCCTGTTTTTATTTTGGTTTTAGCAATAGTGATGGATTACTGACCAAATGTTGACTGAAGGCGGCATGTGAAGGCGGATGCTCAACAGACAGGATCCGTTTTTTGGGGGTTATTGTTCTGACAGATCAGAGGAAAGGAAAAATAATCAGTGACATCAACACAAACTTACTGCTGACACCCTCTCCACTCTGTCAGGGAGGCTCTACTTCTGTAGACATCTATATGGAATCAGCTGATGATGGTGTAAAAGGAGTTGGCTTCTTCTTGACGCTAACATCGACCTGTAAGGCTGAATTCACACTTCAGTTAGTTGGTCAGTTTTGGCCCCGTAACTTCTCAAATAAAGTGTGCAGTGATTCTAAGAGTGACGCCTGTTATCTGTGCGTCATACTCACTCACAGTATTGTTTCACTACCACAGCAGACTCCCTTTGCGTGTTACTGTAAGGCACAGTATTCAACACCACTATACAGGCTCTTTGCAGCCTCGCCACAAAAAAATTTGGATTGAATGGAATCTTTTAGGAAGATTCGGAGAACCAACCGATTCAAATTTTTTAGAAATTTGCTCATCTCTAATAGCTGTATAAGGCATGGGACTGCTGCAGTCATTCACTGGTGTCATCAGTCTCTTGCAATACACCTCTAAGACCAGTGACTGACTGTAGCGGTCATGTGCCATATAAAGCTCAGCTACCTCACCAGTGCATCCTGTAAATACAGCCCAGAGTTGAGGAACAAAGCTACAGTGTAGGAAACAGTAATGTAATAAGTGGTGGTTTAGCGTTTAATATCTCTATTTTTTTTTTTATCATACTTAGGAGCATTGGAGAGGTTTTTATAGTCTACAATCTTTTCATTTCCAAGCTAAGCCTGTGCAAAGGCCTCCCCCCCCCCAGGTCTTTGTTTACATGGTGCCAGAGATGACTTGATGAACCTACATGTGACTGCTGCAGTCAATCACCGGCCTCAGCAGCCATTTTCTGTAATTACTAGCAATGCTGAATGGTTCTTCAAAATGTCTGCTTATCTAGCTATTTATTTATCTAATATCCATCAGTTAAGTAATTATCTATCTATCTTTCTAACTATTTAATCTACATTAGCATCTAAGAAATAGCTATTAATCTCAAATGTCTATATATGTAATATCTAGCATTTAATATTTATCCATCTACCCAATATCTATCTCTACTATTTATAGACACCGTATGGACAAAAGTATTGAGACACTTACATATTACACTGTCAAAAGATTTATAAAGCAAAAAGGGCTTTATATAAAAAGAAAGGTTCAAAGAAAAAATATCAAAAAGTTATTGATCCTGCTGAGGAGAGGTGGACATAACTCCTCTGAGTTCGTTTATCAAGAATCTTAATTATTGTGTGCCATTAGTAAAGAACAAGGTACCATTGTCTATGCAAAAATAAATATGAATTTATTATACAAAAATGCTGGATACAAATCAATAATAATGCAAAAGATAGACAATGAAGTGTAATACCAATATGTCAGAATAAAACTAATGATATGGCACTCAAAATCTGGAGTGTAGTATAAACACCTGCTTAATCTTCAATATATTTATTATTTAAACATAAAAGGATCAGTAAAAGAACCATAAAAGAACCAGGTTTATGTTTAAATAATAAATATATTGAAAATTAAGCAGGTGTTTATACTACACTCCAGATTTTGAGTGCCATATCATTAGTTTTATTCTGACATTATTTTAAATCTGGTGCATTGGAGCTTGCACTATATTGATATTGAGCACCAATATTTCCTCCTATAGATCGGTGGAGCCGTCTTTTTGTTATACAATTTTTCTTAATACCAATATGTGCCATAATATGGTGCTGACATGCTACAAACAACACAACACTCGCAAATAATCAAAATCAATGCAGGAAATGAAATTTAACTTCCGATCAATAATGAATATCACCAATTAATTCAATAATATGCAATAATGCAAATTAAAGAAAATTAGAGGTATCAACCCTTATTCTGTCACCTCTGACCAATTTTGGGTATATGGCAGTATTGCACAAACTATAAATTCCTCAGCTCGGTATCAGGCTAGGTTATATCAAAGTTCCCAAGGGACTAGGTCTCAATGTCTGATCTTCATTTTTTTAGCAATATGCATAATTGCTAAGAGAATGATCAACATTGACCAGGTGCCTAACACTACATATCCACACAATATGGGGATATTTGGCTATGTACCGGGCTAACTATTCTATCAATACCACAGGCAATAAACAATATATACATTATTAAGGGTCAAATGATGAGCAGAGCCTTCAAGGGACAATCAACTCTCAAGAGGGTTTCCAGTAATCCAGGATAAAATCCAAAGCTTTGCTTCTCCTGACCATGAGTCTGTTGAGTCTTTTATTCTTAGTAGTTTTTCTTTTCATGGGGATCCTTGCCTACCATCTGCATGGGTAATTATTCCCAACCTTATCAAAAGAATACATCCTTCTTGATACCAGTCTTCCAATCATATGGGAGGGTGTGCACTTATTGTAATAACCTATGAGATCATATATTACCCAAAATGCTTTGTGGCGAATGGCGTAATGATACCTGCCTGTACCTAGGTGGCACTGTTGTGTGATCTATTAATGTGAAACTTTTTAGAATTAACCCATATAATGTGACTTGCTATCTCTGCAATACTTTAGCAATGAGGCAAAAGTTAATCCTCTCAAATATTCACACATCTGCAAGGTCAAACACTAATGAGTGGTAACCTTTCTATAAATTAACTTTGGCCTACATAAGACATACGGAATGGAGAATATGGAGAATGACTCTTATAGGCAATGAACGTCTGGAACATCAATGTTTACTTATGAAAAGGCACAACAACACCCACAGGAGCTTTTATTGCATCCCTTTCTAAATCCATGGGCATTAGAAGGAATTGGTCATACTTTGCAGCTAAAACATCTTACACTCTTCTGGGAAGGCTTTCTACAAGATTTTGGACGGTGTATGTGGGAATCTACCTATCTATCTATCTATCTATCTATCTATCTATCCTACGACTATCTAATGTTTATCTATGTATCTATCCATCTTAATGTGTCTGTGCACTAGAGGTTAGATATGTCAGCCTGCAACAGTTTCACTTAAGAAAAATTGAAGTGTTCAACGAATTTCTTCTATTCTTATCAATATTTTATGGCATGTTATAAAATATGTCTATTCCAATCTTTGTGCTGTACAGTTGATGCCTGTAAACATTATTTAGCATCATCTTTGTATTCCCCCGTCACAGCATGATCTTTATTATAGTTATGGATTGAGCATGTTTCTGTGGGCTCTCTCCAGGGAAGTCGATCTGTTATTGTTTCACTAAGAAATATGCTCAATATGGAAACTGATCAGTAGCAATTAAAAAGAAAAAAATGGCATCCTATGTATTAAACAGCCTGAATGGAATCCCTCCAGGACAATAGTAGAACTATTGTGTAGTTCAAAGAAAATTAGCCTGTCGCCTCATGTAAGTAGATAGAAGCAATAATTATTGACGTCTTCATGGCAGTTTAAAAAGGGCTTATCCAAAAGGCTAACTACTTTCTTGCTAGGCCCTATGCTATGTTAATGGGCACCGTAAATATTAATTTTGTGTAATTTTCTTCCTGATAGATGCAAGCTGAGTATTGAAGAAGCAATTCAGCAATAATCTTCAAGTGTTATTTTATGATGCTTTAAAATACTTTTTTTTCTATTAATCTAGTGTGTAACATACTATTAAGTCTTTTTATTTTCTAAGCATTTCAAAGTCTTTTAATTGCCATTCTTTACTACATCCATTCATGTAAGAATTTCGAACTTGAAGACAGAAACATGACAGGTTTAAGAAATACAAAGTCCTGCTGATTCCCCCAAATGCCATACTTTACTACCTATTCGTTGATTGTCTCATACTGAATTTAGATATTCCCTACTGCTTTTTCAGTTTTCTTTTGGTGAAGAAACCATATGCCGTAACTGTTGGAAGCAGGTCCTCACAAGAATCAAGCAGATGAGGAGGTGATATAATCTGTCAAATAAAAACCTAAGAAATAAGAAATTTGATGTGAGTCATAAGAATATATCTATTTTAAAGCAAAGCCCCCACAGCAATTGCTTTTTGACAGGTGCAGCTTTATTTATAGTAATATGCACCACATTTTCATACAACTTAACAATGGTTTTTAAAAATCAAACATGTGACATAAGGTTTCAACTAAGCACACTACCATACTATGTTACGGAGACTAGGTAAAATTTGAAGTCAGTTTTCCTTGAGTCTGCGTTGGCATATTTTGCACTAAATGTATCAAATGGTGCACATTGTTTGTTAAATTCTTTAAACCTAACACTTTTGTCTAAAAATGTGTCACTACCAGAGCTTTGAGACGTTCTCACAGCTCTGTTTCTCCACCCCTGTGATGATGTAACTACTAGAGCTTTGAGATGTTCCCACAGCTCTGTTTCTCCGCCCCTGTGATGAGGTCTTTACTTTCTGTTTCCTTCCTCCCAGCTGTCCCTCCTGTGTTTGATTGCTCTGCCTTTAAATCACCTCTCTTCCTTTGTACGGTGCGGATTATACTACTTCATTTGACCTGTATCTCTCGCTTGAGTATCTTCACTGGTGTGATATCTTTTCTGGACCTGTGTTCTGCTGAAGCAAGTACTTTGGACATTGTCTGCTGACTTTGGATCTGTTTTCACTGCTGCTGCAGCTCCTTCAGTTAAGTGTGCAGACATTGTGTGTTTCTGTTTGTTTTGCTGACTGGATCCGAGGCGACCCCGGTTCCGTCCATATACTGAGCAGGGCACCGGTGGCCGTGCCCCTTCCACTACTGTAGGGGTTACAGTGGTCATCAGCCTTAGGTACGCTGGCATGTCTCGATCCACCATCTGGATCTGGACATGGGCTTAGCAGCATAGGGAGAGCTTTTAGGGTCTGACAGGGGTCACCCTTTATGTTCCCTAGTTTGGGTCCGGTCAGTAGCTAACTCACTGTGTATGCTCTTGTTGCTCACATACAGTCGTGACATTATAATCCGCCGAAACCGTCCTTTTGACATGGATCCGCTTTCTGACCTGGTTGACCGCATGCAGGGTCTTTCTTTGGAGGTAGCGGATCTCCGTCAATCTATGATTCAGCTTCAAGCATTGGGCTCGGCTCCGCCCATGGAGTCTGTTGCGAGCCAAAGGTCTCACTTCCGAAACGTTCTCCGGGGGCAGTGAGAATTTTGTTCGCTTCAGAGAGGCATGCAAACTCCATTTTTGCTTGTGTCCCCGTTCCTCTGGTAATGAGGAGCAGAGGGTGAGGATTGTCATCTCCTTGCTCAGGGGTAATGCTCAGACTTGGGCTTTTTCACTGCCATCGGGGATCCCTCCCTTCGATCCACAGAAAGATTTTTTGTGGCCCTGGGGCAGATATATGATGACCCGGATCGTGTTGCTCTGGCTGAATCTAACTTACGTTTTTTATGCCAGAACAAACTGTCTGCTGAGCTTTATTGTTCTGAATTTCGGAGATGGGCAGCTGATTCAGGTTGGAATGATGCTGCACTCGAGTCAGTTCTGTCATGGTCTCTCAGAGAGATTGAAAGATGCGTTTGCTTTCCATGAGAGACCAACATCTTTAGAGTCTGCCATGTCATTGGCGGTACGCCTTGACAGGCGTCTAAGAGAAAGAAACGAGACCTCTCGGTCCAGCCATTGTCACTCTAGGGGCAGTGGTGCGGACTCATTCAGTGTGCAGGGGTCTCATCCTGTCTCGGTCCCCTCTGAGGAGGAGCCTATGCAGCTAGGTCGACTTGCCCCTGATAAAGGAGGATTTAGTCCTCAGAGAATGGTGTGTTTTTGTTGTGGGGGCATTGGTCATTTGGCAAATGTTTGTCCCTCTAGGAGATTCATGAACTGTACTAAGAGTGATAATAAGAGAAAATCCTCAAAGGAAAATCATCAAACTCTGCTTCATCTGCTACCTTGGGCAAAGTTGATGTAGGAATTGGGGCTTTTCCTCTGACCTGCAGTTCTCGTTTTCTCCTTTCTGCCAGGGTGGCGCTAGAGAGCAAAGTCATTTCTTGTGAAATTTTTGTTGATAGTGGAGCGGCCGTCAATCTTATTGACACTCAATTTGTAGCCAGGCATGGTTTTCGGGTTTGCACATTAGAAAAAGATATACCTGTTTTTGCCATTGACTCTGCTCCACTCTCACAGAGATCCCTGAAGGGCATTGTTCACAATATCCGGTTAGCTGTAGGTGACACTCATGTGGAGGATATATCTTGTTTTGTCCTTAACGGATTGCCTACTCCTCTAGTGTTGGGGTTACCCTGGCTCACTAAACATAACCCCACTATTGATTGGCAAGGAAGGCAAATAAATGAGTGGAGTGAGTTTTGTAGAGAGAATTGTCTCACAGCGACTTTTGCAGAGGTATCTACTAAAACTTTGCCATCATTTCTCTCTGATTTCTCGGACGTGTTTTCCGAGAGCGGTGTGCAGGAGCTACCTCCTCACCGGGAGTTTGACTGTCCCATTAACCTCATTCCCGGCGCCAAGCTGCCAAAAGCACGCCTGTACAATCTCTCACAACCGGAGAGAATCGCAATGCGAACCTATATCTCTGAGAGTCTCGATAAGGGGCATATTCGTCCCTCAAAATCACCGGTCGCCGCGGGTTTTTTTTTTGTTAAAAAGAAAGATGGCTCTCTGAGACCTTGCCTAGATTTTAGGGAGCTGAACCGTATCACGATTCGCGATCCCTATCCCCTTCCTCTGATCCCAGACCTCTTCAACCAAATTGTTGGGGCCAAGGTTTTTTCCAAATTGGATTTGAGAGGCGCGCACAACCTGGTCAGGGTCAGAGAGGGGATGAATGGAAAACAGCCTTTAATACTCCCGAGGGGCATTTCGAGAATCTCGTTATGCCTTTTGGCTTGATGAATGCTCCGGCCGTCTTTCAGCATTTTGTTAACAGTATTTTCTACCATTTAATGGGGAAATTTGTATTGGTGTATCTTGATGATATTTTGATTTTTTCCCTGATGTTCGGACTCATCAGGATCATCTTTTTCAGGTTCTGCAGATTCTGCGAGAAAATAAATTGTACGCCAAGCTGGAGAAATGTGTGTTTATGGTATCGGAGATTCAATTTCTGGGTTTTCTCCTCTCTGCTTCTGGTTTTCGCATGGATCCGGAGAAGGTCCGTGCTGTGCTTGAGTGGGAGCTTCCTGAGAATCAGAAGGCATTGATGCGCTTTCTGGGTTTTGCAAACTATTACAGAAAGTTCATTTTGAATTATTCCTCTGTTGTCAAACCCCTCACTGACATGACCAAAAAGGGGCGGATTTTTCCTCTTGGTCGGAGGAGGCGCTTGCAGCTTTTTCTAAGATTAAAGAGAGTTTTGCGTCTGCTCCCATCTTGGTGCATCCCGATGTTTCCTTACCTTTTATTGTTGAGGTGGATGCTTCCGAGGTGGGTGTGGGTGCGGTTTTGTCCCAGGGTCCGTCTCCTTCCAAATGGCGACCCTGTGCCTTTTTCTCTAAAAACTCTCACCGGCAGAGAAAAACTATGATGTGGGAGATAGGGAATTGTTGGCCATCAAGCTGGCTTTCGAGGAATGGCGCCATTGGTTGGAGGGGGCCAGGTACCCTATAACCGTTTTTACCGACCATAAGAATCTGGCGTACTTGAGTCGGCTAGCTGTATGAATCCGAGACAGGCCAGATGGTCTCTGTTCTTCTCCAGATTCAATTTTGTCGTTACATTCCGCCCTGGGATCAAAATGTGAAGGCTGACGCCTCTCTCGCTGTTTTCCGGGAGGAGGAAACTCCGAGGACCCGGGTCCCATTTTGGCGGAGGGGGTAGTTGTTTCTGCTCTGTATTCTGATTTGGAGGCCGAGGTCCAGGCTGCCCAGACTGAGGCACCTGCCCGTTGTCCTTCTGGAAAGTTGTTTGTGCCTCCTGAGTTACGTCACAAACTCTTCAAGGAGCATCATGATACGGTTCTTGCTGGTCACCCCGGGAGTAGAGCCACGGTAGATCTCATTGCTCGGAGATTTTGGTGGCCGGCTCTTCGTAAGTCGGTGGAGGGTTTTGTGGCTGCTTAGAGACGTGCGCCGCGCTAAGGTCCCTCGTTCACGGCCTTCAGGTCCCCTTCTCCCCTTACCCATACCTTCCCGTCCTTGGACACACCTGTCCATGGACTTTATCACGGATCTTCCTCGTTCCTCAGGGAAGTCGGTGATCCTGGTGGTGGTGGACCGTTTTAGCAAGATGGCACATTTCATACCCTTCCCTGGATTGCCCAATGCTAAAACGTTAGCGCAAGCTTTTGTCGACCATATTGTTAAATTGCATGGCATTCCTTCTGATATTGTTTCCGATAGAGGCACGCAGTTTGTGTCCAGATTCTGGAAGGCTTTCTGTTCTCGCCTGGGGGTTCGGCTGTCCTTCTCTTCTGCTTTTCACCCGCAGTCGAATGGTCAGACTGAACGCGCCAATCAGAATCTGGAGACATATTTGCGCTGTTTTGTTGCAGAGAACCAGGAGGATTGGTGTTCGTTTCTCCCTCTTGCTGAGTTTGCTCTGAACAACCGTCGTCAGGAATCTTCTGATAAGTCACCATTCTTTGGTGCATATGGGTTCCATCCGCAGTTTGGGACATTCTCGGGAGGGGCTCCTTCTGGTTTGCCTGAGGAGGAGAGATTTTCCTCGTCTTTGTCTACCATTTGGCAAAAGATTCAGACTAATCTAAGAAAGATGAGTGAGAAATATAAGCGTGTGGCTGATAAGAGACGTGTGCCTGGTCCGGACCTGAATGTGGGTGATCTGGTGTGGTTGTCTACAAGAAATATTAAACTGAAGGTTCCCTCCTGGAAATTGGGTCCCAAGTTTATTGGGCCTTATAAAATCTTGTCAGTCATCAATCCTGTTGCCTTCCGTCTTGATCTTCCACGGGTTTGGAAGATACATAATGTATTTCACAGATCTCTCTTAAAACCATATGTCCAGCCCACGGTACCCTCCTCTTTGCCTCCTCCTCCGATTTTGGTTGATGGCAATCTGGAGTTTGAGGTTTCCAGAATTGTGGACTCTCGCATTGTCCGCGGTTCTCTTCAGTACCTCGTTCATTGGAAAGGTTATGGTCCTGAGGAGAGGATGTGGGTTCCGGTGTCGGACATTAAAGCCACTCGCCTCATCAGGACTTTTCATAGGGCTCATCCTGAGAAGGTGGGTCCTGGGTGTCCGGAGTCCACCCGTAGAGGGGGGGGTACTGTCACTACCAGAGCTTTGAGACGTTCTCACAGCTCTGTTTCTCCACCCCTGTGATGATGTAACTACTAGAGCTTTGAGATGTTCCCACAGCTCTGTTTCTCCGCCCCTGTGATGAGGTCTTTACTTTCTGTTTCCTTCCTCCCAGCTGTCCCTCCTGTGTTTGATTGCTCTGCCTTTAAATCACCTCTCTTCCTTTGTACGGTGCGGATTATACTACTTCATTTGACCTGTATCTCTCGCTTGAGTATCTTCACTGGTGTGATATCTTTTCTGGACCTGTGTTCTGCTGAAGCAAGTACTTTGGACATTGTCTGCTGACTTTGGATCTGTTTTCACTGCTGCTGCAGCTCCTTCAGTTAAGTGTGCAGACATTGTGTGTTTCTGTTTGTTTTGCTGACTGGATCCGAGGCGACCCCGGTTCCGTCCATATACTGAGCAGGGCACCGGTGGCCGTGCCCCTTCCACTACTGTAGGGGTTACAGTGGTCATCAGCCTTAGGTACGCGGGCATGTCTCGATCCACCATCTGGATCTGGACATGGGCTTAGCAGCATAGGGAGAGCTTTTAGGGTCTGACAGGGGTCACCCTTTATGTTCCCTAGTTTGGGTCCGGTCAGTAGCTAACTCACTGTGTATGCTCTTGTTGCTCACATACAGTCGTGACAAAATGCTACTCCAGTTTTCTGCACCACCTCCTTACTGATGTGACTTTAAGATGGCAACTTTATAACCTCTTTGTGACCTACTGTACATATACGGCAGAAATTGTGCCTTTAAACATGGCCCCTGGGTTTTTGCTGTTTCAAATACATTTCACCCAAATGTGACCACAGCATCTGTGCAGTCCGGAAGTGAGAGCCACACGCTCCAGCCCCCATAACAGCATTCCCTGGCTTAGATCAGGGAAGCTGTTACACTGTACTAATAGCCCAAGGTCTCAAGCAGGCTTCAGCAGCTATTAGTAGAATAATTCAATACAGGCTACTAGGTGGCAGTGCTATGTTTTTAGATTGAAAATTAAGTAATCAAAGATGGCTTTAAAAACATCAATGAAAACAATGGGCAATCTAATGATTGCCAGTTACAATCGCCCAGGGTGATAGATAAAATAAAGAGTAAAGCGTTTTTTTAAAATATTAAAAAAAATCTAAACTTTCAAATCACCCCCCTTTCGTCAAAATCGAAATACCTAACCGATAAAAAAATAAACATCATGGGAATCGCTGCATGCAAAAATGTCCGTACTATTAAAATATAACAATATTAATCCAGCATGGTGAATGGTGTAATGAAAAATAAAAATGGCTAATTCGCCATTTTTTGTCAATTCAACTACCCAGTTCAGCTTGATTTAAATCTAATTTAATAAATAGCTTTAAGATGCACTGGGTTGCTGGTTCACCAACCAGGGTGCTCTCAGTTCAGTAGTTTCACCCCACTACCTTGCAAATTGACTTAATATGAGTATAAAAACCGGGGACACCTGAGATTACCTGGAAACCACACTTTAATAATTTTATTGATAAAAAAATAGAGTATCCAAGAGGACGTTCGGACTAAATGTAAATGTATATCGTACAGCAATCAAATGACATCAATATGCAGCATTGCTGAATAATCTATATAAAAGATGGCGCTCAATTAATGAATGATAGTTTGCTAGATCCTAGTGTTAGAATAGTTCTAATGGTTCCCAGTTCATATATAGCAATATTGTATATAGCAATGTTCGTCCATATAGCGGCAATAGATAGGTGTAGCAGCAGTGATAACGATAATAGCAGCGGATAAATCCAAATTCATGAACTTAAAAGCTAGTTCCAAATTAGCAGCAAAGATCAAAGAAGGATTTTTTCATGCCCATATTCCATGCAATAGCAGCCTTGAACATTCAACTATTGTGAAAGTCATTGAGTCAATCACTATGTCTAGCGCGATATCGCCCAGACCATGTGCAGCGGCGTCCCGCTGTACCACTCGCTCAGTGGCGTCCCGCTGAAGTTAGATACTGTAACTGCAGTAATTGAGCCGGCATATATATACCTCTGCCATCTTACAGCTGCGGACTTCAGTAGGATATTGTTCTTGTGTCCTGCAAGCTGTCTGTTCTTTGCCACGCTGGTGGATTGCTGCACGTGAGCCTGCTGGTTTGGATATGGACTCCGTGTTGGTGCCACCTCTCCCGCTGTCTTCTGAACTTGTGTTCGGCAATGGTCGTTCACTGTGCCTTCATGAAGCAAAAACATTCATGTGGGGGGTCTTACCAGACGCGTTTCGGGGTTATAATATCCCCTTCTGTATTTATATGAATAAAAAATATATATATATATACATATATATATAATTTTTTTGTAATTACACATTTATTTTGTGCCATACAGTTTTTACATAAAATATATAAATCTAATTTAAACGAGTAGGATCACTAATGCACCTGGTAGCCTGTGTCACATGGTCTGTTATGGGTGGAGCTTGCAGCCTTATTTTACCTCACATTGCATTAGTGATCCTACTATGGAGGTATGTGGGAGCCTGGCTGTGAGTTTGATCTGGGCACCTATCAGACCTTGTTCACACACCATAGTTAGTCTAGTGGTAGGACCCATTGCCACACTGAGACACACTTTTGGTGCAAAAGGGCTCCAATATGTTCCTGACTGGAATATGTTGGCGAAAGTCTCAGCTTTTAACATCAGCTTGAGGGATTAGCCAGCATTGTTAGTTGCTTATCATTTTCAGTGATTTATGTATGTTAATATTTCCATCCACACATTATTCCATCTTGTGTTGGATGTTTTTGTGGTGCATGTGGTCCACGCCGACATCCTCTATTGTATGCATTTTAGCTGGGGATTGCCGTTAGCAGCGGACCACATGCGGAGGAACTGCTCCAACGGTTAGAAACACGCTACCGCATTTGGGGTTTTTGAGCAGTTCCTCCAATTTAGGCCACTTTATTTGAGTGTTTTTTTTTAATGTATGGCACAAAATAAATGTGTAATTACTAATTAATGTATATATATATATATATATATATATATATATACACAGCGGAAGTCTCATATTTTTTATTTTTTTTAATTTTTATATTTTTACTGACTGTGCAGCTGTATAGTGTAGTGTTGAGTGCGAATATTCTAATAGCGAATTTTTTTTTTTTTAGTTAAATTTTTTTATTTCCCACTTCCCAAAAGAAGTTCTTACCTGTTCTGAGGATTCCTGGCTTCCTGGCTGCTCCAGTCAGTGCCCGTTGCCGCTTCTGCCGACTTCCGTGCTAATGGAGCATCCCCATCACCATGGGAACGTCTCCATACTAAAATGTACTGTCGGATTTGAGAATTACGTTAAAATCGCAATGCGATTAATATAACTTGAATTAATCGCATTACGATTTCTACTTAGACCTGGTTTACTATGGTTGGCTTGGTAGAATTAGCGAATATGACAAATGTATTCGTCATATTCCTCAAAACGATGATAACGAAGTATTCTCCATCTTCGTTTTAGCAATCATAGTAAACCATGTCTGTTGAAATCGCAATGCAAATAATTCAAGTTATATCAATCGCATTGCGATTTCAACTTAGAGCTGGGTTTATAATGGGTCAGCTTGCTAGAATTAACGAAGTTAACGAATATGGAATATAACAGTGCTAAGTTGAAATTGCAATGCGATTAATATAACTTGAATTTCTCGCATTGCGATTTCCACAAACATGGTTTACTATGGTTGCTAAAACGAAGATGGAGAATACTTCGTTATCTTCGTTTTGAGGAATATGATGAATACATTCGTCATATTCGCTAATTCTACCAAGCCAACCATAGTAATCCAGGTCTAAGTAGAAATCGTAATGCGATTAATTCAAGTTATATTAATCGCATTGCGATTTCAACTTAATTCTCAAATCCGACAGTACATTTTAGTATGGAGACGTTCCCATGGTGATGGGGATGCTCCATGAGTATGGTTGGCTTGGTAGAATTAGCGAATATGACGAATGTATTCGTCATATTCCTCAAAACGAAGATAACGAAGTATTCTCTATCTTCGTTTTAACTACCTATTCATTAACTTTGCTAATTATAGCAATTAAATATGAAGGTTGACTATAGAGACAGCTGTGTTTAATTCGCTATGCGATTATATTATTATTATTTTTTTAAATAAATAGAATAATTATAATAATTATCAAGTATTATCATTATTCTATTTATTTTTAAAAAAAACAAAGTAATATAATTGCATAGCGAATTAAACACAGCTGTCTCTATAGTCAACCTTCCTATTTGATTGCTAGAATTAGCGAAGTTGACGAATAGGTAGCTAAAATGAAGATGGAAAATACTTCGTTAACTTCGTTTTTAGGAATATGACGAATACATTCGTCATATTCGTAATCTTCGCTATAATTCTAGATATCAAACCAATAGGAAAGTAGCCTTATGTTAAAATCGCAATACGCGATTATTTAAATCGCATATTAATCGCGATAACTAGAATAATGACGAATATTCGATTTTGAAGAATATGAAACAAATATTCTACCGAATATTCGCGAATTTCGTCGAAATCGAATATGGCACCTGCCGCTCATCACTAGTATAGTGCAGTGGTTAAAGTTCTGGGCTATAATGCACAAGCTGTGCGTTCAAATCCTGTGACAAACATTTTCAGAAATAGATGTTAAATTCGATTTATATATTTTATATTTTCTTTAGTAATTGTAAAAAAATATATGCACAAAATAAATGTGTAATTACTAATATATATATATATATATATATATATATACATATATATATATATATATATATCTATATATATTTATATAGATATATATATTATCATTCTTTGAATATATATAAATGCATAAGATGTGGGAAAATACTACTGATGTTTTAGCCATAATATATTTACATATAATATAAAATATTATATATTCTAATTATATTATATGTTATGGCTAAAAACCAATATATAGTTTAGCCTCTATTTCTGAAAAAGTTTGTGATGGGATTTGAACGCACAGCTTCTGCATCAAAGCCCAGAATTTTAAACCACTACACTAAAGAGAAAAATAGGCAGTCACTAAAAAAAAATATGAGACTTCTACTAGATAGGATACTCACTAGTAGTAAGTATTCCTCTATAGTAGAAATCTAATATATATATATATATATTTTTTTAAATAACTGGCTATGCAGCTATTACAGTGCAGACGGTCGTGAGTTTGAATCCCGGCAGAAACTTTTCTAAAATACAGGCTAAATTAGATTTAAATACACTGAGTGTCCTCAGGCACCGACTCCATATATGAACATAGCTATATATGGAGTCAGAGCAGGGATTCCTAAGGTGCAGAATTCCCTTACTGTAGAGCGATCTTCTGCATAGAAATAGGGGCTAAATTAGATTTAAATACACTGGTGTGTCCCCAAGCACTGACTTCATATATGGACATAGCTATATATGGAGTCAAAGCAGGGACTCCTAAGCCGAGCTAGAGTCCCGACACCCTCCCCTCTTCTGAGCAGGGGGTGTCTGGTTTAATGCTCGGGTTCTCCAATTGACTTCCATTGTGCTCAGGTGCTCTGTAGAGTAACGCAAAATGTTCTACTCGAGCACACAAGCACGTTGGTGTTCGATCAACACTATTAAACACACTTCAAAATAGTATCACTGAAAAGTACAGATCTCCCCACAAAAAATGAGCCATCACACAGTGCCATACACATAACTACAAAAAAGCTATAGGGGACAGAATATGGTGATGGGAAAATAATTTTTTTTCAAGGCTTTTAATTTTTTTCAGTATTAAAGGGATTCTGTCATGGCATTTGACCCTATAGAGCTGCGGATATACACGGCTAGATGGCCGCTAGCATGTCCGCAATATGGCAGTAGAATAGCTCTGGGTGCTTTTATTTTCTTTAAAGAGATTGCGTATGCGCAGTTCCAACATAGTGTTCCTTCACTGTGCTGGCATCAGCCTCAGGGAAGGAACTGCGCTTGCGCGATCTAACGCATCGCGAGATTTACGGCGATCTCACTGAAGCAAGAAGGAGATTCGGCAGACGCAGGCGGTGCTGGGCTCCTTCACATGGGGGCGTGGCTGGGCACCAGGAAGGTTAGTACCACGCCTTGGGCACCTTCCTGGGTTAATTTGCATATCAATAAAATCATTTTTTAAAGAAAATGAAAGCACTCAGAGCTTTTCTACTGATATACTCCGGACATGCTAGCGGCGATCTAGCCGTGCATGTCCGCAGCTCTATAGGGTCAAATGCCGTGACAGAATCCCTTTAAAATGCAAGAAAAACTATACAAATGTGATATTGTTGTAATTGTACTGACCTGAAGAATGAAGGTAATATGTAAATTTTACCACTGGGTAAAAAAATTGGAATTTTTTTTGCCACTTCCCACTACATTGTATACAACCATAAATGGTGCCATTATAAAGTACAACTTCCCACAAAAAAATCAGCCCTCATAAGGCTCTGTGAATGGAAAAATAAAAATGCTATGACTCTGGAAAGGCAGGGAGTGAAAAACGAAAACACAAAGGAAAAAAAGGAAAATTGCCTGGTCCTCTAAGGGTTAAAGCCCCAGTTATAAATTTGGAGTGAAACTAATTAACATAGCTTAACATGCTCTCTTTCCCACCTACTTTTCAAAACTGGAGTGAGCATTGTAAATGCAAAAGGCACAAAAATTTTGCACAAGTTACTATTTTGCTACTTTTTAAGAACAGAATTCTGGAATGCAGGGCGTGATAAATTTCTTCTTGTGTCTGTAACATATATTCTGTGAACATTGATGTCTGGGAATAAAGGACATTTAATGGACTAGTAAAATAGCAAATATTACCGCACTTTTATCAAGCTTCACGTGTCAGTTTTCTAGCCACTGTTCAGTGGAAATAATAGTGTATACTGTTGCTGTAAGTACAAAAAGCTTTACTCTTTTCACTGTCTGTATCATTTTGTAATTTAAGTGGACATGCTTATGAGTGGAGATACTTTTTTGGATATATTTAAAAAGTAGCAAAAAACTTTTATTTGCATAAAATGGAAGCCACAATACCATCTCCATCATACCATATATAATCTAAAATGCACTACATTTTTGATTTTTATATTAAATGATATTTAATAAATTAAAAAATCTGCTTGAAAATAGAAAATCAGGCAAATTAATTTTTTAGGAAGTAGTTGTCTTAAGGGATAAATACTAGAGATTAAAACCTTTCTTAATATTCGATTTGATGTCAGATCGGTCCTACGAACAAATTCAACACAAAATGCAAGTCCCCAATTGTCTGGCGCTATAGCTCCTTCCAGGAAATTTCAACGCACTTTAATATTATGTGGCAACATTTTTTGTAGGTAAGCTCATTTTGTAAGCCCTGTTAGCTAATCTGGCAAATAAAAAAAAAACTGGCTGACATAGAATAAGTCAATATTGATATATCCAGGCCATCCTGGGTACATCATATATTTTGGAACCATTATTGTCTTGAAATATAGATCCATAGGAATCCATCATATTTACCATTAAGATCCAGGAATTTCGAACATTTATTTGTCTAAGCACAAACTGAAATGTGTTTGACACAATTGTATAACAAAAACCACCAGATTCTGAAATAATATCACATTTTCACATAATTAAAGGAACCCTGTCACCAGTTTTCTGCTGCTCTCACTTTAAAATCCTAACAGTTCCAGTGCATTCCAATGAGTCCCCATATTCATAAGATCACGACTCTCCCTGCTCACCTGATAAGATTGACTTTTTATTTCATAAGAATCCGTAGCAGGCGGATGGGCAGAGCAGTGAACTCATGAATATGGGGACTCATTGGCATGCGTTTGAGATGTTCAATACAAGATCTTGGCAAAACGACTGGGTCAGTTAAAGAAAGTAACCAAGGATTTTGCTAAGGGGATCTGTGACTAGTTTATGTTGCCCTCATATGCAGTTAGCACACCATAAAAACCATATACTCCACACAACACATGCTGCCTATGACCCTAGGACAGCATGGTTGTAGCCCACCTTACTGAGCACAACCATCTAGAAAATTCACGTGGTCACCTCATAGTCAGAGATGAGCGAATTTTTCAAAAATTCGATTTGGCCGATTTGCAGAAATTTTGGAAAAAATTTGGTTCAATATGATTTTATTTGCGGCGTATCGTGTTAGGAAACTGCTATTTCCTGGTTTCAGAGAGCCTTTATTGGTGTGGAACACTGTGCCTTGCAGTAACAATCATAAGGAGTCTACTGTGATAGTGAAATAATACTGTGAGTCAGTATGACATGCAGATGACAGGCATCGCTCTTAGAATCAATGCACACTTCACTTATTAGGGCGGTTGCAGGGCCAAAACTGACCAATTAACTCAAGTATGAACTCAGCCTTACAGTTCGATGTTAGCGCCAAGAAGAAGCGTGCTCCTTTTACACTGTCTTCAGCTTCAGATTCCACATAGATGTCTACAGAACCTGTTTTATTAAACGCTTATACAAGTAGAGCTACCCTACAGAGTGGAGAGGGTGTCAGCAGTATGTTTGTGTTGACGTCACAGATTATTTTGCCCTTCCACTTATCCGTCAGAAAAATAACTCCCAAAAAAAGGATCTTGTCTGTTGATCATCCACCTTCACTTGGTCAGCATTTGGTCAGTAATCCATCAGTATTGCTCTTGCCAAAAAAAACAGTAGATTAAAAACAGAGATGACACTTGAATGAGGAGACCGCAGAGTGGCCCAATGAATGATTCTGGAGGTGGCAGGCAGCATCATCAGGAGGCCACAGATTGGCAAGGCATCATAGTGATGAGTGAAGAATGGGCATCTCTATGGGTAGTGCCGGCATCCGCAACATACTACGGACGTGTGAATGGGGCCTAATCCGGACACGCTCGTGTGAAAGAGGCCGATGAGTCTTTGAGGACGGGAGTGGACACAGAACATTGGCCTAGCTAACGCTTTCCCTATTATTTCTGCAGCAGCAGCAGCACTCTCCCTACTCTAACTAACACTGCAGCTTCAGAATGAATCTAAGATGGATTCTGTCCTTGCTTTTTGATAGGAGGTGGGAGGGTCTGGGAGGGAGGGTATGCTGATTGGCTGGAATGTGTCTGCTGACTGTGAGGTACAGGGTCAAAGTTTGATCAATGATAAAGTATAGGGGGCGAATCGAACATCGCATATGTTCGCCCACCGCGGCTAACCCGAACATGCATTGTTTGCCGGGAACTGTTCGCCGGCGAATAGTTTGGGACATCTCTACCTGCCACAGCAGCGATGGCAGAGGAACGTTTGCGCAAAGGGCCCCCCGGTCAGATCTGCCCAAGCAAACGAGGTGCAGAACAGCGTGACACTGCCGTGCCCTGCACATATGGTATGCTGGAGGGGCACTGTGAATTGTCCCTGCAGTTGAGGCTGAGGGCACAGTGGAGGATGATGATTCAGAGGCGGACATTGTCGCAGGACCAACGGCGTGAGAACGTGGAGGCGGAAGTGGCGTCACCTGGCCAAGTTGCTGGTGTGGCTGGGCAGAAACCAAATTTACCCAGTGGGCTGTAAAGAACATATATTGTCCTTGACCATAGTTATAGAAACCAACCAATTTTCCCCAAAACGGCTGCATCACAAACAAATTTCACCAATGAATGGCTAATTGACGTAATTCGGTTCATACAGAAGAAAGTCTACAAGAACCCATCAATTTTCTCTTATTCTTTTTCCTTTTAATACTCCCAAAAAATATATATATAACAATCACAATTCACCACAGAATGGCTAATAGGAAGTATGTATCTATCCTATTAATACACCCTGTAAATGGCTGTAGTACAATGGAACTTCACCGCTGAACGGCAAATATTCTTTTTTACCACTAATTCACACCAAAAAGGGCTATGATTTTCTCACTTCAACACACAATGGCTAATAAGCCCTTTTACTTTTTCCCCACTAATACACGCCAAATAGGGCTGTAGAACATATCTGCTGAATGGCAAATATATATATATTTTTGCCACTAATACATGCCAAAAAGGGCTTTAGAACATATAACTGCACTGCTGAACGGCAAATATATTTTTCTTTTTTTCCTCTTATACACTCCACAAAAGGCTTTAGAACATATAACTGCGCCACTGAATGGCAAATATATTTTTCTTTTGCCACTAATACACGACAAAAAGGGCTTTAGAACATATAACTGAACCGCTGAACGCCAAATATATTTAGAACTTAGACTTTTTTAGAAACATCTTTTAAAAGTTAGGTACAGTGACTTTAATCCTGGCTGTTGATATCCCATGTGATTTATTAGCCATAAATCTCTTCTAAAAATCACATCTCCACCCTCTTGAACAGCACATGCCCACTGACCTGTCAGTCACAAAATCTCAGTCTCCCCTTATCCTTATGGACAATTATGTAAACCAACAATCCTCATTGGACTATCCACTTATTTTTAACCCTAGTTAGTTATAGGCTGTTCCCTCATCTGAATATAGTAGTGGACACCATTGTATGAAATTTTCCTGTAAGCTTACAGGATAAACATCCACAAACATTTCTCAAATCAATAGCCTAATACATGACATAGCAAAGCTCTTTCCATTTGGCCATTTTTGGACCCAGATATTTTATTTACTGTTAAACAGAGTAACAGATCTCAGCTGTGGTAAGAAAATAATATATATTTTTTTCTAGTAACCAATTTGTATTAAGATGATGATGAACAGACAGATGTGCGAACCAATGACAAAGTTAGAGGTAGGTGGAGCATCCTTAAAAATGATTTTAGGGATTTAGGTAACAAGCTTAGAAACATAGAAACATAGAATGTGTTGGCAGATAAGAACCATTTGGCCCATCTAGTCTGCCCAATATACTGAATACTATGAATAGCCCCTGGCCCTATCTTATATGAAGGATGGCCTTATGCCTATCCCATGCATGCTTAAACTCCTTCACTGTATTTGCAGCTACCACTTCTGCAGGAACTATGTCCTCTTGTAGCAGTTTTTCTTCTTTTAAATATTCTCTCCTCTTTTACCGTGATGATTCCCTTTATGTATTTAAAAGTTTCTATCATAGCCCCTCTGTCTCTTCTTACTTCCAAGCTATACATGCTAAGGTCCTTTAACCTTTCCTGGTAAGTTTTGTCCTGCAATCCATGTACTAGTTTAGATGCTCTTCTCTGAACTCTCTTTAAAGTTTCAATATCCTTCTGAAGATATGGTCTCCAGTACTGCACACAATACTCCAAATGACTAGTGCTCTGTAGAGCGGCACGAGCACCTCCCTCTTTGTACTGTTAATACCTCTCCCTATACACACAAGCATTCTGCTGGCATTACCTGCTGCTCTATGACATTTAGGTCATCTGATATAATGACCCCTAAATCCCTTTCCTCAGATACTGAGGGTAGTACTGTATCACTGATTTTATATTCTGCTCTTGGGTTTTTACGCCCCAGGTGCATTATCTTGCACTTATCGACATTAAATTTTAGTTGCCAGATTTTTGACCATTCCTCTAGTTTTCCTAAATCCTTTTCCATTTGGTGTATCCCTCCAGGAACATCAACCCTGATACAAATATTTGTGTCATCAGCAAAAAGACACACCTTACCATTGAGGCAATTTCGCTGATAAAGATATTAAACAATATGGGTCCCAGAACAGATCCCTGAGGTATCCCACTGGTAACAATACCATGGTCTGAATATACTCCATTGACTACAACCCTCTGTTTTCTGTCCTTCAGCCACTGCCTAATCCATTCAACAATATGTGAGCCCAAGCTCAAAGACTGCAATTTATTGATAAGCCTTTTATGTGGGACAGTATCAAAAGCCTTACTAAAGTCCAGATAAGCGATGTCTACTGCACCTCCGCCATCTATTATTTTAGTCACCCAATCAAAAAAGTCAATAAGATTAGTTTGACATGATCTCCCTGAAGTAAACCCATGCTGTTTTTTATCAATCAACCCATGGGTTTTTAGATGTTCCACAATCCTCTCCTTGAGTATGGTTTCCATTAATTTCCCCACTATTGATGTCAGGCTTACTGGCCTATAGTTGCCCGATTCCTCTCTACTACCTTTCTTGTTAATTGGCACAACATTTGCTAATTTCCAATCTTCTGGGACGACACCTGTTACCAGTGATTGGTTAAATAAATCTGTTAATGATTTTGCTAGTACACCTCTAAGCTCTTTTAATAGCTTTGGGTGTATCCCATCAGGCCCCTGTGATTTATTTTTATTAATTTTGGACAGCTGACTTAGAACCTCTTCCTCTGTAAAGACACATGCATCAAAGGATTCATTAGTCTTCCTCCCTAACTGAGGTCCTTCTCCTTCATTTTCCTTTGTAAAAACTGAACAGAAGTATTCATTGAGGCAGTCAGCTAGTTCTTTATCCTCTTCCATATACCTTCCTTCTTTTGTTTTTAATTTGGTAATTCCTTGTTTTAATTTCCTTTTTTCATTTAAGTATCTGAAGAATGTCTTATCACCTTTTTTCACTGACTGAGCTATTTCACTGACTGAGCTAATTTCTCTTCTGCCAGAGCTTTAGAAGCTCTTATAACTTGCTTGGCCTCTCTCTGCCTCATCTTATAGATTTCCCTGTCATCCTCGTTTTGGGTGTTTTTATACTTACTAAATGCCATTTTTTTGTTTTTAATGATTTTGGCCACTTCTGCTGAGTACCACAGTGGTCTCTTCCTTTTTTTGCTTTTACTGACAAGCCTAATGCACTTTTCTGTTGCCTTCAATAGTGCCAATTTTAAGTAGTCCCATTTCTCTTGGACTCCATTGAAATTGTTCCAGTCTGAAAGGGACTCGTATACCACTGATCTCATTTAAGAAAAGTCTGTTTTCCGAAAATCTAAAACTTTTGTTTTTGTGTGGAGTGACTCAGTCACTGTACTCATAGTAAACCACAATGACACTGGTGATCACTAGATCCTAAGCTTTCCCCTACAGTAATATCAGATACCAAATTGCCATTTGTGAATACCAAATCTAAAATGGCCTCCTTCTGGGTTGGCTCCTCAACTACTTGCTGTAGACATAATCCCAGTAGGGAATTTAGAATTACTGTACTCCTGGCAGAACTAGCTATTTTGGTTTTCCAGTTTATATCAGGAAGATTAAAGTCTCCCATAATGACAACTTCCCCTTTGAATGTCATTTCAGCCATTTCCTCAACTAGTAGATCATCTAATTCTTTGACTTGGCTTGGTGGTCTATATATGACACCTACACAAGTTACCTTATGATTACCAAGCTGCAACGTAACCCAAACTGACTCTAAATTGGTTTCCCTGACTTGTATTAGATTAGATGTTATGCTATCTTTCACATATAGGGCAACTCCACCCCCTTTCTTGTCTTCTCTGTCTTTCCTAATGTGACAACCACCCGCCAATCCCGTCGTACTATGCCACAGTTGCCATACAGGTCTCCACTAGAGACTTCTGGAGGCGAATCCACTGTGAGCACAGTAGACGTTTAAGATTGGTTGGTGGGCCCAGAAATGATACAATCGCGATTGCATATACAATCGGTAAAAATAAAATTATCAATTTCACACTGGAAATTGATTTAATTTGCTGCCACCACTCTTCGTATTGAATCGGAGCGAAGAGACCCCGGCTAGCTATTCCTAAATGGAAGAACGGTTATTTGTAACCTAGCTAGTAGATTAACAATTTATAAAAATAAAACAATTTGGTAGTATGTCTCCTGAGGACAGAGTTCTTAGCATAGATCAGATGATCAAGTAACAAGGGCAAAACTGGAACGATGAAATCGTTAGTTTTTATTCTAAACTATACACAAAAAATATATACATTAAAACCGACAGATAAATATACCTGTCAGTTGAACAGATTGGTTTGGATAGAAATAGAAGAGATGGAAGGGAATAAAATGTCTGTAAGTTCAAAATTACCGTAGTAAAGTCCAGTAAAAGGCAAAGTCTTTGTAAGGTATAATCCAATATGGCGGTGTGCCCGTGTCCAGCGGGCAGTCGGGATGTTGTTCGACGTCAGAAGAAGAAGAAGGACCCCGGGCTGGATGTGTCGCAGGGTTTTACCCCCTCTGTAGTGGGGAGGGGTTGTGACCCGCACAAGTCCGGCCTTGGGTAATTGGAAGAGGGGCAGTTCCTGCCCTGGACAGAGAAAATCTGGCTGAATCTTGGCCGTGCCAGTTTCTCCGTATCCGTGGGTCAAATTAGGACATAGAGGCCATATTGATGATCAGCACAATTTTACAAATCCTCTGATACCAAACAGGATAGAATTACCATTTGGATTCCCTGAGAGCTTTGATATCTGAGAGAGAGAATCTCTGATTGACTGGCCGATTCCCTGAAAGGTGTATTATTGGGGCCGGAATAATGCCTGAAGAGATGGTTCAGTGCATTGGTTCCGAACCCAGGAAATATGAGGAAATATGGATGCAAATATGAGAGCTATGTATTAGAGGAGGCTGGCCAGTGACCTCTTCTTGTGTCTCAAACAGCTGTCTGATAAGGATCTGTCCTGCTCTCTTTGAAGCGCACTGGCAGGACTGAAGGTGTGAGGACCCTGCTGGTATGGGAGACACTACGGCTGCAGAAAGACCAGGTTTATGAGCTTCTGTCACTAGAAAACTAGATTGATGGCTACTCAACTTGGCATGGGGCAGGAAAGATTTGTCACAAGGAGGTGATAATGGCACCTCTGCTCTGTGAATTACTCCTTTAGTGAAAAGAGAAGCTTTTTAGTTAAGGCTCTGGTGTCTCTGTGATTGTGAAATATGGCGCATTTGCGATTTCCTAGTATCGCTGTGGATCGCAAAGCGTCACACCTCCCCCCTTTGGAAGATTGGGGAAGGAGTGGTCAGCAAGACTGGGACTGAAGCAATCCCAACTCCCTATTTGAGTTCATTACAGCGGGAAAGTCCGTCAGCATTCTGATGGCGACTTCCCGGTTTGTGCTGAATCGTGAAATCGTACTGTTGGAGCGCTAAGCTCCAGCGGAGGAGTTTTCCGTTGGTACCAGCAGTATGTTTTAGCCAGCTGAGAGGGTTGTGATCTGTGATGACCATGAAGGATCGTCCATATAGGTACGATTGTAATTTCTGTAAGGCCCACACGATCGCTAGGCACTCTTTCTCAGTGGTGGAGTACGCGGCTTCCCGCGGAAGTAATTTTCGGCTTAAGTAGAGGACAGGGTGCTCATTTCCGGTTGGGTCCACCTGACTAAGGACGGCTCCCAGACCGTGGTCTGAGGCGTCAGTTTGTACTAGGAACTGACGGGAGAAGTGGTGAGCTTAAAGGACAGGAGCGCTAGCTAGCGCTTCCTTCAGGGCCCGAAATGCCTGTTCTAGTTCCGAGTTCCATTTGACCGAGTTGGGTTGTTTTTGCCTGTTGCATCGGTCAGTGGTTTAGCCAGAGTACTATAGGACGGAACAAACTTCCTATAGTACCCTGCCGTTCCCAGAAACGCCTGTATTTGCTTTTTGGTGGTAGGCCGTGGCCATGCTACAATGGCATCGACCTTCCCTATCTGAGGTTTCAGGGTCTGGCTGCCTACTCTGTGTCCTAGGTACTGAACCTCTGTCATGGCAATCTGACATTTGTTGGGGTTAACGGTCAGATTGGCAGCAGACAGTCTTCCCAATACCTGTGACAGATGGTCAAGGTGATTTTCCCAGGTATATGGCTATATCGTCCAGATATGCTAGGGCATAACCTTGCATTCCTTCCAACAGTTCATTCATGGCCCGCTGAAAGGTGGCAGGCGCATTCTTCATTCCAAAGGGCATACGAGTAAACTCATAGAGGCCAAAAGGGGTGATGAATGCGGATATCGCTCTCGCCTCTGGCGCAAGCGGAATCTGCCAGTATCCACGGCTCAAGTCCATGATTGTTAGATAGCTGGCGGCCGCCAGCTGATCCAGCAATTCATTAATTCGAGGCATGGGATACGCATCGGTTATGGTGATGTCATTCAGTCTCCGATAGTCGACACAGAACCGGGTTGTCTTGTCCTTTTTGGGGACTAAAACAACCGGGGCGGCCCATGGACTAGAGGATTTCTGGATGACCCCTAACTGTAGCATCTCATCAATCTCTCGTTTGATCTCAGCCTGTACTTCGGGTGAGGTGCGATAGGGACCCTGCCGTAAGGGCTTGTGGGTCCCTGTGTCAACTCGGTGAGCTGCTAGGTTGGTTTGGCCAGGGATTCCTGAGAATGTGGCGCTGTGCGCACGCAGGAGAGTGGTGAGCTGAAGTTGCTGTGGGTACGAGAGGTGGGGGTTGATGTTCCAATCATCTTCCACGTCTCGTAGCTCTGCTAGCAAGTCTATCAGGGGATCTGGCTCCTCAGGTTCTAGCTGGCTACACACTGCTAATACATACTGCTCCCTTTCCTCGTGTGCTTTTAACATGTTCACGTGGAACAGTTTCTGTCGCTTACCCCCAAGACTCACTAGGTAAGTGACTGGGTTCACCTGTTTTAGGATGGTGTATGGCCCGTCCCAGGCAGCCTGCAATTTGTTCTACCTGACAGGGAGTAGGGCGTATACCTTCTGACCTGCTTGGTATGACCGCTCTCTGGCGTGCTGATCATACCAAGCCTTCTGTTTGGCCTGTGCCTTGGCGAGGTTTTCCGTCACTATGGTCATGAGGAATTCCATCTTGTCCTGAAATTTTAGGACATATTCAACCACGGAGACTTCTGAGGGGTCACCTTTTCCCTCCCAGGTCTCCCGAATCAGTTTTAAGGGCCCTCAGACGTCTCGTCCATATAGGAGTTCAAAGGGGGAGAACCCAGTGGAATCCTGTGGCACTTCTCTGTAAGCGAACAGCAAATGAGGCAGGTGCCGCTCCCAGTCCTTCCCATGCGATTCCACGAACGTGGCCAGCATTTGCTTTAACGTTCCGTTGAAACGTTCGCAAAGGCCGTTGGTTTGCGGGTGATACGCACTGGAAGTGGTGTGCTTGATTTGCATCCTCTCACAGAGGGCTTCCATTAGCTCCGACATGAAGCAAGAGCCCTGATCAGAGATCATCTCGGCGGGAAAACCTACACGCGAGAAAATCCCGATCAAGGCGTCCACTACCGTGGCAGACCTAAGGGAAGACAGTGCTACCGCCTCTGGATAACGGGTGGCATAGTCCACGACCGTTAAGATGTAGCGCTTGCCAGAACTGCTAGGAATGGGAAGGGGACCAATTATATCCACTGCCACTCTCTGGAAGGGCTCTGTGATCACTTGCAGTGGCTGCAAAGGAGCTTTGCGGGGTCCTCCAGCCTTCTTAACCCTCTGGCAAGTGGTACATGATCGGCAGTACTTAGTTATGTCCGTTCCCATCGTGGGCCAGAAAAAATGGTTCTGAACACGTTTGTGGGTCTTTCTGATACCCAAATGTCCTGCAAGTGGAATGTCGTGGGCTGCCTTGAGCACCTGTGCCCGAAATTCCCTAGGGACTACCAGCTGTCTCGTGTTCTCACCTGCGCCACCTTTTGTAGGCTGTACAGCTTCACAGTACAGTCGGTTGTTCTCCCAATAGATTTTATGTGGAGCGCCCTCGCCTGGAGGCTGGTCGGCTCGGCCCCTAAGGGCCTCCAGACTAGGGTCACCCTTCAAGGCCTGCACGAATGCAGCGCCACAGGTCTCCTCCAGCTGACCAGTGACATATGAAGTCAGCTGTGGAGAGTGACCTTCAATGCTGGGGTCAGATGTGGGTGGAGGGACGGCTGGTTCTGTCCCCACAGCCCCATCGGAGCCCAGGTTACTGGCGACACTGGAAGCGTCTGCCAGCGCAGCGACACAATCATCATCATCACATGAAAAGGTCTTTCTCGCATTGTCATCCACCTGAAGGTCAGAATCGCCCGAGGGGTCCCTTCAGTCGGTTCTGAGTTCAGGCGGCTGGCCATAGCACGTGTAATGGCCAGAACAGGTACAGCATCATTTATATCACCATTGCTAACACTAACACATGCATGTGGATCAACAATGACAGGTGCAGAAGTAGGCAAATGACATTCGGTTGCTTGTACATTTAAATCTGATACCTCCCTAGGTGCGTTAGGGACAGTAGAAATAGCAGGCAAAGTGTCCCCGTCTCCCTGTTTCCCCAAAGGGCTGTACAGTACCTGGTTTTGGTCAGGGAGTCCTGCTTGGGCCTCCTGCGCACTTGCAGGGTATTCGTAATGGGAAACAAGGGTGCCCAAATCAGTGCCAAGCACTGTGGCAACTGGAATATCATCCAGGACCCCAACAACCCGCCTTTGCCGCCCCATTCCCCAATCAATGGTGACTTGGGCTTGGGCAACATGAGTGCGAGTGCCCCCAACTCCGGTCAGAGTGAGGTACTTTCCTGGAAGGATATCCTTCTCCGTAACAAGATGTGAACGGACCAAGGTGACATCTGCACCGGTGTCTCGGAATCCGATGACAGTCTGGCCGTTCACAGTGACAGGCTGGTGATTCTGGGATCCGCCTTGCACCTCGGATCCTCCAACCAGCAATACAGCAGACGAGGTAGGTGTGGGAGCGTTGGCCCCCTTAGGGCTTGGCGTCGTCGCAGTGCTAGGAGGTTGGGCCGTCTTCCCTGCATAACAGGTTTGCTTGGTGTGACCGGGCCTGCGACACAGCTCACACCAGGGCCTGGTTGTCTCACGGTTCACTGGGCCAGCGGGCCTGCCTTCTCTCCAGTTCTGGGACATGGCTCTGTCCTGGTTGGGTACTGGAGTTTTGCGGCTGTCAGGTGCCAGTGGTTTGCGGATGTCTGATACCACAGGCCTGCGGATGTCCGTCATCACAGGTTTGCGAATGTCCGGTACCCGGGTTGCGACAAACATGTCTGGCAGCTCAGCAGCTTCTTTCGTAGACTGGGGCTTGCACTCCAGCACAAACTGTCTCACATCTGTAGGGCATACAGCGAGGAGTTGGTCATGGATCATCAAATCCTCAAGGTTAGCATAAGTCTTTTCTTTAAGAGTTCTGGTCCATTGGCGGAATGTGGTGCATAGGCGGCTAGCCACATCCGCATAAGAGTCTGCAGATCCTTTCTGGATGGCACGGAACTTTTTCCGGTAAACCTCAGGGGTTAACTGGAACTTAACGATTATGGCGTCCTTGATGGTCTGATAATCGCAATCTTGGTCTGTGGGTAGTTCCGCAAAAGCATCCAGCGCTTTACCAGTCAGCTGAGGCGTCAGGTGTAGAGCCCACTGATCCTCAGGGATACAGAACTGGCGGCACGCTCTATCAAACGAGCGTAAATATAAATCAATGTCCCCGTTTTTCTCCATAACTGGAAACCTTGCTTTGGGGACCACGGGTAGAGGTATGCCTCCTGCAGCAGGAGTGTTAGGAGAGGAAGACCGCTCGGCCTGTCTCACTTGGGCCAGTTCTAGTGCACGCTGGTGCTGCAGCGCTTCTCTCTGAAGCTGGAACTGCTGCTGTCGCTCCTCTCTACCGTTGCCACCAATGTGACAACCACCCGCCAATCCCACCGCTGCCACCAATGTGACAACCACCCGCCAATCCCGTCGTACTATGCCACAGTTGCCATACAGGTCTCCACTAGAGACTTCTGGAGGCGAATCCACTGTGAGCACAGTAGACGATTAAGATTGGTTGGTGGGCCCAGAAATGATACAATCGCGATTGCATATACAATCAGTAAAAATAAAATTATCAATTTCACACTGGAAATTGATTTAATTTGCTGCCACCACTCTTCGTATTGAATCGGAGCGAAGAGACCCCGGTTAGCTATTCCTAAATGGAAGAACGGTTATTTGTAACCTAGCTAGTAGATTAACAATTTATAAAAATAAAACAATTTGGTAGTATGTCTCCTGAGGACAGAGTTCTTAGCATAGATCAGATGATCAAGTAACAAGGGCAAAACTGGAACGATGAAATCGTTAGTTTTTATTCTAAACTATACACAAAAAATATATACATTAAAACCGACAGATAAATATACCTGTCAGTTGAACAGATTGGTTTGGATAGAAATAGAGGAGATGGAAGGGAATAAAATGTCTGTAAGTTCAAAATTACCGTAGTAAAGTCCAGTAAAAGGCAAAGTCTTTGTAAGGTATAATCCAATATGGTGGTGTGCCCGTGTCCAGCGGGCAGTCGGGATGTTGTTCGACGTCAGAAGAAGAAGAAGGACCCCGGGCTGGATGTGTCGCAGGGTTTTACCCACTCTGTAGTGGGGAGGGGTTGTGACCCGCACAAGTCCGGCCTTGGGTAATTGGAAGAGGGGCAGTTCCTGCCCTGGACAGAGAAAATCTGGCTGAATCTTGGCCGTGCCAGTTTCTCCGTATCCGTGGGTCAAATTAGGACATAGAGGCCATATTGATGATCAGCACAATTTTACAAATCCTCTGATACCAAACAGGATAGAATTACCATTTGGATTCCCTGAGAGCTTTGATATCTGAGAGAGAGAATCTCTGATTGACTGGCCGATTCCCTGAAAGGTGTATTATTGGGGCCGGAATAATGCCTGAAGAGATGGTTCAGTGCATTGGTTCCGAACCCAGGAAATATGAGGAAATATGGATGCAAATATGAGAGCTATGTATTAGAGGAGGCTGGCCAGTGACCTCTTCTTGTGTCTCAAACAGCTGTCTGATAAGGATCTGTCCTGCTCTCTTTGAAGCGCACTGGCAGGACTGAAGGTGTGAGACCCCTGCTGGTATGGGAGACACTACGGCTGCAGAAAGACCAGGTTTATGAGCTTCTGTCACTAGAAAACTAGATTGATGGCTACTCAACTTGGCATGGGGCAGGAAAGATTTGTCACAAGGAGGTGATAATGGCACCTCTGCTCTGTGAATTACTCCTTTAGTGAAAAGAGAAGCTTTTTAGTTAAGGCTCTGGTGTCTCTGTGATTGTGAAATATGGCGCATTTGCGATTTCCTAGTATCGCTGTGGATCGCAAAGCGTCACACCTATATAGAGAGAACCCAGGTATTGTTATATCCCAGTCATTACTCTCATTGAGTAAGCTTAGGTCAAGGACTTCAAAGTTACTGTTTTCCGAAATACTACCTATACCACGAGCCACAAGAGAAAGGCAGCGGGAGATTAGGGAGGTTAACAAGTGGCTCAAGAACTGGTGAAGGAAGGGTTTGGGTTCCTGAAGAATTGGGCTGACTTCTCTGTCGGGTACAGGCTCTATCGTAGGGATGGGCTGCACCTCAATGGGGAAGGGGCAGCTGTGTTGTGGGGGAAGATGGCTAAAAGGTTGGAGGAGTGTTTAAACTAGGGACTGGGGGGAAGTTAATTACGTTATAGGATGGGAGGATAGAGTGAGGTAATGGAACAGGGGAGGAATGGAAAGAGGAACTAGAATGCTTCTTAATTGTATGTACACTAATGCCAGAAGCCTGACTAATTAAACTGGTGAACTGGAATTAGTGATGTGTGAGGAGGACTATGACATAGTGGGAATAACTGAGACATAGCTGAATGATAGCTATGACTGGGCAGTTAATGTACAGGGTTACAGTCTGTTTAGAAAGGATTGCCAAAACCAGACAGGGGGGAGGGGTCTGCATTTATGTAAAGTCCTGTCTAAAGCCCACAGTCCAAGAATATATAAGTGAGGGACACGAACATGTGGATTCACTGTGCGTAGAAATACATGGAGTTAAAAACAATAATTAAATACTAATAGTAGTTTATTATAAACCACCTAATATACCAGAGTCCACAGAAAATCTACTACTAAATGATATAGACGAGGCGGCAGATCATAACGAGGTTGTTATTATGGAGGACTTCAACTACCTAGATATAGACTGGGAAACTGAAACCTGTATATCTCATAAAGGAAACACGTTCTTGGCAATAACCAAAGACAATTACCTTTCCCAACTGGTTTAGGACCCGACTAGAGGGACAGCCATACTGGACTTAGTATCAACCAATAGACCTGACAGAACAACAGATGTGCAGGTTGGGGGTCACCTGGGAAATAGTGACCATAAAGTAATAACCATCCAATTGTCATTCAAAAGAGTGTTTCTTCAGGGAGGAACAAAAATTCAAAACTTCAAAAAAGCTACATTTAGCCAACTAAGAGAGGCCATAGGCCTAACTAACTGGGACAAGGTCCTCAAAAATAAAAATACAGCCACAAAATGGGATATTTTTAAAAGCATCCAAAAATCTAATTGTGAGAGGTACATATCTTATGGGAATAAAAGGTTAAGCAACAAGAAAAAACTAATGTGGATAAATAGTACTGTAAAGAAGGCAATACATGACGAAAAGAAAGCATTTAAATCACTAAAACAGGAGGGTAGCGAGGCATCACTGAAAAACTATAAGGAAAAAATAGAAGATATAAAAAACAAATAAAAGCAGCCAAACTAGAAACCGAGAGATCAATTTCCAAAGAGAGCAAAACTAACCATAAAATGTTCTTTAATTATATAGATGGTAAAAAGTATTCATCTGAAGGTGGCGGAGGGGGGAGTAGTAATACAAGTAATGAGGGGGGAATGCAGAGAGCGATGAGGAGAAAGCAAAGCTATTAAATATTTTTCCCCCACTGTATTTACTGAGGAAAATAAACTGTCAGATAAAATGCAGAATGTAACAGTAAATTCCCCATTAAAAGTGCCCTGTCTGACCCAGGAAGAAGTATAGCGGCATCTTAAAAATATTAAAATAGACAAATAGCCAGGACCAGATGGCATATACCCCCGTATCCTAAGAGAATTAAGTAATGTCATAGCCAGACCTTATTTCTAATATTTAAGGACTCTATACTGACAGGGAGTGTTCGACAGGATTGTCGCATAGCAAATTTGGTGCCAATAATCAAAAAGAGTCCAAAAACAGAGACTGGAAACAATAGGCTGGTAAGTTTAACATCTGTCGTGGGTAAACTGTTTGAAGGTTTTATAAGAAATTCTATCTTGGAGTACCTCAATGAAAATAAGCAAATAACACCATATCAGCATGGCTTCATGAGGGATCGGTCATGTCAAACTAATTTAATCAGTTTCTATTAGGAGGCAAGTTCTAGACTTGAAAGTGGCGAATCAATGGATATCGTATATCTGGACTTCTCCAAAGCATTTGACACTGTACCGTCTAAAAGGATAGTATATAAAATAAGAATGCGCGGACTAGGAGAAAATGTCTGTATGTGGGTAAGTAACTGGCTCAGTGATAGAAAACAGAGGGTGGTTATTAACCTCTTACGGACATAGAACGTACCGGTATATAAAAAATTAACTGTCCAGCTCACCTGCCTTTGTAACTTCCCAACTGGGATCCCTCCTGCACGGACCGTGCGGTAAGCAGCCGAAGTATAGGAGAAAGAGAGTCTGATGATCCAGCAGAAAATAGTGGTCAGCTTCGTTTCTTTATTTTAATAGAGTGAAATTACAAGTCACAGCGATTCTTCACAACACTTCACCGGTATACCCTGATGTCCTGGTACTTAAGGACACAGGACATACCGGTAGTTCCTGAGTATTTACAATCACCACCGCACAGCGTGGGGTGATCTGAACAGAGTGCCTGCCGAAATCATTCGGCAGGAACTCTGTGACAATGCCGAGGGGCATCCTGTGACCACCCCTTATCGGCGATCGCTGCAAACTGCAGGTCAATTCAGACCTGCGGATTGCAGCGCTTTCCGAAGTTTCTGATTTTTAAGAAACTTAAAAATGGCACTTTTTTAATTTTAACCCCCCACCCTGCAGCCCTCTTTGAGTTGTGCCAGCAGGCAGTGCAGAGGGAGCGTGCGGGCAGTGCTGGCGGGCCACTGCCCGCCACCTATGTCAATTCCAGGATGGCCGAGCGGGCAGAGTGTCAGCACATTGCTAACACTCTGCTTGAAACGGCTGACATCTGACACAGATGTCAGCCGTTTAACCCCTTCCATGCCGCGGTCCATAGGGACCGCTGTATGGAGGGGGTTAACATGGAGGGAGCTCCCTCCTTCTCCCATCGGGGGCTGCTGTGCCATTGCAGCCCCCGATTCTTGACGGGATCACAGAGGGAGGGGGCTCCCCTCCCTCCCCATCACCTGCTGCTCTGTCGTGGCAGTGGGTGATGGCTACCATGGCAACAGGACACCTGTGAAGGCATCCTGTTGCCATGGTAATGGTAAGTCTGATCAGACCTCTGCTAAAGGCAGATGTCTGATCAAACTGTGTAAACGTTAAAATACAGTACAGTACAGTATAGTACAGTACATATAGTACAGTACACTATATACTGTACTGTATTGTATTATATAGGCATCATACCCACTGGATCTTCAAGAACCAAGTGGGTCTGGGTCAAAAAAAGGTGATAAAAAGTCAAAATAAAAAACACATTTATCACTGAATAAAAAAAATAAAAAATATGTGCCTCCGAAAATAGTATCAATCAAACCGCCATCTCATCCCACAAAAAATGAGCCCCTACATAGGACAATAGCCCAAACAAATAAAAAAAAAGTAACAACCTTCTCTATAAAAGTAACACATGAACTAACCATTTTTGTTACCTTACATCACAAAAAGTGTAATAGCACGCAACCAAAATGTCATATGAACCCCAAGATAGGACCAATCAAAGGGACATCTCATCCTGCAAAAAATGAGCCCCTACATAAGACAGTTGCCCAAAAAATAAAGTAAAAAATATGGTTTTAAAATGTGGAGACACAAAAAAATTATTTTTTTCAAAAATGCTTTATTATGTAAAACTGAAACAAAAACCCCCAAAATTTGTATTGTCGCGTCCGTAACAACCTGCTCTATAGAAATAGCACACGATCTAACCTGTCAGATCAACGATGTAAATAACAAAAAATAAAAACGTCCTAAAACAGCTATTTTTTTGCAAATTTTCCATTTTAATCCATTCTTCCAGTAACAAAGCAAGGGTTAACAGCCAAACAAAACTCAATATTTATTGCCCTGAAATTCACTCTATCTAAGAAACTACACCCCTGAAGGTATTCAAAACTGATTTTACAAACTTTGTTAACCCTTTAGGTGTTACACAAGAGTTATTGGCAAATGGAGATGAAATTTCAGAATTTCTATTTTTTGTTACCCTGCCTCAAAAAAAGTGTAATATAGAGCAACCAATAATCATATTTACCCTAAAATAGTACCAACAAAACTGCCACCTTATCCCGTAGTTTAAAAAATAGGGTCACTTTTTTGGAGTTTCTACTGTAGGGGTGCATCAGGGGGGTTTCAAATGGGACATGGTGTCAAAAAACCAGTGCAGCAAAATCTGCCTTCCAAAAACCATATGGAGTTTCTTTCCTTCTGCATCCTGCCGTTTGGCCATACAGCAGTTTACAACCACATATTGGGTGTTTCTGCAAACTACAGAATCAGGGCAATAAATATTGAGTTTTATTTTGCTGATAACCCTTGCTTTGTTATTGGAAAAATTGATTAGAATAGAAAATTTGCCAAAAAATCTAAATTATCTGAAATTTTATCTCCATTTGCCATTAACTCTTGTGGAATACCTAAAGGGTTAACAAAGTTTGTAAAATCAGTTTTGAATACCCTGAGGGTGTAGATTCTAGAATGGAGTCATTTGTTGGTGTTTTTAATGATGAAAGCCTCACAAAGTGACTACAGACCTGAACTGGTCCATAAAAAGTGGGTTTTGGAAAATTTTAGAAAAATTTCAAGATTTGCTTCTAAACTTCTAAGCCTTGTAACGTCCCCAAAAAATAAAATGGCATTCCCAAAATGATCCAAAACCTTAAGTAGACATATGGGGAATGTAAAGTAATAGCTATTTTTCAAGGTATTACTATGTATTATAGAAGTAGAGAAATTGAAATTTGGAAATTTGCTAATTTTTCCAAATTTTTTGTAAATTTGGTATTTTTTTTATAAATAATAATGAATTTTTTTGATGCAATTTTACCACTGTGATGAAGTACATGAATATGTGTCAAAAAACTGTCTCAGAATGTCCTGAATAAGATAAGTAAAAGTGTTTTAAAGTTATCACCACATAAAGTAACACTGGTCAGATTTACAAAAAATGGCCTGGTCCTTAAGGTGAAAATGAGCCCGGTCCATAAGGGGTTTATGGTATACACCCAGATTGGGTCACTGTCACTAGTGGAGAACCTCAGAGGTCAGTATTGGGCCATATTCTCTTCAATATATTTATTAATGATCTTGTACAGTAAAATATCAATTTTTGCAGATGACACTAAACTGTGTAAAGTAATTTACATGGAAAAGGACAGTATACTGCTACAGATGGATCTAGACAGATTGGAGGCTTGGGCAGAGAAATGGCAAATGAGGTTTAACACTGACAAATATAATGTTATGCGCATGGGAAGGAATAATGCAAGTCACCCATACATACTAAATGGCAAAACACTGGGTAACACTGACATGGAAAAGAACCTAGGAATTTTAGTGAACAGCAAACTAAGCTGTAAAAACTAGTGTCAGGCAGCTGCTGCCAAGGCCAATAAGATAATGGGTTGCATCAAAAGCGGCATAGATGCCCGTGATGAAAACATAGCCCTACCACTTTACAAATCACTAGTCAGACCACACACATGGAGTACTGTGTACAGTTCTGGGCTCCTGTGAACAAGGCAGACATAGCAGAGCTAGAGAGGGTTCAGAGGAGGGATACTAAAGTAATAACTGGAATGGGGCAACTACAGTACCCTGAAAGATTATTAAAATTATGGTCATTCACCTTAGAAAGAAGACAACTGAGGGGAGATCTAATAACTATGTCTAAATATATCAGGGGTCAGTACAGAGGTCTCTCCCATCATCTATTTATCCCCAAGACTGTGACTGTGATGAGGGGACATCCTCTGCATCCGGAGGAAAGAAGGTTTGTACACAAACATAGAAGAGGATTCTTTACGGTAAGAGCAGTGAGAATATGGAACTCTCTGCCTGAGGAGGTGGTGATGGTGAGTACAATAAAGGATTTCAAGAGGGGCCTGGATATATTTTTGGAATATAAAAATATTACAAGATATAGCTACTAGAGATTAGTCGTTGATCCAGGGAGTTATTCTGATTGACTGATTGAATGTCGGGAAGGAATTTTTTTCCCCGTAAAAAGGACCTTTCACCGCTCCTGACATGCCTATTTTAATATCTTCTTGCATTCCCTATGCAATAAGAATTCTGGAACATCTAGTTTTATGGCTCTTTGTTGTGCCATTCCTTTATTATTTCTACTAAAAGTTATGAATTAATTGCTATTAGACTTTAGTAAGGGTACAGAGGGGAGGTAACCAGTTGGGGGTGTGTACCTACACAGTCTGAAAATGGCAGCACTGATTAGATAGAGTCAGTCTGTGCAAGTACACCCCCCCCCCCAATTGGTTACCTCCCCTCTGTACCCTACTGTAACTTCTAGTGCAAATAATAAAGGAATGGCACAACTTAGAGCCATAGGAATAGATGCTCAAGAATTGGTATTACATGGGGAATGCATGGAGCTATTAAAACAGGCATGTCAGGAGTGGTGAAAGGTCCTCTTTAAGTGGGGAAAATTGGCTTCTACCTCACAGTATTTTTTTGCCTTTCTCTGAATCAACTTGCAGGATAACAGGCTGAACTGGATGGACAGATGTCTTTTTTTGGCCTTATAAACTATGGTACTATATTACTATGTATTCCCCCTTATAACTGATTTTCCTTGTCTGTGCTTTCTTTCCCCCTGTCTGGGCATCAGACGATCCTGGCAGGTCTGTTCACATTCAATGCTTACTATTTTCTTCACTACCTAGCTTTATTTATAAACAAGAAACAAATACATATGGCAGCACCCTTGTTACACATATAAACAGTAGAACTAGGGATTAGATATTATTTAGATTACAGTGGTACTATACCTACTATACATGAAAAATGGAAGCTCTTCATGCACATTTTTGATCAAACATGTGTTGGCACCATCTACTGTACCAACGTAAGCGTGGCTTCTGCAGATGGGTACCTAACACTAACAGAACTGCCTATGCAGGGCCTAACCCTACAATGTTTAGGGAAGTGTAGGAACTGGCTATATTTATACTCTGCTTAGATGCCCTGGGCAGATGGGCGGGGAGTGCTTAATCTAAAAGGAGGCAACTACCCTCTGAAAATACTGCAAGAAAATTTAAACTAGCACATCCAAAGTCACAGGTGCAAATCCATAAAGCTAACATGCAGACAGCAAACAGTATATGTATGGCAGCACACTGTTACACATGCAAACAATAGAACTAGGGATGGTGGCTTTCCCATTGAAGTAAGCTGTTAGTTGCAAAAGGATAGTGGCCTCCACACCGAGATATATTGTAAACCTACTGCGACTAATAGCTTACTTTGATGGGAAAGCCATCATCCTGGGCCTTTAACCACCTAACTTTTCACAGCTACAACTAATCCCGCTAAATAAATAAAAATTTAGAAAAAAAAATGAAAAAGTTATGACTACTAGAACACAAAGGGGGAAAATATTATTGGTTACATCCATCCTGAGCCGGCCATATCTTGGATTCCCGCAGCCAGCATCGGCTCAGGATGGATGAAATCGCTCCAGTTCTCGCGAATCTCGCGAGAACTGGAGCGTCTTCTCCCTGGCTAAGAGCGGAGCGCGCTTATTGGTTGCGCTCCGTGCCAGGGGGAAGGCAGACTCACCTGGGAGAACTTTTGCAGGCCCGCCCAGTTGAGCCGAATGGCTCATTAGCATACACGGCGGGAGATATTGAAGGGGGCACCGCGGACAATCGGGGGCACATATAGAAAAAAGAAGAGCAGAATAAGCACCACCGGGGGCCGGCAAGTTAGGGTATATCTTTAGTTTATCATGCATTTTCAGGTGAAAGGTCCTCTTTAAGGCTAAAATTAATGATGTCACTAAGGGGTTAAAATGCAATAGTGTCCCCTGAGTTGGGAGGGTTTTTCTAATTTTAACATGACTGTTAGGAGGTTAAAAAAGGAATTCCTAAGGGCCAATATATCAGGGTCAGGAGGAATTGCTCCAGCATACCCACATTTTCAAAACAGTCTAAGGAGCTGTTCATTTAAACACTCCCTCTCCTTAAATCAAGGGGAATTGCTACAACCACAGAAACCAATAGGAGGGGAATCAAAAAGTCCCATTAGAGTGATAGAGACCTTTGACAATCAGAATGAAAGTATTTTTAGATCTTGAGAAAGTACTGGGGCATCCTCTTGATGGACCCAGAATTGAAGGTGGTTTTAACATGCTACCCCTTAGTGACGTTTAGAAGAGGTAGATCAATAAGGGACCGTTTGGTGCACAGTCTTTATCAGAGTCCAAGACCAGAAAAGACCTGGATGGATGGGTGTGTTGTTTGTCTATTTGTCCTAAGATATTTTGCCAACTGCAAGATCAGTGGTGTATACTTGTGTACATGTGATTTCCACAAAAATTATGTGGGTAAAACCAAACAAGACTTGAGAAGGTTAATTGGTTACCATTTAGGGGACATTAATCACAAATGTGAAATACTTCTCGCTAACCATTTGATGAAATATCATGGGGGTGACTGTAAGTCCCTCAGATTTCAGGTCAGTAGAAGTTGTCCACCCTTTGTTGATACAGGAGGAGTGGGACAAATGGATTCTACAAAAGGAGGCCCAGTGGATTCACAGACAAAAAACTGTGAATCCCCCGGGCCTAAATGAAACATTGTTGCCTTCTTTAATACGATCTACCACTTTTCTCATTGACCACCTCCTACAGGATCATATTAATAAAAAGTTCTGCTAGTTAATTAAGCCATAATTGGCTAACTTTAATGTAACTTTCACAGTAGCTCCCTGTACAATGGCAATGGCAATTGAGCATTTAAGAAATTGTCCTCTTCTTTTATTGATGTACTGTAGAACACATGTTCACCAGTAAGCTTATTGAGGATTATGCCTTTTGTTGATCAATAAATGTTGTTTGAAAATAACAGTAGGGCTGAGCAAACCCAAACTGTAAAGTTCGGGTTCGTATCGAACTTTAGGGTGTTTGGTACCTGGACCCAAACCCGAACATTTCCTTAAATGTTCGGGTTCGATGTTCGGCGATTTCATGGCAAATTTTGAAAGGCTGCAGGGCAGCCAATCAACAAGCATTTCATTTGTCTACCCTTAGAAGCCATCACTACTAATGGCATGTTTGTGATTGGCCAAGTGCAGCATATGACCCAGTCTCTATATAGGATGGAGTCACATAGCGATGCACGTTACTCTGCTCTTCTCAGTGTAGGGATTCGATGCTGCTGCTGTGAGGAAGAGATTAGTGATGAATTCTGGCATACTTGGTGTTGTTCAATCTTCAAACTAGAGCGATTATTGAGGGTGCTATGCTATATTTTTGTACCCAGCCCTGAGCCCAGTGAAAAATAACTTTTAATCCATCTGTTAGTTCAGTGGGCGTCGGCGGCCATTTTTGCAAGTGCAGTGTAACTGTCACATATTTTTGTGACCTAAAACTAATTTTTATTAGTCTGCCACAGGCACTCCATATCTGACAGTCCAATAAAACTATTAATTACTGCAGTTACCTTGCTGCTATAATAAAGCACACTTTTTTTGCTAGATAGTAAATTTACAGGCTATGCTGCATTTCTGACAGCCCAAATAAACCGTTACATACTGCAGTTATATTTCTGCGATAAAAAACACAGTTTTTGTGCTAGATAGCAAATTTGCGTCCTACGCTGCACTTCTGATATTCCAATAAAATGTAACATACTTCATTTTTATTGTTGTTTGCAAAAAACACAGTTTTTGTGCTAGGTAGCACATAAGTGGCCTACGCTGCATTTCTGCTATACCAATAAAACCGTAACACTTCATTTTTATTGTTGTTTGCAAAAAACACAGTTTTTGTGCTAGATAGTACAAAAGTGGCCTACGCTGCATTTCTGCTATACCAATAAAACCGTAACACTTCATTTTTATTGTTGTTTGCAAAAAACACAATTTTTGTGCTAGATAGCACATTAGCGGCCTCCACAGCATTTCTGATATTCCAATAAAACCTTAATATACTGCATTTATATAGTTGTTTGCAAAAAACACAGTTTTTGTGCTAGATAGCACATTAGGATCCTACGCAGCATTTCTGATATGCCAATAAAACCGTAACATACTGCCTTAACATAGTTGTTTGCAAAAAACACAGTTTTTGTGCTAGATAGCACCTTAGGATCCAAACCAGCATTTCTGATATTCCAATAAAACCTTAACATACTGCATATTTTTGTGACCTAAAACGATTTTTTATCTGTCTGCCACAGGCACTGCATATCTGACAGTCCAATAAAACCATTAATTACTTCAGTTACCTTGCTGCTATAAAAAAGCACACCTTTTTTTGCTAGATAGTAAATTTGCGTCCTACGCTGCACTTCTGATATTCCAATAAACCGTAACATACTTCATTTTTATTGTTGTTTGCAAAAAACACAGGGCCAGATTTATCATTAGCTAAAGTCACTTTAATGGAGTGAAAAAGTCGCAAAAAAATGCGCAATCGGTAAAATTGCGCATTTTTTTGTGACTTTTTCAAGCTCTGCACTAAGCTCTCCAGTTTTGTGAAAGTGGGCGTGTTGTCTTATGTAAATCAATCTCTAGACAGATTTACTATTGCAACCATTTAAAAAGTCGCAAAAAAGTCGCAAAAAAATTCGCAATTTCACTCCAGGGGGGACCATGCTTATCTTATGCGACTTTTTAATAGAACATGCGACTTTTTTGTAAAGACGTGCGACTTTTGTAAAGCCGCTTACTGAAGGATAAACTGCTACCGTCAATCCACATTTATCACAGCATTAAAGGACCATTAATAAATCTGACTAACTAAAAGTGACTTTGGGCATATGCAAAAGTGGAGTAAGATGTAAGTGTAATGATAAATCTGGCCCACAGTTTTTATGCTACAAACCGGATTCCAAAAAAGTTGGGACACTATACAAATTGTGAATAAAAACTGAATGCAATGATGTGGAGGTGCCAACTTCTAATATTTTATTCAGAATAGAACATAAATCACGGAACAAAAGTTTAAACTGAGAAAATGTACCATTTTAAGGGAAAAATATGTAGAGATGGCCCGAACTATTCGCCGGCGAACAGTTCCCGGCGAACATAGCTTGTTCGCGTTCGCCTCTGCCGGGCGAACATATGCGATGTTCGGTCCGCCCCTATACATCATCATTGAGCAAACTTTGACCCTGTACCTCACAGTCAGCAGACACATTCCAGCCAATCAGCAGCATACCCTCCCTCCCAGACCCTCCCACCTCCTGAACAGCATCCATTTTAGATTCATTCTGAAGCTGCAGTCTTAGTGAGAGGAGGGAGAGTGTAATTGCTGCTGATTTAATTGGGAAATTGATAGCTAGGCTAGTGAATTCAGTGTCCACTCCAGCCCTGAAAGACTCATCTGATCTCTGCTGTAAGGACAGCGTCCTGACAGCACCCCAAAAAGCCCTTTTTAGGGCTGCAACATTAGTCTGCTTTTTTTTTTCCTTTATATGCATATTGCAGTTGCCTGGCCTGCCTGTGTGTGAGGAGCTGCAGGCCCACAGACTGTAGTGTGCCCACTGCCAGTGCCCACCCCTGTCATCCCTTGTGGCACAGGACTTTGCATCAAAAAAAGGCATTTCATTTTTACACTTTAATCTAAGTTTAGTTGCCTGCCAGTGTGTGTCAGGCTGACTTCCAGTGACTGTAGAGTGCCCACTGCCAGTGCCCACCACTCATACCGGCTGGCACAGGACTTTGCATAAAAAGGCATTTCATTTTTACACTTTAGTGTAATTTCAGCTGCTTGCCTGCTGCTAGTGTGTGTCAGGCCGACTTCCACTGACTGTAGTGTGCCCACTGCCAGTGCCCACCCCTGTCATCCCGTGTGGCACGGGACTTTGCATAAAAAAAGGCATTTCATTTTTACACTTTAATCTAAGGTTAGTTGCCTGCCATTGTAAAGCCGCTTACTGAAGGATAAACTGCTACCGTCAATCCACATTTATCACAGCATTAAAGGACCATTAATAAATCTGACTAACTAAAAGTGACTTTGGGCATATGCAAAAGTGGAGTAAGATGTAAGTGTAATGATAAATCTGGCCCACAGTTTTTATGCTACAAACCGGATTCCAAAAAAGTTGGGACACTATACAAATTGTGAATAAAAACTGAATGCAATGATGTGGAGGTGCCAACTTCTAATATTTTATTCAGAATAGAACATAAATCACGGAACAAAAGTTTAAACTGAGAAAATGTACCATTTTAAGGGAAAAATATGTAGAGATGGCCCGAACTATTCGCCGGCGAACAGTTCCCGGCGAACATAGCTTGTTCGCGTTCGCCTCTGCCGGGCGAACATATGCGATGTTCGGTCCGCCCCCTATACATCATCATTGAGCAAACTTTGACCCTGTACCTCACAGTCAGCAGACACATTCCAGCCAATCAGCAGCATACCCTCCCTCCCAGACCCTCCCACCTCCTGAACAGCATCCATTTTAGATTCATTCTGAAGCTGCAGTCTTAGTGAGAGGAGGGAGAGTGTAATTGCTGCTGATTTAATTGGGAAATTGATAGCTAGGCTAGTGAATTCAGTGTCCACTCCAGCCCTGAAAGACTCATCTGATCTCTGCTGTAAGGACAGCGTCCTGACAGCACCCCAAAAGCCCTTTTAGGGCTGCAACATTAGTCTGCTTTTTTTTTCCTTTATATGCATATTGCAGTTGCCTGGCCTGCCTGTGTGTCAGAGCTGCAGGCCCACAGACTGTAGTGTGCCCACTGCCAGTGCCCACCCCTGTCATCCCGTGCTGGCACAGGACTTTGCATCAAAATAGGCATTTAATTTTTACACTTTAATCTAAGGTTAGTTGCCTGCCAGTGTGTGTCAGGCTGACTTCCAGTGACTGTAGTGTGCCCACTGCCAGTGCCCACCAGTCATACCGGCTGGCACAGGACTTTGCATAAAAAAGGCATTTAATTTTTACACATTAGTCTAATTTCAGTTGCTTGCCTGCTGCCAGTGCGTGTCAGGCCCACTTCCACTGACTGTAGTGTGCCCACTGCCAGTGCCAACCACTGATACCGGGTGGCACAGTAGCTTGCTGATAAATAAGGAATTTCATTTTTACACATTAGTCTAATTTCAGTTGCTTGCCTCCTGCCAGTGTGTGTCAGGCCCACCTCCACAGACTGTAGTGTGCCCACTGCCAGTGCCAACCACTGATACCGGGTGGCACAGTAGCTTGCCGATAAATTAGGCATTTCATTTTTACACATTAGTCTAATTTCAGTTGCTTGCCTCCTGCCAGTGTGTGTCAGGCCCACCTCCACAGACTGTAGTGTGCCCACTGCCAGTGCCAACCACTGATACCGGGTGGCACAGTAGCTTGCCGATAAATAAGGCATTTCGTTTTTACACATTAGTCTAATTTCAGTTGCTTGCCTCCTGCCAGTGTGTGTCAGGCCCACCTCCACAGACTGTAGTGTGCCCACTGCCAGTGCCAACCACTGATACCGGGTGGCACAGTAGCTTGCGAATAAATAAGGCATTTCATTTTTACACATTAGTCTAATTTCAGTTGCCTGCCTCCTGCCAGTGTGTGTCAGGCCCACCTCCACAGACTGTAGTGTGCCCACTGCCAGTGCCAACCACTGATACCGGGTGGCACAGTAGCTTGCCAATAAATAAGGCATTTCATTTTTACACAGTAGTCTAATTTCAGTTGCTTGCCTCCTGCCAGTGTCTGTCAGGCCCACCTCCACAGACTAGTGTGCCCACTGCCAGTGCCAACCACTGATACCGGGTGGCACAGTACCACTTATCGAAAAAAAAATGACAGGCAGAGGCAGGCCACCCCGCAGGGGCCGTCGTGGTCGTGGTGCTGTGATTTCCACTGTCCCTGGAATAATGCCTAGTGTTCAGAGGCCATGTACCCTGAACCCGAAAAATTCTGAGGACGTAGTTGACTGGCTTAGACAGGACACCCAATCTTCAACAGCTTCCGCTAAGAACCTTGACGCACCATCTTCCTCCAGCTCAGCTTTGGTCACCTGCTCTCAAGTTACCACGCACCCGCCCGCCGCTGATAGGAATAGTACTAGTTAAGACACCACTCATATAGGGTGTCACAGCACATTGCTCTGTGCACGCGCAGTGCCCCAATTTGGGAGTATGAGGACCGACCAAGCTGCTTTTTCCATCTCCCGGTTCCTGAAATCAATTCAGTTTGGTGTATGAGAGTTTGGTCTGTCATTGTGAAGGCAGTCGAAGGTACCAGGCCTAAATTTTTTTCACAAAAGGCAATCCCTGATATGGGATGTAACAGGGATTAAACTGATGAGAATAGTACTACAGAAAATACCACTCATATCGAGTGTGACAGTAAATTGCACAGCGCAGACGCAGTGACCGTGGATTAAAACAAAGGGGAGGGAGCCAGCGTTTTTTAACCATCTCCCATTCGAAAAATCAATTCAATTGACCTTTCGGGGACCCTTGGTGTTGTACGTGGCTGGGTGGAGGAAGAAACCTTCAATGACATCACCGGGACGTGGCTAGCTTGGTATCCAACCTTGTGCAAATGGGGAGTTTGCGGTTGTGCAAATGGACTGTTTGCGGTGCATTAAAAGGGGAGTTTGGTATGTCAATGTCTGAGAATCGGGCGTAACCCTTACACTACCTGATCGATACAACATCATACCTGATCGTATACACACAATGGATGTTTTAAAGCATGTTATTCCAAACAATTTAGGAATGTTACGTGATTTATGCCCTTTATGGATTAAAACCCGACTCTGCGTCCACTACGTAATTTTCCATGGGAGTTTTGCCATGGATCCCCCTCCGGCATGCCACAGTCCAGGTGTTAGTCCCCTTGAAACAACTTTTCCATCACTATTGTGGCCAGAAAGAGTCCCTTTGGTTTTTAAAATTCGCCTGTCTATTGAAGTCTATGGCGGTTCGCCCGGTTCGCCTGTTCGCGAACATTTGCGGAAGATCGCGTTCGCTGTTCGCGAACTGAAAATTTTATGTTCGCGACATCACTAAAAATATGTTGATTCAGAATTTCATGGTGTCAACAAATCCCAAAAAAGTTGGGACAAGGCCATTTTCACCACTGTGTGGCATCTCCCCTTCTTCTTACAACACTCAACAGACGTCTGGGGACCGAGGAGACCAGTTTCTCAAGTTTAGAAATAGAAATGCTCTCCCATTCTTGTCTAATACAGGTCTCTAACTGTTCAATCATCTTGAGCCTTCTTTGTTGCACCTTCCTCTTTATGATGCGCCAAATGTTCTCTATAGGTGAAAGATCTGGACTGCAGACTGGCCATTTAAGTACCCGGATCCTTCTCCTATGCAGCCATGATGTTGTGATTGATGCAGAATGTGGTCTGGCATTATCTTGTTAAAAAATGCAGGGTCTTTCCTGAAAGAGATGACGTCTGGATGGGAGCATATGTTGTTCTAGAACCTGAATATATTTTTCTGCATTGATGGTTCCTTTCCAGACATGCAAGCTGCCCATGCCACACGCACTCATGCAACCCCATACCCTCAGAGATGCAGGCTTCTGAACTGAGCGTTGATAACAACTTGGGTTGTCCTTGTCCTCTTTGGTCCGGATGACATGGCGTCCCAGATTTACAAAAAGAACTTCGAATCGTGACTCGTCTGACCACAGAACAGTCTTCCATTTTGCCACACTCCATTTTAAATGATCCCTGGCCCAGTGAAAATGCCTGAGCTTAGAAATGGCTTCTTCTTTGCACTGTAGAGTTTCAGCTGGCAACGGCGGATGGCACGGTGGATTGTGTTCACTGACAATGGTTTTTGGAAGTATTTCTGAGCCCATTCTGGGATTTCCTTTACAGTAGCATTCCTGTTTGTGGTGCAGTGTCGTTTAAGGGCCGGGAGATCACGGGCATCCAGTATGGTTTTACAGCCTTGACCCTTACGCACAGAGATTGTTCAAGATTATCTGAATCTTCGGATGATGTTATGCACAGTTGATGATGATAGATGCAAAATCTTTGCAATTTTTTGCTGGGTAACACCTTTCTGATATTGCTCCACTATCTTTCTGCGCAACATTGTGGGAATTGGTGATCCTCTACCCATCTTGGCTTCTGAGAGACACTGCCACTCTGAGAAGCTCTTTTTATACCCAATCATGTTGCCAATTGACCTAATTAGTGTTAATTGGTCTTCCAGCTCTTCGTTATGCTCAAATTTACTTTTTAAAACAGCCTCTTATTGCTACTTGTCCCAACTTTTTGTGGATTTGTTGACACCGTGAAATTTTGAATCAACATATTTTTCCTTTAAAATTATACATTTACTCGGATTAAACGTTTGATCTGTCATCTACTTTCTATTACAAATAAAATATTGACATTTGCCATCTCCACATCATTGCATTCAGTTTTTATTCACAATTTGTTTAGTGTCCCAACTTTTTTGGAATCCGGTTTGTAGATAGCACATAAGGATCCTACACTGCAGTTCTGATATGCCAATAAAACCGTAACATACCGCATTTGCATAGTTGTTTGCAAAAAACACAGTTTTTGTGCTAGATAGCACATTACGATCTTACGCTGCATTTCTGATATTCCAATAAAACTGTAACATACTGCTTTTACATAGTTGTTTGCAAAAAACACAGTTTTTGTGCTAGACAGCACATTAGCGGCCTACACAGCATATCTGATATTCCAATAAAACCATAATATACTTCATTTACATAGTTGTTTGCAAAAAACACAGTTTTTATGCTAGATAGCACATTAGGATCCTATGCTACAGTTCTGATATTCCAATAAAACCGTAACATACTGCATTTTTATTTTTGTTTGCAAATAACACTGTTTTTGTGCTAGATAGCACATTAGGATCCTACGCTGCATTTCTGATATTCCAATAAAACCGTAACATACTGCCTTTACATGGATGATTGCAAAAAACACAGTTTTTGTGCTAGATAGCACATTAGGATTGAAACCTGCATTCCTGATATCCCAATAAAACCGTAACATACTGCATTTTTATTGTTGTTTGCAAACAACACAGTTTTTGTGCAAGATAAGACATTAGGATCCTACGCTGCATTTCTGATATTCCAATAAAACCGTAACATACTGCATTTTTATTGTTGTTTGTAAAAAACACTGTTTTTGTGCTAGATAGCACATCAGGATCCTGCGCTGCATTTCTGATATGTCAATAAAACCTTAACATACTGCATTTACATAGTTGTTTACAAAAAACACTGTTTTTGTGCTAGATAGCACTTTATGATCCAAACCTGCATTTCTGATATTCCAATAAAACCTTAACATACTGCATATTTTTGTGACCTAAAATGATTTTTTATGTGTCTGCCACAGGCACTGCATATCTGACAGTCCAATAAAACCATTATTTACTGCAGATACCTTGCTGCTATATAAAAGCACACTTTTTTTGCTAGATAGTAAATTTACAGACTATGCTGCTTTTCTGACCGTCCAATTAAACCGTAACATACTGCATATATATTCCTAATATAATAAAAACAGTTTTTGTGCTAGATAGCAAATTTACGTCCAACGCTGCACTTCTGATATTTCAATAAACCGTATTATACTTCATTTTTATTGTTGTTTGCAAAAAACACAGTTTTCGTGCTAGATAGCACATAAGTGGCCTACACTGCATTTCTGCTATACCAATAAAACCGTAACAGGCTGAATTTTTATTGTTGTTTGCAAAAAACACTGTTTTTGTGCTAGATAGCGCTTTAGGATCCTACGCAGCATTTCTGATATTCCAATAAAACCGTAACATACTGCCTTTACATAGTTGTTTGCAAAAAACACAGTTTTTGTGCTAGATAGCACATCAGGATCCTACGCTGCATTTCTGATATGTCAATAAAACCTTAACATACTGCATTTACATAGTTGTTTACAAAATACACCGTTTTTGTGCTTGATAGCACATTGGGATCCTACGCTGCATATCTGATTTTCCAATAAAACCGTAACATACTGCATTTTTATTGTTGTTTTTAAGAAACACAGTTTTTGTGCTAGATAGGACATTAGGATCCTACGCTGCATTTCTGATATTCCAATAAAAACGTAACATATTGCATTTTTATTGTTGTTTGTAAAAAAAACACAGTTTTTGTGCTAGATATCACTTTAGGATCCTACGCTGCATTTCTGCATTTCTGCATACTGCATATTTTCGTGACCTAAAATGATTTTTTGTGTGTCTGCCACAGGCACTGCATATCTGACAGTCCAATAAAACCATTATTTACTGCAGATACCTTGCTGCTATATAAAAGCACACTTTTTTTGCTAGATAGTAAATTTACAGGCTATGCTGCTTTTCTGACCGTCCAATTAAACCGTAACATACTGCAGATATATTCCTGATATATAAAAAAAAAAATTTTGTGCTAGATAGCAAATTTGCGTCCAACGCTGCACTTCTGATATTTCAATAAACCGTAACAGACTTCATTTTTATTGTTGTTTGCAAAAAACACTGTTTTTGTGCTAGATAGCACTTTAGAGGCCTACGATGCAGTTCTGAAATTTTAATAAAACCGTAACATACTGCATCTCCATACTGCATCTCCAAAAAAACACAATTTTTGTGCTAGATAGAAACATAGAAGCATAGAAACATAGAATGTGTCGGCAGATAAGAACCATTTGGCCCATCTAGTCTGCCCAATATACTGAATACTATAAATAGCCCCTGGCCCTATCTTATGTGAAGGATGGCCTTATGCCTATCCCATGCATGCTTAAACTTCTTCACTGTATTTGCAGCTACCACTTCTGCAGGAAGGCTATTCCATGCGTCCACTACTCTCTCAGTAAAGTAATACTTCCAGATATTACTTTTAAACCTTTGCCCCTCTAATTTAAAACTATGACCTCTTGTTGCAGTTTTTCTTCTTTTAAATATTCTCTCCTCTTTTACCGTGATGATTCCCTTTATGTATTTAAAAGTTTCTATCATATCCCCTCTGTCTCTTCTTACTTCCAAGCTATAGGTCATTTAACCTTTCCTGGTAAGTTTTGTCCTTCAATCCATGTACTAGTTTAGTAGCTCTTCTCTGAATATCCTTCTGCAGATATGGTCTCCAGTACTGCACACAACACTCCAAATGAGGTCTCACTAGTGCTCTGTAGAGCGGCACGAGCACCTCCCTCTTTCTACTGTTAATGCCTCTCCCTATACACCCAAGCATTCTGCTGGCATTACCTGCTGCTCTATGACATTGTCTGCCCACCTTTAGGTCGTCTGATATAATGACCCCTAAATCCCTTTCCTCAGATACTGAGGTTAGTACTGTATCACTGATTTTATATTCTGCTCTTGGGTTTTTACGCCCCAGGTGCATTATCTTGCACTTATTGACATTAAATTTTAGTTGCCAGATTTTTGACCATTCCTCTAGTTTTCCTAAATCCATTTCCATTTGGTGTATCCCTCCAGGAACATCAACCCTGATACAAATATTTGTGTCATCAGCAAAAAGACACACCTTACCATTGAGGCCTTCTGCAATTTTGCTGATAAAGATATTAAACAATATGGGTCCCAGAACAGATCCCTGAGGTACCCCACTGGTAACAATACCATGGTCTGAATATACTCCATTGACTACAACCCTCTGTTTTCTGTCCTTCAGCCACTTCCTAATCCATTCAACAATATGTGAGCCCAAGCTCAAAGACTGCAGTTTATTGATAAGCCTTCTGTGTGGGACAGTATCAAAAGCCTTACTAAAGTCCAAATAAGCGATGTCTACTGCACCTCCGCCATCTATTATTTTATTCACCCAATCAAAAAAGTCAATAAGATTAGTTTGACATGATCTCCCTGAAGTAAACCCATGCTGTTTTTTATCAATCAATCCATGGGTTTTTAGATGTTCCACAATCCTCTCCTTGAGTATGGTTTCCATTAATTTCCCCACTATTGATGTCAGGCTTACTGGCCTATAGTTGCCCGATTCCTCTCTACTACCTTTCTTGTTAATTGGCACAACGTTTGCTAATTTCCAATCTTCTGGGATGATACCTGTTACCAGTGATTGGTTAAATAAATCTGTTAATGGTTTTGCTAGTACACCTCTAAGCTCTTTTAATAGCTTTGGGTGTATCCCATCAGGCCCCTGTGATTTATTTGTATTAATTTTGGACAGCTGACTTAGAACCTCTTCCTCTGTAAAGACACATGCATCAAAGGATTCATTAGTCTTCCTCCCTAACTGAGGTCCTTCTCCTTCATTTTCCTTTGTAAAAACTGAACAGAAGTATTCATTGAGGCAGTCAGCTAGTTCTTTATCCTCTTCCATATACCTTCCTTCTTTTGTTTTTAATTTGGTAATTCCTTGTTTTAATTTCCTTTTTTCATTTATGTATCTGAAGAATGTCTTATTACCTTTTTTCACTGACTGAGCTAATTTCTCTTCTGCCTGAGCTTTAGAAGCTCTTATAACTTGCTTGGCCTCTCTCTGCCTCATCTTATAGATTTCCATGTCATCATCGTTTTGGGTGTTTTTATACTTACTAAATGCCATCTTTTTGTTTTTAATTATTTTGGCCACTTCTGCTGAGTACCACAGTGGTCTATTCCTTTTTTTGCTTTTACTGACAAGCCTAATGCACTTTTCTGTTGCCTTCAATAGTGCCAATTTTAAGTAGTCCCATTTCTCTTGGACTCCATTGAAATTTTTCCAGTCTGATAGGGACTCGTATACCACTGATCTCATTTAAGAAAAGTCTGTTTTCCGAAAATCTAAAACTTTTGTTTTTGTGTGGAGTGACTCATTCACTGTACTTATAGTAAACCACAATGACACTGGTGATCACTAGATCCTAAGCTTTCCCCTACAGTAATATCAGATACCAAATTGCCATTTGTGAATACCAAATCTAAAATGGCCTCCTTCCGGGTTGGCTCTCAACTACTTGCTGTAGACATAATCCCAGTAGGGAATTTTGAATGTCTGTACTCCTGGCAGAACTAGCTATTTTGGTTTTCCAGTTTATATCAGGAAGATTAAAGTCTCCCATAATGACAACTTCCCCTTTCAATGTCATTTCAACCATTTCCTCAACTAGTAGATCATCTAATTCTTTGACTTGGCTTGGTGGTCTATATATGACACCTACACGAGTTACCTTATGATTACCAAGCTGCAACGTAACCCAAACTGACTTTAAATTGGTTTCCCTGACTTGTATTAGATTAGATTTCATGCTATCTTTCACATATAGGGTGTAACGGACCGTTACGCACACAACTCCGTTTAGGCGATATTCCCTTTTCCGGATAGACCAGCAGTTACTGCAATCACCAACTTCCCGAACTGCAAACCACACGAATTCACCAACTTCCGAACAAGAGACACACGAACCCTGGAAGCAGCCGAACAGGAAAAGCAATATGAACAGCTTACACTCCTGGCAATCAGCATACAGTCAATCCCCCCAATAACGAGACGACACTTCGTTTTGAGGGTCAAGCAGAAACTCTCACCTGGGGCATACAGCCTCTTTTATTACACTCCACAAACATAGTACGGCCCACAGGGGTTTGAAATACAACCAATCAATCCGTACAATAAACACAGACACTCCCACACAAAATACAGCGACCAATCAACATACAGCCAGATATATTACAATCCCACATGCATGGTCCATTGTGCTGGCTGATTAGGTCACAGCAATGTCCATTGTGAATATTGATTAGGTCACAGGTAATGTCCATTGTGGATGATGATTAGGTCACAGGTAATGTCCATTGTGAATATTGATTAGGTCACAGGCGATGTCCATTGTGAATGTTGATTAGGTCACAGCAATGTCCATTGTGAATGCCAACTGTCATTGGGGCCATAGTCGCAGGGTAAGAGGCTAGCAAGCATGCCTCTCCAATGCCCAGGGATACATGGCAGTTTGTCACATATCTCCCCTTTGGGGGGAAGACTAACCAGGCACCTGACCTCCTGTCGGTCAGTGCCTATGTTAGTCGATCCACCAACCCACAATAGACAAATGCCAGAGTAGCCCACCCACAACAAACAGGTACAAGAGTGACCCACCCACAAGAAGCAGTTACTGCACCCGGATATTCCTCTGGGGTGCTGGGGCAACATGCTGTGGGGACTTGAGGGAGGGCAGAGGCCGACTCCACTCTGCCCAGCTGCCAGCTCTCCTACTGGTATAACCTTCAGGACCTCAGGCTCTGGACAAGGGACAAAGGGAGGGCAGAGGTCGACTGCACTCTGCCCAGCTGCCAGCTCTCCTACTGGTATAACCTTCAGGACCTCAGGCTCTGGACAGGGGACAAAGGGAGGGCAGAGGCCGACTGCACTCTGCCCAGCTGCCAGCTCTTCTGCTGGGGGGCTGGGAACATAGTCCGGCTCAGTAGCCAGGGGAACATGGGCACCAGTGGGGGTTAACATCGCCTCTGTTAACCCTGGGGCCAAGTTAGGTGTTAGCTGGGGAGGAGAGTTTGTACTTACCCCCTCCTCCTGTTGTCCCGGTGCGGGTAGTTGGGGATCTGGACAGGCTGTCCAGCATCCCTGTAGGTCAGGCACAGAGACCACGGTCCCATCTGCGCCGTCTGGGAGATTGGTGTCTCCCCTTGTTAGGGTAAGCTGCCGCTGGGGAGAGGGGGTGCTGTGTTCCTCTCCCTGAAACACAGGCTGCTGCTGGAGTGGGAGACCGCCTGTCTCCACTCCCGTAACATTGTCCTGCTGCTGGAGAGAGAGACTAACTGTCTCTGCTCCCTGTAGGACACACTGCCGCTGGGGGGAAAGGACGACACCTTCGGCCCCCTGGACTTCACACTGCCGCTGGGGGGGGGGAGGACGACACCTTCGGCCCTCTGTAACTCACACGGCTGCAGGGGAGGAAAGACGACACCTTCGGCCCTCTGTAACTCACACGGCCGCTGGGGAGGAAGGACGACACCTTCAGCTCCCTGGGGTACACACTGCCGCTGGGGAGAAGGGACGGCACCTTCAGCTCCCTGGGGTACACACTGCCGCTGGGGAGGAAGGACAGCACCTTCAGCTCCCTGGGGTACACACTGCCGCTGGGGAGGAAGGACGGCACCTTCAGCTCCCTGGGGTACACACTGCCGCTGGGGAGGAAGGACAACACCTTCAGCTCCCTGGGGTACACACTGCCGCTGGGGAGGAAGGACAGCACCTTCAGCTCCCTGGGATACACACAGCCGCTGGGGAGGAAGGACGGCACCTTCAGCTCTCCGGAACGCACTCAGCCGCTGGGGAGGGTGGACGATACCATCTGCCATGAACTGCAGGTACTCTGCTGTTATCCTCCTCACGAACTGCACAGATTTCTCCGGGGTTGGGTCCGAAGAAAATCAGCCGTGAACTCAGCTCTCTGTCAAATTCCTCCTGCGTGTAGCTGGGTGCCATGCTTGTTCTCCTGAAGTTCTTTCTTTTGTAGATAGGGCGCTGTACGGGTACTAACGTTGCCCTCACTTTGTAATCCAAGGAATGGTGTTGCCCTGTAGATGTCCTTCTGGGCTGTGGAAATGATCCCGCCGCCTGCCACCAAATGTAACGGACCGTTACGCACACAACTCCGTTTAGGCGATATTCCCTTTTCCGGATAGACCAGCAGCTACTGCAATCACCAACTTCCCGAACTGCAAACCACACGAATTCACCAACTTCCGAACAAGAGACACACGAACCCTGGAAGCAGCCGAACAGGAAAAGCAATATGAACAGCTTACACTCCTGGCAATCAGCATACAGTCAATCCCCCCAATAACGAGACGACACTTCGTTTTGAGGGTCAAGCAGAAACTCTCACCTGGGGCATACAGCCTCTTTTATTACACTCCACAAACATAGTACGGCCCACAGGGGTTTGAAATACAACCAATCAATCCGTACAATAAACACAGACACTCCCACACAAAATACAGCGACCAATCAACATACAGCCAGATATATTACAATCCCACATGCATGGTCCATTGTGCTGGCTGATTAGGTCACAGCAATGTCCATTGTGAATATTGATTAGGTCACAGGTAATGTCCATTGTGGATGATGATTAGGTCACAGGTAATGTCCATTGTGAATATTGATTAGGTCACAGGCGATGTCCATTGTGAATGTTGATTAGGTCACAGCAATGTCCATTGTGAATGCCAACTGTCATTGGGGCCATAGTCGCAGGGTAAGAGGCTAGCAAGCATGCCTCTCCAATGCCCAGGGATACATGGCAGTTTGTCACATAGGGCAACTCCACCCCCTTTCTTGCCTTCTCTGTCTGTCCTATATAGAGAGAACCCAGGTATTGTTATATCCCAGTCATTACTCTCATTGAACCATGTCTCAGTAACAGCCACTAAATCTATATTCTCAGATGCCATTACATGCCCAAGTTCGTTGATCTTATTCCCTAAACTGTGAGCATTTGTTGACAAGACTCTCAGCTTGTCATTTTTTATCCTATCAGTTCCTGGCATCTTCTGGCATTGTTTTTTCAGGGGGCAGCCGAACTGAGGGATTGTCTCTTTTGTGCCCCCCTTTCCTAGTTTAAATGCTCCTTTGCAAAAACTTTGAACTGTTCACTGAGGACATTTGTTCCCTTGAGAGAAAGATGCAAACCCTCTTTCTTGTACAGTTCTTTTCCATTCCAGCTAGAGCCAACATTAGACACAAAGCCAAATCCCTGGTTCAAACACCATTCACCAAGCCATACATTGAATTACTTAATATGCAACTGCTTGTCATGCTGACGTTTATGCACAGGCAGAACTGCAGAGAATGAGACAGTCGATGCAATCTCCCGTATATCATTACCAAGTGTGTGAAAAGCTTCCTTCACCTTTGAAACTTCATTGCAAGTCAGATCATTTGTCCCAATATGGACAATAACATCCACCTCCTTTTTCATTTTCACTTGCTTAACAATGTTAAGGATATGTCGTCTGTCCCTGCTAGCAGTAGCACCAGGACGACATCTCACAAAACCCTTTTCTTCAAACTTCACACCTCTTATGATAGAATCGCCTTCCAATAGTTGCTTACTATTAGTACTCACTATATCCTTTTTGTATTTGTCCGTAGTCTTGCATACCTTAGGCATAGGAGATAATTGTTCCTCGCCCACTGTGCCTGAGCCATCCTCCATGTTGCTCTTGCATTCTGAAAGTGCTGCAAATGAATTACAGAGAGACACAGACTGTGGGACATGTCTTCTATCAACAGCTCTAAGTCTACCAGAACCTACAGTAACCAATCTTCCATTTCTGGGGGGCCTTTGTGGCAGTGGCATTGCAACATGCCAAGCCTGAGTTTGTCTAACAGTTACTTTACAAATCTCAGATTTCAAAAATGCAATTTCCTGCTGCATTATGGAGAACTGTCTGCAGATCAGACAGCATCCAAACCTGCGAAGAGTGAAACATGAAAAGAAAGCACAACAATTCCTGCACTGAATCAGGTCTGCCATTTTAATGCAAGAAAATATTTTAAACAAAACTTATTAGCTTGTACTCACCTCCAGATTACCTCCTGAGTATCTCCTGAATATCTCTAGTGCGCTTAGAAATGCTACACATTGAGAATGATGCAAGCTATAATTAAGCAAGCTAATACTATGTTGCTATATACACACACTCCTACAACAGCCCCTCCCACAACAACAAATTTAACACCTTAATGGCCCTATGCTCATTAGCAATCAGACAATATCAACACCAGTCTAATAAATTCCTTACCTGTTCTGAAGCACACCAAAACACAGCTAAAGTTCTGCTACAGTGGAAAATTCAGCTGAAGTTCTGCTACAGTGGAAAGTTCTAAGTTAGTCTTCTGAATATCTCTAGTGCACTTAGAAATGCTGCACTTTGAGAATAATGCAAGCTAGATAGCACATTAGGATCCTACGCTGCATTTCTGATATTCCAATAAAACAGTAACATACTGCTTTTACATAGTTGTTTGCAAAAAACACAGTTTTTGTGCTAGATAGCACATTAGGATCCTACAATGCATTTCTGATATTCCAATAAAACCACAACATACTGCAATTTTATTGTTGTTTGCAAAAAACACAGTTTTTGAGCTAGATAGGATATTAGGATCCTACTCTGCATTTCTGATATTCCAATAATACCGTAACATACTGAATTTTTATTGTTGTTTGCAAAAAACACAGTTTTTGTGCTAGATAGCACATTAGGATCCTATACTGCATTTCTGATATTTCAATAAAACCGTACCATACTGCATTTTTATTGTTGTTTGCAAATAACACTGTTTTTGTGCTAGAAAGCACATAAGGATCCTACGCTGCATTTGTGATATTCCAATAAAACCGTAAAATAATGCCTTTAAATAGTTGTTTTAAAAAACACAGTTTTTGTGCTAGATAGCACATAAGAATCCTACGCTGCATTTCTGATATTCCAATAACACCTTAACATACTGCATTAACATAGTTGTTTGCAAAAAACACAATTTTTGTGCTAGATAGCACATTAGGATCCTAAGCTGCATTTCTGATATTCCAATAAAAACGTAAACCTACTGCTTTTGCATAGTTGTTTGCAAAAAACACAATTTTTGTGCTAGATAGCACATTAGGATCCTACGCTGCATTTCTGATATTCCAATAAAACCGTAAAATAATGCCTTTACATAGTTGTTTGCAACATACTGCATATTTTTGTGACCTAAAACTATTTTTTTATTTGTCTGCCACAGGCACTGCATATCTAGTCCAATAAAACCATTAATTACTACAGTTACCTTGCTGCTATAAAAAAGCACACCTTTTTTTGCTAGATAGTAAATTTACAGGCTATGCTGCATTCCTGAAAGTCTAATAAAACCATTTCACACTGCAGTTATATTTCTGCGATAAAAAAGCACAGTTTTTGTGCTAGAGAGCAAATTTGCGTCCTACACTGCACTTCTGATATTCCAATAAACCGTAACATACTTCATTTTTATTGTTGTTTGCAAAAAACACAGTTTTGTGCTAGATAGCATTTAAGTGGTCTACGCTGCATTTCTGCTATACCAATAAAACCGTAACATACTGCATTTACATAGTTGTTTACAAAAAACACAGTTTTTGTGCTAGATAGGACATTAGGATCCTACGCTGCATTTCTGATATTCCAATAAAAACGTAACATACTGCATTTTTATTGTTGTTTGTAAAAAACACAGTTTTTGTGCTAGATAGCACATTAGGATCCTACACTGCAATTCTGATATTCCAATAAAACCTTAACATCCTGTATATTTTTGTGACCTAAAACTATTTTTTTATTTGTCTGCCACAGGCACTGCATATCTGACAGTCCAATAAAACCATTAATTACTACAGTTACCTTGCTGCTATAAAAAAGCACACCTTTTTTTGCTAGATAGTAAATTTACAGGCTATGCTGCATTCCTGAAAGTCTAATAAAACCATTTCACACTGCAGTTATATTTCTGTGATAAAAAAGCACAGTTTTTGTGCTAGAGAGCAAATTTGCGTCCTACACTGCACTTCTGATATTCCAATAAACCGTAACATACTTCATTTTTATTGTTGTTTGCAAAAAACACAGTTTTTGTGCTAGATAGCATTTAAGTGGTCTACGCTGCATTTCTGCTATACCAATAAAATCGTAACATACTGCATTTACATAGTTGTTTACAAAAAACACAGTTTTTGTGCTAGATACGACATTAGGATCCTACGCTGCATTTCTGATATTCCAATAAAAACGTAACATACTGCATTTTTATTGTTGTTTGTAAAAAACACAGTTTTTGTGCTAGATAGCACATTAGGATCCTACACTGCAATTCTGATATTCCAATAAAACCGTAACATACTGCTTTTACATAGTTGTTTGCAAAAAATACAGTTTTTGTGCTAGATAGCACATCAGGATCCTACGTTGCATTTCTGATATGCCAATAAAACCTTAACATACTGCATTTACATAGTTGTTTACAAAAACACAGTTTTTGTGCTAGATAGCACATTGGGATCCTACGCTGCATATCTGATTTTCAAATAAAACCATAACATACTGCATTTTTATTGTTGTTTTTAAAAAACACATTTTTTGTGCTAGATAGGGCATTAGGATCCTACGCTGCATTTCTGATATTCCAATAAAAACGTAACATACTGCATTTTTATTGTTGGTTGCAAAAAACACAGTTTTTGTGCTAGATAGCACATAAGTGGCCTACACTGCATTTCTGCTATACCAATAAAACCGTAACAGACTACATTTTAAATGTTGTTTGCAAAAAACACTGTTTTTGTGCTAAATAGCACTTTAGAGGCCTATGCTGCATTTTCGATATTCTAATAAAACCGTAACATACTGCATCTCCATAGTTGTTTGCAAAAAACACAGTTTTTGTGCTAGATAGCACATTAGCGGCCTAAACAGCATTTCTGATATTCCAATAAAACCTTAACATACTGCTTTTACATAGGTGTTTGCAAAAAACACAGTTTTTATGCTAGATAGCACATTAGTATCCTACGCTGCAGTTCTGATATTTCAATAAAACCGTAACATACTGCATTTGCATAGTTGTTTGCAAAAAACACCATTTTTGTGCTAGATAGCACATTAGGATCCTACGCTGCATTTCTGATATTCCAATAAAACCGTAACATACTGCCTTTACATAGTTGTTTATTCCAATAAAACCGTAACATACTGCCTTTACATAGTTGTTTCCAAAAAAACACAGTTTTTGTGCTAGATAGCACATTAGGATCCTACGCTGCATTTCTGATATTCCAATAAAACTATTAACTTCGGCTGTTTCATTGTTGGTTGGAAAATTCAATTTATTTTTATAGTGAAGTAGTTGTATTGATTTACTCCATAACACTGTTGTGTCACATAAAGAAATGTATTCTGTTTATGACAACGGCCCCGCCTTACTGTTAGTGAACTTAATTGTTGACTATTGGCAGTTAAATTGTCACCTGAGATAAACCATCTGTTAGTTTGGTGGGTTAACGCAAATAATGAGGAGAACGTCAAATAAGGGACGTGGCCCTTGTCGTGGTGCTGATGGTTATGGTGGAGCTCCTGGTGCTGGGAGAAGACATGGCCGTTCAGCGCCAACTACCGCTCCAAGTCAAACACCTTCCTTTGGTGCGAGTAGGCGACAGAATCTGCAGCGTAAGTCTTCCACTTCACCCCCTTGCAAATCAGCCAAGCAGTCAGAGCCCCAAATCATGCAGGAAAGTCTCATGCTTTTTCATAACTCTGTTGGCAGGGTTTCCCCGGCCCATCCACCTAGCCCTGCCCTAGAAGAGGAAGACCTTGAATGCACTGAATGCACCTTGAATGCACCACTTTTGTTGCAGGATGAGGACATGAGAATACCGCTGCAAAACGTCTCTGATGATGACGAAACACAGGTGCCAACTGCTGTGGCTTTCTGCAATGTGCAGACCAACGAGGAGGGCAGGGGTCATGAATGGGTGGAAGATGATGTGGAGGATGATAAAGTCCTAGATTTAGACTGGACTGAAGGTCGTGCTAGTGAGGCGTGCAGTTCTGAGGAAGAGGCAGTGGTCGCACAGAGGCAACAGCACAGCAAAAGAGGGAGCAGGGTGAAAAAGCGCAGCGGCCGTTCCAGAGACAGTACGCCTGCTACTGTCCACCGCACCCAGGCACCGAGCAAAACAAGGCCTGCTCCAAGGAGTTCATAGGCATGGCAGTTCTTCACACAATGTCCTGACGACAAGACATGAGTGGTTTACATGTTGTGCCATCAGAGCCAAGCGAGGCATAAACGTTCTTAACCTCAGCACAACCTGTATGACCAGGCATCTACATGCAAAGCATGAACTGCAGTGGAGTAAATACCTTAAAAACAAAGAACTCTCTCATGCTCATCCTGCTCCCTTTTCAGCTGCTGGCTTGGCCTCGACCTTTGGTGTCACCGTGGCACCTGGCAACCAGCAAACAGAGGATGTTCCACCAACACCACCACATATGACACCATCACCAAGCATCTCCACCATGTCACATGGCAGCATTCAGCTGTCCATTTCCCAAACATTAGAGAGAAGGAGGAAATACCCATCTACCCACCCTCGAGCACTGGCCCTGAATGCCAGCATTTCAAAATTGCTGGCCTTTGAAATGCTGTCATTCCATCTGGTGGAGACAGACTGTTTCAAACAGCTCATGGCAGTATGTTGTTCCCAGCCGCCACTTCTTTTCCAGGCGAGCCGTCCCTTCCCTGCACAACCAAGTGGAGGATAAAATCAAGTGTGCGATGCGCAACGCCATCTGTAGCAAGGTCCACATAACAACATATACATGGACCAGCAAGCAGGCCAGGGCCGCTATATCTCCCTAAATGCACACTGGGTAAACGTAATGGCGGCGGGGCCCGAGGCGGATAGCGGTTTGGCGCATGTCCTTCCACCACTGAGGATCACAGGGCATTATTAGTTGCCTCCTGTTGCTTCCTCCTCCTACTCCGCATCATCCTCCTCCTACTACCCCTCTTTTACCACCCCCACATCCGGTCATTGAAAGAACCTCACCCCCAACTTCAGCAGAGCCCAGGGTAAACATCTGCAGGCGATTTTAAAACTCATGTGTTTGGGTGACAAACCTCACACCACAAAGGAGCTTTGGAGGGGCACATAACTGAAGACTGATGAGTGGTTACTGCCGGTGAGCCTCAAGCCTTGCCTGGTGATGTCTGATAATGGGCGAAATCTCGTTGCAGCTCTGGGACTAGCCGGTTTGAAGCACATCCCTTGCCTGGCGCATGTGCTGAATCTGGTGGTGCAGACATTTCTTAAAAACTACCCAGACATGTCAGAGCTGCTTCTAAAAAGTGGGGTCCATATCTGTGCGCTTTCGGCGTTCTCACCCTGCTGCTGCTCGCCTGTCTGCGCTGTAGCGTAACTTCGGGATTCCTTCTCACCACCTCTTAAGCGGCATGCCCACCAGTTGGAAGTCCACCTTACATATGCTGGTGAAACTGTCGGAGCAGCAGCAGGCGATAGTGGAGTTTCAGATGCAGTATGCACGGGTCAGGCGCTCTGCGGATCAGCACCACTTCACCACCAATGACTGGGCCTGCATGCGAGACCTGTGTACCTTGTTGCGGTCTTTGGAGTACTCAACCAACATGGCCAGTGCTGAAGACGCCGTTGTTAGCATTACAACACCCCTTCTATGTCTCCTTAAAAAAAAATATTAAGGCAATGATGGAAGAGGATGCGGGACAGGAGAAGGAGGAAGAGGGGGCATTTCGCAAGGTTTCAGGCAGGACATACAGAAGTGGCTCAGAGGGTGGGTTCCTGCATCAGCAGAGGCCAGGTACACATGTGGACAGCCAGGGTACACTTCTGGAGGAGGAGGAGGAGAAGGAACCGGTTTCACTGCAGGGTGGCACCCTACGCAGCTCAGGGCCATCACTGGAGCGTGGCTGGGGGGATACAGAGGATACAGACAATACACCACCTACAGAGGACAGCTTATCGTTGCCTCTGGGCAGCCTGGCACACATGAGCGACTACATGCTGCAGTGCCTGCGCAACAACAGCAGAGTTGCCCACATTTTAACTTGTGCTGACTACTGGGTTGCCACCCTGCTGGATCCCTGGTACAAGGACAACGTGCCCACCTTAATTCCTACACTGGCGTGATAGGAAGATGCGCGATTACAAGTGCACGCTGGTAGAAGGCATTCCCAACTGACACGGGCCGACAAGTGGAAGCACAAGGCGAAGGCAGAGGGGGAGGAGGAGGAGGAAGAGGTTGCCAATGCAGCTGTGTCACGGCCAGCTCCTCAGACAGCAGGGTTAGCATGGCTGAGATGTGGAAATGTTTTGTCACCGCGCCACAGCAAACTGCGCCACCAGCTGATAGGGAATTTGTTAGCAGGAGGCAGCATTTCAACAACATGGTGGAACAGTACGTGTGCACACGCCTCCACGTACTGACTGATGGTTCTGCCCCATTCAACTTCTAGGTTTCAAAATTGGCCAGAGCTTGCCCTTTATGCCTTGGAGGTGCTGGCCTGCCCTGCGGCCAGTGTATTGTCTGAACATGTATTTAGCACGGCAGGGGTCGTCCTTACAGACAAACGCAGCTGCCTGTCCACAGCCAACGTGGACAAGCCCACGTTTATTAAAATTAACCAGACATGGATCCCACAGGACTTGTCCGTACCTTGTGAAGAATAGAAATTTATAACTGCCTCACCCTCAACCATACATTCTTGTACTCCAGGGCACTTCTTTATTGAATCCTCTTTTTTAATTGTACCATTATTTTGGGGGCAACCCCAAGTTGAATGAACCTCTCTTCTGTCTGGGTGCCAGGGGCCTACATTTCAGCTAATCACTTGCTGCTTTGGTGCGTGACATTAACCTCTTTTCACTGTCAAATGACTTATCCTCTGTCTGGGTGTCAGGGGTCTATATTTAGTTTAATCACCTGCCGTATTGGTGGGAGATATTAACCTCTTTTTGCTGACAAATGACCTCTCCTCTCTCTGAGTGTCAGGGCCTACATAAATGATAATGGCCTGTTTCTTTGCAGGTTGACCTGAGGCCTGTGTTGCTGTTATGGGACCTCCATCCTCTGTCTGGGTTCCAGGGGCCTACATTAATGATTATCGCCTGCTGCATTGGTGAGTGACATGATGCCTGTTTTGCCGTTATGGGACCTCTCTCCTCTGTCTGGGTGCTAGAGCCTAAATTCCTGAAAGTGGCCTGTTCCATTGCTGGGTAACATGATGCCTCTTTTGCTGTTATGGGACCGCTCACCTCTGTCTGGGTGCTATGGCCTACATAAATGATAATGGCCTGTTCCATTGCAGGTTGACCTGAGACCTGTGTTGCTGTTACGGGACCGCTCTCCTCTTTGTGGGTGCCATGGGCCTGAATGAGTGATTGTTGTCTGTGGCACTGCTGGGTGAAATCAATACTGTTTTTGCATGGTTTGAACTCTCCTATTTGTGGGTGCCAGGGGCCTGAGTCTGTGCCTGAGGCCTGTGACACTGCAGGTAGGCATGAATCCTTTTTGGCTGTGATGACAACTTCTCCAACTCCCATGTATGGTTGTCTTGGGCCTGAATCTGTGAATGTGGCCTGTGGCACTGCTGGCAGACATGAATCCTTTTTGGCTGTGATGAGAACTTCTCCAACTCCCATGTATGGTTGCCAAGGACATGAAGCTGTGAATGAGGCCTGTGGCGCTGCAGGCAGACATTAATCCTTTATGGCTGTGAGGAGAACTTCAACTACCATAGCATTCCCATCTGACGCCACCCCAACCTCCTATTCCACCTCCTCCTCCAAGTTGCCAATTAATATAGGTTATTTTTATTAATTTTATTTTAAGTCATTTCCCTATCCACATTTGTTTGAAGGGGATTTACCTACATTTTGCTGCCTTTTGCAGCCCTCCAGCCCTTTCCAGGGCTATTTTACCGCCATTTTAGTGCCCAAAAGTTCGGGTCTCCATTGACTTCAATAGGGTTCGGGGTCAAGTTCGGGACGAGTTCGGATCCCGAACCCGAACATTTTCGTGAAGTTCAGCCGAACTTCTCAAACCCGAACATCCAGGTGTCTGCTCAACTCTAATCACCGATTTATTTTCCATTCTTCTAATCTGGCAGAATAAACAAAACAAAAAAAAATAAAACAAGAACAAAACAGATCCTGTGTTTTAGGCATCCATTATGCACATTTACGTGCATTTTAACCATTTCTGTCTGAAATTTCCATCTGAAAAAACAACAAAACTTGCACTGAATGCCTAACATTCAGGATCCGTTTTTTCTTTTTTTTTTTGCTCTTTAGACGGATCAGAAGAACGGAAAACAAAACGTGATATTAACCTGGCCTAAGCTCTTTATTTTCTGACTGAGGAGGCCTGCTATTTCTAGTGCCAAATTTCTGCTAGGCTGTTCATTTCAGAAACTTAATATCTGTTTTTCTTTTTTTTTTATATGTTTCTAAGTTTAGAATTCCTTTGAATGAAATGCTACGACATGCTGCAGCTCCTTTAGTTGCTTTATTCATGAAAACAGATGCGATAGCAACAGTAAACTTTAAATGGATTGAAATCACGTTTAACAGCTTACACAAAGCGGTAATGACCCATAGTTCTACTTCTGGCCATTAGGTACCAAATCAGGTGATTGCTTCAATTAATGAGTATGTTGTCAAGTAACACCATTTAATACGCATTACACATGCCTCCTTTGCACATTACGAGCAGATGGTTCCAAATTATACAGACAATCTCAGTTATGCATCTTTTTCCACTAAAACCTGGCCAGTACGGAAAGCTATTTTGAAGAAAATATGTTATTCTAAAAGGTCACTTTGCTTCTGAATTCTCTGTCCTTATTTTGTATCGTGTAAGAGTTTTACAGAACTGCTTAGGTGCAGCTATGGATATTTATGTCAGCCAGTTCTCAGCAGCTGCAGCTCTTATATATATAATTCATACATTATTATAGATGATATGCTTATCTTGGTTTGGCAAGGAAACAAAGAAGACAGAGAGAAGAATTTAAAAGGTCAAGCAGGAAATATACACAGATGGTTTAGAGGCCATATTTACTGTGTTCTGAAGCAGATATTTGCTCAAGTTCTAGCCTTCATAATGCCGGTATGTACTGATACAAAGTGTCCAGTTTCTTTTCAAAAATATTTAAAGAAAAGAGATATTAGTAACTACTGAAAAAAACAATTATAAAATGATTAACCCCTTCCTGACGCAGTTTTTTTTATTTTTTTACTCCTGGCCTTTCCGGAGCTGTAACTTTTTTAGTTTTACATTCACATAGCCGTAGGAGTGATTTTTTGTTATATTTTATTATGTACTATGTTGACATTGCATATGATGTAGTGGGAACCTGGAAAAAAATCCCAAATAAGGTGGAATTGGAAATAAATATATAATTCCACCATTGATGCAGAAGTGTAGAAAACACAGAAAATGATAAATTAGACAAGCCTGCTGGCCCATCCCCTTCCCCTTTTTTAGACCTGGCGTGAGCAGGGAAAAGTTGCAGAATGCAGCGCAAATAACCCTTTCACAGCAATCTACTCACATAAAAAATGGGCAAATTCCTGTTCGCAAATGACTCCCTTAGTCTTTGACTATTTGAGAGAATAATCAAAGAAAAAACACACAGTACATCAGTGATCCCCCAACTTGTGGCTTTCAAGCTTCATGTGGCATGTGAGCCTCTTGCTGATGTCTGCTAGATCAGTACATTTCTGGCAGGTCTAATAAAAAGCCCACACATTTTTTTGTACTGCTTATGTGACAGGAGACCTATAAAAGGCTATAATGATGCTGGGACTGGTTCTTCCTTTAGCATCAGATGTCATCCACACTGCAGCCTTCCACATACAACAGGCTGTCCCGGTACATTCACCCTGCTCCCTACTGCCTAGTATGTGCATTATGATTCCATAATAAGGCTACATGCACACGACCGTTGGTGTTTTGCGGTCTACAAACCGCAGATCCGCAAAACACGGAAGCTGCTCCACATTCCATTCTGCAATTTGCAGAACGGAACGCGGCCCATTATAGAAATGCCTATTCTTGTCCGCAAAACGGACAAGAATAGGACATGCTCTATTTTTTTTGCAGGGGCACGGAACGGAGCAACGGATGCGGACAGCACACGGATTGCTGTCCGCATCTTTTGCGGCCCCATTGAAGTGAATGGGTCTGCACCCGAGCCGCAAATTATGCGGCTCGGACGCGGACCCCAACAACGGCCGTGTGCATGAGGCCTAAGGCAGGCATGGCTTCTCATCTCTCCTCTAAACCTGCCCTCCTCCACGATCTCCTAAATGAGGGTGTGTATTGAACAGAGGGCAGGTCACAAGTAGTGATGAGTGGCATAGGCAATATTCGAATTTGCGATATTTTATGAATTTTCGGCTAAATATTCGTCATAAATTCGCAAATTTGAGAATTCGAGATCTCCAGTCATTATTTACTTTATTGCAAAAATCGGCAATGTAATATATTTGTGATAAAAATTCGCAATTAGAATATTTACGATCAACACTAAGGGGTACGCAACTTTTCTATTGGTTGCTAGTGATGTTGCTAAGTGTCGATATTCACGATAAATTAGCGATTAGAATATTTGCGATCAACACTATTCACAAATACGAATATATAGCACTATATTCTAAATATTTGCGAATTCTCAAAGTGGCGATATTTGCAATTAAAATTTGCTATTCGAATATTTAAAGGTAGTCATACATATTGTAATTTCCAGCAAGTTTATCCTGTCAGGGTAGTGAAATTAGGGCCACAAATATATACATTAAAGAAATAAGCTATCAACTTATTTTGATTTGAATGCAAAATAAATGTAGTATTTATGTATTTGTGTACTTTTGATTATGGCCGCTTTCACACAGTTCTTGTTTGGTCAGTGTTTGATCAGTTATTTTCATTAATTGTAAGCCAAAACTAGGAATGGAGGCTACACAGAGAAAAGGTATAACTGAATGAGTTGCACCTGTTTGGTGTCTTCAACCCGTACTTTGTTTTGGCTCATAGTCACTGATTGAAATTACTGATCAAACACTGACCAAATTCTGTGTGAAAATGGACACTATTTTTGGAATATGTTTAGTTCTTTAAAGGGAGTCTGTCAGCACATTTACACCTTTTAAACAGTTCACATAGCGCTGAAGCCTAAACCTAGATGCTTAAAATTGTATCTTTTTTTGCTTCTGTGGAGTTTTCAAGCAGCCAAAAACATACATTGATGCATATGTAAATGAGGGCTCGCAAGTGCCCAGGGGCGGTGTCCATCGTGTTGGAGCTTAGGCTGCTCTGCCTCTTGGGCTCATATCCCCACAGCATCCTCTGCCTCAGCCCGCCCTTCTGTTCCCTGGTGTTCTCCTTCATTCAATTGCGATCCAGTGATCTCGCGATGCCTGCGCTCTCCCTCGCTGGGCTGGGGCATGCGCAGTAGTGACAGTGAAGCTGTGCCCACAATGGTCATCGCAGTGCGCATGCCCCGGCCCAGTGAGGGAGAGCGCAGGCATCGCGACATCGCTGGATCGCAATGGAAAGATGGCGAACACCAGGGAGCAGAAGGGCGGGCTGAGGCAGAAGATGGGGCGGGATATGAGCCCAAGAGGCAGAGCAGCCTGGGCTCCAACGCGGTGGATGCCTCCCCTGGGCACTTGCTAGCCCTTATTTACATATGCATCAAAGTACATTTTTGGCTGTTTGAAAACTCCACAGATGCAAATAAAGGTACCATTTTAAACATCTAGGTTTAAGCTACAGCGCTATGTGAACTGTTTAAAAGGTGTAAATGTGCTGACAGACTCTCTTTAAGGCCCTTTTCACACGAGAGAGTTTTCCAATCGGGTGCGATGCATGACGAGAATGCATAGCACCCGCACAGAATCCTGACCCATTCATTTCAATGGGTCTGTGTATGTGAGCACTTTTTTGCGGGTGCAATGCGTTTTTTATTGATGGTTGCTAATAGATGTTGTTTGTAAACCTTTAGTTTTTTATCACGCATCAAAACGCAATGCACCCGTGCGGAAAAAACTGATTGCAATCTCAGACAAACCTGACTGAACTTGCTGGCAAAATGTTGCAAGTTTCCCTGAATGCACTCTGAAAGCATCCGGAGCCAATCCGTCACGCTCTTGTGAAAAAGGCCTAAGGCTTATTTCACTGGCTCTAATCTCCCATTCATCTCTAAATTCCCAGAGCATCTGCTCTACTCTCACCTAATCTTCGCTCTCTCCACTAACGCTCTCCTTGAGCCTCTAGAATTTGTTTTTTGCACCCTACATTCTACAGAAACTGCCCTTACCAGTGACAAATTACCTCCTGACATCAAAATGCAATGATGACTACTCTCTACTAATTCTCCTCGATCTCTCTGCAGCATTTGACACTGTAGATTACTAAATCCTCCTCACCATGATCCAATCTATCGGCTCTAAAGTGGGATTTTAACATTGACGACCCTAAACTTGAATAGGAATTAGCTATCCCATAGAAATGAATGGGATGGCTTGTAATACCCCCTGCTCACCACTGCAATGTTGAGAGCAAGCAGGTAAACAATGAAGGGAAGGGCGCACTCTCATGGAGTACTGCCTTCTCTTCAACCAGTTGATCGGCGGAGGTGCCAGGTTCCGGACCCCTGTCGATCTAATATTGGTGACCTATCCTGAGGATAGGTCATCAATATTAAAATCTCAGAAAACCCCTTTAAGGACTCCCTTCTCTCTTATCTTTTCCTTTCTCTCTGACCTCTCCTTCAGTGTATCGGTCACAGTGTAGTTTACTGCGCCACGGGTTGCTGTGTGTACTCGCTTTAGTAGCTCTCTGGTGTACTGGCTGTGGTAGATTCCATGTAGGCTGGTTGCAACAACCTACGTGGAGTTGTGGCAGCCTGTGTGTGAACTACTCCTTATGTTTGCATGCTCTCCTCCCTGTTATCTCGGTTCTGGTGGAGTTAATGGTCTGGTCTAAGTGTGTCTGCTAGTTGTCGGATGACCTTGTTATCCTGTTCTTTATATACCTATGAGCTGTGGGATTAGGGGTGCTATCCACCTGACGTGTGGATATTCCATCTGTGGTTGCCTAGGGAGACATCAAGGTCACTTTGTCTGGCTCTGTGTCTTGTGGTGCAGCTGTCTGTTCGCCCATGGACTAACTTGACATGGGGAACAGGCATCTGCTAGTCCAGTTCTATGTTTTGTGTGCAGCTCTGTCTGTTTGCCCTTGGACCAACTCAGCATGGGGCACAGGCACCTTCTTGTCTGAATGTGCAGTATGCCTTCAGTAAGAGGGCTTCTGGCTTCTACTGAGGGAAGACATCAAGTCTGTTTGTGCTGCTCTGCCTGTGACCGCCATGTGTTGTTCCCATGTCATCCAAGCATCTGCTTGTCTGTCTGTTTGTGCAGCTCTGCCTGTGACCTCCATGCGTTGTTCCCATGTCATCGAGGCATGTTTGGGCAGCACCACCTGTTACTGCCATGTGTCCTTCCAAATGGGGTCCAGGCATTTGCTTGTCTGCCTGCCTGGGCAGCTCTGCCTGTGACCGACATGCTTCCGTTCCACATGGGGTCCATCTGCTTGTGTTCTGTTTCCCGTCTTGTTTTACCTGAACTGTGTCCTGTGCAGTTATGTTTGGGTTCCAGTTCATGTGCCTGGGTTCCAGTCATTGTATTTGTGGTGCACTGGTGATTGCACCATCAGTCTCTGCAGGTAAGTAGTGATGTCGCGAACATAAAATTTTCAGTTCGCGAACAGCGAACGCGAACTTCCGCAAATGTTCGCGAACAGGCGAACCGGGCAAACCGCCATAGACTTCAATAGACAGGCGAATTTTAAAAACCAAAGGGACTCTTTCTGGCCACAATAGTGATGGAAAAGTTGTTTCAAGGGGACTAACACCTGGACTGTGGCATGCCGGAGGGGGATCCATGGCAAAACTCCCATGGAAAATTACGTAGTGGACGCAGAGTCGGGTTTTAATCCATAAAGGGCATAAATCACGTAACATTCCTAAATTGTTTGGAATAACATGCTTTAAAACATCCAGTGTGTGTATACGATCAGGTATGATGTTGTATCGATCAGGTAGTGTAAGGGTTACGCCCGATTCTCAGACATTGACATACCAAACTCCCCTTTTAATGCACCGCAAACAGTCCATTTGCACAACCGCAAACTCCCCATTTGCACAAGGTTGGATACCAAGCTAGCCACGTCCCGGTGATGTCATTGAAGGTTTCTTCCTCCACCCAGCCACGTACAACACCAAGGGTCCCCGAAAGGTCAATTGAATTGATTTTTCGAACGGGAGATGGTTAAAAACGCTGGCTCCCTCCCCTTTGTTTTAATCCACGGTCACTGCGTCTGCGCTGTGCAATTTACTGTCACACTCGATATGAGTGGTATTTTCTGTAGTACTATTCTCATCAGTTTAATCCCTGTTACATCCCATATCAGGGATTGCCTTTTGTGAAAAAAATTTAGGCCGGGTACCTTCGACTGCCTTCACAATGACAGACCAAACTCTCATACACCAAACTGAATTGATTTCAGGAACCGGGAGATGGAAAAAGCAGCTTGGTCGGTCCTCATACTCCCAAATTGGGGCACTGCGCGTGCACAGAGCAATGTGCTGTGACACCCTATATGAGTGGTGTCTTAACTAGTACTATTCCTATCAGCGGCGGGCGGGTGCGTGGTAACTTGAGAGCAGGTGACCAAAGCTGAGCTGGAGGAAGATGGTGCGTCAAGGTTCTTAGCGGAAGCTGTTGAAGATTGGGTGTCCTGTCTAAGCCAGTCAACTACGTCCTCAGAATTTTTCGGGTTCAGGGTACATGGCCTCTGAACACTAGGCATTATTCCAGGGACAGTGGAAATCACAGCACCACGACCACGACGGCCCCTGCGGGGTGGCCTGCCTCTGCCTGTCATTTTTTTCGATAAGTGGTACTGTGCCACCCGGTATCAGTGGTTGGCACTGGCAGTGGGCACACTACAGTCTGTGGAGGTGGGCCTGACAGACACTGGCAGGAGGCAAGCAACTGAAATTAGACTACTGTGTAAAAATGAAATGCCTTATTTATCGGCAAGCTACTGTGCCACCCGGTATCAGTGGTTGGCACTGGCAGTGGGCACACTACAGTCTGTGGAGGTGGGCCTGACACACACTGGCAGGAGGCAAGCAACTGAAATTAGACTAATGTGTAAAAATGAAATGCCTTATTTATTCGGCAAGCTACTGTGCCACCCGGTATCAGTGGTTGGCACTGGCAGTGGGCACACTACAGTCTGTGGAGGTGGGCCTGACACACACTGGCAGGAGGCAAGCAACTGAAATTAGACTAATGTGTAAAAATGAAATGCCTTATTTATCGGCAAGCTACTGTGCCACCCGGTATCAGTGGTTGGCACTGGCAGTGGGCACACTACAGTCTGTGGAGGTGGGCCTGACACACACTGGCAGGAGGCAAGCAACTGAAATTAGACTAATGTGTAAAAATGAAATGCCTAATTTATCGGCAAGCTACTGTGCCACCCGGTATCAGTGGTTGGCACTGGCAGTGGGCACACTACAGTCTGTGGAGGTGGGCCTGACACACACTGGCAGGAGGCAAGCAACTGAAATTAGACTAATGTGTAAAAATGAAATTCCTTATTTATCAGCAAGCTACTGTGCCACCCGGTATCAGTGGTTGGCACTGGCAGTGGGCACACTACAGTCAGTGGAAGTGGGCCTGACACGCACTGGCAGCAGGCAAGCAACTGAAATTAGACTAATGTGTAAAAATTAAATGCCTTTTTTATGCAAAGTCCTGTGCCAGCCGGTATGACTGGTAGGCACTGGCAGTGGGCACACTACAGTCACTGGAAGTCAGCCTGACACACACTGGCAGGCAACTAACCTTAGATTAAAGTGTAAAAATTAAATGCCTATTTTGATGCAAAGTCCTCTGCCAGCCGGTATGAGTGGTGGGCACTGGCAGTGGGCACACTACAGTCAGTGGAAGTCAGCCTGACACACACTGGCAGGCAACTAACCTTAGATTAAAGTGTAAAAATTAAATGCCTTTTTTTTTATGCAAAGTCCTGTGCCACACGGGATGACAGGGGTGGGCACTGGCAGTGGGCACACTACAGTCAGTGGAAGTCGGCCTGACACACACTAGCAGCAGGCAAGCAGCTGAAATTACACTAAAGTGTAAAAATGAAATGCCTTTTTTATGCAAAGTCCTGTGCCAGCTGGTATGAGTGGTGGGCACTGGCAGTGGGCACTCTACAGTCACTGGAAGTCAGCCTGACACACACTGGCAGGCAACTAAACTTAGATTAAAGTGTAAAAATTAAATGCCTTTTTTTGATGCAAAGTCCTGTGCCACATGGGATGACAGGGGTGGGCACTGGCAGTGGGCACACTACAGTCTGTGGGCCTGCAGCTCCTCACACACAGGCAGGCCAGGCAACTGCAATATGCATATAAAGGAAAAAAAAGCAGACTAATGTTGCAGCCCTAAAAGGGCTTTTGGGGTGCTGTCAGGACGCTGTCCTTACAGCAGAGATCAGATGAGTCTTTTAGGGCTGGAGTGGACACTGAATTCACTAGCCTAGCTATCAATTTCCCAATTAAATCAGCAGCAATTACACTCTCCCTCCTCTCACTAAGACTGCAGCTTCAGAATGAATCTAAAATGGATGCTGTTCAGGAGGTGGGAGGGTCTGGGAGGGAGGGTATGCTGCTGATTGGCTGGAATGTGTCTGCTGACTGTGAGGTACAGGGTCAAAGTTTGCTCAATGATGATGTATAGGGGGCGGACCGAACATCGCATATGTTCGCCCGGTAGAGGCGAACGCGAACAAGCTATGTTCGCCGGGAACTGTTCGCCGGCGAATAGTTCGGGCCATCTCTACAGGTAAGTAGCTAAGTGCACTGGAACCATCCAGGAGGTGTGACCAGTGAGCCCTTGGCTAAGTTCATCCCCACCATTAGGGGCTCTGTGAAGAATGGGGGTCATTGAGTCTCTGCCCATTGGGTTTGCCCCCAAGTCGAACCTGTGCACTTGGTCTAGTGGTATTACCTGCCACTGGTCCCTTACATGTTGGTCCAGTTTCCTGCCATGTCTAGATCTATGTGAATAAAGAATTTGTGCTGTTATTTGCATTGTATGATTGCTTGCCTTGTGTTTATTTGCCTGAAATATGTTCTAGGGGCCGGTAGGACACTCGATAGATGATGACAGTATAATTGGCTGGATCTGCTTACCCTCCTCTCCCTCTATTGGGGTTCCACAGGGTTCAGTCCTAAGCCCTCTCATCTTTTCTCTCTATACCGCCCCTATTGGACAGACTATCAGCAGAAATCATTTTCAGTACCATCTCTATGCTGATGACACCCAACTACATACTTCTTCCCATGACATCATTCCATTTGTGTAATACCCAGGAGTGGTGCTACTATTCTTTCACCCCACTACTCTTTTTTATTGCTAACACTTATGTCAATCTGTGTATTTATTTCCAGGTCCTTCACAAGTGTGCATTGATATTACTGTTATGAAACAGTTTTGTTCATGTAATGTGCCTGGTTCACCAGCAGTTGCCAGCGTGTATGGCAGATTAATCCTTAGATAGAATGGAACTAACCATTTCATTATTCCCCCCCTTTGGGCAGAAGTGGGCCGGTACTGCTTCCTACCAGAAGAGAGGGGTTGCAGTTCTAGTTTACTCTAGTTTAGACTCCATATTGGAGCTGAGCAGACCTGAAAGAAGTAGCAGCCAGAGGAAATTGTTCTTCGGCTGGAGCAGAAGCCACCAAAGGGAAGTAGCTTGTAGTGCACCCGACTCCATGCTACTTTATTTTACTGAGTGCCATGAGGGGGACAACAGCCAAGGGCACCCCATTCCAAGGAAAACAGAACCGATCAAAAGTCCAGTAACCAGACACAAACAGAGTTTAAAGGGTTTCTGTCACCAGGATTACACATTATAAGCTGTCTGACATTAGCTATGTGCTAATGTCAGATCAGCTTGATAATGTGCTTTATATGTATTTCTGATGTATATTTAAGCTAAAAAACGTCTTTTTATAATATGTAAATTAGCCTCTAGGAGCAGGGGGGGCGTTGCGCAGGATTTGGCAGGGAGACAGTGCCGGAGGCAGGAGAGGATCGCTGCCCGGCACTGTCAATCAAAGAAAGAAGGGGCGTGGCAGCAGGTTGGCGCACGGAGCCTCTAGGAGCAAGGGCAACGCCCCCCCTGCTCCTAGAGGCTAATTTACATATTATAAAAAGATGTTTTTTAGCTTAAATATACATCAGAAATACATATAAAGCACATTATCAAGCTGATCTGACATTAGCACATAGCTAATGTCAGACAGCTTATAATGTGTAATCCTGGTGAGAGAAACCCTTTAACACAGCAGAGAGAAAGAAAGCACAGTTATTAAGCATCCTGTCAGCCCAGCAGAGAAAAAGAGAAAGCAGAGTTATCAAGTTTGCCTGCCAGTTTATGCCAAAACCTGCTGGAACCAAGAGAAAGCCTGAATGTAAGAAAAGCCTGAATATTGTCTGGAATCAAGTTTACCAAAGTAAAGCTGATAAAGTTTATCAAGGTCTGACCTCAAGTTATTCTTCATCCCCTAACTCAACTATCCCCCTTTTATTTTCTTCGAAGCCTAAGCCTGGGGTCCCGCTGTATCCAGGTAGGGGCACCATGACACATATAGGCCACACCACACGACTCGGCATTCCACTAAACCTGGGACATGATAGGGCCCTGAGGGTGGCACGTTGCAGTTGTACTACATAACATCACAGATTGTCTGTCTTCGTTATCTGAAACGGAATCTTTCAAAAACTAAAACTACTTGTATTTTCTCCATCTACTAACCTATCTAAACCTGATTTCTCTATCTCAGTATGTGGCACTACCATCACACCTAGGTAGCATGTCTGCTGTCTAGGGGTTATGATAGACACTGATCTTTCCTTCGACCCCTATATTCAATTGCTTGCCTGCTCATGCCACCTGCAACTTAAATAGCTCTCTAGAATCTACCCCTTTCTTAATGTGGAAACAATAAAAACTCTCATTGTTGCCCTGATCCGTTCCTGTCTTGATTATTGTAACTCATTACTAATTGGTATTCCCTTCACCAGACTCTCCAATCTATCATGAACGTAGCAGTAAGGCCCCTTTCACACGGGCGTGATTTCAGCGCGGGTGCAATGCGTGAGGTGAACGCATTGCACCTGCACTGAATCCGGACCCATTCATTTCTATGGGGCTGTGCACATGAGCGGTGATTTTCCCGCATCACTTTTGCGTTGCTTGAAAATCGCAGCATGTTCTATATTCTGCGTTTTTCACGCAACGCAGGCCCCATAGAAGTGAATGGGGCTGCTGGAAAATCGCAAGCATCTGCAAGCAAGTGCGGATGCGGTGCGATTTTCCCGCATGGTTGCTAGGAGATGATCTGGATGGTGACCCGATCTTTATTATTTTCCCTTATAACATGGTTATAAGGGAAAATTTTAGCATTCTAATTACAGAATAATATGTAAAAATGGGAAGAGAGGGTTAAAAAAAATAAAAAAATTCTAACTCACCTCCTCCTCTTGATCGCGTAGGTGCCGGGATCATTCTTCTTTCTTCATTCTGCTGGGTAAAGGACCTTCCGTGACGTCACTGGGTCACATGGGTCACATGGTCCAATCAAAAGCTTCCATGATCGAACCATGTGATGTCACCGTAGGTCCTTCAACCAACATATATGAAGATAGAAGATGTTCCTTGCACCTACGCAGGAGGCAGGAGGTGAGTGTAATTTTTTTTAATTTTTAACCCTCTATTGCCCTGCTAACATAGTATTCTGTATTTAGAATGCTATTATTTTCCCATATAACCATGTTATAAGGGAAAATAATAAAATAGACAGAATACTCAACCCGAAACCGGACTTCAGTGATGAAGTCCGGCTTCGGGTCCTGGTACCAAACATTAAAACGTTTTGCACTTGCGCGGAAAAATCGTGCATTTTCCGGCAACGCACCCGCCTCTGATCCGGGCATCAAACGTGACGCCCTTGTGAAAGAGGCTAAGGCTCATTTATCTGTCTAACCACTAAAACTCTAATGTCTCCACTCTGTGCCAGTCATTGCACTTGTTGCCCATACGGTACAGGATTCAATTTAAGCTGCTCATTCTCACACAAAGCTCTTCACAGTGCTGCATTCCCTTAAATCTCCTCCCTCATTTCTGTCTACCATCTGTCTACCATTTCACAGCAATACTGCAGATTACGGTCATTTAACCCTTCAAATGTGACCATGGCATCTGAGAGGCCAAAAATCCAGAGGTGCATGCTTACTGGGCAGGAAAACCTCCCCCGGGCTGAGATCGGGGAATGTATTCCACTGCAGTAATGAACCAGATCCGTTTTCACTGACACAATCTGACACAATAGAAAACGGATCCGTCCTCCAGTGACTTTCAATGTCGGATCAAGATGGATCCGTCTTGGCTATGTTAAAGATAATACAAACAGATCCGTTCTGAACAGATCCAGACGGTTGTATTATCTGAATTGATCCGTCCAGGACAGATCCGCACAAAACGCGAGTGTGAAAGTAGCCTAAAAGTGAAGTCTACTAGGGCATTTTAAATCTAAGCAACATGTACATGAAAGGATATACTGTAGTCCTCCATGTAAGGAGCTGCTTATAAATATGTGGGCTCTTAGTTTTTCTTTTTAATTGTTCTCACATCAGCTCATTATGCAATGGGTCAACATGGCATAAACCAGTTACCGGTAATTATCATAACACAGCAGTGTCTAAATAGCTCCTTTCTACCTTCCTAAAGTGCCAAAACACCACATGTGGCCGTTAGACAGCAGCAGAAATGATATTTAATTAGTTGGGAAATGATGGAATCCTGACTTCCCAAAAGACCTTGAAAGATATCACCAGCATTTCAAGGATCACTGACGACACTCAAATCATCCTGAAAGATTAATTTCCTATATTCAATAATGCTAGTGCTTCTGTCATTAGTAATATTAGATTGTAAAGAACTCACGTCTGAAAATTGATATCTATGCAAAGAAAAAAAAAGTTTCACGATTCTAAAAGCATTTAGGAATATCTCCATCCACCTTGACTTCCGAATCCTTAGGTGTAGTATTATGGTAAAAAAAAAAAAAACGTGGTCAAAGCCGCACAGTCGCTAAGAGAGATCCACCTCAAAACAATATCAAATCATCATGTTTGTGGATGAGCTTAAAATATAACCTTTAATTGAGTAAGTATTAAAATGATAGGCCCCAAAACAGAATAGATATAACACAAACAGAACATAGATATCCGTAGATCACAATTTGCATGGCAATTAAATAGTGAAGGGGTGCGCGGTGGCACCAAATTAAACCAGTGTCCTACCGCACCGTTGTCCTGGTCTCGGATATGGCCAGTAGAATCAGCATTACTGTAGGTATAACTAAAACTGTGCTGGGATTCAAGCAGTATATAAACCGTACTAAGGAGCAGGTCCCAAAGATAGAGATGAGACCCTTCTAAAAAGGCTCCCAGTGTAGGGCAGTATACCGCTTAACGGAAAAATAGGCCCTCAGACTATAAGCTCTGGGCCCTTTGAAGGGTGTCCCCTTTAAGTTCTTAAGGTAGATGGAACCTAAGCTGGACGGATCGAGGAAGGGAGAAAACCAAATGAAGGTTGATGGTGAATCCCGCAGTCGATGCTGCACCTTTAGGTGTGGGAACTGTGTGGCCTGTGGAACAATTAGACAGAGCAAAATTTTCCTGAGTACGAATTTGCAACGTACATTCCGAATCCTCGATTTCATCAATTGTCGCAGCCGAGGCGTCATATATAAAATCACATGTATTTGTAATATTGAATACGTTGGAAAAAGGAAATGCGAGCTGCAGCGGAGGATCGGTGAGCACCTTAATGACGTGGCAAACAAAAAGGACACTGTTGTCTCAAGACACGTACACGAGTGCCATCAGGGTGATCCCAGCTGTCTCAGTGCGATAGGAATAGAACTTGTTCCACCACCAGCACGAGGGGGCAACTGGGACCGTACCCTATTACAACATGAGGCCAGATGGATTTTTCGGTTGAAAACAGTATCACCCACTGGTCTAAACAAACAGTTGAATTTTGGTTGTTTCCTTTGAAGATACAGACAGTTTTTCAACATGAGCAATTCCCCCTAGGGGGTCATGATAATTGGTATCATTACACTCTCTTGTTTTGCTTTTGCTTTTTCCATTTAAATTTCCACCTAGGTCATTACTTTAATATTGTGATAGGTTATTGTACCGACCGTTCGCTACTTTTTAGTATCGATATGTATATAAGAATCTTGCCTGTAGATTTTAACACCAGGTGGTGGGTAATGGGTTAATTTTGTATCCGTCCCATTACCAGTACTATTGTATCTTGTTCTTAGTCCCTGCCTTTTTTCACCGCTTTAAAATACCTCCTATTCTGTCTGTGAATGGCTGCTGGGGACGCGCCCTCGTTGCCTAGCAACTTCCCCCAGATTCCGCTCGCGTGATCATGGGTGGATAGAAACACTGACAGTATCTTTTGTCAGGTTTCCCTTACCAGGACCTTTTCGTTTGCGATCTTACCTTGTGCGCGCTATCTCCGGCGGTCAGGTGACTCGGCGTGGTGACGTTATTATACTGCGTCAACGCGCCGACAGCCAGACACACGCGCTATGCTTCTGGAGGCCTCCGCACTGTACCCTGGGAACATGTAAGCCTTTAAAAAGTGGCGCCTATTATCAGTAAGGCGCAGCATTGTCCGCAGGATTCACCATTCTGCGCAAGGAGGCATTGGGGGGCTGGTATCTATAGCCTTCCCTTGGTTTCCTCCCCTCCTCCATCCTTCCCAGCTTAGGTTCCATCTACCTTAAGAACTTAAAGGGGACGCCCTTCAAAGGGCCCAGAACTTATAGTCTGAGGGCCTATTTTTCCGTTAAGCAGTATTCTGCCTTACACTGGGAGCCTTTTTAGAAGGGTCTCATTTCTATCTTTGGGACCTGCTCTTTAGTACGGTTTATATACTGCTTGAATCTCAGCACAATTTTAGTTTTACCTACATTAATCCCCTGATGATTGCTCTTAACTGGACATGAAACGTGCATGTAGGGAAAAGGGAGCACTAAGAAGTGCAGGGCCATACCAGGTTAGTACCGTGGGAAAGGTTCCAGACGGGGTCTACCTTCTAAGGACGAGTGCCCTGTGGTGAGGCTGCTATCTATATTAGTGGTTAGGGCCAGAATTCCACCATAGGGTTACTATAGGGCTAGCTTAGACCTCGTACTGCTCCCTTTCCAAACTATCTCTCCAAGCCCACATGGGAGGAGTAATGCTGATTCTACTGGCCATATCCGAGACCAGGACAATGGTGGGGTAGGACACTGGTTTAATTTGGTGCCGCTGCGCACCCCTTCACTATTTAATTGCCATGCAAATTGTGGTCTACGGATATCTATGTTCTGTTTGTGTTATATCTAATCTATTTTGGGGCCTATCGTTTTAATACTTACTCAATTAAAGGTTATATTTTAAACTCATCCACAAACATGATGATTTGGTAGTATCATGGTACAGTCTTTCATTTACAAGTTGAGCTGTTCGTTCTGCAGACTTCTCTTTTTCCAGCAATGTCAGCCACATAAGCTGTCATGGACCTGCCTTATTTGTCAAACTCAGTTTTATAGGAATGAGTCTATGCCAAAAGACCCGTGGTAGTAAACCTAAAACATTTTTAGGTTCCTCTAATTTGGCTATTGAGGCCATCATATGGCCACAGATCACTTACAGCTAAGGCCAGGTCATGGGATAGGCAAACATATGTAGGCACATATTAGACAGTTATTTACTGTATATTATTCAGCAAAAGAAAAAGAAAATTCAAAATAGATCCTCTGAAATCAGTACCTGTTTTGGCAAAATTGACAAAATATATATGATTTTACATAAATTTTAGTCTGTCGCACAGCCAGCAGGAGGATGTGCCAAATGTATGAGGCCTGCGCCTCTGCATGAAAACGCTAATGAAAACACCAGTCTTGATAAATGTCCCCCTGCATTTTCATGCAACCACCACTAGCAGGAGCTCAGTGCAAACTAATGATCACAGCTTCCATTTCAGTTAATTGTAACTGCATAAATTCCTATGCACTGAGTTCCCCCTAGTCGAAGCAGACAGTTTTCTAATAGCTGGATTATCAGCGTATTTATGGCAATTGTCTGGCTTAAAAACATTGAGAAATATGGTGGCAGAATGAATGCCATATTTATGAAGCACCCATTCCACTTTTCTGATATAGAAGCTGGAAAAAGTGGGGGAGGTCAGGTGTGACTTGTTTAATTCCATTTTTTTTTTATTAAAATATTGCCTGCTTATTAAAACCAAAGTAAATTCATCATAAATCTGTGTGTGTGTGTGTGGGTGGGGGGGTTTGTATTGCCTGGGAACACTTAGGCCCCTTTCACACGGGCGAGTTTTCCGCGCGGGTGCAATGCGCAAGGAGGACGCATTGCATCCGCACTGAATCCGGACTCATTTCTATGGGGCTGTGCACATGAGCGGTGATTTTCACGCATCACTTCTGCGTTGCGTGAAAATCGCAGCATACTTTATATTGTGCGTTTTTCAAGCAACGCAGGCTCCATAGAAGTGAATGGGGCTGCGGGAAAATCACAAGCATCCGCAAGAAAGTGCGGATGCGTTGCGATTTTCCCGCATGGTTGCTTAGCAACGGGACCCGATCTTTATTATTTTCCCTTATAACATGGTTATAAGGGGAAATAATAGCATTCTTAATAAAGAATGCATAGTAAAATGAAGTGGAAGGGGTTAAACATAATAAAAGTTAACTTACCTTAGCCACTTGTTCGCGTAGTTGCGATCTGTCCTCTCTTTCCCAGCATCAGCTAAGAACTAAAGGACCTGTGATGACGTCACATCACATGGTCCAATCACATGGTCCATCTTACCATGGTGATTGACCATGTGATTGGACCATGTGATGTGCACAGCCCCATAGAAATGAATGGGTCCGGATTCAGTGCGGGTGCAATGCCTCCTCTTCACGCATTGCACCCGCGCGGAAAACTCGCCCATGTGAAAGGGGCCTAATAAGTTTTGCTATGATCTGTGTACTTCCCTGTTGATGATCAAACCTGAGGATAATTTTTGAGAAAATGGAGAACCGCACTCTAGTTAATAGCTTATGGTGCCAGTCAAGTGCCATGCATCCAGCGCCCCACAAGCCTCTATACCCGCTGAACAGATAAAAAATGTGACCGCAGATGAAGGTCTAATGTGACCGAAACGTCCGGTCTATGATTACTGTTCATACTCACTAAATACAAATATTGGGCCAATGGATGAAACTACTGTATGGATTGAATGAATAAATCCTTTTGAATTGCAACATTGAAAATTGCGTGCCTCAATTTTACTACACACAAACCTGAGGATAAGTGATCAATATCTGACTTTTGGAAAAACCTTTTTAACCCCTTGCCACCTAGCGCCGTAATGGTACGGCACAGCGGGACGTGACTTGCCGCCCAGCGCCTTAGTATTAGCTGCAGGGGACTGGCTGTTCCCATTAGCCGGACCCCTGCTGTATGCGCGGGCATCTGTGAAAACACTGATTCCAGCGCATTAACCCCTTCTGTGCCGCGGTCAGCGCTGACCGCGACATAGAGGCGGTTTGCTGCGAGTGAGAGAGCCCATCGGGTTCCCGTGCTGCTGTGGTGGGGACCCGATGGGTGAGAAGGAAGCCTGATGCCGTGCAGAGGCTGCCCAATACCTTACATAGCATTGGGACCTGCCTTTTACGGGTGCACAAGAGATCCAGCCCCAGGCTGTATAAAGAAATGGCACCAATAAAAACGTAACCTCTTCCTGCAAAAAACGATCCATCATCTGGGCTTACTATCATGATGCCCCCCCTCTTAATCAGCTTGGCAACAGGGATTATCCAAGTTCCACTGCACCTAGCTCCTTGACCTAACCGGGCATGTGTCTTATCTATGCCCCCCCCTAGGTTTAGGACCCTACCAATAGATTGACTCCACACTTAGTGGCTATCTCACTTTCCACAACAGTGTGGCATATGCTTTTTTGGCCTTCCAATCCACTGCATAATCCCCTGATGAGTCCCAATCTTGGGACGAAACGTGCATGTAGGGATCAGGATAGGGGCAAACTGTAGGGCCAGTTATCACTTTAGGGCCGGGTTCCGGACGGGGCCGCCCTTTTAAGGACGAGTGCCCTGTGGTAAGGTTGCTATGTCTATCTAGTTATCAGGGACAACATTCCATAGATACCACAGGAACGATTAAAAGTTACGTTTTAAATAGCAATCACTACTGCTCTCCATGCTCTTCCTGCAAAAAACGAGCCTCTGCACAAGACGATCGGTAACAGAATAAAAATAATAAGGCATTCAGAAAACGGAGACACAAAAACATAATAAAAAAAAATGCTTTATTATGTAAAACTCAAGCAAACAAACAAACAAAGAAAGTAAACATATTTGATATCATTGAGTCCGTAACAACCAGCTCTATAAAAATAGCACATGATCTACCCTGTTAGATGAATGTTATAAAAAATAAAAACTGTGCCAAAACAGCCATTTTTGGTTACCTTGCCCCCAAAAAAACGCAATATAGAGCAACTAAAAATATGTACCCCAAAATAGTACCAATAAAATTAGCACCTTATCCCCTAGTTTCATTTTTTGGGAGTTCCTACTGTAAGGGTGCATCAGGGGGGCTTCAAATGGGACATGGCATCTAAAAACCAGTCCATCAAAATCAGCCTTCCAAAAACCATATGGCGTTCCTTTCCTTCTGCTCCCTGCCGTGTGCCCTTACATCAGTTTATGACCACATGTGGGGTGTTTCTGTAAACCGCAGAATCAGGGTAAGGGCTCATGCACACGACCGTATTTTGTTTCCTTGTCTGTTCGGTTTTTTTTGCTGATAGGATGTGAACCCATTCACTTCAATGGGTCTGCAAAAAAATGCAGACAGCACACCATGTGCTGTCCGCATCAGTATGTCCGTTCTGTAGCCCTGCAAAAAAATAGAGCATGTCCTATATTTTTCTAGTTTGCGGACAAGGATAGGCATTATTACAATGGATCCGCAAAGATAACGGATCCGCAAAAAAAATGGATGCCATACGGACATCATCCATTTTTTTGCGGATCCGCAATTTGTGGACTGCAAAACACATACGGTCGTGTGTATAAGGTCTAATAAATATTGAGTTTTGTTTGGATGTTAACCCTCAATGTGTTAAAGAAAGAAATGGATTACAATGGAAAATCTGCCAAAAAAGTGAAATTTTGAAATTTCATCTCCATTTTCCTTTCATTCTTGTGGAACACCTAAAGGGTTAACAAAGTTTTAAAAATCAGTTTTGAGTAGCTTGAGGGTTGTAGTTTCTACAATGGGGGTAATGTATGGGGGGTTTTCACTATGTAAGCCCCACAAGCCCCTGGTCCTTAAAAAGTGGGTTTTGGAATTGCTTCTAAAATTCTAAGCCTAAACGTCCCAAAAAAAATAAAATGACTTTTAAAAAATGATGCCAACATAAAGTATACTTATGGAGAATGTTAAGCAATAAATATTTTATGAGGTATCACTTTCTATTTTAAAAGCATAGAAATCGAAATTTCAAAAATAGCAAATTTTTAAAAATTTTTGGTAAATTGGGGATTTTTTCATAAATAAATGTATTGACTCAAATTTATGACTATCATCAAATACAATGCGTCATGAGAAAACAATCTCTGAATTGCTTGGATAAAAAAAGTGTTCCAAAGTTATTACCACATAAAGTGACACATAACGGATTTGCAAAAAATGGCCTGGGCAGGAAGGTGAAAACTGGCCTGGGGTTGAAAGGGTTAATACTGTGAAATGAGTCATTTATGAAAAGGACAGAGAAAAAGTAGAACACACTGAAAGCATAAAAGCTTCAATCTGGTTGATGGGGGCAACACCTCCACAGTTTATCTGTACTATTCTTAAAAATAAGTCCTAAAATCACCGTTATCTTCTAAAGGTTACACTTATCTAGACTTTTAACTAAACATTCCATTGGTAACCCTTATATTTTGTAAGACCAAGGCACAAAGTGACTTGCAATCTATATTTATACATAGCACTGTGTTGGAAAAGAAAAACTCTGCATAAAAGAAAAGACGTCTAGTAACTCAGCCTATTTCTACTACCACACTGTGAGGAAAGCTAGCAAACACACAGGTGGCTCATTAAAGTTATATGGCGATACACCAAAAAGCTATAACTCTCAGCTGAATGTGACGCTTGTAAATCTCATAAAAAGTTTTTCTCTGGAAATCAAAGACAAAGGGCACAAACTTTGCAAACAATAAAGTAATATGAGTTGTTAATATTAATACAATACTGTAACAAATAGCATTAAGTATAATAATTTTTTATATTGAAGATAATTGTTGGTGGATGGTGGATTAATACAGTATTTTGTGGCATTTTATTGTCTCCTATATTCATCTCATTACAAGCCCCTTGTGATCTTCAGCTTACTACAGTTTTGCCTTTGTCATAAATTACTATCACTAAGATAATTGATGCACCTGAATATCTACAATGTTGCATTTGTTTTAACATTTGACAAATCTGATGAAAACAAAGTGCTTTGATCATTTTACAAATACAAATGCATTAGTATTCATGGCATTGAAATCAATACAGCAGCATTACAGACTACCAGAAAGATGATTTATTGTTAGCGGCATACAGTTTTGTAAGGTTATCAATTTTTAATGTTGCTGTAAAAGAATAGCAATGAATTAATCATAGCAGGTACAACAAACACGAGGGAGGCGAGCTCCATTCTAATTAATTTAAAGATAAGTGGAGATTGCATTTATGTGTTTTTAATTTATCCTCCTTTTAAGGCCTCTTGCATTACTCCCCGTCTATTTGAATGGTCCCGTAATCACAGAGATGCTTCCGTGGTGTTTCTCGCCGTGCCTCCGCAAAAAATAGAACATGGTCTAATTTTTTGTTGGTGCGGACGGATCACGGACTCATTTAAATTGAATGGGTCTGGATCTGTCCCGGCAGCCACACGGACGTTGCCCGTGCAACGGCCACACAACTACTGTGCATGAGGCCTAATTCTCAGTAGAAAGTCATCCATAAATAAATCCAAACAACGGTAAAGATGAAAACAAAGGAAAAAATGATCGAAACATTAAAAAATACACAAAAAATGTTATGTAATAAGTAACACAGAAACAATTCAGTGAATCATGTGCCGAAATGAAATATTGTCACATTTTTATGACCAGAAGTCATGACAGGGGCAAGGCTTGAATTGGCGCTTGCCCCTCATGGTCTCATTGAGACACATTATTGTGGTATGGCCATGTTTCTTCTCCTGGGCTTAGGCTATTTTTAGCCAGGATATCGGATTGACCAGGAGGCTCTGCGGTGGGAACGGGACCCCGATTTAAGTAAGGACACTCACCATCCACCTGGTTGTTCTGATCTTCAATCAAGAAAGAAGCATCCCCAGCCCGCCCTCCCAGTTCTTTGTTGCGGTCTTGTTGAATATGGAGGGGAGTTAGTCGCCCAGTCTTCTGGGTGGACGTAGATTAACTTAATGGATTTTTATGTATTTATTTAATTTAAAGGTTATTGGGACTAATGTATTGTTGTAATATTTATTGGTTAGCCCCCAAATTTAATAAAGACCATGGCCATATTTATCCATAATTGGTTGTCTGTCTTTATTTTATAGGATTTAAATAAGATTGTGTTAGTTGTCGAATATCTCACCATGTGTCGTGTGCTGGCTTGGTGGGCATATAAGGTGTGGGAGAGGCTACATGCACACATGTCTGTCATTGTTGTGATGGATAAAATGGGCGATTTATCAGAATTGCAAAAAAGGATGATTATTGGCTTTCAGGCCAGGGTGTCAGTATTTCTGAACCTGCGCAGTTTGTGAACTGTTCGCATGTTGTTGTGGTGAAAGTGTATCGTGAGTGGACATATGGCACCATTGCGACATGGAAACTGTCAGATACCACATGCCATTGATGTGAAAGGTGAACTTCGGATATTCAGGTGCACAAGGGAGAACCGACATGCTACAGTAGAACAGTTAACAGCTAAAATAAACTAGGAGGTTACCAGACAAGTGTAAAATAACAGTTCCGTGAATAGTACAGTGTATGCGGCTCCAAAGCAGATGGATGGTTATTGCACCTCTGCTAATGAAGTTGCATCTGCAAGGCTTCAGTTTTCACTGCAATATCGGAATTGGATCTTTGCTAATTAGTAAAGAAGTTCCTTCTCTGATGAATAACGTTTTGTGCCTTATTGAAAGGATGGATGTTGACTTCTCGTAAGAGAGCAAACACCCTGCAACTATTGCTGGAAGAACACAAGCTGGTGGTGGCAGTGTTATGGTCTGGGGAATATTTATGTGGCATTCTCTGGGCCCTCTCATCCCTATGGAAGGTAATGATTGCCTTCCCTAGAGAGGATATGATCTTTCATCAAGACAATGCGACACGAGCATCTGCAGGACCACCATGTTCGTCATGTTCACTGTATGGATCCTCCCACATTCACCCCCCCCCCCCCAGAAGATGTCAATGCACTGCAGACAGCATGGCTCCAGATACCTGTAACAACCTACCAGGACCTTATCGAGTTACTTCCAGCCAGTGTTGCTGCTGTCTGTGCCGCATATGATGATGATTACTCTGGATTTTAGCTGATGGTCATAATAATGTGACTTGATTGTAATTTACTACTAAAATAAGTTAAATTTTTAACTGTGACATCATATCTTTTCAATATAGAATGTATTAACTGTGTCAATATAGAATGTTGCAGGCAGGGCATTATACAGAGGAAGCTGCATAGAACAAACACACAAGGGGAATTTATCATTAAGATAATATTTTCCTTGAATGTGTGTCTGCGTACTTTGTATCAGATTTATCAAGTGTTGCATGTTTGGCACATTTTTAAATGTAACATTTCTATAGAAATATACTCCAGATTTTTATACCACCATCTAGTGGATTGAGTTTGCAACAATTTTTTTTCCACTTAAAAAAGTCATACTGATAAATCTGGGGTGGAACTAATTAACATAGCTAACCACAAGCTCTTTCACATCCACTTTACAACACTGGAGTGAATAGTTTTAAAATCCACAGATCGGACAGTAAAAATTGTAAAAGTCATATTTTAAAACTTTTTAAAACCAGAATTCTGAAGTACAGGGTATGGGTAGTGTTGGGCGGGAATATTCGCATCGTGAATTTTAATCACGAATATCGCCACTTTGAGAATTCTCAAAGATTTAGAATATAGTGCTATATATATTAGTATTTGCGAATATTTTTGATTTTTTTTCCTCTGAACCCATGATCCCTCCCTGCTTCTTGCTTGTGGGCCAATGAGAAGTCTGCAATGCATTTGTCTAAGCTTAGCAACATCCCTAGCAACCACTAGGAAAGTTGCCTACCCATTTACTATATAAGAACCTCCCCAGCAGCCATTTTCTGCAGGTTTTTTTTTAGTTCTGAGAGAGACAGCAGTGTTATTCCTGTGCTCTGTGCTTTGCTGTGTCACATTACATTAGTTAGTTACTTAGCTATATATATATATAATACAGATAGTGGGAGATAGTCAGTGTAGGTTAGCTTGTGATATAGTGTAGCTGTGCAGGGTGTTAGGCAGTGTGATAGGTTCTGCTGTCCATACATACATGCTATATACATAGTGCTGTGATGTCACAAGTTCACAACAATACTTAGTGCACCAATCACTAATATGTAGTCAGACCTGCTAAAATGTGAAGTTGCACGTATTGCGCAAAAATATGCCCATCATTAATTGCTGATTTGCTCAATCGCGAATATATCGGAGCACTCTATCTGCATGTAAAGCTAGTAATGTTTTGCCATGCCAACCATTTTCTGCAGTCTCAGGAAACTTCTAGCAGCTTGAAAAATGTAGCTTTAGTGACCCACGCCTGTATTGCAATACGCGCGTATTACATTGCAGATTTTCGCAATCAAGAAAATAATTGCGTATTCTCAAATTCACAAATATATGATGATTATTCACTCAAATATTCACAAAATATCTCAAATTTGAATATTGCCCCTGTGGCTCATCACTAATTCTGTACATACATACATACATACCACCCACATTAACATTCCCTATGATATTGTCATGTATTTGCCATCCACATGCAGCACCCCCATTTATTTTATTTTGAAATTTATTTTTATTGTTTTAAATCACAAAGGTAATACGAACATTGCCCAACGTGGGCTAAATATCATTGAGATAAATATTAAGCATGGAGTTAATTTGGGGCAAGACCACCAGATATGACTATGGGTGCCTATTTCATCATTACTACATCTCCAGCAGAAAGGGCTACATTCCGTGAACATTTTGTTAATGTGTTGCGGAGTAAAATACCAACGTGTTAGTACTTTATAAGTATTTTCCTGAAGTTTAACACACCTGGACGCCCTAACAGGGGCATGTAACGTACTTTGTATCGCTATCGGGGAGAATTGAATATTCAAGTCTGATTCCCATTGAGTAATAAAGGGGTATGTAGTAGGAAAGGATTTAGACAATAGTAATCCATACAATTTTTATACTTTGCCTTTTGGTTCTTTGACTTGTAGAGCCAATTTCTCAAATACGGTATGTTCATCTGTAACAGGTAGGTTTTTCAAGTGAGTTGTTAAGAAATGTATGAGGTGGGCGATATGAAAAGAAGAGAGATTTGTCAGTGCAGGGTGTGCTTGAAGGTCTTCATGTGTAGGTATGTCATTATCCGGGCATAGTGTCAATATAGGAGTGGAAAGTTTTTTCGCACTTTCAGGTAGAGTGTCCCAGAAATGTATAGAAGAGTGACAGAACACAGCTCGTATCTGCATCAAAGTAAGATAGTTAGGTGTCAAGTGATTTAATCAACTAGAGCAGTGATGGGCAAACTCGGCCCTCCAGCTGTTGCAAAACTATAACTCCCACCATGCAAAGACTGTTTACAGCTATCAGCCTACAGCAGAGCATGGTGGGAATTGTAGTCTTACAACAGCTGGAGGGACGAGTTTGCCCATCCCTGAACTAAAGTCTCTCCACATATTCATTGTGTATTTGGTGATAGAGCTGCGTAGTGCGTAGGATATTATTTCTTTGGGGTTGGTCTAGAAAGATTAGGAAATGTAGTGGCAGATTTGCCATATTTTCTTCCACAATTAAATCTAGCTTTCCCATACATGGTCGTATCCACTCGCAACGCAGACATATAACAGCTTTATGGTATGTGTAAAGGTCTGGGATTCCGATCCCTCCTTTTTTGCAATGCTGTGTCGTCTGCTTGAGTGGCAGTCTAGCTTTATTGCCTCCCAAAAGAAATTTGGAAAAAATACTCTGTAGTTTGGTAGTCATAGCCAATGAACTCTTAACAGATCCTGATTCAAAAAAATGACAGCTACAATGCCCCATGAGTGACACATTGATCTTTGTATATCCCCTTACAGGATTTGCCACTTAATCTCCCATAAGTGGAAACAATAGAGCTTCCATGCAATGCCTGCACAGAGCCCCTATACATTTCTAGTCATAGCACTTCCATACAGTAGTAGGGTCAGCAACAGGGGCCACTATGATGGACCAGGAAAACAGTTTATATTAGCAGAGCCACCTTTTACATTCTGATATTCTTATAAGATTATAATTTATATATATTAATATTAATACTCAATCACACAAAAATACTACAGCTCAGTACAACATTGAAGTAGATTTCTATGGGACATAAATGCATCTCTCCAAGGTTTTTTCTCCCAGATTCCATATGACTGACCCAAAGATATTGCGGCTTACTCTCGCATGCTGAATTTCAGCTTTCTGATTCTCTGGAAGCATTGTTCTAGAGATGAGTATCTCTGCAATATGGTATCATATGTAGAATCTTATGTTAAAACCCAGAATGGTTTATTCATGCTTCTCAATGAGCACCACCCCTTTAACAGTGACCTTCACACCACATAGTGCCTATCTCTTTAACAGTGACTTCCACAGTGCCGGCCCCTTTAACAGTGACCTCTACAGTGCCCGCCACTTTAACAGTGACCTCCACAGTGCCTGCCCCTTTAACATGTGACCACCTCTTTAACAGTGACCTCCACAGTGACCGACCCTTTAATAGTGACCTCTACAGTGCCTACCCCTTTAAAAGTGACCTTCACAGTGCCTGTCCCTTTAACAGTAACCTCCACAGTGCCCGCCCCTTTAACAGTGACCTCCACAGTGCCCACCCCTTTAACAGTGACCACCCCTTTAACAGTGACCTCCACAGTGCCCGCCCCTTTAATAACAGTGACCTCCACAGTGCTCGCCCTTTTAATAACAGTGAACTCCACAATGCCTGCCCCTTTAATAGTGGCCCCTACCCCCCATGCATGTAGCAGTGTAGTTGTGCCATCATACATCATATGACTGAATATTTAAGGACCTGCGAACAAATAAAGGGAATCTGTCACCTGCATATTACCCAATTTTTTTTCCCATTAATCCAGGTGTAATAAATTACCTTATTTCGATATGTCGTCTTCTTTTAATTGTGTGTCTTGTATTCTCTTCAAAAAAACGCTTTATCCCATATGCAAATTAGGCTGTAAGGAGCCTAGGGGGGAACGCCCCCCTGATGTGCCCGGCCTGCCTAAATTTGAAATATAGGAACACCTCCAGCATATAAAATCGCCTTCGAGAGGCGAGGCTAAGTGCTAACAAGGACCCCCCCCCCCCCCGCTACCTCCGCTCTCTGCCAGAAACATCCCGAAATCTCGCGCAGGCACAGTTGCTGTTGCCCTCAGTTGCCACGATCGCGCAGGCACAGGCAATTGCTGGCACTGCGCCTGCGCGAGATTTCGGGATGTTTCTGGCAGAGAGCCGAGGTAGCGGGGGTGGGGATTGGGTTGGGAGCACTTAGCCTTGCCTCTGGAAGGCGATTTTACATGCTGGAGGTGTTCCTATTTTTCAAATTTAGGCGGGCCGGGCACATCAGGGGGTGTTCTGGGGAACCTTGGAAGAGGAAAAATGCCCCTCTAGGCTCCTTACAGCCTAATTTGCAGTATGATACTGTCTACTAAACTGTGTATGTAATTCTATCCTCTGTGACACTGTCTGCTGAGCGCGTATCTAATATTCTATCCTGTGTGATACTATCTGCTGAGTTGTGTATCTAATCCTATCCTGTGTGATACTGTCTGCTGAGCTGTGTATCTAATCCTAACCTGTGTGATACTATCTGCTGAGTTTTGTATCTAATCTTATGTTGTATGATACTGTCTGCTAAACTGTGTATCTAATCCTATCCTCTGTGATAATGTCTGCTGAGCGCGTATCTAATATTCTATCCTGTGTGATACTATCTGCTGAGCTGTGTATCTAATCCTATCCTGTGTGATGCTGTCTGCTGAGCGTGTATCTAATATTCTATCCTGTGTGATACTGTCTGCTGAGCTGTGTATCTAATCATATCCTGTCTGCTGAGCTGTGTACCTAGTAGTTGATTTTTAACTTTATTTTTTCAATCCCTGTTGGCTGACTGGGAGGGGGCATGGCCTAACTGGATTGGGGCGTGTCCTTTTGAACATCTCAATCTAAGAAAGCAGCACTGTCCTCTCTGAGTGTGAGCTGCAAAGAGAAAGTCACCGTCCCTTCCACCTATGCAGCTGACAGAAGTTGATTTTTAACTTCATTTTTCACTGTTTGCTTAGTGGAAGGGGGGGTGGCCTAACAGGATCGGGGGCGTGTCCTTTTAAACAGTTCACTGTAAGACAGCAGCACTGTTCTGTCTGAATGTGAGCTGCAGGAAGAAAATCACTGTCCCACCTCTGGAGGGGGTGTGGCCTAACCAAATCAGAGGTGTGGCTTATCTGGACCTGGGGCAGGGTTTTAAGGGTGACTTGAATGGCCACCCTACTTTCCCCTTGAACTGTGACCTCCCTAGCACTCTGCCCCCTTAACAGTATCATCCACAGCGCCCTGCCCCTTTAAAGCTAACCTGCAGCAGTGAAGAGAAATGGCTTAGTTGTTATGGAAACCTCAGGTAATAAGGTACTTAGTGCTATTAGGCCATGGTTTTACTTCAATAGCGATTATCCTGGTGACAGATTTCCTTTAAACGTCATCTAGAGCAGTGATGAGACTTGGCTGAGTTGTTATGCTTACCTGGAGTAAAAACTGTGTGTGTGGAGATAAACTGTCAGGGAGCAGTAAGTGACAGTTTGAATTCAAGTTAAAGGCTTTGCTGCCTTGTATTGTTTATAAGCAGGTCATATTTTGGGAATATCTCAGGAACGGTACTGTACGTCCTAGAGAGCTGAGACCTGGTCTAAAACCTTCCCGGACACCTAATGTACCCGTGTGCCAGATTTGGTGAAGATCGGTCCAGTCGTTTAGTCGTGCATAAAGAACGTCTAGACAGACGTCTAGACAGACAGAAATTTATTTTTATATATATAAGAGATATAAGAGCTTAGAATGTGTGTTTTTAATACTGAGCTTACTGTGCTGTCACTGCTTTCATCTAAAGATATTTTACTGCTATGGGATTTGAGGATATTATCTGGAGGTGAAAAAAAAACATGCTATTAACACAGTGAATGGAATATAGGCATCGAGAGATCCCATATTTTTGGATAAAAAAATCCAGGTTTTAAATTTTTTAAAGTGGTCAAAAAAATTCACAAAAATGCTAATGTTGAATAATGTCAAATAATAAAAATGCATTACTCTTGGCTTGGTCCTGAAGGTATAAAAAGGCATTATAAAAACCGGTGGATGGCTTTTTGGATATCATTTTTTTGAAGTCACTCCATGTATTCTATTTCTCCTAGCTTTAACGTTTTCTTAATTTAGACTTTTAGCATACTTAACTATATTAGTCAGGCCATTAATCTGACCACAGAGAGAGCCAACCCTTGGTGACTCAATTAGAGCATTTTACTAATCAATGCAAAACTCCTTTGCTTTACATCTTTATCTAGGCTTATCAAGAGAACAATAGAGCTGTCATCCCAATTACACACCTACTATTATAGTGAGGATTACCCTTCACGTAACATCTTCTATTCACAGCAGCAGTCAATTGACAATTGAGGACCTATGTATATGCGAGGTATTATTATTGTTGTTGACTGCTACAGAAGGACAGTATTTTGGATTCAATCTTTAATGTACTGCCAAAATGAAAACAGACAACGGTATAAACAATGGTGTTTATGAATATTGAGTTAAAAAAACACTCCTTTTTGAAACCTCCCTTAAAAACATAATCATTATTAGATTGATAAATTGACTAAAGATGTCTTTTTCCTTAAAATTAGGATTTTATCAATAAATTATGTGAGAAAACTTGCTTTAAAGTAAGATTGAAAACAAATTATTAAGAAACACAGAAATCAAACCCTAGTGAAGATAATGTATCATATTTGCCGAGGTTTTAGCAATATGAAAGCAGAGTGCCGAGGTCTAATCAAAATGATAGGAAGTCTATGAATTCTTTTTCATAAAGATATAAAAGAATGCATAATTGATGAGAGTAAAATATTTCACCTCCCTTTGGGAATAGATTTTCCTTCTCATCTAAATCAAACTCGTTCTTTTAGTATGATTTTTAAAACCACTCAGACTCTGTAGATTATTGCATCAACCTTTACTCCTCTTGTGATTTTGGAATTCTGATTGCAATTAGTTCTTTCTTTAAAAATCTTTACAAATTATCTCCATCCATGTTATTTTATATTCTAGAACATCATTCTGAAAAATATGACTAGCTAGATGAGATGGCATACAGTAAAATATATTCAGTAGTATCAGGATTATCTCACTCATACATTCATATTAGAGATTAGCAAACTTCTTTACATTTGTTTCTGGTTCTAATAAATTGTTAAAAAAAATTTCATTAGGGGCTGAATCAATTCTACCCAAATCTAAAGTGATCTATTTGGCCTTAAAATTGGTGTATGACACCAGGACTCCAATTTCCTAGGACTCCAAATTCCTATTTTTTTCCTGCGTCTTTCTCAATTTTTTTTTATTTTTCTCTCCTCCCTCCTTATAAGCTCTCTAACACAATGACAGCATAGTTACATAGTTAATACAGTTGAAAAAAAGACATACCGTAAGTCCATCAAGTTCACCCAAGGGATTGGAGGGGACATGAATTTTAGAAAAAGGGGAGTGAGACCCATATTTCTACACATTTTTATAAGCATTAATGTAATTTACATTAAAGAATTCAGGTAAACCCTTTTTAAAATTGTCCACTGTTCTTACTGTGACCATATTCTGAGGCAATTAATAATGCCAACGCAACTCAATCACAATACAATGCGTGACTATACAATATATCACCGAATAACCATAAAGGGACACGCAATAACAACAGATATATACATAATGTCAATATCATAGAATATATGATGGCAGTACAAATGGTAGCCAAGACATGTGACTCCCCTCCCATGCACAGAAGGCCAGGATTATCTCTCCTATACAGGGTAAGTGAAAACCCTATCACAGTGCTAAAAAAATAATTACTCCCCCAATATAGAATATAAAAGTGGAACAGTGCCTAACTGAACTAGCCTGATGGGCAATTATGCACATACAATACGGCAACGAGGCACATATATTCCACAATTAGTATACCTGAGGGACACTTGAATAGGAGGACACGGGCTTCTAGCTGAGAGGAGAGCCCACCCAGACATACGTTTCACTCCGCTTTCTCAAGGGGCGTATCTCGGATGTCTTGGCTACCATTTGTACTGCCGCCATATATTCTATGATATTGACATTATGTATATATCTGTTGTTGGTCTTTTTATCAACTAATAAAGCTTTGAAATTTCTATTGCATGTCCCATTATGGTTATTCGGTGACATATTCTGAGGCAGTCTATTCCACAGATTCACAGTTCTTACAGTAAAGAATCCTTGACGACTTTGGAAACTGAAATTTTTCTACTCCAGGCGGAGGCAGTGCCCCCTTATCTTTTAAAGGGATTTTACATGGAACAGCTTTTATCCATATTTATTGTACAGCCCATTTATATATTTTTATAGGTTACTCAAAATTAAATAAATGTGATTATTTTAATCTTTCCTCATAACTAAGACCCTCTATGCCCCTTCTCAGTTTAGATGCTCTCCTTTGTACTTTTTTCAGCTCCAGAGCATCCTTTTTATGGGCTGGTGCTCAGAACTGAACTGCATATTTCATTACCACACCAAATCTTTGTGAAGTGGCAATATTACATCCCTGTCCCGCAAGTCCATTCCTCATTTAATATATGACTAGAGATGAGCGAATAATTGAAAAGTTTGATTCGGCTGATTCGCTGAATTTTACAAAAAAATTCGCTTTGTGACTAATAACTTTGTCATGAAGCGCATTTTTTTGTAAGTAACAGGTGCAATGACAGGGAGATTCGATAGCGCCGCCCCTGTCATTGTACCCCTCAGATACCGCGTTCATACATGATGGCGGCATCTGAGTGTAAAAACAGTGCAAAATATACAATAAATTTTTTTTTTATTCAAACTTACCGCCTATATTTGCTCGTGACGGGCTGGCCGCTGCCCTCTTGCTTAAAGATCTGGCGCGAAATCTCGTGCGGGGTCGTCATACATCACCACACACGGGATTTCGGCCGAGATCTTCAATCAAGATGGAGGCTGGGGGCCCATCGAGAGCAAATGGAGGAGGTAAGTTACATTTTTTTTGTTTTTTACACTATTTCAGGTTAAATCGATTCGCTGACCCGAAGCACAAGGAAATTCGGCTTCGAAGCAAATCAAATTTATCCTGAAATTCGGATCAAATTCCACTTGGTGGGATTCGATTCGCTTATCTCTATATCTGACACAATCCTGCTAGCCTTAGAAGCAGCTGATTGACTTGTATGCTATTATTTAATCTATGATCTACACTTAAACACAAATGCTTCTCTAACGGTGACTCTCCCAGTGTTACATCCTCTAGTACAGTCTACGGACATCTTCCATAGACTGCACAGTAATAGATAGCTTGGTGTATTCTGCAAAAAAAAATAAAAAATGGTGCTATTCATTCTATCCTTAATATTATTAATAAATAAATTAAATAATAGGGGACCCACCACTGAACCTTGGTGCACACCACTTACAACCCGGAACCATTCAGAATAGCAATAATTGACCACACACTGTTGACACTGTTCTTCCGACAGTTTTCAATACAGTTACAAACTATACTTTTTATGCCTATAGACCTTATTTTACCTATTAAGGGAGTCATTTAATAAACAGAAATATACCTAAATCAGGCGTATTTCTGGCACAGATTGCAGCACAAAGATCCTTTGTGCTTGCAATCTGTTACTACTCTCCACTCCCGCCAGGTCTAAAAAAGTGGGTGCAGTGGGGGTGGAGAAGAGGCCTGTCTGATTTATCATTTTTTATGCCTATTTTAGTCATACAAAATGGTCTAAATGTAAGACAGCTAGGAAACTGTCTTACATTTACAAGCGGCAGTCGATCTGCCAAAGTTATGAAGATGACTGTGCCTCTTAATAACACCACCAGGTAAATGTGCCCCTAAATGTCTAAAAAAGACAGTATCAAATGCCTTTGCAAAATCTAAGAACACTACATCTGCCCCTCTGTCCAGGCTTCTAATCACCTCCTCATAAAAACAAAGCAGGTTAGTCTGTCAACTTCTTTCCTTAGTAAATCCATGCTGGTTATCACTAATGTTATTATTTACAGTTTCCTGATCCTTTATATAGTCCTTTAAGAGTCCTTCAAATATTTTCCCACAACAGAAGTTAAATTTACTTGTGTATAATTAACTGTGGAAGACCTAGAGCCCTTTTTGAATATGGGCACCATTTGCCTTGAGTCAGTCACTTGCCACTGTACCAGCCTCTAAAGAATCTCTAAAAATATTATCAGGGGCACAGAAATTCCTGAACTAAGTTTTTAAAAGACTCTTGGGTGTAATCCATTTGGACATGGAGCCTTGTCCTCAGTATCATTATTTGACAGTAGCTCCTCCCAGTCTATGCCCCGAAAGGTTGTTCTCCACCCAGGAAAATTAGCCTTTTAAAATTCAGTGTTTTTGCTCTCCCAACCAGAGTTAGCTTTTTATAGTTCAGGGGGAATATAATTATATTGTGGTCATTATTACCTAGTAACATTTCCAACAAACAACTCTGCATTGTTAGAAATTACTAGATCCAACAAAGCATCGCCCCTAGTGTGATCTTCTACAAACTGGCCCATAAATTGGTCCTTCCGCAAGTTGAGGAATTTTCTCACTTTTGCAGTTGAGGCAGAACCATTACCACAGTCACGGGAAGTTAAAATCTCCAATTTTGACCACTGTAACAGCCTGTGCATCCTGCTCTATTCGGTTATATAGCTGAACTTTCATATTTATCTCCCTAATCTCCCACTGTCTCTCTAGTGATGCTCGTGGCTCTGGTGGTATTTCTGAAAACATGACCTTGTAGGTCCTGGACTTTAGCTTCTCTTCTAGTTCACTAAAATCATTTTTAAGGACATTCATCATTCCCTGACTTTGTCATTGGTATCATTGTGTACCATGACCACCAGATCATTGACGGATGACCCTGTCTGTCTGCCAAATGATTATGTCCCCTAACACCAGCACATGCCTGACTTTTGCTGCACTCCTCTTGCTATCCTTCCTACAGAAGTCATCCTCCTGGGCTTTTGGCCTTTATATCAGCCAAACAGTCTTATCTACTAGGGCGTCCCAGCTAAGGACTACCCTCCCTGGCACTTCTACTCGTATCAATTCATGTAACATTAACCCAACTACTTACCCCATAATCCTAATCTCGTCCTCCTTCACCCACCTCTATTTCACTAACCCCAGCCAGTGCCTGGACAGTGAGGTCTAAGCCTATCTCCAAGTTTGCAATGCTTTTGCATGTTGCAATCTGCCCATTTAGTAACAGTACTAGTAACCAACAATAGTAAACAACTACACTGACATACACTCACCTAAAGAATTATTAGGAACACCATACTAATATGGTGTTGGACCCCCTTTTGCCTTCAGAACTGCCTTAATTCTACATGGCATTGATTCAACAAGGTGCTGATAGCATTCTTTAGAAATGTTGGCCCATATTGATAGGATAGCATTTTGCAGTTGATGGAGATTTGAGTGATGCACATCCAGGGCACGAAGCTCCCGTTCCACCACATCTCAAAGATGCTCTATTGGGTTGAGATCTGGTGACTGTGGGGGCCATTTTAGTACAGTGAACTCATTGTCATGTTCAAGAAACCAATTTGAAATGATTCGAGCTTTGTGACATGGTGCATTATCCTGCTGGAAGTAGCCATCAGAGGATGGGTACATGGTGGTCATGAAGGGATGGACATGGTCAGAAACAATGCTCAGGTAGCCTGTGGCATTTAAACGATGGCCAATTAGCACTAAGGGGCCTAAAGTGTGCCCAGAAAACATCCCCCACACCATTACACCACCACCACCACCCTGCACAGTGGTAACAAGGCATGATGGATACATGTTCTCATTCTGTTTACGCCAAATTCGGACTCTACCATTTGAATATCTCAACAGAAATCAAGACTCATCAGACCAGGCAACATTTTTCGTGCTCGTGCAAATTGTAGCCTCTTTTTCCTATTTGTAGGGGAGATGAGTGGTACCCGATGGGGTCTTCTAATGTTGTCTTCACAAATGGTTTGCTGCATACCTCAGGTGTAACGAGTAGTTATTTCAGTCAACGTTGCTCTTCTATCAGCTTGAATCAGTCGGCCCATTCTCCTTTGACCTCTAGCATCAACCAGGCATTTTCGCCCACAGGACTGCCGCATACTGGATGTTTTTCCCTTTTCACACCATTCTTTGTAAACCCTAGAAATGGTTGTGCGTGAAAATCCCAGTAACTGAGCAGATTGTGAAATACTCAGACCGGCCCATCTGACACCAACAACTATGCCACGCTCACAATTGCTTAAATCACCTTTCTTTCCCATTCTGACATTCAGTTTGGAGTTCAGGAGATTGTCTTGACCAGGACCACACCCTAAATGCATTGAAGCAACTGCCATGTGATTGGTTGACTAGATAATTGCATTAATGCAAAATAGAACAGGTGTTCATAATAATTCTTTAGGTGAGTGTATGTAGCAATGAGTAAATGTATAGTCAATAGTGTTAACAAGCAGTCTGTTTAAAAACACACCGCACAGTCAAATTTGTTATCCTTTTTGAAATTAAAAAAAGTTCCAAAAATTGTCACTGACTGGGGCAGATGCCATGTTAATACACACCCATCAGTATTGGAAGAAGTAGTGTCTGGTTGTGTTGTGAATAAGCTTTCTAAAATTCTCACTTTTTTTGGATCTGGAACCTTACGGACAAGGCATGAGATTTGCGGCTATGAAGAGATAATAGTAGTGGCAGCAGAACAGTATAGAACATGATGGATGATGCAGGAGATGTGTGGCTGTGTAGCTGTGTGGAGGGGTAGTAGCAGTCTCCATAATAGCTGTGGATGTAGCAGCAGTACTGTACAGAACCTGTTGAACAAAGCAGGACATATTTGGCTGTGCAATAGCAGCAGCAGTACGGTATGGAACTTGAAAGATAGTAGATGTGCAGCTGTGCAGGGGTCATATTAGTGGCATTAGTAGCAACATAGTATGGAACCTAACAGACAAGGCAAGAGATGTGTGGCTGTGTTGGGGTAGTAGCAGTGACAGTAATAGCCGCAGCAGCAGTACAGGATGAAAACTGATGGATATAGGCATCTGCTATGCAAAAGCTGTGTCAACCTTTGTACATAGAGTATTCTGGTAATACAGCAATTCATGTAAAGTATGCGTTTCATGTATTTGTGTTGGAAGGAAATATGTCACCAAAAATTTTATTTGCCAGTTAAAACCAGATAGTATCACATATCATTTTTTCTAATCTGTTTCTATTTTCTGATTGTAGATTTTTTTATTTATTTCATTTCCTGAACATTATTATGGGGGCTGCCATCTTGCCTGAGCTGCTGTTAACAGCATTTGCACAGCATTAAAAAAATTGCTTTGTGGCAGCTCTGTGATGCATAGACACAATGGTAAGGAGGGACCTCACTGACTTCTATGGGAGCGTTTTCTAGGCATGTTCTGTGCCATGTGCAGAGGTCATTGTACAAGGGAAGAATAGATAAGATTTGACAATCACCTACTGTGAACGGTGGATCCTGTCTTATCTATACACAGAGGTGATATCATTACAGGCAGGATTAGAATGATTTAACTGCAGTAAAGTAATCTGTACAAATGAAGAAGCTGCACCAATTATTAGAAATAGTGGCCAGTGCAAAAACTGCAGGATTTTTGGGTTTAGTTTAAGTAGAAAAAGTGACATGGAAAATTAAAAACAACATCATCAAAAATTATTTAAAAATATGTTACACATAAAGAAGTGATTTAAACAGCAGGTCATTTTCTGATGACACTTTCCCTTTAAGGTGTTAAAAGGCGATATTTGCATACACCACTAAATGGGGCTGTTGTCACCCTCTCTATATAGAAGGGAGGGATTAGGACAGAACAGTTCAGTGTCAGTGTGTGTCAGTCTAAGGTCGCATTTACTCATACGTGGATTTTCACGGACCACGGTTAGTGAAAACCCAGCCTGCTGTCCTGCTGAGTGCACGAGCGCACGGCGTCATTGGTTGCTATTGGTGCTTCAGGCCTCAGCCACTGATCAGTAATACACTCGTATAGAACATACAAGTGGGTTCAAACTCTCTGAACAGGAGCAGACTGTCCATCTGCATATGAGAATCTCCACATCCTGCAGAGGACATTGTGAAAGAAACAGCAACCTGTAAAAAATAATAGAGCCACTGAGGAAGGAGTGAGTACACTCCGGAATACATTTCACAGTTATTGAACTTTTTAACCACTTCTTTTGCATACAGAATAATCTCCTTTATGAAAAGATACCAGTGGAAGAACTCCCTTTGCATTGTAACTTGAATGACCACTAGCATAACCCAAATTGAGAATTGAATACTACTGTAGTGGATCTCAATGCAGTACGCTCACAAGACCTGAACCTGAACACACAAGTGCTGCAATCTACAACCTGGCACAAGATACGAGCGAGAAAGTCATACAAAGTGCCAGCGGGTAAGTTACAGAACTGACAGTTACAACTTATGCAACATCAAGTAGGTGCAATAGTGATCACTGCACTTACTGAAACAAACTTACATGATACGAAAGATAGCTCCGAAGCAAGATGCTGTAAGCATGTGTTCAAAGAATATGGCTGCATAATTTAAATGTCAAAGGCAACTACGGTATAAGACATGATAATTTCACTGATTCAAATATACAGTCGTGGCCAAAAGTTTTGAGAATGACACAAATATTGGTTTTCACAAAGTTTGCTGCTAAACTGCTTTTAGATCTTTGTTTCAGTTGTTTCTGTGATGTAGTGAAATATAATTACACGCACTTCATACGTTTCAAAGGCTTTTATTGACAATTACATGACATTTCTGCAAAGAGTCAGTATTTACAGTGTTGGCCTTTCTTTTTCAGGACCTTTGCAATTCGACTGGGCATGCTCTCAATCAACTTCTGGGCCAATTCCTGACTGATAGAAACCCATTCTTTAATAATCACTTCTTGGAGTTTGTCAGAATTAGTGGGTTTTTGTTTGTCCACCCGTCTCTTGAGGATTGAACACAAGTTCTCAATGGGATTAAGATCTGGGGAGTTTCCAGGCCATGGACCCAAAATGTCAACGTTTTGGTCCCTGAGCCACTTAGTTATCACTTTTGCCTTATGGCACGGTGCTCCATCGTGCTGGAAAATGCATTTTTCTTCACCAAATCGTTGTTGAATTGTTGGAAGAAGTTGCTGTTGAAGGGGGTTTTGGTACCATTCTTTATTCATGGCTGTGTTTTTGGGCAAAATTGTGAGTGAGCCCACTCCCTTGGATGAGAGGCAACCCCACACACGAATGGTCTTAGGATGCTTTACTGTTGGCATGACACAGGACTGATGGTAGTGCTCACCTTTTCTTCTCTGGACAAGCCTTTTTCCAGATTCCCCAAACAATCGGAAAGAGGCTTCATCGGAGAATATGACTTTGCCCCAGTCCTCAGTAGTCCATTCACCATACTTTCTGCAGAAGATCAATCTGTCCCCGATGTTTTTTTGGGAGAGAAGTGGCTTCTTTGCTGCCCTTCTTGACACCAGGCCATCTTCCAAAGGTCTTCGCCTCACTGTGCGTGCAGATGCCCTCACACCTGCCTGCTGCCATTCCTGAGCAAGCTCTGCACTGGTGGCACTCCGATCCCGCAGCTGAATCCTCTTTAGGAGACCATCCTGGCGCTTGCTGGACTTTCTTGGACGCCCTGAAGCCTTCTTAGCAAGAATTGAACCTCTTTCTTTGAAGTTCTTGATATAAATTGTTGATTGAGGTACAATCTTAGTAGCCACAATATCCTTGCCTGTGAAGCCATTTTTATGCAATGCAATGATGGCTGCACGCGTTTCTTTGCAGGTCAACATGGTTAACAATGGAAGAACAATGATTTCAAGCATCACCCTCCTTTTAACATGTCAAGTCTGCCATTTTAACCCAATCATCCTGACATAATGATCTCCAGCCTTGTGCTCGTCAACATTCTCACCTGAGTTAACAAGACGATTACTGAAATGATCTCAGCAGGTCCTTTAAAGACAGCAATGAAATGCAGTGGAATTTTTAATGGCAAAGAAGGACTATGCAATTCATCTGATCACTCTGCATAACATTCTGGAGTATATGAAAATTGCTATTATAAAAACTTAAGCAGCAACTTTTCCAATTTCCAATATTTATGTAATTCTCAAAACTTTTGGACACGACTGTACATTATATATATAACCTGCAAAATAATTGGATATAAGTAGTAAGATACTGGACTCTGTTACCACAATTAATTAGTGGAATCATTATAAACAAACAGTAACAGATAGGTTCAAAGAACTTTCATTTTACCGCAGCAGGAAATATCTTTATGGGATCTATGAATTAGCACTTTATCATACCGCAGCAGTAAATATTTCTATATTTCTATGTGATCTAAGAATTGATATTAATTATTTTTAATCCTTATATCATATACTGTATATATTTTGTGCAGAAAATTTTGTACATTTTTTATACATGGAATTATAAGGACAATCAATATACACTGTACTTTAAGATCATGAGGTCTATTAACATGAATTAAATGGTTATGTACTAATGATAATATATTTTTAGCAGTTTTTTATTTTTATTTCTAGTAATACTTTTATTTATTGTCATTTGGGTAATAAATTGTATTTTGATGTATTTGAACTCTGTGGAACATCATTTCTTGTGTATATCTGGTCAGCACCAGTTAGAGGTGTGTCTATAATTTTTTATATATTTATTTTACTTTCATTATTGGCTTGGGGGGGGCTTTAAATAGAGCACCCTCCCTTTGGCCATAATTAGAACAGATGAGCCATTCCACCAGCATATAGTTTCTAATAACAGTAGAAATGTTGCCACTGGCCAATAACACATCCTTTCGATGAGACCACACTGGTATTGATGATATTTGTGACGGTGGTCAGCATCACTGGAAATGAGAGACAGACGCTGTGTGTGGGTCCCAGGATTCCCCTTTTGTTTTGGCCACCCTGTGAACAGTTTTAGTGCAGGGTTTTGTTTAATGTATTGCTTGTCTATTCTTCTCCCCCTCCCCTCTTTGTCCTGTTCTATAGTTTACCCAGCAGGGTGTTGTCCCAAGACCAGTTCAAACTGGCTGCCCTGTCCCTCCTCATTCTCCCATAAGCTCTTGCTGTGGACTGGACCCACCCTTCCAAGTATTGTAGTGCTCTATTGACCCATTGTTTGTTAATTAAGCTGTTAAAGGCTTATATATGTGTGCTGTGTTCATTAAAGGGCTGTTGCTATTTTAACCTCCACCATATGTTGTCTGATGTTTGGGTATGTGAGAGAGCTGTGTTATATTCACTGGATTTCTGCTGGAAATTGGTTTTAAGCGAACGTACCACTCAGAGTATAGTGAGGTTTGTTACACTGGTGGCAGCAGTGGGATTTTCTCCCAAATGGATGTACCGAACCGAAAGAGGAGATGAATGGCGCATAGATACGATTGGTTGAAATGAACGAAGCTGAAGGAACTGCTGGAAGCTCGAGGCATAGTGGTAAGCAACAAGCCAAAAGCCACGATAATAGCTGAACTGATAGAGAGCGACCGAACCAGCAAACTACAAATGGCAACTTGGCAAGTACCAAGTTCCAAAGGGATGTAAGATGGAGACTTGGCCTAGTGGGATCTAACCCCTCACCAGAAATTGTGGTGCAAATCATGGCACAAGCAACGGAAGCGCAGAATGTCTGGGAAGCACGGGAGGCCAAAACCATATCACCACAAGTGGATATATTGTCTCTTCCTGGATCTACAATAGGACGGCCACATAAGATAAACTATGCTGCACTTAAAAGCTTCACAGAGGGTGAGATGGATATATTGACAATTATTTACAGGACTTTGAAAGGCAATGTGTGTTGGAAGATTTGGAGAGAGCTTACTGGGCAGTGATATTGAGCAGCAAATTATCAGGCAGGGCAGCAGAAGCCTTCAGAGCAGTGCCTGATGAGGACATTAAAAACTATGACAAGGTTAAAGAAATTTTACTCGCCCGGTATGCAGTAACACCGGAGGCACATAGAAGGAAATTCCAGGCCCTCAGGAGACAGGGCAGGGATTCATATACAGTGTGGGCATTCCACATGCACCGCGCCGCCAGCAATTGGATGCAGGGATGCAAGGCGACCGTTAGTGTAGGCAATTACACTAAACGATGCCCTACAATTGCTGCTGCTGGAGAAATTCTTTCATCATACTGAGTGAGGGACCGTAAACCTTTAACAGTGGAGGAAGCCGCCAAGTTGGCAGACGAGTACCAGGACGGCAGGTGAATGGAGCCCAGCAGAGGGCGACCGTCCAGGCCATCCTATCTGATGCAAAGGCCACCACCCACAGTCAGACCAGCTCCAGTTACACTGGCTACTACCCCAGCACCCTTCCAACGCACTTTGCCCCCTGGAAGAAGCTGAAGGGTGAAACGCGCGTTGGGGAAGCGGTGGTGGTTCAATAGCATTGCGGTTTGTATTTAATGGACTTGCCTAACTTTGTTGCCTAACTCCTGGGATTTATGCATTACCTCTGCACATTTGCCATGTAGTTGTTATACTGTGGTACATTAATTTGAATAGACCTGTGTCCACCTTCTAATGAGATATAAATGTGAGGGGTGTTTTTTCAAAAAACTCCCTATTACATTTCCTGCTTGCTGATTTTGATGGCTTATGCAGTGGTGATATAGCGGGGATGTAAGGCTTCAGGGAGGGACTGTATGTATTGCGCTTTTGTATGGATATGAATTCCTCTTATTAAAGATTTTGCTTAATATTTAGCAGTGGTGTAGTGTTGTATCTCCTCCACTCAGATACTTATAACCTATCCGGTGGATATGTCATCAGTAAAACAAAAAATCTTGAAAAACCCTTTTAACTGTAGCAATCAATGTCAAGCTACCACTGTCAAGGCCAATAAGATTTTGGGTTGCATGAAAAGGGGCATAGATGCCCGTGATGAGAACATAGTCCTACCACTTTACAAATCACTCGTCAGGGCAATTAAAAAACTTTGTTGGTGGACTCCGGACGGATCCATTATGCAGGCCATAGACTTCTATTATGACGGAATGAATAAGGGAATTCCTCTAAAAGCATTCCGTTATGCATTCCATCATGGAATTTCGCTATGGTCTGTGGTTACAGAATCTATAAAGCAATTCAGTAAATACCACAGCACGAGCTCGCACACGAACTTCAAAATATTAAATTTGCTTATCCCTAGTTACAATATTATGCTTTTATTGATACAATTTTGTGATAAATATGACCTTTTGATTGTATTTTTGGTGAGGGAGAAAAAAATAAAAAGAATTGCTGGCATATTTTTTAGAGCATTCACAGTATGATATGATATTTTAATGTATCAGAAATTTGGGGACACAGTACGTAGAGTTTTTTTTTTTTTATATTTTTTTAAAAAATTACTCAACAATCTTTTTACACAGTTTTTCCCATTTAGGATGGTTTGATCACCTGCATTAGGGCATATAGGGATCTTTTCCGGAATTCTATTACATCTTACAAAGGGCAGGGTTGTTGCGGATATAAAGCGCAAAATGCTTTATATACAAAAAAAAACTAAAGAAAGGATCAAAGGAAAAAATATCAAAGTTATTGATCCTACTGAGGAGAGGGCGACATAATAACCTCTCAGCTCATTGGCGAGAACCTTAATTATTTTGTGCAACTAGAAAGAAAACAAGGTATCATCATCTATGCAAACATATATGTGAGTTTATTATACATAAGTTCTAAATACAAAATCGATGATGCAACCTGTACAATGATAGAAAGTGCAATATAATACCACTACTTTCAATCAATACTGAATATCACCAATCAATGCAATGATATGCAACAAATCCAAATTAAAGAAAAGTACCCCTTTCTATCACCTATTAACCAATTGAGGTATATGGCGGCACTATAAATTTGCCAGCTCGGTATCAGGCTAGGGAATAACAAAGTTCCCAAGGACTAGGTAGCAATGTCTGATCCTCAATTAGCAATATGCATCTTTGCTAAGAGAATTATCAAAATTGATCAGGAGCCTTATCAATTACAGATCCACAATTGGGGATCTTTGACTATATACCGGGCTAAGTAACTTATCAATACCGCAAGCAATAAGCAAGAGATACGTTACCAAGGGTCAAAAGGTGAGTAGGGCTCAGGGACGGCCAGCTCTCCAGAGGGTTCCCCATGGTCCAGGTTAAAATCCAAAGCTTTCCCACGTTCTGTTTTAGTCCTTTGTTTTCTTTCTTTTTCTCAGAATCCCTCTCTCATCCCGTCTATGATTAATATTCACAGACTTATCAAAAGAATACACCCCTTTAGATAACGGTCTTCCAACCAAACCAGAGGGTGTGCACTTATGGTAATGGTACTGTGAGATCATACATTACCCAAAATGCTTTGTGGTGAACATGTAGTGTTACCTCCTGATACCTAGGCGGCAATGTTGTATAACCTATAAGTGTGAAGCTTTTAAGAGTTAAATTTATATAATGTGACTTCATGTTAAGTGGTAAATATCCTCCACCTGGGACATACATCAAAAAGGGAGGCATACCCCCTGACACTTGAAGCAATTAAAAACCTAGATTCCCAGAAACTAGTATAACTGTTTTCATGTCATAAAGTTAAAATGTAGACAACAAATGTGTGGGTTTTGGATTTCACAGGTGCCTTATCTTTTGAAAATAACACCACTTTCTCATCAACAACTTCTCATTAAGAGAAATCCAACTGAGCATACTTTCCTAGATACCTCAGGAATACACGCTTCTGGTGATACACACACAGGATATATATACGTTAGTATATGATTATAACATGTAACAAAATAAAACTAATATATGAAGCATAAAACAACCCATATGTGATATATCGATTAACTTGTGTCAAAACTGAACACAATCCCCTATATGAACAAACAGACATTATATGTGTGTCTCATTAATACATTTCATTATGAAGAGATGCCAGATGAGTGCCAGGAAGTAACTTTATCTCGGCTCATAGCCTAGTGATGAGGTAAAATTACTCCCTTAGATAGGCCCACATCTGCCAGGAAGAATCTTTTCTTGAACCAATATTTTTTTCTTTTACAATGAAGGTTCATACAGGAGGGTGAACATAAGTAAAACATGGCTGCTTATAGGCCATGAATACATGTTATAACAATAATAATGTATAAATGTTTATATACTTATGAAAAGACATGACAAGGTGTAATTTAGCCAGTAACATGGCGGCCTGGCATTTTCAGAAGACCCTTTGCTGTCGTGCAACTGCTCAGCACCCTTCAACTGCATTTAGAGGACAGAGAGTTGTCCCTTTATCTTACTGCTCAGTCAAATATCAGACATGACTCCATCAAACGGGTCTTCCATTATCTGAAACAGTTGTCCCAAGGGAAGTAATGCCATAACATAATAAAAGACCCATTACTCAGCTGATAAATCCCCCACAATTCCAGTGCCACTTCTCCAGTGCTCCGCACCAGTCTTTGTTTAATATGTTGCATCAATAACATCCTCAGCAACCCATGGGACCACTGCAGCCAAGTACTCAATAATGGAAGTCAAGACAATAAAGTTAACAGAACCTCAAGCTATCACCATTTTGAAGTCTGATGGTCATCTGCTGGAGTGCTCAGTAAAGACTTGAAATAGATAGTCCAATCATAGTGACTTAATGAAATGTCATTGTAAAGTTTGTGACCTCAGACAAATAACATCAAAAATTTCCATGATGAAAGGTCTTGGCACTGCTCAAAGAGTTCTGTTACTGGAACATTGCAAGCAGATGGTCCTTTATTAGTCTGTCAGCAAAGCAGAAAAGATGAGAGAAGCTGAGCATTACAAGTCAAGTTTTTTTCTTAACTTTTCCCAAGGCCTCATGCACATAAGCATATTTAGAGTGTGTGGTGTACATTTGTTTCTGCTCCGTAATACCATTTTTTCCCTAAGTCAACACAGCTATGTGTGTTCTCCTGTGTAAACCCCTTTATAGGCCTTAATTACCAGCTTTCGTTGCAAATGCCTTTTACATGTTTCAGACTATACGGTCCTTACTCATAACATACCTTTCTGCACAAAGGTATGCTATGAGTAAGGAACAGATGGTCTGAAACATATAAGCATCTATTGCACTGAATGCTGTGTTTTTTTATTCATTGGAATAAAGGTTACGCGGACTCCATCTACCGTATTTTTCGCTTTATAAGATGCACTTGATGATAAGATGCACCTAGGTTTGTGAGGAGGAAAATAATAAAAAAAATATTTTGAACCAAAAGGTGTGCTTTTGGTGGGTTTTGAACTAATGGTCGTCTGTGGATGACACTATTATGGGGGGATCTGTGGATGACACTATTATGGGGGGATCTGTGGATGACACTATTATGGGGGATCTGTGGATGACACTTATGGGGGATCTGTGGATTACACTTATGGGGGATCTGTGGATTACACTTATGGGGGATCTGTGGATGACACTTATGGGGGATCTTTGGATGACACTTATGGGGATCTGTGGATGACACTGTTATGGGGACATCTGTGGATGACACATATATAATCTTAGGCTATATATGTGTCATCCACAGATCCCCATAAGTGTCATCCACAGATCCCCAAAGTGTCATGTAGTTACCCCCAATACTCTGCTACACTGATACATTGCCGGCCTGCGAAGTATCAGTGTGGAGGGAGGAGGCGGGGACACTGGTGGTGGGGCCCGGTGGAGTGACTCTACTCTAATACACCGGGCTCCGCAGCTGTAAAGTGCATAAGTGCATTCATGTGATGCTTATTCTATCTTAATGTAGCCCAAACCCCTGCTGTACTTACCATCTACTGTAACTATGTATGGCATGCAGACTCCCCGGCCTGGCAGCTAAACATCACTCTCTCCATCATGCGCCGCCTGCCCCGCCTCCCTGCTTCATTCATAAAGTGGGAGGAGCAGGCAGGCGGGGCCAGTAGATATGAAGTACAGCAGGGGTTTGGGCTACATTAAGATAGAATAAGCATTACATGAATGCACCTATACACTTTACAGCTGGTGCCCCACCACCAGTGTCCCCGTCTTCTCCCTCCACACTGATACTTCGCAGGCCGCGCTGTGCAACATAGCGGCCCGCGAAGTATCAGTGTTCGTTTTATAAGACGCACTGCCATTTCCCCCCCACTTTTGGGGGAGCGAAAAGAGTGTCTTATAAAGCAAAAAATATGGCAGTTGCTGGATAATTCTTTTTCTTCCTGTAAATGACTGTGTAACTGAAAACACTTTTGCAACGTAAATATAGAGAAAATATGTTTTAGCAATTTAATTTTTTCCTTATTCACCTTTTACACTGAAAATGTGCAAATGTGTATGCGCAAGAAAATTTATTTCATACATTCGTCAATCATTTCTCTTTGAAGGTTCATTAGACAGCCCAGCACTCACACAAGCACATTCATGGGACACATCTGTGGAGTTAAGATGCCCTAATGGCTTTCATAAACTGGCAGTTGTTAAGGGGTTAACTGTTTGCACAGATTCTGCATAATTAATAGTGAAGATGGTTCTATTGAATACTGTATACTAGACTGAGTTCTCCTCTTGAAATTTTGTTTTCGGTGCTTGGCTCTTGAAATGGAGAACTGCTTAGAGCTAGAAACTCACAATACAGTAAGCAATATTCTTCTACAGTATATTGCACACTGTATTATGATCCAAAATACACAAGCACTTGACCCCTAAAGTGTATTAAATGTTATTACATCTCTATACAGTCTTGTGTGCCTAAAATAAATAAATGAACGGTATTCAGATGGGTGAATCCAAAGATTTTTTTTTTTTTACTATATTTCTTGCTGTGTTTTCCTTTTTTTTTTTTTTTTTATAGTTGAGATATGTAGTCAGTGTCTGAAGATGTGGACCTATCTAACCATATCTATGGTGCTGCTGATGGATATGGGTGCATTTACACAGTGTCTGTCGTAAATGACAGTTGAACTTGAGGTCAGAGGGCCCCCGGTTAGACCTTTGTGAAGATGGGAGACGACGGCATGCTAAGGCAGTGACAAACCAACTGCAAAGGATGTCTCGATAGCAGTTGAGTTTTCATCCCTCTCAGAAGGTGTAAAAAAAAGTCCCCCATTTTGGACCAGTAGTGAAAGTCTAACATTGTCGAGAGCCTGTAGTCATCCCTCTGCTGAATGGTAATAATGCAGCCGTCACTATGCAAGCAACTCAACATGTATCTGGCCATTTGCGAAAGGGACTCAGAGGAACTCCCTGCCCATAGCAACCAATCAGATTCCTCCTTTCATTTTCCGAAGGAGCTGTCCAAAATGAATGGTGGAATCTGATTGGTTGCTATGGGCAACTAAGCCAGTTCCTCTTTACACCAGTTTGAGAAATGACCCCCTAAGTCTATGTACAACTGAACAGATGAACTAGGTAAACACGCCTATATATTAGACCACCTGTTAACAATGAGTCTGATGCACACTAAGTCTATGTATAACTGAACAGGTTAATTATTAAAGGCCCAGCAGAACTAGGTAAATATGCCTATATTGAATTGCCTGTTGACAATGAGTATCATGCACAGTAAGTCTATGTATAACTGAACAGATTAAGAATGAATGGCGCAGCAGATGAACAAGATGCACAGGGCAATTACACTGAACCTGCACTGCCACTGCACTGCCCCTGCATTGTCCCTGCAGTCTCCCTATGCACTCCCTATACCCTTTCTACAATATGTAAAAACTCTCCCTACGATCTCCCAACACTGTCCCTATCCAATATTCTACAATTAAAAGCTCTTTACCACTGTCCCGAGCGGTTGGCACATCTGTCCCTATGCTCATCTCACAGTAAACTGGAGGAGACCACGTGGGACGAGGCTTTTAAAGGGCTCTGACAACCCAGGGGATGGCTATCTGCTAATTGGCTTCCTGCATGGCATAATGAGTCATATTGCGGTCCCGGGTTCCTTACTTTCTCTTTTCTGCATGTGTGCAGTATCTAAACTTTTTGTGTCAGTACCATTGATTGCTGTCAGTGAATTGACTGTTGATCTATATAAATTGCTGCAGACCAAACAGAATTTCTTGCTGCTCCATTACCCCTGGCGCTGTCCTGCCCCAAACAGGAAAACTGCGGTTACTGCCTTGCTCAGGTTGGGAAAAGGACAATCTTGTCTACTAAAAGCAATAAAAGTGCATCAAAGTGCAGCCTGGAACCAAAGTTCCTATCTATTGTTCCTGAGGGGACAAGAATATGGACCGTAACATGCCGCAAGTAAAGAGGGCGCTGCCATCTTAAAAGTGTCCGCAGAACCAGCACTACAGCGTCATTCTACACACAGCCACCAAAGCAAAGAAAAGAGCTCCTATCCAGTAAAAGTGAGTACTGCTGTGGAAATAATCATGCATAATATATCTGGGAGCCTTACTGTACAACATATTATAGATTGTTTTAAAGCGCTGCAAGCTAATTTCTTAAAGGGACCTGAACCCATGTAACTGCCATTGCCCACAGCAACACAAAGTAAAAGTGTGTAATTACTGCATTTAACCTGCATTACTTTGAAAGACTATCATAACTATGTGTGATATTGAGCAGCCTGACCCTAGAGGGTCCCTCACAACATCAGCAGCTATACATAGCAGATCACCTACAGCTACAGCACCATGTATGATGCCGTTAACCATGCCATACCTCCTTGGGGCACCCTGGTTTCCATGTTATGCCAGGGAATCCCATACTCTGAGAGACTTTAAAGAGAAAATACTGGCTATATTCAGATTGTACCCTGTGTCTACAGAACAACAGCTGAATATTCTCATCGGTCAGTTACAAGGTGCCACACTAAGGCCCCTTTCACACGGGCGAGTTTTCCGCACGTGTGCAATGCGTGAGGAGGACGCATTGCACCCGCACTGAATCCGGATCCATTCATTTCTATGGGGCTGTGCACATGAGCGGTGATTTTCACGCATCACTTCTGCGTTGCGTGAAAATCGCAGCATGCTCTATATTCTGCGTTTTTCACGCAACGCAGGCCCCATAGAAGTAAATGGGGCTGCGGGAAAATCGCAAGCATCCGCAAGCAAGTGCGGGTGCAGTGCGATTTTCCCGCATGGTTGCTTAGCAACGGGACCAGATCTTTATTATTTTCCCTTATAACATGGTTATAAGGGAAAATAATAGCATTCTTAATAAAGAATGCTTAGTAAAACGAAGATGAAGGGGTTAAAAATAATAAAAGTTAACTTACCTTAGCCACTTGATCGCGTAGTTGCGATCTGTTCTGTCTTTTCCAGCATAAGCTAATAACTAAAGGACCTGTGATGACGTCACATCACATGGTCCAATCACATGGTCCATCTTACCACCCGCGCGGAAAAAGCGCGCATATTCCCGCAACGCACCCGGCTCTTATCCGGGCGTCAAACATGACGCCCGTGTGAAAGTCGTGTATTTTGTGGACCGTATACTGGCAGTTTTTTCAGGTCAGTATACTGACAGTATACTGAACCATTCACTTCAAGGGGTCTGCAATAAATACTGAAGTGTCTCCGTTTGCCTTCCATTTCCGTTTTTCCGTTCCGTTTAAATATAGAACATGTCCTATTCTTGTCCGCAAATCACATTCAGTGGCTCCATTCAAGTCAATGGGTCCACAAAAAAAATGGAAAGCATACTGAAAGGCATCCGTATTTCTTCCGTATCCGTTCCGTTTTTAATGAAAGCCCAGCCCAATTTTTTCAATGTAATTACTGTATACTGTATATGCCATACGGAAAAACGGAACGGAACAACGGAACCAAACGGTAACACAACGGAAAAACGGATCCGTTATAAACGGACCACAAAACACTGAAAAAGCCATATGGTCGTGTGCAAGAGGCCTAAGAGATGTGAAATCCTGGCCAAGCTCAGAGAAGAGGACTCTGTGCTACTTTCGAACACAGGATTGTGTCCTAGATAAAGATGAGATTCTTCAGAAAGAAACAGCAGCCTGGTGAGTCACTCAGAGACTTTACAGGAGATCCTCAGAACCAGAGTGTGCTCTGAAGGGAAGAACTGGTGCACCCTTCCTGTCACTGCACACCGGCCAATGGAGCTTCAGGAAACTGTGAGTACGACTACTGTACACATCTGGCCACCCTCACTTATGTGCACCCCTGTGGCCCAATCGTTACAAATATATACTACCTTTAAAGGAGTTTAGAATTTCTGGAGTAAAACAGTAACAATGCAGTTACATGACAAGAATCTGCATAAATAATCATATGCCAAATAAAGATGGCCTGAACTATCCACCGGAGAACAGTTCCCTGGCGAACATAGCTTGTTCGTGTTCGCCGCAGCGGGCGAACACATGCGATGTTCGGTCTGCCCCCTATACATCATCATTGAGCAAACTTTGACCCTGTACCTCACAGTCAGCAGACACATTCCAGCCAATGAGCAGCATACCCTCCCTCCCAGACCCTCCCATCTCCTGAACAGCATCCATTTTAGATTCACTCGGAAGCTGCAGTCTTAGTGAGAGGAGGGAGAGTGTAGTTGCTGCTGATTTAATAGGGAAATCGATAGCTAGGCTAGTGTATTCAGTGTCCACTCCAGTCCTGAAAGAATCATCTGATCTCTACTGTAAGGACAGCGTCCTGACAGCACCCCAAAAAGCACTTTTTAGGGCTGCAACATTGGTCTGTTTTTTTTTTCTCCATATATATATTGCAGTTGCCTGGCCTGCCTGTGTGTGAGGAGCTGCAGGCCCACAGACTGTAGTGTGCCCACTGCCAGTGCCCACCCCTGTCATCCCGTGTGGCACAGGACTTTGCATAAAAAAAGGCATTTCATTTTTACACTTTAGTGTAATTTCAGTTGCTTGCCTGCTAGTGTGTGTCAGGCCGACTTCCACTGACTGTAGTGTGCCCACTGCCAGGGCCCACCACTGTCATCCCATGTGGCACAAGACTTTGCATCAAAAAAAGGCATTTCATTTTTACACTTTAGTGTAATTTCAGTTGCTTGCCTGCTAGTGTGTGTCAGGCCGACTTCCACTGACTGTAGTGTGCCCACTGCCAGTGCCCACCCCTGTCATACCGTGTGGCACAGGACTTTGCATCAAAAAAAGGCATTTCATTTTTACACTTTAGTGTAATTTCAGTTGCTTGCCTGCTAGTGTGTGTCAGGCCGACTTCCACTGACTGTAGTGTGCCCACTGCCAGTGCAAACCCCTGTCATCCCGTGTGGCACAGGACTTTGCATCAAAAAAAGGCATTTCATTTTTACACTTTAGTGTAATTTCAGTTGCTTGCCTGCTAGTGTGTGTCAGGCCGACTTCTACTGACTGTAGTGTGCCCACTGCCAGTGCCCACCACTGATACCGGGTGGCACAGTAGCTTGCCGATAAATAAGGCATTTAATTTTTACACATTAGTCTAATTTCAGTTGCTTGCCTGCTGCCAGTGTGTTTCAGGCCCACTTCCACAGACTGTAGTGTGCCCACTGCCAGTGCCAACCACTGATACCGGGTGGCACAGTAGCTTGCCGATAAATAAGGCATTTAATTTTTAGACAGTAGTCTAAATTCAGTTGCTTGCCTGCTGCCAGCGTGTGTCAGGCCCACTTTCACAGACTGTAGTGTGGCCACTGCCAGTGCCAACCACTGATACCGGGTGGCACAGTAGCTTGCCGATAAATAAAGCATTTAATTTTTAGACAGTAGTCTAAATTTAGTTGCTTGCCTGCTGCCAGTGTGTGTCAGGCCCACTTCCACAGACTGTAGTGTGCCCACTGCCAGTGCCAACCACTGATACCGGGTGGCACAGTAGCTTGCCGATAAATAAGGCATTTAATTTTTAGACAGTAGTCTAAATTTAGATGCTTGCCTGCTGCCAGTGTGTGTCAGGCCCACATCCACTGACTTTAGTATGCCCACTGCCAGTGCCCACCACTCATACCAGGTGGCACAGTAACAAGCACTCGTAGTACCACTTATCTAAAAAAAAGGACAGGCAGAGGCAGGCCACCCCGATGGGGCCGTTGTGGTCGTGGTGCTGTGATTTCCACTGTCCCTGGAATAATGCCTAGTGTTCAGAGGCCACGTACCCTGAACCAGAAAAATTCTGAGGACATAGTTGACTGGCTTAGACAGGACACCCAATCTTCAACAGCTTCCGCTAAGAACCTTGACGCACCATCCTCCTCTAGCTCAGCTTCGGTCACCTGCTCTCAAGTTACCACACTCCCACACGCCGCCACCGCCACCACTACCACCACAGCCACCACAGCCACTTCACTTGATCCGTCAGAGGAGTTATTTACACATCAGTTGGATGCAATTAGTGATGCGCAACCATTATTGCCAGATGATCTAGATTACAGGGATATGTCTCAGTCAGGCAGGATTACACACGTGGACGTACAGTGTGATGATGATGATATTGTACCCACTGCGGCTTCCTTTGCTGAGGTGTCAGATACAAGTGAAGCGGTTGATGATGATGATGTGTCCACGGATGCCACGTGGGTGCCTGCTCGAACAGAAGAAGAGGGGGAAAGTTCAGAAGGGGAGACAGAGAGAATGAGGAGACGAGTTGGAAGCAGGGGGAGGTCATCGCAAGGAGTTAGTGGCACAGTCAGACAGCATGTATCGGCACCCGGGGTCAGCCAGACAGCACGCCAGTCAACGCATGCTGTTGCCACCACCAGAGTGCCGTCATTGCAAAGCTCAGGAGTGTGGCATTTTTTTGTGTGTCTGCCTCTGATAACAGCAATGCCATTTGCAACCTGTGCCAAAAGAAACTGAGTCGTGGGAAGTCCAACACCCACCTTGGTACAACTGCTTTGCGAAGGTACATGATCTCACATCACAAACACCTATGGGATCAACACATGAGTAAAAGCAGCACACAAACTCAAAGCCACCATGCTCCTCCTGGTCCAGCATCTTCAGCCACGTCAACCACTGCTGTCCTCCCTGCCCCCTCTCAACCAACCGCCACTCTGCCTCTCACCTTCAGCAGTTCCTGCTCATCTGCCCACAGTCAGGTGTCTGTCAAGGACATGTTTGAGCGTAAGAAGCCAATGTCACAGAATCAACCCCCTTACCCAGCGACTGACAGCTGGCTTGACGGAACTCTTAGCCCGCCAGCTTTTACCATACCAGCTGGTGGAGTCTGAGGCCTTCAAAAAATTTGTCGCTATTGGGACACCACAGTGGAAGATACCCGGACGAAATTTTTTTAATGTTGTATGGGTTTTTAATACATAAAATAAAAAATCATTTTAAAGTCTCTTAATAGTTTATTAGAAATAATACAGACAATTTAAAAAATCCCCATCAATTCCAATACAAAGCAAGTACAGAGCTCAGAACTAAATTATTTCAATGTCATAATGGTTCGTTAATTCAACAATGTTCAATCAATTCGACACACGTCCCCGGATAGGGTCCGTAACAGGGATTAAACTGATAGGAATAGTACTAGTTAAGACACCACTCATATAGGTTGTCACAGCACATTGCTCTGTGCACGCGCAGTGCCCCAATTTGGGAGTAAGAGGACCGATCAAGCTGCCTTTTCCATCTCCCGGTTCCTGAAATCAATTCAGTTTGGTGTATGAGTGTTTGGTCTGTCACTGTGAAGGCAGTCGAAGGTACCCGGCCAGGGGCGTACATATAGGGGTCGCAGGGGTCGCAGTTGCGACCGGGCCCAGCTCTCCAGGGGGCCCGGCCGCCTGCGGACCCCTGACCCGGGCCCTGCAGCTGCGGGCAAAGTAAATGAGAGAGTCCTCCGGGCCCGGCTCCATCATCCCGCGAGACCTGCGAACTGCCTGCGGCAGGTCTCGTGGGAACATGCGCGCGCGAACTCACGTGGGCGGCGCCAGCAGCAGACGGGACCAGAGCAGGGAGGAGAGACGCCTGAGACGAGCCGGGAGTCACTGCCAGCAGGAGCCTTGCCCAGTACCGCCCAGCCCCAGCCGGTAAGAAAAGTGTACGGCGCCTGGCTGCAGGACTAATTTCTTCTTGTGCAGTTGTGCTGCTCTGTGCTCGTTGATCATGGGGGGTCATGTGTGTTAATGTGGTGGTTTTTGCTGGCTGGGGGTTAATGTGGCGGTTTTTGCTGGCTGGGGGGTAATGTGGCGGTTTTTGCTGGCTGGGCGGGGGTTAATGTGGCGGTTTTTGCTGGCTGGCTGGGGGTTAATGTGGTGGTTTTTGCTGGCTGGCTGGGGGGTTAATGTGGCGGTTTTTGCTGGCTGGCAGGGGGTTAATGTGGCGGTTTTTGCTGGCTGGGGGGGGTAATGTGGCGGTTTTTGCTGGCTGGGGGTGGGTAATGTAGCGGTTTTTGCTGGCTGGCTGGGGGGGGGGTAATGTGGCGGTTTTTGCTGGCTGGCTGGGGGGGTTAATGTGGCGGTTTTTGCTGGCTGGCTGGGGGGGGTTAATGTGGCGGTTTTTGCTGGCTGGCTGGGGGGGTTAATGTGGCGGTAGAGGAGGTAGTGGTGGCGGCGGGTTGAGGGGGGGTGGGAGGGGGGCGGGTTAGAGGGGGGGGCCCATGATTCGGTTTCGCACCGGGGCCCCATGGATTGTGTGTACGCCACTGTACCCGGCCTAAATTTTTTTTCACAAAAGGCAATCCCTGATATGGGATGTAACAGGGATTAAACTGATGAGAATAGTACTACAGAAAATACCACTGATATCAGGTGTGACAGTAAATTGCACGACGCAGACGCAGTGACCGTGGATTAAAACAAAGGGGAGGGAGCCAGCGTTTTTTTACCATCTCCCCGTTCGAAAAATCTATTCAATTCACCTTTTGGGGACCCTTGGTGTTCTACGTGGCTGAGTGGAGGAAGAAACCTTCAATGACATCACCAGGACATGGCTAGCTTGGTATACAACCTTGTGCAAATGGGGAGTTTGCGGTTGTGCAAATGAACTGTTTGCGGTTGTTTGCGGTGCATTAAAAGGGGAGTTTGGTCTGTCAATGTCTGTGAAGCAGGCGTAACCCTTATCGATAAAACCCCGTAACCCTGATCGATACAACATCATACCTGATCGTATACACACACTAGATGTTTTAAACCACGTTGTTCAAAAAAATTTAGGATTGTTGGGTGATTTATGCCTTTTATGGATTAAAACCCAATTCTTCGTCAACTATGTAATTTTCCATGGGAGTTTTGCCATGGATCCCCCTCCAGCATGCCACAGTCCAGGTGTTAGTCCCCTTGAAACAACTTTTCCATCACTATTGTGGCCAGAAAGAGTCCCTGTGGGTTTTAAAATTCACCTGCCTATTGAAGTCTATGGCGGTTCGCCCGGTTCGCCCGTTCGCAAACATTTGCAGAAGTTCACGTTCACCGTTCGCGAACGGAAAATTTTATGTTCGCGACATCACTAATGCCAAATAGTCCAATTGATGTATGATGATTGTTTTTTAAATGATGGTAGACTCACGTTCGAAGCTGTAGTGGATGGTGAGACATGGAGCCTAAAAGTAAAAAGTTCAAAAGATTGTAACCCCTTTGCTCGGCAGTGTAATTAGTCAAAGTGAATTTGTGAAATTCGGTGATGCAGCCGAATCAAAGTTTTCATAACTTTGCTCAACACTACTGATCATCATCTATATGCTGGTTTAAGTAACTGAACAAGTACTCAAAAAAATAAAATTCCAACCATATGGTGGTAGATTTTCTGGTTGAACATGAGGTTATTATGGTTCAAAATAAACGGTTGATGAAGTGTATTTTGAATCATAATAACTTCATGTTCAACAACAAAATCTACCACCAAGTAAAGGGTGTGGTGATGGGGAGCCCTTGTGCCTCTACTTGGGAGGTTGGGAACGTGACGTGCCGTTTGGGGAAGATATGATTGAACTTGCGTCATCAATTGTACTGTGGTTAAGATACATTGATGATGTACTGATTCTAGGGAGAGGGGACAAAAATAGTTTTGATCTATTTGTCCGGCACCTCAACACCAATGATTGGGGTCTCTATTTCACGTCTGAGATCCATGATTCCACCATCATGTGCTTGGATCTCACTCGAGATAAGAATTGGGGAGCACCTCAATGATGTCCGGAATGAGGCAGATACATCTCAAGCCCGCCATGTGGTTGAGTGCCACAAAGGGGACCTGGGGGTGATCAAGTTTCAAGGCATTGAGGTTGTAATGCCATCCCCAAGAGGAGGTGAAATTGATCGAAGTCTTCTTAGAAAAGAAGAACAATGGATCTTTAGTTTAAAAAACATACGTCCCAATAGTCTAAATGAGCACATATCCTGTTATTGCATTCACCACTATGGTAGTGAGAAACGAGGCTATATAACAGATCAATTAACCCCCCTATAATTTTTTGTAATGATCATACTTTGATGTCTTACATTTTTTATGGTTACATTTTGTAGTTACACATCATTGATGCCCCATTTAATTAAAGGACTTTTTCATTATGCACTTAATGCAAATAAGGGAGGTGTTAATGTAATTCCCCTCATTTGGACCCTATGTAGAGCATCTATAACATCAATAGATTATGATGTCAACCTAGTGGTACATTAATTGATATTATATAAGTTAGGTCTGATGTCCCATCTAACAGCATGATAATTGATCATGCGCTTACTGTGGAGATGGGAGGGGTTAATGTAATCCCCCTTTTGGACCTCACTTATAACATTTTAAATATCAATAAACTTAATACCAACTAAGTGGTACTCAATATAACGGTACACAATATAGTGGTACACAATATAACGATTTTAACATCATATTTACACTACATTTTGTAGGGCATTAGCCTTTTGGCACTACTGCTGATAACCACCCATAATTTAAATGCAGGTTTAGCCTCACAGGTCCCTCCTTATTGCATAATTATCTTAAGCCAATTTAATATCTGCCTTTATGATCCCTAGTCATATGGTGGGAATTGTCCCCTCTTCTAAGTCCCCCCACCTTTTGAGCAAGCCTAGGTATGCAGGAGCGCTTAAGGATACTTCACATCGCTCCAATCATGTGACACTGGGTGGGTGTTGCCTTGTCAATTATGGGAGGGGTTTTAAGTTTAAATACTCGCAGTTTTGGAGGCCGCTTCACGGCCACACTAGTGCTGAAGGGCTGCCTCTACATAGTGGAGGACAGTGCTATGTCACTCTGATATTTGTGTATTACACTATACTCTTGCTGTAGGGTTTGTGATTCAGAAACGCGTTGATCTAAAGCAGAGTCAGCAATTAGCATAGTTCAGTAAGTTTTTTTTGCATGAGCATTTAGCGGCAGTAACTGGTTAACCCTTTCTTGACCAAGGGTCATTAATACCCCTGTGACCACGTCTAATTTAGAAAATCTGACATGTGTCACTTTATGTGGTAATAACTTTGGAATGCTTTTACTTATCACAACCATTCTAAGACTGTTTTCTCGTGACACATTGTACTTCATGATAGTCTTAAGGCCTCATGCACACGACCGTTGTTTGATTCCGTGTCCGTTGCTCCGTTTTTCGTGATTTTCTGCGGACCCATTGGTTTTCAATGGGTCCGTGGAAACCTCGGCAAATGCACCGTTTGTCCTCCGCGTCCGTGGTCCGTGATTCCAGTCCGTCAAAAAAATATAACCTGTCCTATTCTTGTCCGTGAAAAACGGTTCACGGACCCATTCAAGTCAATGGGTCCGTGAAAAATGCGGATGGCCATCCGTGTGTCATCCGTGTTCCGTGTCCGTTTTTTTTGCGGATCCCTTGGCAGGCACTTGGGAAACATTGTCAGCCTGTCTTTTGGTAAAATCTTTTGGGTCATGTCCGCTAAAAAAACGGAAGACACACGGAAACACAACGGAAGGCAAAAACGGACACGGATCACTGAACAACGGAACCCCTTTTTGCGGACAGCATAAAAAAACGGTCGTGTGCATGAGGCCTAAATTTGAGTCAATATATTTCACCTTTATTTATGAAAAAAATCTAAATTTACCAAATATTTTGAAAAATTCACAGTTTCCTAAATTTCTATTTCTCTGCTTTAAGACAGAAAGTGATACCTCATAAAATATTTATTACTTAACATTTCCCACATGTCTACTTTATGTTGGCATAATTTTGTAAATGTCATTTTATTTCTTTAGGATGTTAGAATGCTTAGAAGTTTAGAAGTAATTCTTAAAATGTTTCAGAAAATTTCCAAAACCCACTTTTTAAGGACCAGTTCAGGTCTAAAGTCAGTTTGTGGGGCTTGCATAGTGGAAACCCCCCATAAATAACCCAATTTAAGAAACTACACTCCTCAATTTACTCAAAACAAATTTTATAAACTTTGTTAACCCTTTAGGTGTTCCACAAGAATTAAAAAAAAAAATTAATATTTATTACCCTGATTCTGCGGTTTACAGAAACACCCCACATGTGGTCATAAACTGATGTAAAGGCACATGGCAGGGCGGAGAAGAAAAGGAGTGCCATATGGTTTTTGGAAGGCAGATTTTGCTGGATTGGTTTTTAGATGCCATGTCCCATTTGAAGCCCCCCTGATGCACCCCTACAGTAGAAACTCCCAATAAGTGACCCCATTTTGGAAACTAGGGGATAAGGTGCCAATTTTATTGGTACTATCTTGGGGTACATGTGATTTTTAATTGCTCTATATTATATATCTTATTATTTTTGTAAGGTGAGGTAACCAAAAAATGACTGTTTTGGCACCGTTTTTATTTTTTACAACATTCATCTAGATCATGTGCTAATTTTATAGAGCAGGTTGTTACGGATGAATTTTATCAAATACAGATGTAGCAGGGGTAACACTCAAACCCTTAACTCAAATTCATTAACTAATCGCGTTATCTTGAAACAAAAGCCATTGAAATTCAATTGCTTAATACGTTTAGTTGCATTTAGTTTAGATAAAAACGTCTCATAAAGCATGAGTGTTAACTGTACTACATTTGTATGTCTACTTTATTTGTTTGTTTCAATTTTACATAATAAAGCATTTTTGAAAAAAAAATATGTTTTTGTGTCTCCCTTTTCTGAACGCCCTATTTTTTTTATTTTTCTGCCGATCGTCTTGTGCAGGGGCTCGTTTTTTGCAGAAAGAGTTGATGTTTTTATTGGTACCATTTTTGGGTACATATGATTTTTTGATCATTCATTATTACACTTTATGGGGCCAGGTGACCATAAAATTGGTAATTTGAAAGAAAAAAAATGATGTTTTAGTGTCTCCATAGTCTGAGAGCCATAGCTTTTTTGTTTTTTGACCAATCGTCTTAGGAAGGGTTTGATTTTTTGCACAGATTGGTACTATTTTGGGGGGCATATGCCTTTTTGAATATATGAATACATTTTTAGCACAACCCTTCCTATTTTAATTCTTAGAGATAATTAATATAGATTTTTGTTTTCATTTTAGTGTCCTCGATTTGCAGTAAAAATAAATTGAACAAGTCCCCCAAAAAATTAAACTTATACAATAAAAAGAAACAGACGCTTCAGACCTGATGCTCAATTTTACATTATCACTCACAGGTAACTTGTTGCCCTAGCCTGTGTATTGATGCACTGATCATCTGTATGCAAGTTTATTTAAATTGAACAAGTCCCCCAAAAAATTTAACTTATAGAATAAAAAGAAACTAAAGTTATAGGCCTGATGCTCAATTTCACGTTATGGCCTGACAGAGTTTTCACTAGTATTCTATATGCTATGCTAGATTGATGGTAGAATACGTGTTTTCGTTTATTACAACCCCCCTTGGAGATAGCTGCTTTTGAGGTTTGCAGCAGCTGCAGTTGTGCTAGCAGGCACAACTCCCTGCTGTCAGCTTTGTCCCTATTCCATGTCCTTATTCTACACACACAATTCTTCCTCTTTGTAATTCTAGCCTTTCCTTTAACTGTCCCTGGCAGTAGAATACAAGTTTGATTGATTTCTGACTGTTGCTGACTCCCTAAGATCGTTTTTTGACAGACATTGCTACACCCAACCAGCCTCATTAGCAGTCCAGGAAGAATGAAGATCTGCTAGGTCACCACCCTGCCTGCTGCAGCACTGATTATCTCATCCCAGGCTGTCTATCATCCTGGGAGCCAATCAGGGCAAGCTCTCCTACCCAGTTCCTCTTAAGCTCATGTGAGAACCCTTCTTCTTCCTCCTTAGTACTTTTTTCCTGCCGATATTGTCTGAAACAAAACAGAAAACATTTGGGTTCATCTGCCCTCCAAAAAATAGCTAACTGGTTCCCTTATCCTTACTGAGGATAAACCTTCTAATATTTAACTCCCAGAAAGAAGCCAGAAGATCTGCACCGTAATCTCTTTACAAAAAAGATTTGTTGTCCACGCTAATGAAACGTTATGTGAAGATGATGGCTCTTATGGATGACTCAATAATAGTTCATCCTTCTCAAATCTTCATGACTGTTGTTTTTTGTGAAGCCAGCAGCATACTTTAAATCTATACTATCTCATTTCCCATGCTAAAACCAATACTTTACTGTTTTGGGACTCTGAGGGATAAATCCAATCTTTTTAATGGTCCAGAGCAGTAAGGAATGAGCTAAGTCCCTTAAAAGGTCAGACTATTATACAAATTGAATTTGTTCCTCAGTGCTCCAAAGGGGTACTAGCTTAGATTTACTGCAAATAAACAGAAAACTACTGGATTATTACACTGGATACAGGATAGTACAGACAGAAGAAATAGTCAGTTTATATTTCCCATTTATTCATTAGTAAGATCTGAGGCACAGATGTAAATTTTGCATTGTGGTATTACTTTTATGTTTAACACGCTGTATTTCTGTAGTACAAATGCATTGTAGTCTACTAATAATACAAAGGAAGTCATCTGCTTGTTTGAATAATATATATTTTCAATCCTTTCTATTGGTCATCAGTTAGACTTTTTAACTGCATTCTAATATGCTGTTCAGCATACAGTACATTATATGCACGTGTGTTCATGCATACGGACATGGCAACTAGACCCATGTGATTGTAATGTGGTGTTTGGGCTGGTGATTATCCCGGTTAAAAAATGTCAAAGAAGCCAGTCCTTTTGCAGAACAAGTCCCTTTACACCAGGAGGCATGGATCTTGTGCACAGGAATATATCCTCACAGCAACATGAGTAACAGCAGTCCCATAAACTAATAAGGAACTGGGAGATAAGATATGACTCTCTACAGCTGGATTCACATATGTTATCTGTTTTGAACTCCGGAAGTCTGTTCTGATAGAGAAATCACAAATCAGACAAGTCAGGGCTGTAAAACGCCGACATGTGAACCATGCACATAGGGATGCATGGCTTTTCACATGTTGAGCGTTTTTCAGCGCGTATGAACGCGCTGAAAAACGCTCAGGTGTGTTCCCAGGGTCATAGTAGTGTAGAACCCTGTGCCTTGCAGTAACATGCATAGGGAGTCTGCTTAGGTTGTGAAATTATACTGTGAGTCCGTAGGACCTGCAGATGAAAGGCGTCGCTCTTAGAATCACTGCACACTTCACTTATTTGGGCAGTCACGGGGCTGAAACTAACCAAATAACTCATATATGAACTCAGCTTTACAGGTCGATGTTAGCCCCAAGAAAAAGCGCACTCCTTTTACACCATCGTCAGCTGATTCCACATAGATGTCTACAGAACCTGTTCTATTAAATGCTTATACAAGTCGAGCCCCCCGAGAGAGTGGAGGGGGTGTCAGCAGTAAGTTTGTGTTGACATCACTGATTATTTTGCCCTTCCTCTTAACCTTCAGAACAATAACCCCCAAAAAACAGATCCTGTCTGTTGAGCATCCACCTTTACTCAGTCAGCATTTGGTTAGTAATCCATCAGTATTGATAATGCAAAAAAAAAAGAAGAAAAAAAAAAGGCCTAACAGCTGCTACACAGACAGGATCCGTTGTGTGTCTCATTTTTCCTTCCTTCTGACAGATCAGAAAAAGGGTCAAATAAATGATGTCAGCCAGGCTGAAGGCAAAATAGTGGCCCAGTCGTGAAGTGATGAGGGTGGAAACAGCATGAGAAGTCCACAGAGTGGCCCTATGACATAGTGGTGAGGTGGAAGCAGCATAAGGAGACCAAAAAGCGGCCCAATCACAGAGTCTGGAGGTGGCGGCAGCATCAGGAGGAGGCCACAGAGCGGCACAATGACAAAGTGTGGGGGTGACAGCAGCATCAGGAGGTCCACTGACTCTTGGCTGGGGGTGTCTGATGTGATTTTCGACGAAGTCAAAGATCGATTCAACCATTGAAGAACCCCTTGCTGGTGGTCAAGACATGACCGCTAGCTGATACTGGGAGCTCAAGCCTCTCGAAGTGACCCCTGCTGCCACGGCCACTTTCTCTGCTGCGACCTGTGCCTGCGCCAGAAATAGTTAGGCCTCTGCCACTCTCCTGTACGGGGCCTGGAACTTCTTTGACTGACATACTGTTAGATCAAAAAAAGAAAAAAAGGAAATTAAAACACCTCAAAAAAGTCTGTAATTTTCTCACTTCACCACACGACGGCTAATAATCCCTTTTTTCCCACTAATACACACAAAAATGGGCACTAAAACATTTAACTGCACAGCTGAACGGAAAATATATTTTTCTTTTACCACTAATACACGACAAATAGGGCTTTAGAATATGTAACTGCACCGCTGATCGGAAAATATATTTTTTCTTTTTCTACACCTTGAATAATCTTTCCCTGAACTTGTAAATGTTTTTTTTTTTTTAGCACAATTAAGTTTTTTCTAGAGCTGTCCCTAGTGCCTGCTGACTTCTCTCCCTGCACTAAGTACACTGGAAAATGGCAGTATCCAAGATGGCTGAGGCTATTTATAGGGCTGTGACATCACAGGGCCGGCTACTGATTGGCTGCATGCATGGCATTATGGGTGACCCCTCCTTCTCACAGTTCCTTGCTCCATGTCCTCACGCGTGCAGCAGCCATTTTAGGAAAAAATGTGATTTATTACCACGAAGCATGAGGAAATTCGGATTTGGTGCGAATCGAGTTTTTACGGAAATTCGGATCAAATTCCACTTAGTCAACTTCGATTCGCTCATCTCTAGTCCCTACATTCCTCTTTTTTAGCCATGTCTCTCATTGCTGTTTCGAAATGACTATGCACAACTCTGTCACCCACTCTGCAATCTCGCCTGAACATTATAGCTGGATGGTCTGGTAAAACGTCACTCAAATGTGGGTCTGTCTTAAAGGGAACCTGTCAACCTGAGGGCAGCATAAAATAGTGACAGAAATGCTGATATCAGCGGTGTGTCATTCATGAGCTAAAAGTAAGTGGTTGCTGAGAACCAGCATCATAATCATTGCAGCACAGGTCTTGAAAAGAGTCAAATCTACCTGAGAAGAGTCCTGGTTATTCATAATCTCCTCTCTCCCGCCCATCTGCTGATGATTGGCAGTTCTCTAGAGAGAAAGGGAGAAAACTAGGTAGAAGCCTGTCAATCCCCAACAGGTGGGCAGGGAGAGCAGTGATTTATGAATAACTATGATTATTCTCAGGTGGCCGTGACTCTTTTTCAGGCCCAGTCTGCAATTAATTTATCATGTTGGTTGTCGGCAACCACTTACTTTTAACTTTTAAATGACACAGCGCTGAAATCAACTCACCTGTCTCTACTTTATACTGCTGTTAGTATGGGGTCAAAAGATAAGAGTTTGATAGGGCTGTGACTTCACAGGGGATGGGTATCTGTTGGCTGGCTGCACGGCATTATGGTTGATCCCGCGTTCCCGGGCTTGTGTCTTCTACACTTAGTTTTGCTTTGTAACATGTGCAGCTGCCATTTTAGGAAAAATTGATTCATTACCACAAAGCACAAGGAAATTCGGATTTGTTGCGAATCCAAGTTTTCCTAAACTTGGACCAGATTCCACTTTGAATGCTTTGCTTCGCGCAACACTACCCAAAACAACAGAATGTCATTTTAACCGCTTCAACCCCCCTTGCTTAAACACCCTTAATGACCAGGCCACTTTTTACAATTCCGCACTACACTACTTTCACCGTTTATTGCTCCGTCATACAACTTACCACCCAAATGAATTTTACCTCCTTTTCTTCTCACTAATAGAGCTTTCATTTGGTGGTATTTCATTGTTGCTGACATTTTTCCTTTTTTTGCCATTAATACAAATTTAACGACATTTTTGCAAAAAAATGCCATTTTTCACTTTCTGTTGTAAAATTTTTCAAAAAAAACTACATTTCTATATAAATTTTTCTCTAAATTAATTGTACCACATGTTTTTGATAAAAAAAGTCCAATAAGTGTATATTTATTAGTTTGGGTAAAAGTTATAGCGTTTACAAACTATGGTGCAAAAAAGTGAATTTCGGCATTTTGAAGCAGCTCTGACTTTCTGAGCACCTGTCATGTTTCTTCAGGTGCTAGAATGTCAAGATAGTATAAATACCCCCCAAATGACACCATTTTAGAAAGAAGACACCCCAAAGTATTCGCGGAGGGGCATGGCGAGTTCATGTATCATTTGATTTTTTTTCACAAGTTAGCGGAAAATGACACTTTCTGAGAAAAAAAAAAAGTTTCAATTTCTGCTAACTTCTGGCAAAAAAAAAAAAATCTCAGACGGACTCACTATGCCCCTCAGTGAATACCTCGGGTTGTCTACTTTCCGAAATGGGGTCATTTGTGGGGTGTGTTTACTGTTCTGGCATTTTGGGCGGGGCTAAATTGTGAGCCGCCATGTAAAATCTAACGAGGTACTCGTTGGAATTTGGGCCCCTTTGCGCACCCAGGCTGCAAAAAAGTGTCACTTATGTGGTATCGCCGTACTCAGGAGAAGTAGGGCAATGTGTTTTGGGGTGTATTTTTACATATACCCATGTTGGGTGAGAGAAATATCTCTGTAAATTGTCAACTTTGTATAAAATTTTTTAAAAGTTGTCGTTTACAGAGATATTTTTTACACAAATTATGGGTATATATAAAAATACACCCCAAAACACATTGCCCTACTTCTCCTGAGTACGGCGATAGTAGGTGCGCAAGTTTTGTGGGCAAGTGGGAGGAAACTCTCACAAAGTGTTCTCAGACACTGATTGAGTTATTAATTGGAGCGGACCGCAAAGCCTTAGACATTATTGAAAAAGAAATAGAGGGGTTAAAGGATAAGATCCAACAGTTAATCACCAAGGAGGAAATTGAGGAGTTCGATAAACTTTTGGATGAGGATCTCACCAAGTGGGAAAAAGAGATACAAGCCATTAAAGCAAGTAAATATCAGAGGGACTTGAGGGATTATCAACAACAGCAGGTATTCAAGTGGCAAAGAAATAATAGGATTAGAGCACGATCATCCTCCGTTACCTCGTTTACATCTGAGGAAGAATGTTGAGCCTCTTTTTTAGAAATACGTTCAGGTCTAGGACGTGGTCCAGACTTAGACAAACAACAGCTCCCCCGCACTCCAGCCTCAAAGAGGAAAAGCAAAATCCTCAATGGGAAAGAGAAGAGACCGAGAAATTGAAGGTAATTAATCTATCTAACCTTTTATTGACTGTCCCACAACAGCAGGTCCTCCAAAAGGGGCTCTCATTTTCACCTAATAGCCGGGTGGATCATTTTGAAGTTATCAAAGATCTTGAACTCTTTGCCCGGAAACTGATTCTTAAAAAGTGCTTTAGCAGAAGGGATGGAGACACAACCCTCTCTTCTGCTATTGAATTACAAGCACTGCAAGATTTGGAGGCCCTTTTGGAGGAACAGGAGCCTGAGACGGTTGGCCCCTCTCCCATACATCTTCACCGGGCGGTCGCAGACATTCCCCCTAAGTCTCTGTGCCCAGCGGTAGACATCTTCACCAAACTTGTGAAAACTGAATTGATGAATGTCTCCCGGAGACAGGGTGGCGATAATCTTACTAGAGCACAGAGACAGGCCTTGCGAGAACTAAAATCCCTAGATGGGGTGGTTATAAAACAGGCGGATAAGGGGGGCAATGTTGTGATCTGGCCGGTGGAGATGTATGAGAGAGAGGCATTTAGACAACTTAGAGACACTAGATGCTATAGAAAATTGGAGTCTAATCCCACCTTTGGTTTTAAGTGCGAGTTGGATGGGTTACTGAGGGAGGGCCCTGACAGAGGTCTAATCAATCAGAAAATGTTGACTGGTCTGACGGCTGACCATCCCGTCAGCCCGACATTGTATCTACTGCCGAAGGTGCACAAGAATCCCACATGCCCTACGGGACGACCTATCGTCTCGGGGATGGGGGGTTTGTGTGCCAATATCGGCAAGTTTGTTGATTTTTATTTAAAAGGCTGCGTCGAGACCCTTCCCTCTTATGTCCAAGATACGGCAGATATGCTTCGTAGATTGGATGGTATCTATCTTGACAGAGAGGCCTATCTTGTCACGTGCGACGTGGAGTCCTTGTACACGTCTATATGCCACGACCAGGGGATGCGAGCATCACGTTATTTTTTGTCTATGACTAATTTGGATGTTGAGTTGGTTGAGTTTATTTTGAGATTGTTGGAATTCATTCTAACTCATAACTATTTTTTGTTCAAGGATCGATTTTTCCTACAGCTCCAGGGAACGGCGATGGGGGCGTCTTGAGCGCCCTCATACGCTAATCTTTTCCTGGGACTGTGGGAGAGGGAGATCGTTCCTTGTACTTTTGGTTATGACTCCGTACTCCTCTGGTCGAGGTATATAGACGATGTGTTTTTCATTTGGCAGGGCCCCACGTCTCACTTGGATAGATTTTTGCATGACCTGAATCAAAATCAGCTCAATATTAAGCTGACCTGGAAATATAGTCTGGAACAGGTTGATTTCTTGGACATAATGATTCGGAAGGGCCTGGGCGGTAAAATTATGACTGATGTATTTAGGAAGCCCACCTCTGTTAGTGCCCTCCTTCGGGCATCCTCCTCCCACCATCCAAAGGTGATTCAGGCAATCCCACTGGGTCAATTTTTGAGAATGAAACGGATATGTTCAGAAGATAGTTCCTTTGAGGAGCAGTCAAGAAATTTAATGAAAAGGTTTATAGATAGAGGTTATCATTTGAATACAATTCGGAAGGGTTATCAAAGAGCTAAAGGGGCTCCACGAGAGGCTCTTCTGACAAAGAGGAAAAGTAAAACCGATCCTGTCAATAACCAAACAGTGAGATTTATTACCCCCTTTAATGAGAATTGGCGGGTGATGCAGGCAATCTTTACCAAGCATTGGAAAATACTTCAGACCGATAAGGATTTGCGGTTAAAATTGCCCTCTTACCCGCAGATTACGTGGAATAGATCCTGCACATTGCGGGATATTCTAACAAGAAGCCATTATGTCGCAAACCCTTCAAGGGGAATTTTTGGGAGTAAAGGGCCCAATTGGGGATCCTATGCATGTGGATGATGTGCCGCCTGCATATATATGTCTCGTTCCACCACATTTTGGAGTTCCCGTCAGGAAAGAGAATTTAAAATTGTATATCATATAACTTGCAAGACGGAGGCGGTAATCTATTGGATGACATGCCCATGTGGGCTAATCTATGTTGGCATGACCACTAGGGCTCTAAAAGTGCGCATCTCAGAACATGCCAGTAGGATTCGGATGGCCAGTGATGTATCAGAAGAAAATTGGGACCAACTTGAATCGGTGCCACAACACTTCCGAAAATTCCACAACTGCGACCACACTTCTGCGAGTAAGAGGTATCGATAGAGTCAGATTGGGTATTAGAGGAGGTGATGTAAAGGGTGCTCTTCTCTGTAAGGAGACAAAATGGATTACACTTCTCAATACAGTAGTTCCAGAGGGATTAAACGAATATAATAGCTTCAAGCCTTTTTTGTAACGTGAATTTTAAGTGTTGGGGTATCATGTTTTTAATCATTGTTTATTGTATTTTGTTTAGATGATTCCTTCTTCTTTTTCTGTTGGAGAGGATGGGCGAGAATGATAGTGCGGTTGCATCAAAGTATTTTAAAAGACGTCACCTTAAAGGACTGTATTATGAAGTCTGGAGTTTAACAGCAAAGAATTAAAACCCGACCCCCCCACCCTTTTTTTTTTTCACAATGTCACTTTTTAATATGAATTGATTGAACTTTATCACTTGATTTTGCACTTTTTATATATTTATTTCACATTATTTTTAATCATGTAATTTTTATGTCATACAGTTTATATCACTATCACCTATTACTGTATGGGTTAATAATTGTTAATGATGGATGTTCCAGTATTGTACACATATAATCATGTTTCTAATTGGGTAGACAGGTTATATTGAGAAGGCAATTTGTCTGTTATTTTATATCATCACAACACACGGTTTTTATCTTTCATGGGAAGAATATAGGGTTTTGTATCATTATTATTTAATTTATTTAGCCATTAGGTATACATTGGGGGGTTTAACTCCTGAGGTCCATGATTAGGCATGACCGTGCGGCAATACTTCTACGGTAGATCTATGTTTCTTATACTAGCTAGTTGTGATATGGATGACGAAGGAGCTGGGATATTATTGTAACACCGTAGTGTTAGAATAGACACTGCAATATAGGATCTGATTGATACTTCCTATGTTTTGCATCCGTTGCGGTCATGTGACTAATCACATGTTTTGGCTGTAGGACGCGGCCTGGTACGTGCGCTGGCCGACGTCATTCGGACGCGCTCCGAGCTCATCATCATGTGCGCAGACATGCGCAGTGGTGGAGAGTGGACGCGCAGAAGAATGGCGCCGTGCCAACACGACCAGAGTCGCGCCGCATGTGCACCCAAACAGGTGATCATTATGATAATAATAATAATTTTTATTGCAACTCGCACGCCCCACCCATCTCCCATCATATATATACCCCTTCATTATACATACCTGCACCTCCTGACGAAGCCTGGTGGTGAAACACGTGTCGAGGTGGCTGTTTGACTGGGGTCTGTTTGCACTGCGCTACTATGGGTATGTTTTGTTATTTTCGGTGTATTTGTGTATAAGATCGGGCTTTAACTGGAAATCCTTAGGTTCTTTATTGTTTCATTCAATTATTTAGGATTTTTTCTGTATTACTTTTTATTAGTTGGACAATATCGCCTGGGCCTGGCTGCGGTCATTACATGATAGGTTTTATCATTCCACATTGTTGGATTAGGTATATAATATGACCGCTGCCATGACCAATTCCTATTGTTGGATACTTGAGATAGTCTAGACTCTTATAGATATTATATATACCCATAGATTTATTTTTGTACGACTACACACATTTTTTGTATATTACTTAGTAAAATCGATTTAATGTGATTAGCAGTGCTTTGGTCCCCAGCCAATATTTTCTGTGTATCAGGTGTGTCACTTGCTACATCTACTTACTCTCCTGCACTTTACTCCTGTATAGTAAATTGTGTTTTTGCTAAATATTTTTCTAATAAAGATATTTTTCTACTTAATAAGATATCTGTGGTCTTGATCGGTTTAGTGATGCTTTGTGTTGACCATTGATAGGTGCAATGTTTTATGAGGTTTTGTAGGTTGATATGGGTGCGCAAAGGGGCCCTAAAACCAATGAGTACCTTTAGGATTTCACAGGGCATTTTTACACATTTGGATTCCAGACTTCTTCTCACGCTTTAGGGGCCCCTAAAATGCCAGGACAGTATAAATACCACACATGTGACCCCATTTTAGAAAGAAGACACCCCAAGGTATTCCGTGAGGGGTATGGTGAGTTCATGCAAAATTTTATTTTTTGTCACAAGTTAGTGGAATATGAGACTGTAAAAAAATAATAAAAAAAAATCAATTTCCGCTAACTTGTGCCAAATTTTTTTTTTTCTGTGAACTCGCCATGCCCCTCACGGAATACCTTGGGGTGTCTTCTTTCCACAATGGGGTCACTTGTGGGGTTTTCTATACTGTCCTGGCATTTTAGGGGTTCTAAAGCGTGAGAATCCAAATGCGTACAAATGGCCTGTGAAATCCTAAAGGTACTCATTGGTTTTAGGGCCCCTTTGCGCATCTTGGCTGCAAAAAAGTGTCACTCATGTGGTATCGCCGTACTCAGGAGAAGTAGGGCAATGTGTTTTGGGGTGTATTTTTATATATACCCATACTTTGTGTGAGAAATATCGCTGTAAACGACAACTTTTTAAATTTTTTTATTCAAAGTTGTCAATTTACAGAGATATTTCTCTCACCCAGCATGGGTATATGTAAAAATACACCCCAAAATACATTGCCCTACTTCTCCTGAGTACGGCGATACCACATGTGTGACACTTTTTTGCAGCCAAGATTTTTTTTTTCCGTTCAGCCTCTGCACTGAAAAAAAAAATATATGAACCGCACAGATTTTTTCATTCGCATCGATCAATGTGGATGAAAAAATCTCTGCCAAAATCAGTGACTGCGGTGCGGTGGGCTGGGCACTAGCTACCTAACAAGTAGCTAACTAACTGGCGGTGATAAGGGACCCTTATGCCCCATTCACACGTCCGAAATTCTGTTTGCGGAACGTAATTGTGGACCCATTCATTTCTATGGGGACAGACTTTGTCCCGCTCGGATCCGGAATTACGGATCCACGCTTCCGGGTCTGCACTTCCGTTCCGCAAAAATATAGAACATGTCCTATTCTTTGCAATTGCGGACAAGAAAAAGCATTTTCTATATAGTTCTGGCAATGTGCGGATCTGCAAAATGCGGAAAGTACATTGCCGGTGTCCATGTTTTGAGGATCTGCGGATCCGATCCGCGGATCCGTGAATCCACGGATCTGCAAAACACATATGGACGTCTGAATTGAGCCTTACAAGGGGTGTAATCAATGACAGGGGGGTGATCAGGGGGTCTAGATGGGGTGATCAAGGGGTTAACAGGTGAGGGGGGGGTTAGTGTAGTGTTTGGTGCAACTTTACATAGTTACCTGGTCCTCTGGTGGTCGATCCCAGTAAATAGGACCACCAGAGGACCATGTAGTAGCTATATCAGACGCTGTTCACAAAACAGCGTCTGATATAGCTCTTTGATGCGATTTAATTCGCATCTACAGCCTGCCAACGATGGATCATCGCTGGCAGGCTGTAGCAGAACTCCTGAGACGCGCTTCACTGTGAACGCGCGCGCGTTCACAGGAAGTCTCGGCTCTCACGAGATGGCGCGCCGATGCGTCGTCTCAGAGCTACAGGACCGCCCGCAGGACGCATCCCTGCGTTAGGCGGTCCTGTAGCAGTTAAGGGACTGAAACCCTTGTGGCCATAAAATGTTGAAGTACATGGATGTGTGGGCATCAGGTATTCAAGCTCTTTCCAGTCAATTAGTGTGACGAACTAGCGGGTGTGAACCCACTGTGCCACGTGTCCTACTTCCTCTAAGGTTGTTGTCAAAGTGAACCCCTCGTTCTTCACAGTACCCCTGATGGTGGGGATAGGCTTTCCCAAGTGGAACACCAGGTCGCTACCTCTTGAGGAGGATTGGCACATGAGGCAGCTCGTCCAGCAAGGTACCAGAGCTTATGGTGTAGTCAGCAGGCCAAGTCATAACCAGGAGAAACAGGGCAGGACCAAAGGATGAGGCAGAGGCGAAGTCAAACAAGCAATAGGTCAGGGCAGGCAGCTCAGGTACAGGTCAGGCAATCCGAGTCGGCAACAGGAGAGTCAAGACAAGCAGGCATGGATCAAGCAGGTAGCGCAGTCCAGAAACACAAGCAGGGGTCAGGTAAACAGGAACACAAGCAGGGATATTAGCTACCTTTGCAGGACACAAGGACCTTGGCACTCAGACATCTGGGAAGGGGGATCGGCCACTTATATATGTGCAGGAGGGCTAGGATTGGTCAGTGAGGTCACATGAGCTAACCCATAAAGCATAGGAAGTGATGCGCACCGGCCCTTAACCCCTTAAGGACGAAGGGCGTACATGTACGCCCTTGCGTCCTGGTACTTAAGGACCAAGGGCGTACATGTACGCCCTGTGTTTAAACTGCTACTGCACCCGATGTGGGCGCAGTAGCAACATGGTTCCTGCTGATGTAGATCAGCAGGAACCATGTTCTAATGCCAAGGGGGGTCATGTGACCCCCCCGTATCGGCGATCGCTGCAAACCGCAGGTCAATTCAGACCTGCGGTTTGCAGCGGTTTCAGCGATTTCAGACCGCGGGGATCAGAGAGTTAATTTGCCCCAAAGTTAAAAATTTTAACCCCCCCTGCAGCCCCCAATCTTGTTATGGCGGCGGGGGTGCAGGGGGGGTGGTTGCGGCGGCGGGAGGCGGTGCGGGAGGCGGGCGGTGCGGGAGGCGGGATTGCAATAGCGATCCCCCGCCCGCCTCCCTTGTAATAATTCCCTGGTGTCTAGTGGTTCTATCAGAGTGCCAGCACATTGCTGGCACTCTGATAGAAAAACGTCTGGCATCTGTGCTGCAGATGCCAGCCGTTTAACCCCTTCCTTACCGCGGTCCGGACGGACCGCGGTATGGAAGGTGTTAACAGGGAGGGAGCTCCCTCTCCCATCGGGGGGCTGCTGTGCCTATGCAGCCCCCCAGGATGGGATCGCAGAGGGAGGGACCTCCTCCTCCCTCATCGATCACCCACTGCTCTCTAATGGCAGTGGGTGATGAGTTACCATGGCAGCAGGACGCTTTCAGAAGCGCCCTGCTTGCCATGGTATAGTAATCTTGGTCAGACTTCTGCTAAAGGCAGAAGTCTGACCAGACTGTGAAAAGTAAAAATACAGTGCAGTACACTATATAGTGTACTGTACTGTATTATATAGACACCAGATCCACTGGATCTACAAGAACCAAGTGGGTCTGGGTCCAAAAATGTAAAAGTGAAAAATAAAAATAAAAACACAAATCACTGAATAAAAAGTAAAAAAAAAAATACACTACACATATTAGGTATCGCCGCGTCCGTAAAAACAGCTCTATAAAAATATCACATGACTGAACCCCTCACGTGAACGCCATAAAAAATAAAATAAAAAATGGTGTAAATAAGCCATTTTTTGGCACCTTACATCACTAAAAGTGTAATACAAAGCGATCAAAAGGCGTATGCTTCCCAAAATAGTACCAATCTAACCGCCATCTCATCCCGCAAAAATGAGCCCCTTCATAAAACAATTGCCCAAAAATAAAAAACTATGCCTCTCAGACTAAAACATGATTTTTTTGTTTCAAAAATGCTTTTCAGTGTTAAATGTAAAAAATTAAAAAAGTAGACATATTGGGTATCTCCACGTCCGTAAGAATCTGCTCTATAAAAATATCACATGACCTAACCCCTCAAGTAAACACTGTAAAAAAAAAAAAATAAAAACTTTGTCAAAAAGCCATTTTTTTGTCACCTACACAAAAAGTGTAATAGCAAGCGATCAAAACGTCATATGACCCCCCAAATAGTGCCAATCTAACCGCCACCTCATCCCGCAAAAATTATACCCAACCTGAGACAATCGCCTAAAAACTGAAAAAAATATGGCTCTCAGACTATGGAGACACTAAAACATATTTTTTTTTGTTTCAAAAAGGATATTATTGTGTAAAACCAAAATAAATAAAAAAAAGTATACATATTGGGTATCGTCGCGTTCGTAACGACCTGCTCTATAAAAATATAACATAACCTAACCCCTCAGGTGAACGCCGTAAACATAAAAAATAAAAACGTTGTAAAAAGTCATTTTTTTGTCACCTTACATCACAAAAAGTGTAATAGCAAGTGATCAAAAAGTCATATGCACCCCAAGATAGTACCATTCAAACCGCCATCTCATCCCGCAAAAAATGAGCCCCTACATAGGACAATTGCCAAAAAAAAAAAAACTATGGCTTTCAGAATGTGGAGACACTAAAAATCATTTTTTTCAAAAATGCTTTATTATGTAAAACTGAAACAAAAAACCCAAAAAGTAGACATATTTGGTATTGTCGCGTCCGTAACAACCTGCTCTATAGAAATAGCACACAATCTAACCTGTCAGTTCAACGATGTAAATAACAAAAATACAAAACTGTCCCAAAACAGCTATTTTTTTGCAAATTATCCATTTTAATCCATTTTTCCAGTAACAAAGCAAGGGTTAACAGCCAAACAAAACTCAATATTTATTGCCCTGATTCTGTAGTTTGCAGAAACACCCCATATGTGGTCGTAAACTGCTGTATGGCCAAACGGCAGGGCGTAGAAGGAAGGGAACGCCATATGGTTTTTGGAAGGCGGATTTTGCTGGACTGGTTATTTGACACCATGTCCCATTTGAAGCCCCCTGATGCACCCCTACAGTGGAAACTCCAAAAAGCGACCCCATTTTGGAAACTACGGGATAAGGTAGCAGTTTTGTTTGTATTATTTTAGGGTAAATATGATTTTTGGTTGCTCTATATTACACTTTTTTGAGATAAGGTAACAAAAATAGAAATTCGAAATTTCATCTCCATTTGCCAATAACTCTTGTGGAACACCTAAAGGGTTAACAAAGTTTGTAAAATCAGTTTTGAATACCTTGAGGGGTGTAGTTTCTTAGATGAAGTCACTTTTTATGGAGTTTCTACTCTAGGGGTGCATCGGGGGGCTTCAAATGGGACATGGTGTCAAAAATCCAGACCAGCAAAATCCGCCTTCCAAAAACCATATGGCGTTCCCTTACTTCTGCGCTCCACCGTTTGGCCATACAGCAGTTTACGCCCAAATATGGGGTGTTTCTGAAAACTACAGAATCGGGGCAATAAAAATTGAGTTTTGTTTGGCTGTTAACCCTTGCTTTGTTACTGGAAAAAATGGATTCAAACGGAAAATTTTCCAAAACATCGAAATTCTGAAATTTTATCTCCATTTGCCATTAACTCTTGTGGAAAACCTAAAGGGTTAATGACGTTTGTAAAATCAGTTTTGAATACCTTGAGGGGTGTAGTTTCTAGAATGGGGTCATTTTTGGATGGTTTCTATTATGTAAGCCTCACAAAGTGACTTCAGACCTGAACTGGTCCCTAAAAAGTGGGTTTTTGAAAATTTCTGAAAAATTTCAAGATTTGCTTCTAAACTTCTAAGCCTTGTAACATCCCCAAAAAATAAAATGGCGTTCCCAAAATGATCGATACATGAAGTAGACATATGGGGAATGTAAATCAATAACTTTTTTGGGCGGTATTACTATGTATTATAGAAGTAGAGAAATTGAAACTTGGAAAATTGCTAATTTTTCAAAATTTTTGGTAAATTTGATATTTTTTTATAAATAAAAATGAAATTTTTCGACTTAATTTTACCAGTGTCCTGAAGTACAATATGTGACGAAAAAACAATCTCAGAATGGTCTGGATAAGAAAAAGCGTTTTAAAGTTATCACCACATAAAGTGACACTGGTCAGATTTGCAAAAAATGGCCTGGTCCTAAGGTGAAAATGAGCCCGGTCCTTAAGGGGTTAAGGATTTGCTGCAGGGAACAAGCAGCAAGCATGCTGTAGCCAGGGTTAAAAGAAAACAGTGGAGCAGATCCCAGAACAAACAGTTACTACAAGGACAGAGCCCAGGACTGCCGCGGTGAATGGGGAAGCACTGGCTGCAGATCTGAACGCGGCGTCCGGGACCACGGTGGTAAGCAGAGGAACAGCGGCGCACAGCAGCCACTGGTACAATAAGTCAATCTTCCAGAGCCTCTTGTAGCAAACAGGACAAATCAGAGAGTTCTTTGTGTCTGATAGTAAACCAAGCCCCATTTGTTGATATTGTTTGTGGTTCAAGATAACAATATTCCCCCCTTTGCCTGAGGGCTTATTAACACTGTCTCTTTTACTGCTAAGATGTTTTAGGCCCTCCATTTCTGTAAACGAGTAATTAGTAAAATGACTGTCTGGATCAACCTTTAGTTGTTCTAGATCTCTGATAACAGAATTAAGGAAGAGCTTGGTCCCTACCCCTTGGTGACAACTTAGTAATTCTACTTGTCAAAGTGATAAATGGCCTATGGCCTCTCGGTCTCTTATTATCGAATAACTGAATTAGGCTACTTTCACAACTGCAAAGAAAAAGGGGGTCAGTCAGCACATCTCAATGCGCAAGTGCACGTTGCTATGGTTGAAAACACAAGGTAAAACATACAATGCAACAGCACTCTGCAAAACAAATAAAGTACAAAAAAGTATTCTAATACTAATGTTATGCTTATTTTATAAATGAGATGCTTGACAAATACATTTTGTACAAAAATTATTTGGGCCTGTCTGCCACACGTCAAGACGATCTCTGTAAGACAGGAACCTAACACTAAATTCTAACTGTTATGTGCCATGACGGCTACCCAGTGGCATAACTAGAGTATTATGGGCCCCAGTGCAAACTTTGGATCGCCCCCCCCCCCCATTTTTACAAATGCAGTATACGGGCACTTTGATACCCGTTTACCACCATTCTGTTATGCTGTGTGTTTCATGTAATTGCCTGCAGCAATGTTGAAGGGTGTCATTTGGGTATTGGACCACTGGGGGAGCTGGTGAGCAGTTTATATATATAGCTAGGCCAAGGCAGGCTAGTGCAGTGCAGACCCTGGAGTCTGTGAAGGCCACATGTCTCAGGCCTAGGCCAGTTCAGCAGAAGTCAACCTGGAGGCAATCCCTAGAGCAAGAGGTACTAAACGTCAAGAGGAGGTACTCTATAAACTGGAGATTCAAGGATATAAGCCAGAAGTAGGGCATTGGGGCCTTGAAGCATCAATTCCAGTCAGGACGAGTCAGGAAGAAAGTAAGGTTCACCTGCAATTCCAAGTCCTGTATTATCACCCTCTGTTTAACCTTGCTGGATGTAAGACCACTGCAATTTTGATTGTCTGCAAAAGGAACTGTTGGAAAGACTGCTTACTGTATCATCACTGTCTTCAGTAAAGTTTGAATTCTGTTTTCAAGTTACCAGTCTGCACCTCTGTTATTCCTACTGTAAATACGGTGTGCCACCGTTTACTGGCACTGGCGTCACGACATATCAGGGACTTAGCCATAGGCACGTTAAACTATAACACCAAGGGCACCTCACCTTCCACCTGGCTGTGTCCCTCAAGAACCCAGAGAGTGCCCCAGAGGAGCAGCGTGCCGGCCTCTCCATCACTGGCATTCCCCAGGTTAGTTCCACACATTGCCCTGACTTGGGGATGCTACATTTTGGCGTCACGAACAGGATACGCACGTTTTATGGACTGTGAGCAAAAACGTGAACTTTGTGCCTTAACCAGTTTGCCAAGTGACAAAACGCCTGTTTATTTGAAGTGAACTTTGTGGACCTAAAACGTACAGAAAAGTGTCCCAAAAACCTCCAGAAAGCGCTGTGCAGTGTTGCGCTATCAAGAGGAAGAAAATCGCCACTTCAAAGTGCATTTTTGTGGACTTTTATGCTGTTTCACTACCGCTGCTTGCTGTCATTGAATTGATGCATCATGGCGCCCAAGATGGCCGCCTGAACTGTGGACTTATCTACTGCGCCTATCACTACTCATCGCTGGCGGGAAAGCTTAGCGCCAGACTCTGCAGCGTCACCACTTTATTCAAATTTCCCAAGCTGGACTCCACCTACCTTGGACTTAGAAGAACGCAGACGCTGTTCCCCGTCGGAGCAAGTCCGAAGCTCCGCCCCTCCAGCCCGACGTCCTCGCGGGAAGGCACGCTGCGCAAGGGATTCCCGAAGACGTCCTTCCGGATCTCGCGAGATTTGGACCGCCTGCACCGGAGTAAGTACCAACTCCTGGGAGAAATAATCCGACACCGGAGAGGGGTCGCCTGGTTAGCAAGGCCCAAAAAGGGGATACTGGACTCTGCCCATCGATCGCGCTCACCGGCCAGTAACCCCGCCGGCGCGACATCGGACCTATCGCTATCTCTTAAAGGGACCGCTCAACCAGATAATCTGCATCATGTCGGACTCAGAAGCAGCCGAGCAGCCTGCCCCCAGGGAGCCAGTAGCCACCAACGGTATTACGCCTGTCAACATGATGCCGCTGACGATGCCATACTACTTTGGGGCTCCATGGTTTCCCGTTATGCCGGGAGGCTCATAATTTAAAAGACTTTCAAGACAAAATCCTAGCTCTGTTCCGGCTCTATCCTATTAACCCGGAGCAGCAAATGGAGATTCTGTTAGCCCAGTTGGAAGGAGCGGCCCGTCGAGAAGTCATGTCCTGGCCCAGTTCTGAGAGGAGTACCATAGAGCAGATCTTTGACCGCCTCAGCACTACCTTTGAAGTCAGGACGGTGTCTGAAATAAAGATGCGCTTCTTCAGCAAGAAACAAAAACCTGGTGAGTCACTTCGTGATTTTGCTTTATCCCTCCAAGAGGCCTGGAGGGCTGTCATTCATATAGACCCTAGAGAGGTTGACACCCAGGATCAAACTCTGAGAGAACAATTTATTGCGGGTGTGAATAGCGAATCTTTAAAAACACAACTGAAAATGTTGTCGGCTCAGCACCCTAACAGTGTTTTCCTGGACTTTAAAGAACTGGCCATCAGTATTCTGGGACAACATCTGCCAACGGAACCAGTGGCCCATCCCGAACCTCCTGTCCGTAATCCTAAGCCAACGGATACCAGCCTGCCAGGGGCCAGCCAAGCCGCCCAGACTCCAGTTCCTGATACAGTGGCTGCTCTGATGGAACAGGTCAATTACCTCACTAAGAGCCTGGAAAAAGTCTGCAGGAAACTGGAAGAGTGGGAGAAACCCTTAATGCTGGAAGATGAACTCCTTTGCCTCAAAAGCCTGGCCCCCTGCGTATCAAGAAGTTTATCCCAGAGATCCTGGAAGACGTTCAAGTGACCGGTTTAGGAACCGCAAGCGACCTTCCTGTAATTACTGCAAGAAGTTGGGTCATACTGAATCTACTTGCTGGCAGTTAAACGGGTCACCCTCGAGGCTGAGGACCGCCCTCGGGAGGTAGAACAACAGGTCCAAGGGATCCAAACTGGATGCCCTGCTATGTGGGGTCCCGTCCCAAAATAAACGTCCGGATCAATGGAGTGCCTTTTGAAGCGTTGCTGGACACTGGATCTCAAGTCACCACTATTCAGCAGTCCACCTTTAATCAGTTCTGGAGTTCCAGCCTGCTTACCCAGCCACCTGAGTCCTGGTTGGAGATAATTGCAAGCAATGGTAAGCCCATAAAAGTCCATGGATACTGGGAACCCACGCTCCAAGTGGGTGAAGCCACTTTACCACAGCAAGGAGTGATCGTGGTACAAACCGGGATAAAGGGGGCCACCCTGTGATTGTTGGGACTAATGTTTTCAAAAATTGCTACCCTGAGGTACTTGAAGCTCTCCATCAGTCCCTGCCTGCAGCTTCCTCCGCCTCCAAGAAGGTCCTCCAAAAGACCATCAGCGTATTGTGTGCTCAGCAGAGGTTTGCAAATGAAAAGGAGAGATCTGCACCGCCAGGATCGGTGATAATAGACCAGTGACTCTACCTCCAAACTCCCAAACCCTCTTGTGGTGCCGTGCTGTCCTGGGAGTCCAAGGCCAAGACTATCCGGCCCTGGTGGAACCTGTCCAGATGGAGAACTACCCATATGTGAGAGCTGCCAAGTGCCTGGCGACCGTCTCCCAAGGTAAAGTACCTGTCCGTCTGATTAACCTCAGCGATCATCCTGCTGTGCTTACTAAGCACTGTCCTGTTGCCCAGCTTTCCCAGGTTTCCTTCCAGGATGTCATCCGCCTGCCTGCCACTCGAGGACCTCTTCCTGCGGACGACTCTCCAGTGCCCTGGTGGAAGGAACTCCATGTCGGGGACGAAGCTACCCCGCAGCATCAACTAGAGGGACTCCTGAACCTAGTAAAGCAACACCATCAAGCCTTCAGTAAGCATGCAACGGACTATGGAGAGGTCAGTGTTATCCAACACACCATACCCACTGGCTCTCATCCTCCCATTAAAGAGAGGTATAGGCCCATACCACCAACTTCATACCAAACTGTTAAAGAGATGATCCAAGAAATGAAAGACTCAAACGTAATCCGGGACAGTCGTAGTCCCTGGGCTGCCCCCTGGTTTTAGTAAAAAGAAAGATGGTGGCATCCGGTTTTGTGTAGACTATAGAAAGATAAATCAGATCACTCACAAAGATGCTTACCCATTGCCGCGTATTGAGGAGTCTCTAACTGCTCTAGGCTCCTCCGCCTATTTCTCCACCTTAGATTTAACCAGCGGATATTGGCAAGTGCCCATGGCCCCTGAAGATAGGGAAAAGACTGCTTTCACCACCCCTATGGGCCTGTTTGAATTTAATTGCATGCCATTTGGACTGTGTAATGCCCCCGGACCTTTCAAAGGTTAATGGAGCGGTGCTTAGGCCATAAGAACTTTGAGACGGTGCTGTTGTACCTGGATGACGTTATCATCTATTCTAAAACGTATGAGGACCATTTAAAACATTTAGCTGAGGTGTTTGAAATCCTTATTAAATACGGCCTCAAGATTAAACCGTCCAAATGTCACCTGCTGAAACCTGCTGTAAAATACTTGGGACATGTTGTAAGCGCAGAGGGAGTCCAGCCTGATCCTGATAAGTTGGCTGCTGTCCGAAATTGGCCGGTTCCCACTACAGTGAAGGAAGTGAGGAGTTTCCTTAGTTTCGCTGGCTACTACCGGCGCTTTATCCCCCACTTCGCTCAAATAGCGGATCCAATCCAGGAACTCCTGAGGGGGCAACCAAAAAAGAGCCCAAAGACTCCTGTCCCCATTGAATGGAATGAAGAGAGGGAGGTTGCATTTCAGTTGTTAAAGAAGAAGTTGACTGAACCTCCTGTGCTGGGGTACCCAGATTACAGTAAGCCATTTCACCTTTACACAGATGCCAGTAAGAAAGGCCTGGGAGCGGTGCTGGCTCAAGTGCAAGAAGGGAAAGAAAGGGTGATAGCTTATGCCAGTCGGTCCTTAAAGGGAGCTGAAAAGAATGATCAGAATTATAGCTCTTTCAAATTAGAGTTTCTGGCCTTAGTGTGGGCGGTAACAGAAAAATTCAAAGACTATTTGGCTGCCACTCCATTTATTGCCTTCACTGATAATAATCCTTTGGCCCACCTGAACACCGCCAAACTGGGGGCCTTAGAACAGAGATGGGCCTCCCGCCTTGCTAATTACGACTTCACTGTAAAATACCGGGCTGGCCGCTCAAACGATAATGCTGATGCCCTGTCAAGGCTCCCCACTGAGATAGCACCAGATGACAAACGGGATGCCTGGGAAGATGTAGAGATGCCAGCATTTTATAACAGGTTTGCTCAACAGGACCAAGCTCAAGCTGCCAACAGTGGAACCTCTGACCCACCATCCTTTGATAAGCCTGCATCCAGAGAAGAAAAGTGGATTAAGTTGCAATCAGAGAGTAGAGTTCTCGGTGAACTGCTGGACTTCTTCATCAGTGGCAGAACCCCTGAAAGAATTCGGCGAAAGACCGCAGACCCAGAACTCCTCAAATTGTGGAAGCAACGTCAACAACTGTTCCTTCAAAAGGCCTGTTGCTGCGACGAAGCCTGGATCCAGTGTCAAATGACAGAGTGCACCAGATCCTCATCCCACGTCGTGATGCAGGTATGGTTCTAGAAATGTATCATGATAAGTCTGGACATTTTGGGGTTCAAAAGACTGAGGCCACTATCCGTAGGCGGTTCTACTGGGTTGGAATCAGAGAGGACATTGAGAGGTGGTGTCGGGAATGTACAGCCTGTGCCCTAAAGAGAGGTGAACATCATGATCAGAGAGCACCGCTGCACCCTATTATAAGTACCGCCCCTCTTGAACTGGTTGCGATTGACCACGTAAAGTTAGCACCCAGTCGCTCAGGGTATGCCTATGCCATGACTATTATTGACCATTTCACTAAGTTTGCCGTAGCAGTGCCTGTGAAGGACCTGACAGCCAAGACGACCGCTGAATTGTTCTGGAAGCACTTCCTCCTGCCTTACGGCTGCCCAGAAAAGATCCTCACCGACCAGGGGTCTGCGTTTGAGTCTCATCTGTTCCAGGAGCTGTGCCGACTACACAATTGCCAAAAGGTCCGGACCACGGCCTATCATCCACAAGGTAATGGACTCTGTGAAAAGATGAATCAGACCCTGATTGAAATGTTGAGAGCCGTGCCTCCTGAGACCAGAGGAGATTGGCCTAACCTGTTACCACAGCTCATGTATACGTACAATAATACTATCCATTGTTCCACTGGATACACTCCTTTCTACCTGTTGTTTGGGCGTCAGGGTAAATTGCCTGCAGATCATTCCCTGGATGTACAAGTGCTGGATGACATTAATCCCCTGCCTAAAACTGACTGGGTAGCGGAACATCAAAGGCGCTTGCTTAATGCCAAAGAAATTGTCCAGGAGCGCATGGAAGGTGCCCGGGAGCGACAACAAAAGACTATGATTTGGCGGCCCATGCAGAGCCCTTGGCTGTGGGGGACACCGTGTGGTTGAAGAACAATCACCGTACCAGTAAGCTGGACAGTAAATGGGAGAGAACTCCCTATCTTGTGTCTGCCATCCCTAATGCTGAAACTCATACCTATGAGGTCACCCGAGAGGGTAAAGGTCCCCAAATTGTTCACAGAAACCGCCTAAAACTCTGCATGACAAAGGGGCCCACTGCTGGAGACTCCGACCCCAGTCTCCTGTGCCAGGACTTTCTGCTCAGCCTGTGGAGCCTATGCAGGCTGTGGCGGATCTAGTCAATGATGCTGAACCACTCCATTGGTTCCTCACACCTTGGTTAAATTTGTTGGTGCCCGCTCCAGCACCTACTGTGCCTTCACCTCCGGAAGAGCCGGTTCAAAATGTCCCGGATCCAGTCCCCTTGTAGAGGATCCTCCGGCTCCTGTTGTTCCTGATCAGGGTCTCACTGGTGGAGACCCTCCTGTTGCTCCTCTCCCTTCTACCTCGGTGCTAAGGGAGGAGGAAACTCCTGTGTTGAGAAGGTCCACCCGGATGAACAGGGGGCGTCCGCCAGTCCGTTTAGGGGACTTTGATTATACTGGTGGTGTCTCCTCCCGGGCAGTTACTACTGGAAATACCTTGCTTGACGTTTGTGCGCAAGAATGGACTCCTCCACGCGAGCCTCTGCCTGTGATACACCCCCAGGGAACCTCTGTGTGAGCATCATCCTTTTAAGTTTGTGCCCAGAGATGGACTCCTGTGTGCGAGCCTCTGTGATATGTTTTTATGGACTCACTCATTGTCATGGACTATCCTGGTATTCCCTAACATCCGCTGTGCCAGGTCAGCGCCCCAGTTCCACTCTTTTATCCTGAAGGAAGAGAACGACGCCCTTGTCACCGCGCTCCACCTTTCCAGCTGGACCTGATATAAATTATGCAGATGTCATTCATTTGTGTTTATGTATGCCTGCATGTTTTCCTTTTGTCTTTCAGGAGATGAATCCAGCTGGGTGGACTCCTGTGGTGGAGTACGAGGTCGTACTCAGTTTAAAGTTGTGGGGTATGCAGTATACGGGCACTTTGATACCCGTTTACCACCATTCTGTTATGCTGTGTGTTTCATGTAATTGCCTGCAGCAATGTTGAAGGGTGTCATTTGGGTATTGGACCACTGGGGAGCTGGTGAGCAGTTTATATATATAGCTAGGCCAAGGCAGGCTAGTGCAGTGCAGACCCTGGAGTCTGTGAAGGCCACATGTCTCAGGCCTAGGCCAGTTCAGCAGAAGTCAACCTGGAGGCAATCCCTAGAGCAAGAGGTACTAAACGTCAAGAGGAGGTACTCTATAAACTGGAGATTCAAGGATATAAGCCAGAAGTAGGGCATTGGGGCCTTGAAGCATCAATTCCAGTCAGGACGAGTCAGGAAGAAAGTAAGGTTCACCTGCAATTCCAAGTCCTGTATTATCACCCTCTGTTTAACCTTGCTGGATGTAAGACCACTGCAATTTTGATTGTCTGCAAAAGGAACTGTTGGAAAGACTGCTTACTGTATCATCACTGTCTTCAGTAAAGTTTGAATTCTGTTTTCAAGTTACCAGTCTGCACCTCTGTTATTCCTACTGTAAATACGGTGTGCCACCGTTTACTGGCACTGGCGTCACGACATATCAGGGACTTAGCCATAGGCACGTTAAACTATAACACCAAGGGCACCTCACCTTCCACCTGGCTGTGTCCCTCAAGAACCCAGAGAGTGCCCCAGAGGAGCAGCGTGCCGGCCTCTCCATCACTGGCATTCCCCAGGTTAGTTCCACACATTGCCCTGACTTGGGGATGCTACACAAAGAAGCGGCAGCTTTTCTTACCAAGGGATCTTTCACGTACGGCTAATCCGCTGCTTGAATGAGAGCCAAGCCCCGTTCCGGCAGAGACATGGAGCACTAACATGACTGACTGTGATCTTTTTACTACAAAATCACAGTGACAACTTTATCTCACAGTGATTTTGTAGTAAAAAGATCACAGAGAAGCACAGGGCTTGGCACTCTTTCACGCATGTATGTGCCCACTCACATTGATTATGCCAGATTATGTGTCCCCTCACAGTAGTAATGCCAGATTATGTGACCCTTCACAGTAGTTATACCCAGTTATGTGCCCCCTCACAGTAGTTATGCCAGAATGTGTCCCCTCACAGTAGTAATGCCAGATTATGTTCCCCTTTACAGTATTTATGACGATTTATATGTCCCCTCATAGTATTTATGCCCAGTTATGTGCCCCCTCACAGTATTTATGCCCAGTTATGTGCCCCCTCACAGTATTTATGCCCAGTTATGTGCCCCCTCACAGTATTTATGCCCAGTTTTGTGCCCCCTCACAGTAGTTATGTCAGATTATGTGCCCCTCACAGTAGTTATGCCAAATTATGTGCCCCTCACAGTAGATATGCCAGATATGTGCCCCCTCACAATAGTTATGCCAGATTATGTGCCCCTCACATTAGATATGCCCACATATGTGCCCCTCACAGTGTTTATGCCAGATTACGTGCCCCCTCATAGTAGTTATGCATTCAGTTGTGCCCCTCTGCAGTATGCCAGTCCTCATGGTAAGCGACCTGTGAGGTCACGGACATAGGCAGGCAGACTGAGGGGATGAGATTTGTACTCACAGTTATAAAGTCCCTGGGCAGGCGTGCAGTCAGTGATGGAGAAGTCAGCACATGGGTCCTCTGGGGCACTCTCTAGATGAAGGGACACAGGCCAGGTGGTATGTGAGGTGCCCTTGATGTTAAGGTTTAACGTGCATGTGGCAAGGTCCCTTGCAATCCGTGACGCCAGTGCCTTTTACGGTGGCACAACCGATTTGCAGCAGGAATAATTGAGGTACAACAGATTCCGTTGATCATTAACTTCTTTACTGAATGGAAATTATTTACAATTCTTTATGTAATTCTGTTTTGAAGACAAATGGTATAAATGCAGTGATTTTCCTGGTATGCAGGCTTGGTAAAGAAAGGTTACTCCTAGCAAGGTGGACGCTTACTGGACAGGACTTGACTTGATCCCTGGTAACTCAGTAGCTATATTGGTGCGGTGATTAATAATCCGACTCCTGCACCTCAATTCTCCCAAGGCCCAAATGCAGAAAGGGTTGCTTTATCCTTGGGGAAAACTCCTCTGAAAATATATATTCTCTTGCTGGAAGATTGCTTCACGTAAATTACACCACTAGCAGCTGCAGGCTGACTAGCCTCCTCATTTCAGGAGGTCCACACTTCAACTCCCTGACTAGACCCAGACTTGTCTATATCTCTACAGGACGGTCCCTAGCTCCCTCTAGTGGCTTGGGGGAATACTAACACCCTGACAGGCCTGTACCAAGCGCCTTCAGCGCTCCTCCCACAGCCAGCAGCATAGTGTTCAGCCAGTAGGGGGAGCGCTGGAGCTCCTGCTTCACTGATCTGGAGTAGAGCCCGGGTATGTATGAGATAGTGCGCCCCTCCCCCCGCTCCCCTCTTTCTGCCTCAGCGCCAACCTCCCTCACCTTGCCTAATATTATACATGTAATGTAGGCTATGGAGCGCTCTGACGGGGTTCAGCCAGAGTGCTTCATTACATGTGAGTGCAGCAGGCCTCCTCCCCTTGCCGAGCCCGATCGCAGTGGCACCCCCTGTGACCGCGGTCGTTATGCCCCTGCGGCTACCTTAAAAATTCAGGGAGTGTAGGTTCCACATGCATGCTGGGCCCACCTTAATTTACGTCATTTTTGGTGCCAAAATAGCCTCTATTGAATCCAGGGAATGCAGGTACCAATATGCATGCCGAGCCCAGTCCGCACCTCCCCTGGTGCCAAATAGCTACCAACCAGGTTTTTCCCCATTGACAATGAATAGGACAAAACTGAACCCTTTAATTCTGGTTTTGAGATCATCTGCTGGATCTCAAAAGTGGAATTGAAAATGCAGATGTTAAAGTAGCCTTAGATCATCAAATCCCTATAGCTGCTCCAATCCCAGACATAGTTAAAAATGTATCAATGTACAGTAGGTTTTTCACCCAGTCAAAAAGATTAAACCTTTTGGTAGGTACATAGAGTAGGTTAATTCCTTGGAAATTATATAACGCTCCATTCACCAAACTCTACCACACTAGGATCACGTGTTACACTTCAGCCAATAAGAGCCATTTAATGGGAGAGTTTGGCAAATGGAGCGTTATGTCATCTATATAGTAGCTCCTGATTGGTTGATAGAGATGGGTGCTGTTAGGGGTGGGAACTTATGTACTCTGCAGAAAAAATTTGATCGGAAGAATTATACCTTCCAATCATGTGAAGTTTGAATGGAACCAGCGTTATGCTAGGTGTAAGTAATGCTGGCCCATTTGCAAAGTGTAGAAAATGATTTTTGTTGTTTTTTGAGAGATATATCCACGTTTTAGCTGTTTTAAAAATATATCTTTTTGTTAAGTGGATTGTGGTAGGAAATTTACAATTACGTCAGGTCCATTGGCTTGTAATTTCTGTGTATAAATGGCACATCCCTTGGAGGGCATAACAGTCTCCCCTGATGAAGCAAACCAGGCGAAACCTAGGTCAGGCGGATTTTACGTGGATGTATTCTACTTAATGCGTGTTTTATTACTTCAATTGTGAGTATAATAAATTCCTTTTATAAAGTACATCTGGCAGTACTTCACTATTTGTACCTACCTTTCAAACCTTCAAAGTTGGCATCTCGTGGTCAAGAATTCCAGGTATGAAGGATTTCGATATCTGGCGGTATCCAGGATAAGTGTGATAGTCCGGCAACCTTCTGATGTCTATGAGGAGTTAGGCAGTGCGATCATCACCATATTTTATTCTGACGTTTAATATTTCAGAAAGTTGCTAGATCCACTTTCGTGGACTGCAGTCCCCTACTGGAACAATCTACCCAAGCTCACAATACATTTGTGAGGCCAGCCTAATACAAGTAATCTGATTATAGTATCTTAGCAGTAGTAAACAACACAATTGATCTTACTCCTCAGTTGCAGTGTCTGTACACCAGGTGCCTCCTGCACATCCAGTCTCTATGCTAACATGCTGTCTCTGGCTCCCTTGCAGATTCCGATGCTTGCTGATTTAACTGTGAACACCTCTGAGACCACTAAAATGTAACCTACCAACTTAGAGGCTATATGACCATATCTGCTCCACGACTGCATCCTCATGTAGCTTTTCTGTACCACTGTGCATAGTTCTTCCGCATATGCTCCTGCTGTTCTCTTTGACTTACATACATTTAGTAATTCTGCTGTCAGAGTAACTCTTCTTCTGTGCTCTCCACAAAAGTTTTCATGATCACCAGCAGAAGGTGGCAGTGATTGTCAAATGTGCTTCTTCTATAATAGCCATCACAAGGGGTTTTGTTCGATTATTGTACAATCAACAGAGTGAGTAATGAGAGAACAGCCCCAGCAACATTTATTGTTCTTAAAACAATCTGCCCAAACGGTACTGTTCCACAGAGGAAAGAAAACAGTCCATGGACAGCGTTATAATTCAGTTTTGCAGGATAAATGGAATATTGTTCACAGATCTCTACTTACGGGTCACAGGGGCATCAAAGCTCCAGATCATTCTGGCGAGTGTCAGGGTTGCCAACGGTCTAAAAATTTCTGGACAGACCAGACAAATAGACCAGTTTTTGATTTTTTGAGGCTGTTGGTACTTGACTAGATTATTTTCGTGGTAATTATCATTATTTCACAGCTCACCATAAATGCTGAAAATGACTTCTTATGATTATACATTTAACTATAGACATGTATTACTTATAATCTTTATCATTCATTATGGTTTTTATATATGCCCTTAAACAATGTTGGTTGTCCATGATTTTGAGATAAGTTGTCTAGAAAAAAGAAAAATTCTGGTTGGCAACCCTGGCATGGGACCCTCAGGATGCAATCAGCATCAACTTCCTTCTCCAGAGGGATCCACAGGCAAGTTTCTCCAGACAACCAATCCTCTATTTCTCTCAGATCAATGACAGCAGCATTAACTCCACTAAGTTTTTCCTCCAGGTACTCAGTGGCGGATCCAGAGCCTGGTCTCGGGAGGGGCACTTCCGGCAATCGATACGCCCCTGCTCCGATCACTACAGAAATATAGCCCCACTTACCTCTTACATCCAGTGACGTCTCTGTCCTCATCTTCTCCTTTCAGACCAGACCAACAGTTTTCTTCTCTGCAGTTTGACAAAAAAAAAAACTCAGTTTACTACTTTTCCATCATCCTACTATCTTCTGGACAAATCATGCTACTACCCCCAATACTGTGCCGCTGTGGTCCCCAATATTATACTGCAGAAGCAGATAATACCCTTGATAATACTAGTACCACACAGAGCCCCCATATAAAATACCCCTTCTTTATGGCCTCAGTAGATGTCCCCATAGTGCCCCCCAATAATGTGCCAGTAAGAGGTGCCCCCATAGATGCCCCCCAATCATGTGCTAGTGAAAAGTGCCTCTCCCCCTCCCCCCCATCATGTGCCAGTAACAAGTGCCACTCTCCCCCCCCTCATGTGCCAGTGATAAGTGCCACTCTCCCCCCCATCATGTGCCAGCCTCTCTGCAACCCCCCCTTCCATGTGCCAGTGATGAGTGCCACTCTCCCCCCCCCATGTGCCAGTCTCCTCTCCCTCCCCCTCATGTGCCAGGGATAAGTGCCACTCCCCCCCCCCATCATGTGCCAGCCTCTCTGCAACCCCCCCTTCCATGTGCCAGTGATATGTGCCATTCCACCCCCCACACACCATCATGTGCCAGTTTCCTCTCCCCCCTCCTCATGTGCCAGGGATAAGTGCCACTCTCTCCATCCTCTCAGTCTGCCCCACCCCCTTCATGTGCCAGTAAAATTATGTTAAATAATAAAATAATAAGAAAATAAACACTTATACTTACCTACATGCGATGCGATGCAGGCCTCTTCCGGCCTGTGTCCCACTCTGTACTGCTCAGGCGGCGCGATGACATCATCACGCCGCCTGAACCGGCCTCTGATAGGCTGCCGGTACAAGTCCCGCAGCCTATCAGAGGAGCAGGGAAGGGAGGCGCCTCTCCCTCCCCTGCCGCAGCACAGCCATCTGTATCGCTGTCCTGAGGACGGCGATACAGATGGCTATGGAGACGAGCGCTTCCACAGTGGAAGCGCTTATCTCCCTGTGCCCTGCCGCCGCTGCCACTGCTGCCCACATTCTCGGGGGGAGGGGCAATTGCCCCGTTGCCCCCCCCCCCTGGATCCGCCAATGCAGGTACTTCCTTCAGTATACATTTGGGTACTGGCCTCAGCATCAAGTCCCTCATCTAGGTCTCTCTGAATATCTTTCACGTCTCTAGCTCAAGTCGTTAATTACAGTACCTGAGTGGGGGGGCATCTTGGGCAGTAGCATAGAAGTATGTATTCATTAAACAGGGCATCAGAGATAGCATATCCAGCCTTCGAACAATAGATGTTTCCTGTTGCAACTTAGCATATAAGGGTGTATTCCTTAGATCTCAAGCATCCAAGCAATAGATGTGCAGTCCGGGATGGTGTACAGTGTTTCCATGGTCTTGTCTCTGTGGGAGGTCATCAGGAAGGCCCAACATGATTCAGCTAGGATGTAGACAGGCAATAAACAAGAAAAAAATGACAGCCTTATAGAACTGAAGAAATGTGAAAACATGGTAAAATTACAAATGAACATAATAAATACACCATCACAATCCGTGGTGAGGACAAAGTCCTACCACTTTACAAATCACTGGTCAGACCACACATGGAGTACTGTGGTCAGTTCTGGGCTCCTGTGAACAAGGCAGACATAGCAGAGCGGGAGAGGGTTCAGAGGAGGGCAACTAAAGAAATAACTGGGATGAGGGATGCACAATACCCTAAAAGATTATCAAAATTAGGGTTATTCACTTAAGAAAAAAGAAGACTGAGGGGGGATCTAATTACTATGTATAAATATATCAGGGGTCAGTACATAGATCTCTCCCATCATCTATTTATCCCCAGGACTGTGACGAGGGGACATCCTCTGCGTCTTGGAGGAAAGAAGGTTTGTACACCAACATAGAAGAGGATTCTATACGGTAAGAGCAGGGAGACTATGGAACTCTCTGCCTAAGGAGGTGGTGATGGTGAATTCACTAAAAGAGTTCAAGAGGGGCCTGGATTTATTTCTGGAGTGTAATAATATTACAGGCTATAGCTAGTAGAGAGGGATTGTTGATCCAGGGATTTATCTGATTGCCTGATTGGAGTCGGGAAGGAATTTTTTCCCCCTTAAGTGGGAAAATTGGCTTCTACCTCACAGAGTTTTTTTTTTGCCTTTCTCTAGATCAACCTGCAGGATAACAGGCCGAACTGGATGGACAAATGTCTTTTTTCGGCCCCTATATACTACATTGCTATGTTACTATGTTACAATAGCTATTTAACTGCTTAAAGAAAACCTATCACAAAACGCAGTGTAATCTGCAGACAGCATCTCACAGAACAAAAGGAGCTAGGTAGATTGACACATAGTTTTGTTGTAAAACTGTTAGAATAACTTGTTATTTATTCATTTTAGCCCTTAAGGTCCAGGCAATATTGGCAACAACATATTTTTTGATTCTTGTCTTCCAAGAGCTATAACTTTTTTTTTTTTCTAGTGATAAAATCAGATAAGGAGTTGTTTTTGTGAGATGAGTTGCACTTTTTAATTATACCATTTAATGGTCCATATCATCTATTAAAGGGATTGTCTTGCTTCAACAAATGGCATTTATTATGTAGACAAAGTTAATTCAAGGCACTTATTAAACAAATGTGATTGTTCATATTTCCTCCTTTTCTGGCTTGATTCATTTTTCCATCACATTATATGCTACTCATTCCCAAGGGTTATGGCCACCCAGCAGCGGTGGACATGCTTGTACACTAGTGTTAGGCGAGCGTGCTCGACCGAACATCATTTTGACTCGAGCATCGCGATGCTCGGCACATTGCGGTGTTCGGCCGAACACCGCGTGTGCTCGAGCTCGATGTTCAAGTCTCATCCCCGCAAGTTTGTTGGCTGCTATGCAGCCAATAAGCGTGCGGAGAGGTACTGGCACTCACTGTAATGCTGTAGCCATGTTGATTACTGGCATTACAGTGATTTGCTGCCTGGAACACATCATCGGGTGCTATATAGCACCCGATGACACATGGTTCGGCTCAGTCTTAGGCCCCATGCACATGACCGTTGTTTGTTTTCGCGTCCGTTCCGTTTTTTTTCACGGATAGGATGCTTCCCCATTCATTTCAATGGGTCCGTCAAAAAATGCGGATGGTCAACCGTTTTTGTTCCGCATCCGTGATCCGTGTTTTCATTCCGTCAAAAAAATAGTGCATGTCCTATTTTTTTCACGTTTGCGGACAAGGATAGGCATTTTTACAATGGATCTGCCATAAAAATCGGATCCGTCAAAAAAAACGGTCCGTCATCCGTTTTTTTTGACGGACACAAAATTTCAAGGAGGATCGGACGCGGAGGCAGGCAACGGTCGTGTGCATGTAGCCTTAGTCAGGGAGAGCTGCAGCAGAAAGGACAGATAGTGTAGGGACAGGAATTGGTTTATTATTTTAGGCAGGGTTTAGTCTTGAAAGGTATTAGAGACCCATAAGTTCTTTTAGGGACTAATGTTTTATCTGAGTGCAATATATATAATTAGCGCAACCTGCGCTAAATTGTGTGCAATTGTTTGGCCGCTGCTGACACTGACACAACCTTTTCTACATCTGTTGTGTTACATTTGTGCATCATAAATATCTGTGACATTCAGTGCAATTGTTTGGCCGCTGCTTACAGCGACATTACCTGCGCTACATCTCCTGTGTAACGTTTGCGCATCCTAAATATCTGTGAAATTCAGTGTAATTTATTTGCACATACACTTACAAAACCTGCGCTACTGTACGTGTGACATACTTGCAAGCATACATGCCATTTAATATGCTCAAGGCGAGCAGTAAGGGACGGGGAAGTAGCCGTGCTGCTGATGGTGCACGCAGAGGCCTGTGCTACCGATGCTAAGGATTGCGAGCCCTATTTCCATTAGGATTTCCGCCACCACCTACATTAGTGGCTGCACCCCCACCCCCCCCCCCCCCCCTGCACCTCCTCCTCCTCCACTTCCACCTCTGAATTCTCATCTTGCAGCATCAGTCAAGTAGCTAGAAGCAGTGTAGCACTGCAGTGAAACTGCAGTGAAGAAGCGGCAAAAGGCCGTGCTGAAACTAATTTGCTTAGGTGACAAACAGCACACCACCACAGAGCTATGGCAGGGTATAAGGGGCCAGACTGAGTTGTGGCTATCACCACTCAACCTACAACCAGTTATGGTTTTGTCTGATAATGGTTGTAACTTGGTGGCGGCTTTGGAGCTCGACAAGCTCACACACATACCATGCCTAGCCCAGATGTTTAACTGTTCAGCGATTTCTCAAAACCTACCCCAATTTGCCTGAGCTACTGGTGAAGGTGCTCCATGTGTGTGCCCATTTTCGAAAGTCATCTACAGCTGCCGCCAGTCTGGCAACGCTGCAGCAGCGCTTGCAATTGCCAGCTCATCCACTGTTGTGCGACGTGAGCATGTGCTGGAACTCCAAGTTCCACATGTTGGCCAGGCTTTGTGAGCAGCAGTAGTGGAATACCAGCTGCAACATGGTCGTCACCTTTCCAGTCAGCTTTCGCTCTTCACAAGCGGCGAATGAACATGGATATCTGACCTCTGTGAGGTTTTACACAACTTTGAGGAACCTCACCACAGATGATGAGCAGCGATGCCGCTATTATTAGCGTAACCATCCCACTTCTGTGTCTATTGAAATGCTCGCTGCTCACAATGAAGGCGGACGCTTTGCATGTAGAAGAGGTGGAAATGGGGGAAGACAGTACACAGGGTGATAGCCAGACCACCCTCAGTTCGTTATCCCAGCGCGGATTGGATGATGATGAGGAGGAGGAGCAGGAGACTGTTGCCTCCGCTACAGAGGGTAGTACCCAAAGCAGGTTTATTCCATCTTTTCAGCGTGGATGGGCAGAAGAGGAGGAAGAGGATGAGGAGATTGAGAGTCATCCTCCTGATGAGGACAGCAAAGTCTTGTCTGTTGGGACTCTGGCATACATGGTTGACTTTATGTTATGCTACCTTTCCCGTGACCCTCGCATTATACACACTTTGGCCAACACCGATTACTGGTTGTTTGCCCTTCTTGACCCCCGCTACAAAGAGAACTTCTCAGATCTCATTCTTCTGGTGGAGAGGACTAGCATAATGGTGCAATACCAGAGGGTTCTTGTGGAAAAATTGCTCCAAAAATTTCCAGCTGACAATGCTGGCGGCAGAGTACGTAGTTCCTTGTGCGACTGGGGAGGGGAGACGAGGGGAACAAACTGCAGTTCCAACAGAGGCAGGGCAACACTCTCCAAGGCCTGGGACAGTTTCATAACACCCCGCCAGCACCCTCACCCTGATGCGCAGCCTAGTGTTACAAGGAGGGAAAAGTTTTGGAAGATGGTGACAAAGTATATAGCAGACCGTGTCAACATCCTCAGGGATCCCGATCTACGCCTTTGATGGTGCTGACCTGCCTTGCCAACAGCGTTTTGTGAAAGCGGGTATTTAGTGCTGCTGGGGGCATAATAACTGATGAGCGCATCCGCCAGTCAACTGAAAATGCTGACAGGTTGACTTCTATCAAAATGAACAAGGCTTGCCCTGACTTCTCTACTCCACCAGAGGAACACGGCTGAACATAAAGGCACTTTAAATGTGGCTTTTATGGTTTATTGAATACACTGTATTCCCATGCACCCCTTCCACTACATAAAAGGATATGTTTCAATCTTCCTTTTCTCGTCCTCCTTGTCCTCCTCCATCATATCAACATGCTTATTTGGCTGCCCTTGCTCCTAATGTTTTAGAGGGTCAGCTCAGCAGCAGACTCTCACCCCTAATGTTTTAGAGGGTCACCAGCAGGCCCTCGCCCATAATGTTTTAGATGGTCAGATCAGCAGCAGGCACTGGCCCCTAATGTTTTAGATGTTCAGATCAGCAGCAGGCCCTCGTCCCTAATGTTTTAGAGGGTCAGCTCAGCAGCAGACCCTCACCCCTAATGTTTTAGATGGTCAGATCAGCAGCAGGCCCCTGCCCCTAATGTTTTAGATGGTCACCAGCAGGCCCTTGATCAGAATGTTTTTAAGGGTCACCAGCAGGCCATCAATCATTATTTTTCAATGGTATGTATTATGCCCTCCTTTATGTATAATAAAGGGTGTATTGAAGTGCCATTTCTTTGTAATTTTTTGCAGCCCCACTACCTGAACAATTGTACCACAATGTGAATGAGGCCCTCTTTTATGTGATATACAGGTTGTATCGGAGTGCCTTTTCCTTGTATATAACGTGCAAGTGCTACCAAAAATTACAAGTAAATATACAGGAAAACATTTTCCTAACAATATTTACTCTGAAAGCGATTTTATCTTCGGTTTTGTGCGTATTATTGTCAATGTAAAAGTGGTGTACTACTTGGACAACATCATTCTCAGCAGCGACCTGGGAGTCCAAGATGCATCCAGACATCCTCCCTATGCTTTTCCCGAACCATTTCAGTGGTGTTTCCATCAATTTCTGAGCTTTTCCTGTGAACCAGACACAGGGGGTGCCTGGTTTAATGGTTTGGTTCTCCCATTGACTACCATTGTGCCCTGGTGCTCTGCAGAGCACCCGAGCATCCCAAAGTGTTCGACTCGAGCACCAAAACACCAGTGTTGATGCTCAATCAACACTATTGTACTCTATAGCTTCGGTCCGAGCTCTGCTATTTCAGATGAACCCGAATCTTTCTGGTTCATTTCGAGCAAGTCCAATAATACGGCGCATAGAACCCCCCCACGGCAAAAAGTCAAGAGACTCTCCCTTTTGATGAAATGTGTGAGAGCCCTCATTGATTAGGCTGCCCTGAGGAAGACATTTGGGAGGAGGCTGGTGACTTCAAGCATACCTGTGTTGATGGTGGTGGTAAAAGTGGCACCTGCAACCATGGGATTGGCAGCACGGACAGTGACAAAGGAAGTCATGAAAAATGCAGAGCAGGGGAGAAGGTCCCAGGAGCTGACCATGATATCTCACAGTCTGATAAAAGTAGCAGGGAGGCATGAGGCAGCATTACCGGATTCAATCAGAACAAGTTTATCCTTCTTCTCCTGGTCCTCTTTGTGGCAGCCAACCCACATCCCCAAGCAGTACGGTATCTTTGTCTTCATCATCACATTCTTATTGTCCTGCTAAGACTTCTTCTTGTCCTCGGCTCCATCGTGAGACATCTATAACAGAACGTTTGGTCATGACAAAGCTTTTCTACACCAGCAATTAGCTGGTCTACCAGCTGAACCCCCACCTGGCCATGTTGCTGGCTGTGCAGTCACTGTAGTTCCATTGTAGTATAGCCTTGTACTCTCACATGGCAGAGAATGTGGGCCACTCCTTGCAATTCTCGGTGTCCATCAAGCTGCACTCCACAGTGGATACCTGGAGCAGCTATTTCCTGTAGGGACAGCACATGTCTTTCACAGCCCATGGGGTTAATGTTTTATATGGCAGTGAAGAGGCAGAACCCCACCAACATGACCAGATCCTTTTGACCACCTCCCACCATATATTCCACAGCAGGCACTTATCTGCCTCCTCCTCCATGGACACGGTCCCATCCCCAGCAGAAGCAGGGCACTGGGTTGCTTACACTACCCCTACTTCCTTTTTCATGTGTCTGGTCAAGCGTTGCCACACCGTGTTGGAACTGATCAGCCTGGGAGAGAGTAGCCACACCGGTGAGCAGTTGCTCAAGGGCATCAGGCAGCAAACATCCTGTTGGTTCTCATCCCGTTGACTCCAACTGGGCAAGGTTTTCAGCGACAATAGGTGCAACATCTTGGCCACCCAAAACCTGGGCGAAATAACACATGCTCTCTGCATGGCGCATGTCATCAACCTGGTGGTGCAGCACTTTCCAGATAAGTACTCTGGCTAGCACAAAGTGCTGGCAACGTCCAGGAGTCTGTCTAAGCACCTAAGCCACACTTTTGTGGTGACGAACGCACTCCTTGACCTGTAGCGACAGAAAAGCCTCCCGCTACACCACTTAATCTGCGACATGTCAACTCACTGGAATTCCACATTGTCCATGCTTGAGCATCTGTACAAGCAGCGAAAAGCCTTGATCAACTTTGTCATGCCCCACAGAGGTTCAGCAGCAAGGAGCATGTGTTACTTCAAGGTCAGGCAGTGGAAGGTCATCTGAGACTCCTTATGGAAGCTGAAGCCCTTCGAAGAGGCCACAAAGTTTGTCAGCAAGGAAAACTATGGCATGAACAACATCATCCCTCTCATATTTATCTTAGAACAGACACTAATGCTCATGCAGCAGGGGACCATGGCGGAAGAAGAGCAGCTGATGCATCTTGCTGTCTGCCCTACAGCTGTTGGGGGCACACAAAGGGAATCTGCCATGGAGAAGGAGGAGGACAAAAATGAGGATGAGGAAGATGAGCAGCTGCCACTGTTAAAGGAGGAGGAGGCGGAGAAGCAAGAGAATGATGATGAGGATCTCTCTCGTCAAGTCTGAGTGGGGTGCGGAGCCAGAAGAGGTGGCTCCTCAGGCACGCTGGCCAGAATCGCCTCCTGTATACTAGCTTGCTTGGGCAGTAACAGGTGTATCTTTGACATGAAGCAGTCTGATGATTACTGGATAGCCATGCTTTTAGACCCTCGCTACCAACGCAAAATGAAGGAATGTTTTCTTCTGGCAGAAAGGGAGGACAAATGACGTTACTACCAGAAAACACTGAGAATGCAGCTTCCGCAGAAGTCACAGCAGCAGCCATTTCAGTCTTCTCAACATGATGGAGCAGTTTTTCCACAAGCTGCACCTGGCTAAGGCCAGTCAGCAAGCAAACAGCAACTTCCTTAATGCCCAGGTTCAGGTCTACCTAAACTATGGCCAGTGTCTGTCGCATACCCAGTTCTCTGACCCCATGGATTGCTGGGCAGGCAGACAGAAATAGTGGCCCGAACTGGCACAGCACGCTCTCTATGTTCTTTCTTGCCTTCCTCCAGTGTCAACTCGGAGTGGGTATTCAGTGCCACGGGGGGTGTGGTGACACCTAAACGGACCAAGTTGTCCTCCAAGTTGTCCAAAACTAAGCCTAGATTCAGGCTGCTGCTACCTGCATCATACTACTAGTGCCTCTCAGTTGTCAGTTTACATGTATTCAGTTTCAATGTGGTTGAAACCTTAAATTCTGTATGTCACTGTTCACAGTAATAAATAAATAAATACATTTTATGGGTTGGGGGGTGGTTAAATTTCTTTAAGGCACAGCATAAATATACGTGATTACTGCCTCAATACCAACATTTTATCACAGTCAAGGCAATGCTGGGGCCTGCATCATGGCACTAATGCCGGTAGGTCAGTTTCCATGTACTCACTTTCCACACGGTTGAAATTTAAGACATTTTTTTGCACAGGGGTGTGAGGTGTTAACATAGTTGAAATGTAAACAAAAATTTTTGGGGGTGGGGGGGTTAACACGGTTGAAATGTTGTGTGGTTCCAGAGCAGCTGAAAAGGCTGTTGTTTGCAAGGTCTTGTTTACTGGTAAGGCAAGGTAGCTTTATTCTTTTATCTTATGGAGGAAAGTTGATTCCATCTTTTGCAGCCTTAACTGCACCCTTTGGGACAATTTTAGATAAATATACAGTAGTTTAAGGTATATATTATATGTTTGCTTATTCGGGTGGACACAAAATGACAACCTTATTCTGTCAATATGATTACGGCGACACAAAGTTTAATTGTTTTTTATTATGTTTATCTACTTTAGAAAAATTAAAAACCTTAAAAAAAATATGTTCTATCACCATTAGGGATGAGCGAATTGACTTCGGATGAAACATCTGAAGTCGATTTGCATAAAACTGCACTTCAATACTGTACGGAGCGAGCATGGGCGTAGCTATAGGGGGTGCAGAGGTAGCAGTCGCTACCGGGCCCAGGAGCCTGAGGGGGCCCAAAGACCCTTGTACCACATAAGAAGACACACAAAGCACTGAGGCAAGGGGACCCAAGCTGAACTCTTGCACCAGTGCCCATGAGCCGTTAGCTACGCCCCTGGGAGCGAGCTTTGCATAATAACTTCAGAAATTGATTTATGCTATAAAAAATTATTTCTCGAACTCGGGTTCAGTTCCAAGTGGTACCAAGTGGACTTTGCAAAGTAATAACTTCGGCCCATTGGAGCCAATACATTTTAATACTGTAATGAGCGCTTGCTCCGTACAGTATTGAAACTAAGTTTTATGCGAATTGACTTTGGATGTTTCATCCGAAGTCGATTCGCTCATCCCTAATCAACATACTCTGGCACTTATAACGTTTACTGTATATTTTTTCCATTGATGGGAGTGTGTGAGAGCTGAGTTTTTGTGGGGAGAGCTCTAGTTTTTATTGCTAACATTTTGGGGAATATACAGCCAAGGCCAGGACAAGGTATTTTGGTGCCCTAGGTAGTTAAAGCAAATTGTTAGGAAACATTCTTTCCTGTATATTTACTTGTATATAAAGTGCAACTGCTGCCAAAAATGAGGAAGGAAGAGGCACTCCGATACAACCTGTATATGACATAAAGCAGGGCCTCATTCACATTGTGGTATAATTGTTTAGGTAGTGGGACTCCTACAATCATAAAGCCTATGCACTAAGTCAGGCATGTCCAAACTGCGGCCCTCCAGCTGTTGTAAAACTACAACTCCCAGCATGCCCTAATAGCTGTAGGCTATCCAGGCATGCTGGGAGTCGTAGTTTTGCAACAGCTGGAGGGCCGCAGTTTGGACATGCCTGCACTAAGTGAAAGGGCTGCCAAAAAATACAAGGAACCGGCACTCCAATACACATTTTATTACGCATAAAAGAGGGCATCATACACACCCTTTGAAAAATTATGATTTATAGCTTGCTGGTGACCCTCAAAAACATTCTGATCAAGGGCCTGCTGGTGACCCTCTAAAACATTAGGGGCAGGGGCGTGCTGGTGACCCTCTAAAACATTAGGGGCGAGGTCCTGCTGCTGATCTGACCATCAAAAACATTAGGGGTGAGGGTCTGCTGCTGATCTGACCATCTAAAACATTAGGAGTGAGAGTCTACTGCTGATCTGACCCTCTGAAACATTAGGGTCGAGGGCCTGCTGCTGAGCTGACCCTCTAAAACATTAGGGGCGAGGGCCTGCTGCTGATCTGACCATCTAAAACATTAGGGGCGAGGGTCTTCTGCTGAGCTGACCCTCTAATATATTAGGGGCAAGAGCCTTTTGTGTTGTTTACAAGTAGAAAACAATGTGGGCCTAATTGCTGTTCAGCTGTGCAGTGATATATTCACTTTGCCGTGTATTAATGGCAAAATAAAAATATTCGCCATTCAACGTTACACTTATCTGTTGAAAAACCTTTTGTGTTCTGTACAAGTAGAAAAAAGTAATGCCACTCTGTGGTCTCCTGATGCTGCTGCCACCTCCACACTATGTCACCTTGCCACTTTGTGGTCTCCTGATGCTGGCGCCACCTCCACACGGTCATTGTTCCACTCTGTGGCCTCCTCCTGATGCTGCTGCTGCCGCCAACTCCACGCTCTGTCATTGTGCCACTCTGTGGCCTACTGATGCTGCTGCTGCCACCTCCACACTGTCCTTGTGCCACTTTGTGGCCTCCTCATGCTGCTTCCACCTCACCACTATATCATAGGGCCACTCTGTGGACTTATCATGCTGTTACCACACTCCCCACTTCATGACTGGGCCACTATTTTGCCTTTCAGTCTGGCTGACATCATCATTTATTTGACCCTTCTTCCGATCTGTCAGGAGGAAGGAAAAACAAGACGCATACTTGATCCTCTCTGTGTAGCAACTTTGAGGCCTGTTTGGTCCCATGAGAATTGGCTTGTGATTTGGTAGCCAAAAGAAGGAGTAGGTACAAAACACAGAAGACATGCAAATATTCCATTCAAGTGGATGGATTACTAACCAAATGCTGACCGAGTGAAGGCGGATGCTTAACAGACAGGATCCGTTTTTTGGGGGTTATTGTTCTGATGGAACAGAGGAAGGGCAAAATAATCAGTGATGGCAACACAAACTTACTGCTGACACCCTCTCCACTCTGTCAGGGGGCTCTACTTGTATAAGCATTCAATAGAACAGGTTCTGTTGACATCTATGTGGAATCAGCTGACGACGGTGTAAAAGGAGTGTGCTTCTTCTTGACGCTAACATTAACCTGTAAGGCTGAGTTTACACTTGAGTTATTTAGTCAGTTTTGGACCTGTGACTGCCCAAATAAGTGAAGTGTGCAGTGATTATAAGAGCGACGCCTTTCATCTGCATGTCATACGGACTCACAGTATTAATTCGCTACCAGAGCAGACTCCCTATGCCTGTTACTACAAAGCACTGTGTTCTACACAACTATAAACCCTCTTTGAAGCCAGGACATAGCCGTTTTTTAACACGATTTAACACGAATAAATTCGGACGGAGCCAAGTTTTTCACAAAAAATTTGTCTAACCAGCGAATCGAATTTTGGTAAAATTTGCTCATGTCTAATGACTTCCAATCCAGTGGGGACCAGTTTCACAAAACTGGAAGAAAGGGATCTTTATCAAGTGAGTGAAGCCTTTTTCTTTGTTTATGAGAATGTCTGCTCCCCTGCACCGACGGGGCCGCATGAGCTTTTGCAGCTAGTGTTGAGCGAGCATTCTCGGCTGAACACCGGTTCGGCTCGAGCATTGCGATGCTCGGCACTCAGCGGTGTGCTCGATCCTGATGCTCGAGTCTCCTCCCCTACTAGATATCTCAGGTAGTGAACTCTCCGTCCAAGCAGCAAAGCATGAGGTGAAACGCATTCTTTGTATCTGAATAACATTCTGAAGAAAAGGTACATCTCAGCCTTTTTAAATAATCTCTATTTTTATGGACCATGCTGGTATAACCTGGCTATCTCCTGTATATAATTATATATTTATGGCTGGTATAAGTTAGACATCTTCTCGTATATAGTGATATGGACCATGCTGCTATAACCTGGGTATCTCCTGTATATAATTATATATTTACGGCTGGTATAAGTTAGATATCTTGTTGTATATAGTGATATGGACCATGCTGGTATAACCTGGCTATCTCCTGTATATAATTATATTTGTACAGCTGGTAGAGGTTAGACATCTTCTTGTATATAGTGATATGGACAATGCTGGTATAACCTGGGCATCTCCTGCATATAATTATATATGTACAGCTTGTATAAGTTAGACATCTTCTTGTATATAGTGATATGGACCATGCTGGAATAACCTGGGTATTTCCTGTATATAATTATATATGTACAGCTGGTATAAGTTATATATTTCCTTGTATATGACCTGGGAGTCCAAGATGCATCCAGACATCGTCCCCATGCTGTTCCAGAACCATATCAGTGGTGTTTTCTTCAATTTCTGTCCTTTTCCTGTGAACCAGTCACCCTCCCCTTTTCAGAGCAGGGGGTGCCTCGTTTAATGCTCTGGTTCTCCCATTGACTTCCATTGTACTCGGGTGCTCTGTAGAGCCCCCAAGCATCCCGATGTGTGCGGCCCAAGGAACCGAGCGCCCAAACACTTTGTCACTTGATCAACACTAGTTGCAGCCAATCACTGGCCTCAGTGGTGACATGTCCCCATGTGGCACATGACCGAGCAGTGACATGCCGCTCAGGGACACATCACCATTGAGACCAGTCAACGTTTTAAAATGATATGATGCCTATCAGCTACCTTGGGCACTACAGCTGTTGTGAAACTGCAACTCCCAGCTTGCACACTTTCTTGGCTGTTCTTGTAACTCCCATAGAAATGAATGGAGTTTCAAAATAACTGGAGTTCTGAAGTTGCTGATCCCTGTACAGTAACTGCACGGAGTCTACATTTGCCTATGTCAAAAGAAAAATGTCTCCCATTTCTTTGCCTATGTCAAAAGAAAAATGTCTCCCATTTCATTATAAAATACACAAAAAATGCAAAACATCTGAACAGGATTTTACACACTCATGTTCATTTTGACTTCCACACATGCACACAGCAATGTACTTTTACATACACACAGTGGCACTCATAGCAGCACATCTTACAGAGAGACAAACTTTTAGACAGATATACATACAAAGGGACAACTCAGCACCAATGGAGCATGCAACTTTAGTGTAGGTCCGTAGCTTGTACAAACTATTAGAAAACGTGGAGTTAAACAGGCAGGATATGATCAAACCCATATGCAGTTGTGCATGTGTATAGGGGAGCATATCCTGCACTTGTAGTCCGTTGCTGATGGCAATCAACAGCAAAAAAAAAAATGCATACAATGGAAGATGCCAGCAACGGACTAAAAGTACCACAATAACCATCCTACATAAGGTAACGATTATGTGGATGTGGAAAACAATTAAAAACTTAACAATAGCAAAGACAGGTACACTCTGCGGTAATACTAAACCCTCACACTGATGTTAAAATTGAGAGGTTAGTTTGACATATCCTACTAGGCGGACATGTCTTAAGCTCGGGCACCGCACCAAGGTCTCTCAAGTAGCCCGAGGCCCTACCACTCACCTACCTGTGCTGTATGGGCGATACCAGGGGCCAGTGGGTTAATTACGGGAGGATAAGGCCTGACTAACAAATAGCTTACCAGTAACCTCCAGCATGTAGCCATGCTTGCAATGGGAGGTGGGAGGTGCCTGTGAGCCCCGCCCAAGACTGGCTGATATGGCCCAACAGGTGCACCTAAATGTAGCCTGTAGATGAAAAGCAGGCACATTTAAATTGGAGTTTATACAAGACAGACATACATACACAGGGGCAACTCAGCACCAATGGAGCATGTAGCTTTAGTGTAGGTCCGTAGCTTGCAGTCTGCTGCAGGTGAGAAGAGGGGGGAAGGGAGACACTTTGGGCAGGTGGGAGAAGAAGGGGCAGTAAGGCACTTAGGGCAGGGGGGGAAGAGGGGGCAGAAAGGCACTTGGGGTATGGGGGAGCAGAAAGAGCAGTGAGGCACTTGGGGCAGGGGAGTAACAGAGAGGGCAGTGAGTCACTTGGGGCAGGAGGAGAGAAGGGGAAGTGAGGCACTTGGGGAAGGGGTTCAATAGGGGTGGCAGTGAAGCACATGGGGCAGGAGGGCAAAAGCAGAGGGGGAAGTGAGACAACTTGAGCAGGGGAAGAGGGAAGAACTGTTAACCTATAGAGGAGGAGGAGGGAGGATCCATGCAGCAGCCATCAGTAGTGTAAAGGACCTTTCCCCAAAGCAGCACACTAACCATTCAGCACTTCTCTTACTATCCTGATGATCGCTGGTCAGTGAAACAAGCAATGAGCAGTTCTGTGGGTCTAATAAGGGAAATACTCATTGGTTAGCCTGTTCCTTGGTAAAGGGGCGGCCCCTTCCAGTGCTGAACAGTTCCCTAACCCAGCGTGGCGATCTAAGCCTCTACAGAGCTTTTGGAAGATTTAATCATCATTGCTGAGAATGGGACAAGGTCTTCCAGGTATTAAACTGCTGGGCAGCACTTTTGTCCCTCTCATCAATAGCGTATATATCTGCCAGAAGCACACCCGTGGCTGAGATCGCCCCACACACAGCACACAGAGAAGAGGCAGCTTTATAAATTAAACTTAGCAGCATAGTGCTGCTATTTTTCCATTTGCGCCCACAGTAACTTGTGTCATGCAGCGCCCTAGGAGATCTCCTATCCCTGCCTGCCCTTCGTCCCAGCCCTGTATGCAACTATTTGATTATTTTTATTCCAGAAATTTTGCAGAGAATGGTGATTTTCCCAGAACGCTGTTACACCCTAACAGAGGCAAAGTTTAATAGGAGCAGCAACACAGCATAGATAGTAAAGGCCTTGACAATCATTGAAACCAATGTGTTTGCATCTTGAGTGGGGCAATTAGAGAAAAAGGGAGCCTCGTCCTCTGTCTAACCGATCAGATGCCGTGGGTGAAATGGAGTTATCTCCAATTCTGGCTGCAGCAGGCAGGCATAAGCTGTATAATATCTGTATGTACCAGGAGGTCAAGGTGCCGGCTGTACTCATCGCTCCCTGGTCATCAGCCAGCACTGCACTGTTCTGTGTCCTAACTGTGTACAGTGTCAGGACATAGTGTGCACTATGACCTGTCGCTGTGCAACGTCAGATCACAGTGCAGCACGAAGCCAGCAGAAGACTAGAGAGCAGTGAGCGCAGGAAGAGCGTGCCGGATCTCGATAATGGTGGCGCCATCCACAACAGGAGTGTAAGTTACTTTATTTATTTTATGTCTGACCTGAGGTATCATGAAACTTAGGGGTCTGATATGAGGTCTGATGAGGAGTGGGGGTCTGATCTGAGTTCCGATAAACATTAGAGGTCTGATTTGAAGTATAAAGAAAATTGGGGGTTTGATCTGAGGTCTGATAAAAAAAAAAATATATATTGTTATTTTCCTCCTCTTAATCCTAGCTGCATCTCTTGGTCCATTGCATCTCATGGAGTGAAAAAAGTTAGTAGTTGTCACCTCTTTCCAATGCAAATGAAGATTTGGACATCTCCAAAGGAGATGCATCAAATCTGCAACCTCCTGGCAACATTTTGGTACTTTATCCATAGATGTTTTCTATAGTACAATCTACGAACTGTGTGCCAGTGTAAAAGAACCCAAGATTCATTCAAAGACTTACTTCTTTACTTATATTACAAATTAAACCATATGACACTTGTGAAATATCCCCCACATCTTTCTACCACCTATCCAGACGACCAAATGTGACCTTACAATAGCTATTACTAATATACAGTAGTAACATAGTAACATAGTTTATAAGTCTGAAAAAAGACATCTGCCCTTCCAGTTCAGCCTATTATCCTGTAAGTTGATCCAGGGGAAGGCAAAAACAACGCTGTGAGGTAGAAGCCAATTTTCCTCACTTTAGGGGGGAAAATGTCTTCCCAACTCCAATCAGGCAATCAGAATAACTCCCTGGATCAACGACCCCTCTCTAGTAACTATAATATGTACTATTATTACCCTACAGAAATACATACAGGCCCCTCTTGAACTCTTTTAGTGAATTCACCATCACCACCTTCTCAGTCAAAGAGTTCCATAGTCTCACTGCTCTTACTGTCAAGAATCCTCTTCTATGTTTGTGTAGAAACCTTCTTTCCTCCAGATGCAAAGGATAACCCCTCATCACAGTCACAGTCATGGGGATAAATAGATGATGGGATAGATCGCTGTACTGACCAGTGATGTATTTACACATGGTTATTAGATCTCCCCTCAGTCATCTCTTTTCTAACCTTAATAACCCTAATTTTGATAATCTTTCTGGGTACTGTAGTCCACCCATTTACCTTCTGACCTCCCCTGAACTTTCTCCAGCTTAGCTATTTCTATCTTGTTCACAGGAGCCAAGAACTGTAATTACTACATCTGTACTGGTATTTTTCCTTCCCATGTGCATAACCTTACATTTGTCAGTGTTAAACCTCATCTGTCACTTATCTGCCCAAGCCTCCAATCTATCCAGATCCATCTGTAGCAGTATACTGTCCTCTTGGGTTCAGTCGTTTAGCGTACTCCAGGTAAGCCAGATTTCTGTAATCTGTGAACACCGTGATCGGATGAATCACCCCTTCCAACCAATGACGCCACTCCTCAAAAGACAACTTAATAGCCAGCAACTCTCTGTTACCCACATCATAATTTCTCTCTGCAGCAAATAGTTTTTTAGAGAAAAATGCACATGGGCTCCATTTACCAGGTGACAGGCCCTGCGATAAGACTGCTCCTTCCCCCACCTAGGATGTGCGAATTTCCACAATGAAAGTTTGTGATACATCTGGCTGCACCAATATAGGGGCAGAAGCGAAACACTCCTTAACCACAGAAAAGGCTTGCAACGCCGAATCGGAACCACACTGAAACATCCATTCCTTTCTTAGTCATGTCCGTTAAGGGTTTCACCATTGTCGAATAGTGCTGAATAAATTTTTGGTAATAGTTGGTGGACCCCAAAAACCACATAGGAGCATTCAGATTTTTGGGTCGATCCCAGTCCAATACAGTACGGACTTTCTCTGGATCCATTCGAAAACCTGAAGATTACAGCAGGTAGCCCAAGAATTGCACCTCATGTACAGCAAAAACACAATTCTCTAATTTTGCATTCAATTTATTATCTCTTAGGATCTGTAACACCTGTCTAAAGTGATCCGAATGAGTCTCCACGTCTAATAAATTAGTATGTATATGTAATTCACAAAATGCTGGAAAAACGCAGGAGCATTGGTCAACCCAAAAGGCATGACCATGTTCTCAAAGTGACCCTCTGGGCTTTTAAAAGCTGTCTTCCATTCATCCCCTTCCTTGATCCTGACCAGATTATATGCCCCCCTTAAGTCCAACTTGGAGAAGACCTTGGCATAAAAAATCTGGTTAAACAAATCAGGAATCAAAGGAAGGGGGTAAGGATCATGGACAGTAATCCGATTGAACTCACGGATGAACAGACCCCAGAGGTAGGTGAGTTCATACAGTGGAATACCGAGTGTCCTAACTCACCCTACAGGACCCTGGCACTAATGTCAGGACGGAGACAAACTGTTCTTCCAAAAGGAAGGATGAACAGGAATCTCCCTCAGGCCTTAATACAAATGACAGGGAAATGCAACACACAAAATAAACAAAATGCAAAAGGGAAAGAAAACACTTAACTTCAAGTGGCTTCGGCAGCACCAGGAACTCACCCGAGATCCACACACCAGCAATAAATAGAGAAGGTTAAATGGCCATAATAGCATCATCTGGGGAGAGAAGGTGTGGTAAGCACCAGAAACAATTCATACATCATTTGATCCAAACGATAAACATGTCAGATCAAACCATGTGTTGCCAGTCTCACCGATCTCCTGCCACCTGTCGCTGCCACCTGTTGCGGGAACGTCTGTGACAAAAATGCATGCATTATTTTCATTTTAATCCTAAATTGTCTCTTTACAGCTGACCGGAGCTTCAAAAAGTGCAATCAAGGGGATGTTTTCAAATTAACATTTGAAATTTAAAAAGTACAAACATTGCATACAAGTCTAATTTACTATTCTTACACGTGCAAATAAAGGTTTATAAGATATGACATTTCCATGTTGTAGAATAAGATTACCTTATAACACTACCTTCTAAACCAATTGTTCATGTGCTCAAAGGAGACAAAAGCTATAAAAAAAAATCTGGAAAATGATGCTTGCTATTAGAGTTGAGCGGACACCTGGATGTTCGGGTTCGATGGGTTCAGCCGAACTTCGGAAAAAAGTTCGAGTTCGGGACCCGAACTTGACCCAGAACGACATTGAAGTCAATGGGGACCCGAACTTTTGTGCACTAAAATTGCTGTAAAAATGTAATGGGAAGGGCTAGAGGGCTGCAAATGCCAGCATAATGTTGATAGGAGCATGGCAAGTGCTCTGCAAACAAATGTGGATAGGGAAATGACTTTAAATAACATAAAATAGGTAAAAATAAAAAATAATAATCTTGATCTAGGAGGACGAGGTCCATATGGAGTAGGAGGTTGATGAGGCGGTGGATGTGGCGGTGTAGGTGGAAGCGGCGGTGGAAGAGAAGGAGGTAGCCTACACTGCTTTTTGGTTATAATTTTATTTTTATAATCAATGTACACCCCAAAACATTGGGAAATTTAACCTGTGATAACCACCTCCAGTCATGCTAAACACACGTTCAGACAATACACTGGCTGCAGGGCAGGCCAGCACCTCCAAGGGGTGAAGGGCAAGCTCAGGCCATGTGCCCAATTTGGAGACCCAGAAGTTGCATGTTCCCAAGTAGTTAATGTATTTTTAATAGAGTGATTAATAAAGATAACATTTTACCTATTACTAGTCAGAGAGGTTGCTAGGTCCAAGTGACCACCTAACCCCTCTTCCAGAAGTTGCAGGGGCTGACCCCTGTCAGTCAGTTCGTGTAGGCGTGTGCACAGTTACCGCCCCACCATGTTGCACGTCCCCGTGATGTTTACGATCCAATTTGATATCTGCTCTATCAACTTTCAATGTTTTTTTATGCGCCTACCATGGTGATCACGGGTGGCGGGGAATCAGGATTCCAGGCCAGAGAGGGAGCATGAGAAAAAGAGACCAAATTTAAGGGAGATAAATGTAACTGGGATCGAGCATAAATGTTTATCAAGCTATTGAGGCGCAAATGTGGGACAAATTACAGAAGCCCAAATGTGGGCCAAAGGAGTCAAGCGGAATTGTGGGAAAAGCTATTAAGGCAGAAATGTTGGTCAAAAGAGTATAGCGGAAATGTGGGACAAAGTATTGAAGCTTAAATGTGGTACAACTTGTTTAAGTTTAAGCATTAAATCAAAGGAGGTGGCGCTCATCAATTAAAGAAGCATTTCCGAAATTGTATTCCCTGTCACCTATGCAGAGCAGGGGTTTATTCACGTCTAAAATTTTATAATGTCAACCCAAGAATGTAACAGAAAAATGACTGAAATTAATTAAACTGTCTACTTGGTAGAGCAGGGGTCTATGACGGAAAACAATTGTTTATTGTCACCTGAAAATGTAAAAGAAAAATTATTGAAATTTATTAAGCTGTCAACTAGGTAGAGGAGGGGTATATTACACCCAAAAATTGGTGAATTGGACCATAAAATGTAACTGACAACTGTTTTTCTTTTTTTTACTGGCCTACTAGGTATAGCACTGATACTATACACCCAAAAATTGGTTAATTTCACCAGAAAATGTAACTGTAAATGTAAATGTTGTTTTTTTTTATTTATTTTACCGGTCTAATAGGTATAGCAGTGGTACTATACACACCAAAAGTTTGGAGTTCCATATGGAGTAGGAGTTTGAGGAGGTGGTGGACGCAGCGGAGTAGGTGGAAGCGGCGGTAGAGGAGGATGAGATAGCCAACACAGGTTTTTGGTTTTAATTAAATTTTGTAAAATTAAGGTACACTCCAAAAGAGTGTGAAATATCCAAAATACAAACATGAGCAATTGCGCTGCAGTACAACAATGGCTGGTTAGTGCTGGTATACATGTCTATTCTGCACAAGGTACGGACAAGTCCTGAGGGATCCATGCCTGGTTCATTTTAATGAACGTGAGCTTGTCCACATTGGCTGTGGACAGGCGGCTGCGCTTGTCTGTGATGACGCCCCCTGCCATGCTAAACACACGTTCAGATAATACATTGGCTGCAGGGCAGGCCAGCACCTCCAAGGTGTAAAGGGCAAGCTCAGGCCATGTGTCCAATTTGGAGACCCAGAAGTTGAAGGGGGCAGACCCGTCATTCAGTACGTGTAGGCGTGTGCACACATACTGCTCCACCATGTTGGTGAAATGCTGCCTCCTGCTAAGACGTTCCATATCAGCTGGTGGTGCTGCTTGTTGTGGCGTGCTGACAAAGCTTTTCCACATGTCGGCCATGCTAACCCTGCCTTCTGAGGTGCTGGCGGTGCCCCAGCTGTGTTGCCGACCTCTTCCCCATCCTCTGCCTTCGCCTTGTGCTTCCACTGTTCCCCCGCTGTCAGGTGGGAATGCCACTAGCAGCGCGTCTACCAGCGTGCGCTTGTACTCGCGCATCTTACGATCACACTACAGTGAAGGAATTAAGGACGGTATGTTGTCCTTGTAACGGGGATCCAGCAGCGTGGCCACCCAGTAATCAGCACAAGTTAGAATGTGGGCAACTCTGCGGTCGTTGCAGAGACACTGCAGCATGTAATCGCTCATGTGCGCAAGGCTGCCCAGAGGCAACGAAAAGCTGTGCTCTGTGGAAGGTGTATCGTCTGTGTCCTCTGTATCCCCCCATCCATGCACCAGTGATGGCCATGAGCTGGTCTGGGTGCCACCCTGCTGTGAACATGGTTCCTCCACCTCCATTTCCTCATCTCTGAATCAGTGTAGGCCTGAAGTAAATATATCTTTGCACAAAATGGCTGTATTTCAAATGCCTAATTCAAACCCCTGTATGTATAGGGGGGATCTCACAGGGCCTGAACCTCTGTAAGCCTGAATTCAATATTGGTGCACCAAATGGAGGTAATGTATTAAGGGTGTATCTCACAATGACATCTGCATCAAAGGCTGGCAACTAAATTTTTTGTGCCCAAACGACTGTTTATTTAACAACTGAATTTGACAGTAGTATATAAGCCTGTAATTTCACATGTGCTAATGCTGCAAGGCCTGAAAATTGTGTATTTGTCAAAAAAGTGTGTTTTTCAAACCCCAGAAAATGATGGGTGTATTTCTAGCTTAAATTGCACACTGACTAATACAGATGTAGTAGATTGCCCAAAAAGTCTTTTTTTGCTAACAGAATATGAATGCTGTATATATTAAACTTGAATTTAACACTTGGAGATCTGGAAAATAATGTTTTTGGTGAAAAAAGGGTGTTTTTCAAACCCCAGAAAATGATGGGTGTATTTCTAGCTTAAATTGCACAATGACTAATACAGATGTTGTAGATTGACCAAAAAGTTATTTTTTGCTAACAGAATATGAATGCTGTATATATTAAATTGAATTTAACACTTGGAGATCTGGAAAATAATGTTTTTGGTGAAAAAAGGGTGTTTTTCAAACCCCAGAAAATGATGGGTGTATTTCTAGCTTAAATTGCACAATGACTAATACAGATGTTGTAGATTGACCAAAAAGTTATTTTTTGCTAACAGAATATGAATGCTGTATATATTAAATTGAATTTAACACTTGGAGATCTGGAAAATACTCCTTTTTGAAAAAAAAGTGTGTTTTTCAAACCCCAGAAAATGATGGGTGTATTTCTAGCTTAAATTGCACACTGACTAATAGAGATGTTGTAGTTTGCCCCAAGAAAATGGTGATTTGCAATGTCCTAAAAGCTCAGATGCAGTGCTGGTGCACTGAGCATGCATAAAATGGCCGCCGCCACCCAGGTAACTAACAGAATTTTAAAAGTTAGTATTTTTTGGTCAATGAGCTCAGGGCAGGGTAAAAGGATAGTGCCCTGCACCCACACAACTATTTCTAGGTAGATCGCTGAGTTAGATTCTCTCCTATTCTCTCCCTGAAATCACAAGTCCAGCAGCATCCTCTCCCTACACTTGTAACAGCAGAGTGACGTACAGCGCTATGTGACTCAAGCTTATATAGAGCCTGGGTCACATGCTGCTCTGGACAATCACAGCCATGCCATTAGTAGGCATGGCTGTGATGGCTTCTTGGGGCAAGTAGCATGACGCTTGTTGATTGGCTGCTGTGCAGCCTTTCAAAAAGCGCCAAGAAAGCGCCGAACCCGAACTTTTACGGAAATGTTCGGGTTCGGGTCCGTGTTCCGAACACCCCAAAATTCTGTACGAATCCGAACAATACAGTTCGGGTTCGCTCAACCCTACTTGCTATCTAAATCAAATATCCCACTTAGCAATCTTTTTGTATATTAACTTTGGTATTAAATTCAACATATTCAAAGAGGTTTTGCATTGAAAAAGGGGTAGTTTATCTGAAAAAAAAAACAATAGAGAATATAACATAAGCCAAATATGCTGTATATTTATATTTTAGACTAATTCGTTTATAAAGTGTCTAGAAAGAGGACATTGAAGTCATAAAATACTCAAATATCCTTAAAAATGTGTTTACTTTTAGTGCAAAATATTGATGCAAGCTATGAAGTGGCAGGAAAAAAAGAAATGCCATGACTATAACTATTGCCGTAACACCGATAGGAGCTGTTAAGGGACCCAGAGATTGAGCAGACCCAATCAGGTGCAAGAACCCTGTATCTTTTCTTTCTGCTATTTAGCACTTATACGTTGCCTATTGCCGTAACACCGATAGGTGCTGTTAAGGGACCCAGAGATTGAGCAGACCCAATCAGGTGCAAGAACCCTGTATCTTTTCTTTCTGCTATTTAGCACTAATATGTTGATTCTCTTGACACATACATCCTGTTAGCAATGAAAACCAGTTTGGGCTTTAAATTGTTAATCCCAACTTCAATAAAAACAAACACCAAAAAATTATTTTTTTTCAGATTTCTTTAGTACTATTTGCATTATTCTTTTATTTATGTTTATTTTACTTGTTTTACTTCAAGATTCTTCTGGCATACTGAAACTTTTTTTGATATGGCTATCAACTTTCAAGTTGATGGTCATATTCATCAGAGTGGGCAGTTCCTAATCCTTGCACACCATTGAGATTAACAGACTGATCACAAGGTGACAGAACAGTTATTTTACGGCTACTTTCACATCAGCAGTTTTTATTCAGGTTTTGAGATCCAGCACAGTATCTCAAAACCCGAATAAATTGCTTCCGTTTCGCTAAATATATGCGGATGCATCTGTTTCGTCCGGATCCAGTTGTATTAAATAGAAACTGAACATTTCAGTTTGTTCAGATTTGCAGACCGGACACAAAACCACAGCTTGCTGCAGTTTTGTGTCCAGTCACAAAACGCAACAAAATAGAACTGATGCATACTGATTTTTTTTGTACCCACTGACAATGAACGGGAACAAAAATGAACTGTTTTTGAAACCAAAATGGAGTTTGTATGTTCTTCTCGTGTTTGCGTGGGTTTCCTCCGGGTACTCCGGTTTCCTCCCACACTCCAAAGACATACTAATTAGGGACCTTAGATTGTGAGCCCCATTGGGGACAGTTGGATGCTAATGTTTGTAAGGCACTGTGGAACACAGTAGCGCTATATAAGTGCATAAAATAAATAAAAAACGAAGATACAAGACAAACACAGAAAACCGAAGACCCTGTACGATTAAAATGTATTCAGGGCGGTTTAGAAAATGAATACAGAAATGCAGAAGGTTAATACAAGGTAACATAAAAGTGAGGAAATATCACCTTCTCATTTTGTGAGCTTAGTTAACAGAAATAAAGAAAAATGTGCAACAGGCACATGTTAAGACATAACAGTCATATTCTATTTCATGGCACATTGATAAAAAACTGAACTAATTAGATACTCCAATTGGAAATCTTAATTATATGTAGAGTCCTTGCAATCTTTAATGATGTCATAGAGCTAATTTGATTACAATGAGACACATTTTTAACAGTTTCATCATTTTAATTAGCACTTTTTTAAGTTCGCTAATGCCTGAAGTTTAACAGAATTAATAAAAAAAGTTGCCATTTCATGTATTAAAGAGAAAGAAAGTTGCTGTGTTCCTGATCTTAACCACCTGAGGACCGCCTAAAGCACGGATGCGTTCAGCGGGCGGTCCTCTTCCTCTGGGTGGACGCATCGGCGCGTCATCTCGCGAGATGCGAGATTTCGCGCTGATGCCGCAGCACATGCGCACTGCGCGGCGGTAAAAGGTTAAAGAACGAGTTCTAGAAGGGGTCATCAATCTGCCAGCCAATGATCATCGCTGGCAGGCTGATGATTTAAAAAAAAATGAATCGCAAGCCATCTAACACATTATATTTATAAATATAATGTGTTAAATGGCTTCTGTGCCCTCACCTGGGTCCTTTTCGTCGGTTGGACCAGGGAGAGAGCACACCTCTACTGTAAGTACACCAAGCACCACACTTCAGGCCCTGATCACCCCCCATCACCCCGTTCAATCAACTGTCAATCACTAGTAAAAGGGAAAAAAGTGATCAGTGTAAACTGTCACTTTTTTTTTCCACTAGTATTGACTGTTAGGTTTAGTTTAGTTTAGGCCCCTTTGGTAGGTAGTTAGCTTCCGTTAGCGCCCAGCCCACCGCACCGCAGTTACTGATTCGCTGATTAGCGTAGCGCTAATCAGCATTTGTACTTTTATAGTATCTGCAAGTGATCAGAACTGATCACGGTCAGATCTATAATAGTATTAGTGTCACCTTAGTTCGCCCCCCACCCAAAACGCAGTGTTTGCCCGATCAGGCCTGATCGGTCGCCCACACGTGCGTTCACCCAAACCACCACAGTGACAAATTTTTTTTTTTTTATCACTGCACAATCACTTCACAAGCGCTGCGGCGATAAAAAAATCAGTTTTGATCTTTTTTATCAATCGCAGCGGCTTCCTGTACTTCGCTAGCCTCCCATTTGTAAGACAGGCTTGCTCTTTTTCTTGGGTAGTCTCAGGGAATCCCCCCTAAATTTAGTAGTCCAAATGTCAAATAAGGGGTATTCCTCTGAAGAGACCTACAGGATTCTGACCCAGTCGGATGAGGAATGGGAACCCTCATCAGACGAATCTAGCGGGTCAGAATATGAACCTGTAGAAAGCAGTGGCAGTCTGACCCAAAGTTCGGACGAGGAGGCTGAGGTCCCTGATAGCACCAGGCGTACCCGGCCCCGTGTCGCTAGACCACAGGTAGCGCAGGATCCGTTTCAAGGGCAGCAGAGTGGGGCTGCCGCTGCCGGATTATGTGGTGAGGCATACACCAGCAGCGCAGCCCATCCTGGACCTTCTACCAGCACTGCCGTACAAGATGGTGAAGTGGCGAGCACCAGAAGGGCAGTTAAAGCTGGTACGGTGGCACATGCAGTAGTTCCCCCCTCGCAGCCACCGTGCAGACAGGCCCGTAGAGCCCTTAGAGTCCCTGAGGTGCTGGCAAACCCTGATTGGCAGCCCCCATCTTCAGCCGCACCATTAGTTCCCCCTTTCACTGCCCAGTCAGGAGTTCGGGTGGAGACAGCTCAGATCGGATGGGCACTGGGGTTTTTTGAGCTTTTCTTCACTGCGGAGCTCTATGACTTAGTCGTGGCAGAAACAAATCGGTATGCCACTCAATTTATAAACACCAACCCGGGAAGCTCTTATGCCCAGTCTTTCCGGTGGAAACCAGTCCAAGTTTCCGAATTTAAAACTTTTATGGGCCTTCTCCTCAACATGAGCCTAACAAAAAAGCATGAATTGCGGTCATATTGGTCCACGAACCCAATTCATCACATGCCCATGTACTCTGCTGCCATGTCCAAGACACAATTTGAGACTATCCTGCGTTTCCTGCACTTTAGCGACAACACCACCTCCTATCCCAGAGGCCACCCAGATTTTAATCGGCTCCACAAAATTCGGCCCCTCATAGACCACTTCAACCAGAAATTTGCAGATTTGTATACCACCGCATAAAACATCTGCGTAGACGAGTCCCTTATACATTTTACCGGGCGCCTTGGCTTCAAACAGTACATCCCAAGCAAGCGCACCCGGTATGGGGTAGAATTGTATAAGCTCTGTGAAAGGGCCACAGGCTATACACACAAATTTTGGATCTATGAGGGAAAAGATCAGACCCTGGAGCCGGTCCGTTGCCCTGACTACCTGGGAGCAGTGGGAAGATAGTCTGGGACTTGGTGTCACCCTTATTCGGCAAGGGGTACCATCTTTATGTGGATAATTTTTACACAAGTGTGCCCCTCTTCAGGCATTTGTTCCTAGAACAGATTGGCTGCTGTGGCACCATGCGACCTAGTCGCCAGGGCTTCCCCCAATGGCTCCTTACCACCCGTCTTGCAAGGGGGGAGAGGGCTGCCTTGTGTAACGAAGAACTGCTTGCGGTGAAATGGAGAGACAAGCGTGACGTTTACATGCTCTCCTCCATTCACGCAGACACGACAGTCCAAATTGAACGGGCAACCAGTGTCATTTATAAGCCCCTCTCGGTCCACGACTATAATTTGCTCATGGGAGGGGTGGACTTCAATGACCAGATGTTGGCCCCATATTTGCTTTCCCACAGGACCAGACGCTGGTATAAGAAGGTGTCTGTATATTTAATTCAATTGGCTATATATAATAGTTTTGTTCTCTACAGTAAGGCTGGGAGAACAGGATCCTTCCTCAAATTTCAGGAAGAGATCATCGAGAACCTCCTGTATCCAGGAGGTTCCGTGGCCACAACCACCAGTGTAGTGAGCCGTCTACACGAGCAACATTTCCCCAATGTCGTTGCTGATACCTCAAACCAACCGCCACCCCGAAAAAGATGTTGTGTCTGTAGCAGGAGTGGAATAAGGCGTGACACCCGCTATTTCTGTCCTGACTGTCCTGACCTATGCCTAGGGGAGTGTTTCCGGAAGTACCACACTCAGGTACACTTAGGGACATAGGGACAGCACAACACAGGTAGTTTTTCTACTCAGGCTCTAGGGTCTCTCAGGATACTAGGTTTTGAGAGACCCTAATACATAGGGGTGCTGGTGTGCTACAGCAGAAATGTGAAATGGTAGAAACCTCTCCTTTCACTTGGGATAAAGTGCATAATGTACTTCGCACCATCTCTGTGTGATTTACACTTTACACATTGTCCCATGGGAAAGGGGAGGTTTCTGCTAGGAAAATATAGAGTGAAATGGTTAAAAAAAAATAATAATTAAACAGGTAGCAAGAAAAAAAAGATCTTGAGTTAGTTCAGGTTTTAAAAGTTTTGATGTTCAGGTTTGATAAAAAAAAGTTTTATGTTCAGGATTTATAAAGTTTGTAACATTCAAGATTATGAGCCTGCTGCCTGTTTTTTCTTCTTTTTTTTTTTCCCCCTAACCACCCTTTATTTTCCAGGTAGACCAACGGACCAACCGACGAAAACGCTGCAGCACTGATGTGCATTCTGAGAGAAGCATTGCGCGGCTGTCAGAAGACACGTGAAGTCGGTGTATGCGGCGCTGCAAGACGAGATTTCTCCTCTGCAGTACAGGTAAGTTTGCCCAGGCATATGAGCTGAGGAGAGGTGTTGGAGTTCATATGCTTTGGCAAACACTTTGCATCAAAAATCTGGCAAAGATGTCTTCATCCACAACGATCGATTGATCGATGTGAATGGAGAAATCACGTTTGCCAGGACATAGGAGCTGAAGTGGGTATGGATGTTTGGGCGGAGCCTCTATGTCCTGGCAATCGCCAGGCCCCTCTTTTTCTTCTTGCATATTTTTTGGCAGAGATTTTTTCATCCACATCGATCGATGCGAATGAGGAAATCTGTGCCGTTCATTTTTTCTTTCAGCCCAGAGGCTGAACGGAAAAAAAATCTCATTACCTGTATGCTCCATATAAGGAGAATAGCAGAAACTCCTAATGCTGGCCATACATGTAATGATTGCAGAGACCTTCAAATGGCATGGCAGTACAAAAACCTCACATGTGACCCCATTTTGGAAAGAAGACACCCCAAGGTATTCACTGAGGGGCATATTGAGTCCATGAAAGATTGAACTATTTGTCACAAGTTAGCGGAAAGGGAGACTTTGTGAGAAAAAACAAAAAAAATAAAATTCCGCTAACTTGTGCCAAAAAAAAAAAAATTCTATAAACTCGCCATGCCCCTCACAGAATACCTTGGGGTGTCTTCTTTTTAAAATGGGGTCACATTTGGGGTATTTCTACTGCCCTGGCATTTTAGGGGCCCTAAAGCATGAGAAGAAAAATGCGTAAAAATGCCATCCTAAAGGTACTCATTGGAATTAGGGCCCCTTTGCGCATCTTGGCTGCAAAAAGTGGCACACATGTGGTATCGGTGTACTCGGGAGAAGCAGGGCAATGTGTTTTGGGATGTATTTTTACATATACCCATGCTGGGTGTGAAAAATATCTCTGTAAATTGACAACTTTGTATAAAAAAATGGAAAAAGTTGTCATTTACAGAGATATTTTTCACACCCAGCATGGGTATATGTAATAATACACCCCAAAACACATTGCCCTACTACTCCCGAGTATGGCGATACCATATGTGTGCCACTTTTTTGCAGCCAAGATGCGCAAAGGCGCCCTAAATCCAATGAGTACCTTTAGGATTTCACAGGACATTTTTACGCATTTGGATTCCAAACTCCTTCTCATGCTTTAGGGGCCCCTAAAATGCTCAGGGCAGTAAAAATACCACACAAGTGACCCCATTTTAGAAAGCAGACACCTCAAGGTATTCTGTGAGAGGTATGGCGAGTTCATGTAAAATTTTATTTTTTGTCACAAGTTAGTGGAATCTGAGACTTTGTAAGAAAAAAAAAAAAATCCATTTCCGCTAACTTGTGACAAAAAATAAAAACTTCCATGAACTCACTATGCCCATGAGCGAATACCTTAGGGTGTCTACTTTCCGGAATGGGGTCACTTGTGTGGTATTTTTAATGTCCCGGCATTTTAGGGGCCCCTAAAGCGTGAGAAGTAGTTTGGAGTCCAAATGCGTAAAATTGCCCTGTGAAATCCTAAAGGTACTCATTGGAATTTGGGCCCCTTTGCGCATCTTGGCTGCAAAAAAGTGGCACACAAGTGGTATCGCCGTACTCAGCAGAAGTAGGGCAATGAGTTTTGGGGTGTATTTTTATATATACCCATACTTTGTGTGAGAAATATCGCTGTAAACGACAACTTTTTAAATTTTTTTATGCAAAGTTGTCAATTTACAGAGATATTTCTCTCACCCAACATGGGTATATGTAAAAATACACGCCAAAACACATTGCCCTACTTTTCATGAGTACGGAAATACCACATGAGTGACACTTTTTTGCAGCCAAGATGCGCAAAGGGGCCCTAAATCCAATGAGTACCTTTAGGATTTCACAGGGTATTTTTACGCATTTGGATTCTCACGCTTTAGGGGCCCCTAAAATGCCAGGGCAGTAAAAATTCCCCACAAGTGACCCCATTCCAAAAAGTACACACCCTAAGGTATTCGCTGATGGGCATAGTGAGTTCATGGAAGTTTTTATTTTTTGTCACAAGTTAGCGGAAAATGAAATTTTTGGAAAAAATAAGTAAATCCATTTCCGCTAACTTGTGACAAAAAATAAAAACTTCTATGAACTCACTATGCCCCTAAGTGAATACCTTAGGGTGTCTACTTTCCGAAATGAGGTCATTTATGGGGTGTTTCTACTGTCTGGGCATTGTAGTACGTCAGGAAACAGGACAGGTGCTCAGAAAGTCAAAGTGCGGAAATTCACTTTTTTGCACCATAGTTTGTAAATGCTATAACTTTTACCCAAACCAATAAATATACACTTATTGCATTTTTTTTTATCAAAGACATGTAGAACAATAAATTTAGAGAAAAATTTATAGAGAAATGTAGTTTTATATGACAAATTTTCCAACAGAAATTGAAAAATGTCATTTTTTTGCTAAAATTTTGTCAAAAAAAGCAAAATATCAAAAAAAGTTAAAATGTCAGCAAGAATGAAATAGCACCAAATGAAAGCTCTATTAGTGAGAAGAAAAGGAGGTAAAATTCATCTGGGTGGTAAGTTGTATGACAGAGCAATAAACGGTGAAAGTAGTGTAGTGCAGAATTGTAAAAAGTGGCCTGGTCATTAAGGGTGTTTAAGCTAGGGGGGCTTAAAGCGTACCTGAGTTTTCAAAAAAAATATATGCATTATGGCTGTGTTTCTTTGTACAATCATAGCAGTTAAAGAACAGTTACGTTTAGGTTTCCCTAATGTATTTATCAGCCATATTTTTCCCTGTTTAAGCTGCACAGCTAGATGTATTTCACTCAGAAGCAAGGGTAGTCTCCCTCATTTCAGTATTGTACTGCTATGATATCCTTTCCCTTACTGACCACTATGTTTGTTTCAACTTAGGTGGAAGTGAGAACCCTAGTGGCCATGGCTTTACAGCTTTCTTCTTTTTTTTTTTTTTTTTTTGGGGGGGGGGGGTGGATGCAGGCATTTTTAAAAAATGAAATGATTTAGATGTTTTCTAGTTACACCATTCTCTATTAAATGAAATTGTGTCAAAGTACAGTGACTCTTTAAAGGGAACCTGTTACCATGAAAATGCAAACTAATCTGCAAGCAGCATGTTATAGAGCAGGAGGACACTAAATTTTTTCCCCCATAAAACTATGTATCAATCGGTTCAGCTGTTCCTGATCTATAAAATGTTACCTTCAGCTGAGACACCATATTCAACTTGACAGTTCCCCTTTAATCATACTTGTCCTTTTTAAAATAAAAACTTAAAGGAGTTTTCCCAAGAATGAAAAAATATGGAGAACATACACAATAATTTTAACCATATCAATGCCAAAACTGATGCTTTTCAATATAATGTTTTCCCATTTTTATCTCTTTATTCACCCTTTTTTACAGCTCTGGTGTCTCCACTTGTTTGTGGGTGGGCAATAGTTTGTTTCATGTAACAATCAAGCACATGCATCTCTCAGGAGTGCCTTGCAGTCAGCTCTTCCTAAGCCTGCCCCCACAGTTAATGTCTTCATCCCATGCCTAGAAAATAGTCCGTTGCACACATGCCTAGCAATTCCACTAATAAATAGCACTATGGTATGCCATACTTTACCTCATGGTAAAATATTAGTGATGGCACAACATGGAGTAGACACATTAGTGAATGGAAAGGCTGAACGTTGATGTGAACTCAGCCTAAAAGGTATAATGTGGCATGCAATGTATAATAAAAGTTATTATGGTATACAATAGAGCAGGAACTCTCAATCTGCAGCTCTCCAGATGTTGAAAAACTACAACTACCAGCATGCCCTAATAGCGGTAGGCCGTCCAGGCATGCTGGGAGTTGTAGTTTTGCAACAGCAGGTTGGGCATTCCTGCAGTAGAGCAATAGTGCACAAAATAATCAATTTAATAGAAATTATATACAAATATATTTTGTGTTTGTTGTTTATGATCAAATGATGTAAAAAAAAAGTTTTCGATGTAAAAAAGTTTGAGATTCTTCATACAGATTTGTAAATGCATGTCAAAACAAGATTTGTGAGTATATAAAAAGTCAAGACTAAGGACAATAGGAAAGTTTACAAAATGATTTCTATAGACTAGCAATCACTGCTGATAATGAAAATTCTGTATTGATGTAGAGACTCTTTTACTGGGTACAATTATCAGGAGCAAACATCCATATGACCTCATCCATAAATGCTCATTCATAAGCCAAAAGCATCAACCAAAATCATTATTTCTGTGCTGCAAATCATCCTGTGTAATCAAGAATCTGCTGTCTAGAAACAATGAATCTGTATGGGAATCGTAGTAGTATTCACATGCAAAGGCAGGAAAATACAGCTCTCACCTCCACTGAAAAGGTTGTTCTCAATTATTGCCTGCTCACTCAGGGGTAAACCCCAGGCGTGACTGCCTCTACAGATCTCTACGCTGCATGGCCCTGTCACTCAGTGCAAAGGCGGGGACGGTGCTTGGCACATTAACTGACTGGAGCTCCAGGTGCAATGACAACGCACTTGTTGCACAAAGCAGCTAATTTGCGTGATGTAAAATCGCTTTAACTCTTACATATCTCTGGATTTGGACCATCTATCAACATGGGACAAAGGGGGCTGTATTTAGCTACGAAGTCCACATCTCCCATGTCAGCTAGATTTATTTCTAGGTATGTAGTAACGGACTCCCTTTAAACTATGCACACTTTGAAATTAGTGATGATGAGCGGCATAGGCAATATTCGAATTCGCGATATTGCGCTAATTTTTTATTACCTGCGCTACATCTCCTGTATAGTGTTTGCGCATCCTAATTATCTGTGACATTCACAATCATTTTTTTGCCGCTGGTGACAGCGACATTACCTGGGCTACATCTCCTGAATAACGTTTGCGCATCCTAAATATCTGTGACATTCAGTGTAATTAATTTGCGCATACACTTAAAATCCTGTGCTACTGTACGTGTGACATACTTGCAAGAATGTATACCATTTAAGTGATGGGGAAGTGGCTGTGCTGCTGATGGTGCACTCAGAGACAGTGGCCCTGGGCGCAGTGAAACCGTGCCTGCTGCAAGAGCACAAGCAACACACTCATCCACAATACCTAGCTTCATGTCCCATTTTTCAGGGCGGCGCAGAACACCACTCTCGAAGTCACACCAGTGCGACCAGGTGGTCGGTTGGATTGCAGCAGATAATGTTTCCAGTCGGTTAAGCACCACCCTGTCTTCCACAAAGTCCAGTCTCAGTAGCCAAGAGTCTGGTCAATAGAATCCTCACCCTGATCCTCCTTCCTCCAACGATAGAGAGTCTTGGTAAACAAGTGATCCCACACTCGAATATTCTGAGGAGCTCTTTTCATCGCCATTCCTTAATTTGGGCCTCTCGCCAACCCCGCTTGAAGAGGGACATGAGGAGATCTTGTGCACTGATTCCCAAACTCTTGAACATCCACAGTCAGAAGAAGATGAGAGTGGGGAACGGCAATGAGTGTTTCACGAGGTGGATGATGATGATAAGAAACAGTTGCCAATAGGGGGAGGGATCTGCAGCACCACAACAGGCTGGAAGAGGCAGTGGGGTGGCAAAATGGAGAAGGCAGACCACACCAAACAGGCCAGTAACTGTTCCCGGAGCACCTTTTACGGCAATCTCCCTTGCAAAGGGGTAGGTGTTCCGCATTCTGGCGCTTTTTTGAGGAAAGTGCGGACAATAAAATAATTGTCATTTGCAACCTGTGTCGTACCTAAATGAGCAGGGGCGTTACCACTAGCAACCTCACCACCACCAGCATGATCCGCCACATGGCATCAAAGCACCCTAATAGGTAGCCTGAACGCCTGGCCCACAATCAGTGTCTGCGGGTCGCACCGCTGCCTCCTTTTACCTTGTGTTACGTGCTGGCCAATCCCCTGTCCAAGACGCAGGCCCAGATGCCTCCCGCCTTGCACCTTGATCTTTGCATGCACCATCATCTAGCACATCCACTTCTGTGTCCCAGCGCAGCGTACAGATGTCTATATCCCAGGCCTTTGTATGAAAGCACAAATACCCAGCCCCCCACCCACAGGCCATAGCACTAAAATTTCATATTGCGCTAATTTTTTATCGAATATTCGCCATAAATTTGCAAATGCCAGAATTCGTGATCTCTAGTCATTATTTACTTGATTGCAAAAATCGGCAATGTGATATATTCAAGATAAAAATTTACGAGATTAGAATATTCGCGATCAACACTAAGGGGTAGGCAACTTTCCGATTGGTTTCTAGGGATGTTGCTAAGTGCCGATATTCACGATAAAACGATAAATTAGAATATTCGTGATCAACACTATTCGCGAATACGTATACATAGCACTATATATAGCATTATATTCTAAATATTCGCAAATTCTCGAAGTGACGATATTCGCAATTAAAATTCGCGATTTGAATATTTGCGCTCAAAACTATTTGAAATATGGAATATGAACAATTGGAACTTATTTTACTATTACCTTATTCTAAGTTAGACTGTAGAACAAGTGTTCTATAGCACATTCTGTTAAAACTGTGGGATGAATTAGTCTTTGACTATTAAAAATGAGATCTAAGGGTTAAGGAACATAAACATACTCATTTTAATTAACTTGGATTTAGATCTTAATACACAAGATAAAAAGAGGAGTTTATTAGCAATACTTGATCCTTTGTTTTTGTCAAAATGTCACAATGTGTCACAGGGGATGATAAGCAGTTTTGTCACCATCGTCTATCATTTGCTAAGCAGTTTTAGAAAATCATTACTTTTAGCATTAAAACCAAATGGTCGCTAACACATTTATGATAGGCTCACTGAATATTATGTTCAGTGTGAGATCACTTTTACATTTGCATATATGCTTACATACTGTAGCTTGAGCAAACTCTACATCATATTTAAATTAAATTATTTTTATTGAAATGAGTGAGCTGGTGGAAACACTTGGCTAATTTATTTGCATTATGTTATAATCAGTGGGTTTGGAACCACTGTGCCAAGCAACCAGTTTGATTTTGCCCCCTAAGGGCGTTACCCTGGCAGTCGCCTGGTATTCACTAGTGTTGGGCGGGCATGCTCGGCCGAACACCATTTTGACTCGAGCATCGCGATGCTCGGCACATCGCGGTGTTCGGCTGAGTGAGACGCAGCCAATAAAAGTGGAGGGAAGTACTGGCACTCACTGTAATGCGGTAGCCATGTTGGTTACTGACATTACAGTGATTGGCTGGCCGCATTATTGGGTGTTATATAGCACCCGATGACATGTGGTTCGGCTCAGTCTTAGGGCGAGCTGCAGTAGAAGGGACAAATAGTGTAGGGACAGGAATATTTTTTTTTTTAGGCATGGTTTAATGTTGAAAGGTGTTAGAGATCCAAAAGGACTGTTCTATCTGGCTGCAAAATATATTATTAGTGCAACCGGCGCTAAATTGCGTACAATTTTTTGGCCGCTGCTGACAGTGCCAAAATCTTTGCTACATCTGTTGTGTTAGATTTGTGTATCATAAATATCTGTGACATTCAGTGTAATTTTTTCTTAGCCGCTGGTGACAGCGACATTACCTGCGCTACATCTCCTGTATAGTGTTTGCGCATCCTAATTATCTGTGACATTCACAATCATTTTTTTGCCGCTGGTGACAGCGACATTACCTGGGCTACATCTCCTGAATAACGTTTGCGCATCCTAAATATCTGTGACATTCAGTGTAATTAATTTGCGCATACACTTAAAATCCTGTGCTACTGTACGTGTGACATACTTGCAAGAATGTATACCATTTAAGTGATGGGGAAGTGGCTGTGCTGCTGATGGTGCACTCAGAGACAGTGGCCCTGGGCGCGGTGAAACCGTGCCTGCTGCAAGAGCACAAGCAACACACTCATCCACAATACCTAGCTTCATGTCCCATTTTTCAGGGCGGCGCAGGACACCACTCTCGAAGTCACACCAGTGCGACCAGGTGGTCGGTTGGATTGCAGCAGATAATGTTTCCAGTCGGTTAAGCACCACCCTGTCTTCCACAAAGTCCAGTCTCAGTAGCCAAGAGTCTGGTCAATAGAATCCTCACCCTGATCCTCCTTCCTCCAACGATAGAGAGTCTTGGTAAACAAGTGATCCCACACTCGAATATTCTGAGGAGCTCTTTTCATCGCCATTCCTTAATTTGGGCCTCTCGCCAACCCCGCTTGAAGAGGGACATGAGGAGATCTTGTGCACTGATTCCCAAACTCTTGAACATCCACAGTCAGAAGAAGATGAGAGTGGGGAATGGCAATGAGTGTTTCACGAGGTGGATGATGATGATAAGAAACAGTTGCCAATAGGGGGAGGGATCTGCAGCACCACAACAGGCTGGAAGAGGCAGTGGGGTGGCAAAATGGAGAAGGCAGACCACACCAAACAGGCCAGTAACTGTTCCCGGAGCACCTTTTACGGCAATCTCCCTTGCAAAGGGGTAGGTGTTCCGCATTCTGGCGCTTTTTTGAGGAAAGTGCGGACAATAAAATAATTGTCATTTGCAACCTGTGCCGTACCTAAATGAGCAGGGGCGTTACCACTAGCAACCTCACCACCACCAGCATGATCCGCCACATGGCATCAAAGCACCCTAATAGGTAGCCTGAACGCCTGGCCCACAATCAGTGTCTGCGGGTCGCACCGCTGCCTCCTGTTACCTTGTGTTACGTGCTGGCCAATCCCCTGTCCAAGACGCAGGCCCAGATGCCTCCCGCCTTGCACCTTGATCTTTGCATGCACCATCATCTAGCACATCCACTTCTGTGTCCCAGCGCAGCGTACAGATGTCTATATCCCAGGCCTTTGTATGAAAGCACAAATACCCAGCCCCCCACCCACAGGCCATAGCACTAAATGCGCACCTTTCCAAATTTCTAGCCCTGGAAATGTTGCCATTTAGGCTTGTGGACACTGAGGCTTTCCACAGCCTTATGGCGGTGGCCATCCCTCATTACTCCCTCATTATAAGGCTGTCCCCGCCTTATACCAGCATGTGTCCCATAACATCACCCGTGCCCTGACCAACGCAGTTATTGGGAAGGTCCACTTAACGACTGACACATGGACAAGTGCTTTTGGCCAGGGACGCTACATTTCCCTGACAGCACACTGGGTGAACGTTGTGGAGACCAGGAGCGAGTCGTACCCTGGGATGGCACAGGTGCTACTGACACCAAGAATTGCGGGCCCTACTTACATCAGGATTTCCACCACCACCTACATTAGTGGCTGCAACCGCCCCTTCTCCTCCACCACCTCCTCCTCCACTTTCATCTCTGAATTCTCATCTTGCAGCACCAGTCAGCCATCAGTCAGTAGCTGGAAGCAGTGTAGCACTGCAGTGGGGAAGTGGCAACTTGCCGTGCTGAAACTAATTTGCTTAGGTGACAAACTGCACACCGCAACAGAGCTATGGCAGGGTATAAGGGACCAGACTTAGCTGTGTCTCTTGCCACTCGACCTACAACCAGGCATGCTTGTGTCTGATATTGGTCATAACTTGGTGGTGGCTTTGGAGCTCGGCAAGCTCACACACATACCATGCCTAGCCCACGTGTTCAACTTAGTGGTTCGGCGGTTTCTATAAAACCTACCCCAATTTGCCTGAGCTACTGGTGAAGGTGCCCCACATGTGTGCCCATTTCCGAAAGTCATCTACAGCTGCTGCCTGTCTGGCAACGCTGCAGCAGCGCTTGCAATTGCCAGCTCACCGACTATTGTGCGATGTGAGAGCGCGCTTGAACTCTATATTCCACATGTTGGCCGGGCTTTGTGAGCAGCAGAAAGCAGTAGTGGAATACCAGCTGCAACATGGTCGTTGCCTTTCCAGTAAGCTTCCGCTCTTCATAAGTGACGATTGTGAATGGATGTCTGACCTCTGTGAGGTTTTACACAACTTTGTGGAATAAACACAGATGGTGACTAGAGATGTCGCGAACATAAACTTTTCTGTTTGCAAATGGCGAACGCGAATTTCGCAAATGTTCGCGAACCGGCAAACCCGGCGAACCACCATAGACTACAATAGGCAAGTGAAATTTAAAACCCACAGGGACTCTTTCTGGCCACAATAGTGATGGAAAAGTTGTTTCAAGGGGACTAACACCTGGACTGTGGCATGCCGGAGGGGGCTCCATGGCAAAACTCCCATGATGCACTGTCGGGTTTTAATCAATAAAGTGCATAAATCACCTAACATTCCTAAATTGTTTAGAATAACATGCTTTAACCCCTTTAGGACACATGACGTACCAGTACGGCATGTTTCCCGAGTCCTTAAGGACACATGACGTACCGGTACGTCATGAGTTGTTCTGATCACTGCTGCTCAGCTGGCAGTGATCGGAACAAGGTACCTGCTGAAATCATTCAGCAGGTACCTTGTTACAATGCCCAGGGGAGTCCTGTGACCCCCCCATATGGGCGATCGCTGCAAACCGCAGGTCAATTCAGACCTGCGGTTTGCAGCGCTTTGTGCGATCTCTGATCCCCGCGGTCAGTGACCGCGGGGATCAGAGAGTTAATTGCCCCTGAGTCTTGATTTTTAACCCGCCCTGCAGCCCCCAATCATATTATGGCGGCGGGGGTGCAGGGGGGGTGGTTGCGGGCGGCGGGAGGGGTGCGGGAAGCGGGCGGTGCGGTGGGCGGGATCGCGATTGCGATCCCCCGCCCGCCTCCTCTGTAATGTATCCCTGGTGTCTAGTGGGTCTATCAGAGTGTCAGCACATTGCTGACACTCTGATAGAAACGGCTGGCATCTGTGCTTGATCAGATGCCAGCCGTTTAACCCCTTCCGTACCGCGGTCCGTACGGACCGCGGTATGGAAGGGTTAACAGGGAGGGAGCTCCCTCCCTCTCCCATCGGGGGGCTGCTGTGCCTTTACAGCCCCCAACAGTATGGGATCACAGAGGGAGGGAGCTCCACTCCTCCCCATCACCCCTGCTCAGTTATGGCAGCGGGTGATGGTTGCCATGGAGACAGGGCGCTTTCAGAGCGTCCTGCTCTCCATGGTGCTGAAAGTCTGAATAGACCTGCTAAAGGTCTATTCAGACTTTGTAAAGTGCAAAATACAGCACAGTGCACTATATAGTGTACTGTACTGTATTATACAGACACCAGATCCACTGGATCTTTCAGAACCAAGTGGGTCTGGGTCAAAAAAATGTAAAAAGTGAAAAAAAGTAAAAATGAAAAAACACATATCACTGAATAAAAATTAAAAAAATAAAATACACTACACATATTAGGTATCGCCGCGTCCGTAATAACCTGCTCTATAAAAATATCACATGACTGAACTCCTCAGGTGAACGCCATAAAAAAAAAAAAATGGTGTAAATAAGCCATTTTTTGGCACCTTACATCACTAAAAGTGTAATACAAAGCGATCAAAAAGGCGTTTGCCTCCCAAAATAGTACCAATCAAACCGCCATCTCATCCCGCAAAAAAAGAGCCCCTACCTAAAACAATTGGCCAAAAAATAAAAAAACTATGCCTCTCAGACTAAAACATGATTTTTTTTGTTTCAAAAATGCTTTTTAGTGTTAAATGTAAAAAAAAAATAAAAAAGTAGATATATTGGGTATCTCCACGTCCGTAAGAATCTGCTCTATAAAAATATCACATGACCTAACCCCTCAAGTAAACACTGTAAAAAAAAATTAATAAAAACTTTGTCAAAAAGCCATTTTTTTGCCACCTTACATCACAAAAAGTGTAATAGCAAGCGATCAAAAAGTCATATGACCCCCCAAATAGTGCCAATCTAACAGTCACCTCATCCCGCAAAAATGATACCCAACCTGAGACAATTGCCTAAAAACTGAAAAATATATGGCTCTCAGACTATGGAGATACTAAGACATGTTTTTTTTTTCATTCAAAAAGGATATTATTGCGTAAAACCAAAATAAATAAAAAAAGGTATACATATTATGTATCGCCGCGTCCGTAAGGACCTGCTCTATAAAAATATAGCATGACCTAACCCCTCAGATGAACGCCGTAAACATAAAAAATAAAAACGTTGTCAAACAAGCCATTTTTTTGTCACCTTACATCACAAAAAGTGTAATAGTAAGCGATCAAAAAGTCATATGCACCCCAAGATAGTACCATTCGAACCGCCATCTCATCCCACAAAAAATGAGCCTCTACATAGGACAATCGCCCAAAAAAAAAAAAAATATGGCTCTCAAACTATGGAGACACTAAAACATGATTTTTTTTTTTTTTTTAAAATGATATTATTGTGTAAAACTTATATAAATAAATAAAAAGTATACATATTATGTATCGCCGCGTCCGTCACAACCTAATCTATAAAAATAACACATGACCTAACCCCTCAGCTGAACACAGCAAAAAAAAAAAAAAAAATACGGTGTCAAAAGCCATTTTTGTCACCTTACATCACAAAAAGTGTAATACCAAGCGATCAAAATGTCATATGCACACCAAGATAGTGCCAATCAAACCGCCATCTCATCCCGCAAAAAATGAGCCCCTACATAACACAGTCGCCCAAAAAAATAAAATAAAACTATGGCTTTCAGAATGTGGAGACACTAAAAATTTTTTTTTTTCAAAAATGCTTTATTATGTAAAACTGAAACAAAAAACCCCAAAAAGTAGTCATATTTGGTATTGTCGCGTCCATAACAACCTGCTCTATAGAAATAGCACACAATCTAACCTGTCAGTTCAACTATGTAAATAACAAAAAATAAAAAGTCCCAAAACAGCTATTTTTTTTCAAATTTTCCATTTTAATCCATTTTTCCAGTAACAAAGCAAGGGTTAACAGCCAAACAAAACTTAGTATTTATTGCCCTGATTCTCTTGTTTGCACAAACACCCCATATGTGGTCGTAAACTACTGTATGGCCAAACGGCAGGGCACAGAAGGAAGGGAACGCCATATGGTTTTTGGAAGGCAGATTTTGCTGGACTGGTTTTTTGACACTATGTCCCATTTGAAGCCCCCCTGATGCACCCCTACAGTAGAAACTCCAAAAAAGTGACCCCATTTTGGAAACTACGGGATAAGGTGTCAGTTTTGTTGGTACTATTCTAGGGTAAACATGGTTTTTGGTTGCTCTATATTACACTTTTTTTGAGACAAGGTAACAAAAAATTGAAATTCGGAAATTTCATCTCCATTTGCCAATAACTCTTGTGGAACACCTAAAGGGTTAACAAAGTTTGTAAAACTGGTTTTGACTACCTTGAGGGGTGTAGTTTCTTAGATGGCGTCACTTTTATGGAGTTTCTACTCTAGGGGTGCATCGGGGGGCTTCAAATGGGACATGGTGTCAAAAATTTTCCTTCTGCGCCCTGCAGTTTGGCCATACAGCAGTTTACGACCACATATAAGGTGTTCGCGCAAACTGCAGAATCGGGGGAATAAATATTAAGTTTTGTTTGGCTATTAACCCTTGCTTTGTTACTGGAAAAAATGAATTAAAATGGAAAATTTTACAACAAATTGAAATTCTGAAATTTTATCTCCATTTGCCATTAACTCTTGTGGAAAACCTAATGACGTTTGTAAAATCAGTTTTGAATACCTTGAGGGGTGTAGTTTCTAGAATGGGGTCATTTTTGGGTGGTTTTATTATGTAAGCCTCACAAAGTGACTTCAGACCTGAACTGGTCCCTAAAAAGTGGGTTTTTGAAAATTTCTGAAAAATTTCAAGATTTGATTCTAAACTTCTAAGCCTTGTAACGTGCCCAAAAAAAATAAAATGGCATTTCCAAAATGATCGATACATGAAGTAGACATATGGGGAATGTAAATCAATAACTTTTTTAGGCAGTATTACTATGCATTATAGAAGTAGAGTAATTGAAACTTGGAAAATTGCAAATTTTTCAAAATTTTTGGTAAATTTGGTATTTTTTTATAAATAAAAATGAAATTTTTCGACTTCATTTTACCACTGTCATGAAGTACAATATGTGACGAAAAAACAATCTCAGAATGGCCTAGATAAGAAAAAGCGTTTTAAAGTTATCACCACATAAAGTGACAATGGTCAGATTTTGAAAAAATGGCCTGGTCCTTAAGGTGAAATAGGGCCGTGTCCTTAAGGTGTTAAAACATCCAGTGTGTGTATACGATCAGGTATGATGTTGTATCGATCACGTAGTGTAAGGGTTACGCCCGCTTCACAGTGACAGACCAAACTCTGACAGACCAAACTCCCCATTTCACAACCGCAAACAGTCCATTTGCACAACTGCAAACTCCCCATTTGCACAAGGGTGGATACCAAGCTAGCCATGCACCGTTCCTTGTCCTCACAGACGTCATTGAAGGTCTCTTCCTCCACCCAGACACGTACAACACCAAGGGTCCCCGAAAGGTGACAACAAGCCCCCTGGGACGCCTGCTGTTGTTGGTCTTCCACCTCCTCAAAGCCACCTTCCTCCTCTGACTCCTCTTCTTCAGACTCCTCTCTCTGTGTTGCCGCAGGTCCAGCAATCGACGACGACAAGGCTGCTTCTGGTGGCGATGGTGAACACAACTCTTCCTTTTCATGCTCATCTATGGCCTGATCCAACACTCTTCGCAGGGCACGCTCCAGAAAAAACGCATATGGGATGAGGTCGATGATGTTGCCTTGGGTTTGACTGACCAGGTTTGTCACCTCTGCAAACGGACGCATGAGCCTACAGCCATTGTGCATGAGAGTTCAGTAACGCGGCCAAAAAATACCCAGCTCCGCAGAGGCTCTCCTCTTTTTTATAAATTAAAAAAATCTGTTCTTACCAGTTTAATCTCTGTTTTGTCCCCTATCAGGGGCCGGTGTATGGAATAGATTTTAGGAACCGTGAGATGGAAAAAGATGGTTGGTCGGTCCTCTTCCTTCCACTTCAGGGCACTGCGCGTGCGCCGTGCAATGTACTGTGCCACCCTATATGAGTGGTGTGTTAAGTAGTACTATTCCTATCAGTTTAATCCCTGTTACGTCCCCTATAAGGAGACGTGTATCAAATAGATTTTAGGAACCGGGAGATAGAAAAAGATGATTCGTCGGTCCTCTTACTTCCAATTTGAGGCACTGCGCGTGCGCTGCGCAATGTACTGTGCCACCAATACATATAGTGTGAACTACTATTCTTACCATTTTAATCTTTGTTAAGTCCCCTATCAGGGGACGTGTATTGAATTGAATCCTTGCATGGGGAGATAGAGAAAAAAGCTTGCTCTGCCCGCTTCCTTCTAATTTTGGGCACTTGCAATGGAATTTGCCACCAATGCAACTAGTGTTAACTAAGTACTATTCCTCATCAGTATAATCTCTGTTTTGTCCCTTATCAGGGCCAGGGCCGGTGTAGTGAATAGATTTTTGGAACCGGGAGATGGATAAAGACCCATGCTCGGTCCGCTTAGTTTGAATTTTAGGTCACTGCGCGTGCGCTGTGCAATGTACTTTGACACCCTATATGAGTTGTGGGCAGTGGGCACAGTAACTTTTTTATCTGCAAGGTACTGTGCCACCCTATATGAGTGGTGTGCACACAGTACAGTCTGTGGGCCTGTGGCCTCTCACACATGGGCACATTGGGCAGGAAACTGCAATATATATATATATATATATATATTATGAGGCAGTGACAGGCCTCATGGCTGATAGAAGAGAGGAATGGCAGGATTATCCATCTCTTTCCCATCAGTGGGCAGGTCTGAGGCAGCAACAGGTGCCACAATCAAGAGAGCATAAAGCTGTCCTCACAGTGAGATGGGTGTGTCCTGTGAGGTACAGAAGCCTGGAGTGGTTCTGTGTGTGGTTTGATCTGGGAGCGCTGAGAGACCACAAGGCTGGGAGTAGCCTGAAGTTTGGGGGGTCCCGCGACGCCTAGGGATAAGGGTCGCATGGTCAGCGTCGGGCGGACGACTGGACCACAATCCCCCAAAAGACACCGGTGAGGTAACAGCCAGGAGGCTGATGGACATTGGGCTGGGAAAGCCGCATGGGTGCCGTGTGTGTGAACAGTGTCTTAGGTGAGTCAGGGACACACTGTGTTAAGTTAGAGCCCAGCCGGGCAGGTGTTTGTTTTGAATTTCATTTATTTATGTTGATGCTGGGACAATAAAGCGATGTTTTGGCCCCTAAAGCTGCGGTGGACGACTATCTGTATGTGAACGATCCTCGAGACCAGAGCTAACCCCCACATTTGGTGTCGGATGCGGGCAGTCATCCCTGCTGGAAAAAGGCAAAGTGTTGCTAGGGGCAACGACCTGACAGAAAAGAGCAGGTGCTGCTGAATGTTGCCAAGGAAATTGCTGTGTTGCTGTGCAGTGATTTAAAGGGCCAGAAGCCTGCTTGTTCGCTGGAGCAGGTGCTGCTGGAAAACTGCTGGTGTTACTCTGGACTTATTTTTTCTGTGGTGCAAGCTGTGTTCGTATTTAAAGGGCCAGAAGCACAATAAAAGAAACTGACCTGTGGAAATTTTTTGGTCAAAATGGCGACCTGGGTGAAAGATGGTCTGGTTTGGCGGAAAACCGAGGCCACAGAGAAAATAATAGAGCAGCTGGTGCGGGAAACTAATTGCATGTTGAGGAAGTCAAGTGCTGCACTCAGAGAGGCTGCTCTGAATCGTAGTGGACTGTTCGAGGTAATATGTGCCGTTGCCAAGGGCAACCGTCGGGAAGACAAAGAGGTGGAGAGTGGTGCGTTTCTCAGGAGTGCCTATTTTCCCTGCGACTGTGCACAGAGTCCTAAAGGGTGCGGCTGGAATGTCCGTCCGGAAAAAGACAGGAGACAAGTCCAAGGCGTCTCCCGTGGCAACTACTGCATTGAGGAGAAGGGTGGTGACCGTGCTGGAGATATACCTGGACTACCCTTATCTTCCGGGAGTGCTGAGTCAGTGACGACAATCGGTAAGACTGTTCCTGTTGATAATTTTGTGGCAGACCCAGTGGCAGTGAGCCAGCGGCAGTTGCTACCTGCCGGGCTGGTGAGTGATAAAGCGCTGCGGCGTGAAGATGTCTCAAAAATGAGTGACTATGGGAAAAATGCTGTGTCTGAACAGGCTGGTAAGCCTGTTGCGGTTGCTCTCTCGCAGGAATCTGCAGGGGAGAAGCTCAAGATGTTGTTTAAAGTGCCCGTGACCAAGGCTAGGTTTGGGATGGCGAAAATCAGAGATCCCATGCTAGCCTGGGTAAGAGGTAGAATGATGTCTGTCCGGGACAATTATGTGAATACTGTGGACTATCCGGTGGTCCTCACGGAGGGTGAGACCATGGTGGGAACAGAGACTGATGGACTTGATGTTGCAAATATGCTCATGCGTGACGTAATGTGGGGCAATGGAGACACTTCTGTAGGAAGTAATGAAGCTCCTACAGAACCTGTACCTGTCCCTTTAAATGAAGGTGTAAGGCAAATGCAGATAGAAAGCAATGGTTTAAGTGAAATGACCATTAGAAACAGTGGTGCAGACACGGTGCCAAGTGAAGGTGCAGAGTTTGTTGAAATGTATAATGATAATGTGGTTAATGTGAAGGTTCTGCACATAGAAAACAAGTTACTTGAAGTGCCTAATGATATGTGTGATGATGATATACCTGCTCCTTTAAAGGGTGTGATCAGGGAAGAAGCTCCCCTGTTGGTAAAAATGTGGATGGTATAAAAAGGCTAATTGATGTTGAGAGCTCACAACTGAGGGAAACCACTGTGAAAAATGTGCAAGTACATGGGGCCGTCCTAGAGGGTGTACCACACGTACTAGAAGTGGATATGCAGTCTCCACAGGTTTCTATGGTTAATAAAATGTCCCAGGTGGGGATTAGCTCATCGGTGCCCCTAGAGGACAGGATTGAGAATGACACGAGCGGTATATATAACGCATGTTCTGTGACCGATAGCAACTCAGAGAGAAAGGCTGCCATGCCGAGGTCTTGCCAAACTAAAGTGGTTACTAGTAGCGACCAGGTGACAGTTATATCTGACGAGACGAGAGTTCAGTCGGGTGACGTCAGCCTAGTGTCTGAAGCTCATATCCAGTCAGTCTTAGATGACCTGACAGAACAGTACAGCTGCAAACCGGAGGCTGATCTCACTCTCGCCACACGGTCCCTAGATACGATAGAGAAGGGACTAGCTGTCGTCACAGAGTCGCTAAAGATGGCTGCAGAAGGGTCAAAAGAGGAGACCCCGGAAAAGACGAGTGAATTGAAGGGTCTACCGCCTGGTGTCCTGGGGAAGGGAAAAGACTCCAGAAAGACACAAAAGTCTATAGTAGACCTCGACAATGGGCTTGAAGAGTCCCTGGGTGGAAATCCCACAGAGTGTCTAAGGAAGAATGGTGGTACTCCTACAACTGCTGTTACACCAGAACAGAGTGAAGAGCCGCTGGAACAGAAGGCCCAAGAGCGGGCGCTGCTAACAAGCTGGTCCGAAAAACTAAGAAGACGACTATGGCCCTCTCCTTGGCTAGAGCCCTTGAAAAAGCGCTTAAGGAGCGAGATGAATTGGAGAGGCTGAACAAGCAACTCAGAGTAGAGATGGAAGATCTCAGGAGCTCAAAAGATGAAATCGATGAGTTGGAGAGGTCTAAGCGTGCTCCTGCGCAGCAGGGGAAGAAAATGAGATACCTGAAGAGGAAGATTCTCTAAAAGATGCCAAGAAGTCAGAGCCCGTTAAGAATGGGTCTGGAGGTGGTGGCGCTGTGGTGCCAGCCGAGGCAGAGAGGAAGATGGAAGAGGTATCTGCTGAACCAGATGATGGTGCTGAGGTGGATGCAGAAGCCCAGAGACTCGTGGCAGTGTGTGGCCAGGACCTGGTCATGAAAGACATTCCCTCTGCTGTCAATGCCTTCCAGAAAGCCAGCAGTCTGCTGGGGAAGAAATACGGGGGACCGACGACCAGTATGAGGGTGCTGTCTACTCCGATGGGCTGGCTCTCCTGAATCCTGCCCGAAAGGAGAACCATATCCTGGGTGAACCTCTTCAGGGATTGCCAGAAGATGCTGAGTCTGAAACGGACTCTGATGTCCCAAGTACCTCCATCCTTAATGAGAAAGAGGAGGAGGAGCTAAGAATGCAAGTATGTAATGCTGTGTCCGTGAAGGATGAAAAGCCTATCAAAGTGACTGAAGACTCCAAAAGAGACTCAAAGGCTGAGGCTGATGAGTTGGAGTGGGAGAAATCCTCGGATGTTCCCAAGACCAAAGATAAGGCTGAAGAAGAGTCGGCCGAAGTGAGGGAACAGTTTAGTCGAGAGTTGCAGCAGTCCAAGAAAGGACATGAGGAACATGTGCTGATGCGAAATGTGGAGAGAGAAAAACGAAAAGAGAGAGGCCACTGGTGCGAAGCGCATCATCCTCACTCGTGAAAGAGAGTACCGGGTCATGAGATGGGCAAGAAAATCCCGTAGGTCTTATTTGCCCCATACTAAACTCATGTGGGTGAGAAACCAAGCACTATTGGCCTGGGTCTGGCAGAATAAGGGGAAGACTGTAGGCCAGGTCGATGCCCTCTCACGAGCATCGTGGTTGGATGCTAGTGTTCACCCCTACGGGGTTGAACAAAGGGGGGATATGTGAGGCAGTGACAGGCCTCATGGCTGATAGAAGAGAGGAATGGCAGGATTATCCATCTCTTTCCCATCAGTGGGCAGGTCTGAGGCAGCAACAGGTGCCACAATCAAGAGAGCATAAAGCTGTCCTCACAGTGAGATGGGTGTGTCCTGTGAGGTACAGAAGCCTGGAGTGGTTCTGTGTGTGGTTTGATCTGGGAGCGCTGAGAGACCACAAGGCTGGGAGTAGCCTGAAGTTTGGGGGTCCCGCGACGCCTAGGGATAAGGGTCGCATGGTCAGCGTCGGGCGGACGACTGGACCACAATCCCCCAAAAGACACCGGTGAGGTAACAGCCAGGAGGCTGATGGACATTGGGCTGGGAAAGCCGCATGGGTGCCGTGTGTGTGAACAGTGTCTTAGGTGAGTCAGGGACACACTGTGTTAAGTTAGAGCCCAGCCGGGCAGGTGTTTGTTTTGAATTTCATTTATTTATGTTGATGCTGGGACAATAAAGCGATGTTTTGGCCCCCAAAGCTGCGGTGGACGACTATCTGTATGTGAACGATCCTCGAGACCAGAGCTAACCCCCCCACAATATATATATATATATATATATATATATATATATATATATTGTGGGGAGTCGCTCTGGTAGACAGCGGTGCGGGTGCAGTTTAGAGGCAAAACAAGGAGTCCAGATGGTGCATCAAACAGTGTTTTATTCACACTTGCACGCCATAAATGAAAAGCAGTCTCTTGGTGACAGTTCACACACAACGGAAATACTGTGGCAAAACAAAAACAGGCCAACACAGGGTCCAGTCACCTTGGGTGGTTTAGGTGCGGGTTCACACCTAGCAGTCGGCTCAGCCGCAGGCGATTCCACCTTCAGGTCGCAGGGAAACACCACCTTGCTGAGCTCCTTCCTCCAGGACAGAGAATTCCTCAGCCCTGTTTGCAGGCTCCAGGATAATCACACCCTCAGACACAGCTGCTGGCTGCGTTTTATACCCAGCCCAAAACATGGACTGGACCGTGGGGAGCAGCCACCCACCCTACTCTTTAGCTGCTCCCAGTAAGAGCCGGCCCGGATCGGCTTTGCAGCCATGCTATTTAACAGAGCAGCACTAGCTGCTGCAGACAAAAACCCGGCTCTCACCTCACCGAGGCCAGCAACCTCGGTGACACGTACCTGCTATCAAATACAACACCTTGCACCCTCTTACACACCCCCTTTGTTCCAGCCTGAGGGGTGAACACACGTGAGGCAGTGGGCGCGGGACAGGGCATCTGCGTTGCCCTGCAAGCGGCCTGCCCTGTGTTCCACGGAGAATTTGAAATTCTGAAGAGATAGGAACCACCTGGTGACCCGAGCATTCCTCTCCTTGGCCTGACTCATCCATTTGAGGGGGAATGGTCGGTCACCAGACGGAACCTCCTCCCTAACAAGTAGTAGCGGAGAGATTCGAGTGCCCACTTGATAGCCAGGCACTCCCTCTCCACTATACTATATCTGGACTCGGCGGGATTGAGCTTACGGCTCAGGAAGACAACGGGATGTTCTTCCCCGTTGACCTCCTGAGACAGTACCGCACTGAGGCCTACCTCCAGGCGTCGGTCTGTACGACAAACTCCTTGTTGAAGTCGGGTGTCACCAAAACCGGGGACCCACACAGGGCCGACTTCAACGCGGCAAGCCTCCTCCGCCTTCTCACTCCAGCTAACCCTCCCAGACTTTCGCCCCTTCAACAGGTCTGTCAACGGCGCTGCTATTGTGGCAAAGTGGGGCACAAACCTCATGTAGTAACCTACAATCCCCAGGAACGACTTTACCTGCCTGGTGGTGACCGGTCGGGGCCAGTTACGAATGGCCTCTACCTTGGTTACCTGAGGTTTGATGACTCCCGCCCAATTACATATCCCAGATATTTTGTCTCCTCTAACCCTATGGAGCACTTCTTTGGGTTAGCGGTCAGTCCGACTTTCCTCAGGGCATCCACTACCGCCTGCACCTTGGGTAAATGGCTTTCCCAGTCGGTGCTGTGGATGACTACATCATCTAAGTAGGCCGAGGCGTACCGACGATGTGGTCGCAGCACTATGTCCATTAACCTTTGGAAAGTGGCGGGGCGCCATGCAGGCCAAAGGGTAACACCTTGTAGTGATACAGGCCCTGCGAGGTAACAAATGCGGTTTTTCCTTAGCCGACTCCGTTAAGGGTACCTGCCAGTACCCTTTGGTGAGGTCTAGCACAGAAAAATAACGGGCTTGCCTAAACTCTCAACAAGCTCGTCTACCCGGGGCATGGGATACGCATCAAACTTGGACACTTCATTTAACTTGCGAAAATCGTTGCAGAACCATAGCGTCCCATCCGGCTTAGGTATTAGGACTATGGGACTGGCCCACTCACTCTTCGACTCCTCAATGACATCGAGCTTCAACATTAACTGTACTTCCTCCGCGATGGCCCGTCGCCGAGCCTCGGGTACCCGGTATGGTTTTAACCGGATCTTGGCCTGAGGCTCAGTGGCGATGTCATGTTGGATGAGAGACGTGCGGCCAGGGAGGTCCGAGAACACATCCGTGTTCCGACTGATGAACTCCCTGACTTCCTGAACTTGTTTGGAAGACAGGCTGTCTGCAATTTTTACCGTGGTTACTGCTTCACAGGCCTCGAACTGTGGGGCTGGACCCTTTCACCTAGAAGCCCTGGCCGGGGCTGTGGTCGTCGGCCGTGTCCCTATCTTTCCAAGGCTTAAGTAAATTCACGTGGTACACCTGCTCCGGCTTGCGCCGCCTGGCTGGTGTACTTTGTAATTACTTCCCTACCTTCTCGATCACCTCATAGGGGCCCTGCCACCTAGCTAGGAATTTGCTGTCAAGGGTGGGTACCAGAACCAACACTCGATCTCCCGGATTGAAGCCCGTACCCGAGCCTGACGATTATACACCCTACTCTGGGCTTGTTGTGCTGCCTCCATATGCTCCCGGACCAGCGGCAACACCCTTTCTATCCGTTCCTGCATCTGGGTGACATACTCAATGACACTTTTGTGGGGGACAGGCTGTTGTTCCCATGCTTCCTTGGCGATATCCAACAGGCCCCGAGGGTGTCTGCCATAAAGCAGTTCGAAGGCGGGAGCCCAGTAGAGGCCTGGGGTACCTCTCGCACTGCGAACATGAGATAGGGCAGAAGCAGGTCCCAGTCCTTCCCATCTCTAGACACCACCCTCTTTAACATATTTTTAGAGTTTGGTTAAACCTCTCAACCAGACCGTCTGTTTGCGGATGAGTAAGCGGACGTCCGTAGCTGCTTTATACGCAACAATTTACACAGTTCCCTCATTACTTTGGACATAAAGGGGTCCCTTGGTCTGTCAGAACCTCTTTTGGCAGGCCCACACGGGAAAACATCTCCATTAACTCTTTGGCAATGAGCTTAGCTGAGGTATGTCGCAGAGGCACCGCCTCCGGATACCGAGTGGCATAGTCGAGAACTACCAGAATGTGTTGGTGGCCCCTGGCAGACTTTGGTACAGGCCCAATTAAATCCATAGCGATTCGCTCGAACGGTACTTCAATAATTGGCAGAGGTACCAGAGGACTACGGAAATGTGGCTGGGGGCTAGTTATCTGACAGGTCGGACAGGACTTACAATAATTCTCTACCTCCTTGAACACACTGGGCCAATAAAACCGCTGCAGTATGCGGTCCTGGGTTTTCTGCCACCCCAGGTGTCCCCCAAGAACATGTTGGTGGGCAAGCTCCATGACAAGCTGCGATACGCTGTGGGCACCACCAACTGTTCAACAGGTTCACCTCGGATTTGGTTCACCCGATACAACATATCCTGCAGAACAATAAATCGTGGGAACATTAATTCAGCCCCTGGTTTCTGGGGTTTACCATCAATTTCCAGCACATTCTCCCAGGCCCTGGTTAGGGTTTGGTCCCGGTGTTGTGCGGTCCCAAAATTTTCCCGGAGACATTGAGGTCTGCCAACTCAGGCCCGGTGGCAAGTCCTCCGTGTCTCCCACCATTACACTCAGTGGGGTTGTCTCCCCCACTACCGCTGCAGCAGTGGTCACCCCTACCGCTGGCCCTTCAGACTCGGGCTCCCAGGGTTCTGGCCTTCCAGGGGTATCAGGCCACTCTGCTAGGGTTACCCTGTCTCAGGGCTATTAGTCACTTTCATCTCAGGCCACAGTGACGGAAAACCAGGGAAGTCTCTCCCAATTATTAGTTCATAGGGCAGCTTTGTGGAGATCGCCACTTCACAAGTCCAGGTGCCGGCCGCCGTGGACAGAGACATTACAGCCGTGGGATAGTCCTTTAAGTCTCCGTGTATACACACCACACCAACTTTCCGGCCCGTATACTGGGTGGGCTGTACCAGGGCAGCACTTACCAGGGTTACCAGGCTCCCTGAGTCCAACAGCGCCACTGCCAGGTTATCCCCGATTTGCACCTGGCACAGATGTCGGTGTCTATTGTCTCGGGGGTGCCGGTCGCACACAGTCTCCGGGCATACAGGAAGCCCGGTACCCATAATTAGTCTCCATGGGTTCCCCCACTGTGGACAGTCGGCCCTTACGTGGCCAGGCTCGTGACACCGCCAGCAGACTACTGGGGAGGGATCTGCAAGGGGTACATCCCGGGCGGGTTTGGCCGGCCGCCGGGACTGGGGTGGAGGTTTCCGGGGTTTGACTGGCCTCCTCCCAAAAGAACCCCCTGCAGGTTTCTGGTGGCCTCATATCGCTCCACCAGGTCGACCATCTCAAGGGCATTGGTGGGGGATACCTGGCCGATCCAGTGCTGGAGAGGGTATGGCAAAGACCTCCAGAATACATCTGCTAACAGACGGTCGAGCATAGCAGTGGGAGTCAGTATGTCTGGCTGCAGCCATTTTGCAACCGATGTAGCAGGTCATAGTATTGTGGTCTGGCGGGTTCAGCCGGGTTAAATTCCCACTGATGCACCCGCTGGGCCGGACCAAAACATTCACCCCCAGTCTTGCTAGAATCTCACCTTTCACGGTCGGGTAGTCAGCTGCCTGGACATCTGCCAAATCGAAAAAAACTTGCTGGGGTCCGGCTGCCAGGAGCGGAGCAACCACCTCGGCCCACTGGTCACGGGGTAACTTTTCCCTCACGGCGACCTTCTCAAAGACGGCTAGGTATGTCTCCACGTCGTCTGCGGGGTCATCTTTGGGATCGCCGCACGGACCGCTTTCGGGCATCATGGACGTGGTGGGACGCTCCTGCCGCCTGTAATGCCATCACATGTTGCAGCAATAACTGGTTGGTCTCCCGCTGCTGCACGTTAGCCTCTATGAGGGCTTTCACAGCAGCCTCCATGTTGCCAGAAATCACAGGCTGCAACTTTGCCGGCCTAATATAGGACATACACTTTTGCTCAGCAAACAAAGTTCGGCGTTCACGCCAGCCTCACTGCGCATGCCCGCATCCGACACCAAATGTGGGGAGTCGCTCTGGTAGACAGCGGTGCGGGTGCAGTTTAGAGGCAAAACAAGGAGTCCAGATGGTGCATCAAACAGTGTTTTATTCACACTTGCACGCCATAAATGAAAAGCAGTCTCTTGGTGACAGTTCACACACAACGGAAATACTGTGGCAAAACAAAAACAGGCCAACACAGGGTCCAGTCACCTTGGGTGGTTTAGGTGCGGGTTCACACCTAGCAGTCGGCTCAGCCGCAGGCGATTCCACCTTCAGGTCGCAGGGAAACACCACCTTGCTGAGCTCCTTCCTCCAGGACAGAGAATTCCTCAGCCCTGTTTGCAGGCTCCAGGATAATCACACCCTCAGACACAGCTGCTGGCTGCGTTTTATACCCAGCCCAAAACATGGACTGGACCGTGGGAGCAGCCACCCACCCTACTCTTTAGCTGCTCCCAGTAAGAGCCGGCCCGGATCGGCTTTGCAGCCATGCTATTTAACAGAGCAGCACTAGCTGCTGCAGACAAAAACCCGGCTCTCACCTCACCGAGGCCAGCAACCTCGGTGACACGTACCTGCTATCAAATACAACACCTTGCACCCTCTTACAATATATATATATATATATATATATATATATATATATATATATATATATAAAATAAATAAAAGCAGACTGATGTACCAGCCCTAAAAAGGCCTTTTTGGGGCGCTGTCAGGACGCTGTAATTACAGCAGATGGCCCCTTTCACACGAGCGAGTTTTCCGCTCTGGTGCAATGCGTGGCGTAAACACATAGCATCCGCACTCGAATCCTGACCCATTCATTTCAATGGGTCTGTGTACATGAGCTTTTTTTTTCACGCATCACTTGTGCGTTGAATGAAAATCGCAGAATGTTCTGTATTCTGCGTTTTCACGCAGCCCTAGCCCCATAGAAGTGAATGGGGCTGTGTGAAAAACGCATTGCATTCACAAGCAAGTGCAGGTGTGTTGCGTTTTTCACTGATGGTTGCTAGGAGATGTTGTTTGTAAAACTTCAGTTTTTTATCACGCGCGTGAAAAACGCCTCAAAACGCATTAGCGCTTTCAACTGAAAATGCTGACAGTTTGACTCTTATCAAAATGAACAAGGTCTGGATTGCCCCTGACTTCTCTACTCCACCAGAGGAAAACGGCTAAACATAAAGGCACTTTAAATGTGGCTTTTATAGTGTACTGAATACACTGTATTTCCATGCACCCCTTCCACTACAAAAAGGGTATATGGTTCAATCTTCCTTTTCTCGTCCTCCTCCATCATATCAACATGCTTATTAGGCTGCCTCGCTCCTAATGTTTTAGAGTGTAAGCTCAGAGCAGACCCTCACCCCTAATGTTTTAGAGGGTCACCAGCAGGCCCTCATCTATAATATTTTAGATAGTCAGATCAGCAGCATGTCCTCGCCCCTAATATTTTAGATGGTCAGATCAGCAGCAGGCACTCGCCCCTAATCGTCATCTGCGGGGTCATCTTTGGGATCGCCGCACGGACCGCTTTCCGGGCATCATGGACGTGGTGGGACGCTCCTGCCGCCTGTAATGCCATCACATGTTGCAGCAATAACTGGTTGGTCTCCCGCTGCTGCACGTTAGCCTCTATGAGGGCTTTCACAGCAGCCTCCATGTTGCCAGAAATCACAGGCTGCAACTTTGCCGGCCTAATATAGGACATACACTTTTGCTCAGCAAACAAAGTTCGAGCGTTCACGCCAGCCTCACTGCGCATGCCCGCATCCGACACCAAATGTGGGAGTCGCTCTGGTAGACAGCGGTGCGGGTGCAGTTTAGAGGCAAAACAAGGAGTCCAGATGGTGCATCAAACAGTGTTTTATTCACACTTGCACGCCATAAATGAAAAGCAGTCTCTTGGTGACAGTTCACACACAACGGAAATACTGTGGCAAAACAAAAACAGGCCAACACAGGGTCCAGTCACCTTGGGTGGTTTAGGTGCGGGTTCACACCTAGCAGTCGGCTCAGCCGCAGGCGATTCCACCTTCAGGTCGCAGGAAACACCACCTTGCTGAGCTCCTTCCTCCAGGACAGAGAATTCCTCAGCCCTGTTTGCAGGCTCCAGGATAATCACACCCTCAGACACAGCTGCTGGCTGCGTTTATACCCAGCCCAAAACATGGACTGGACCGTGGGGAGCAGCCACCCACCCTACTCTTTAGCTGCTCCCAGTAAGAGCCGGCCCGGATCGGCTTTGCAGCCATGCTATTTAACAGAGCAGCACTAGCTGCTGCAGACAAAAACCCGGCTCTCACCTCACCGAGGCCAGCAACCTCGGTGACACGTACCTGCTATCAAATACAACACCTTGCACCCTCTTACAATATATATATATATATATATATATATATATATATATATATATATATATATAAATAAATAAAAGCAGACTGATGTACCAGCCCTAAAAAGGCCTTTTGGGGCGCTGTCAGGACGCTGTAATTACAGCAGATGGCCCCTTTCACACGAGCGAGTTTTCCGCTCTGGTGCAATGCGTGGCGTAAACACATAGCATCCGCACTGAATCCTGACCCATTCATTTCAATGGGTCTGTGTACATGAGCTTTTTTTTTTTTCACGCATCACTTGTGCGTTGAATGAAAATCGCAGAATGTTCTGTATTCTGCGTTTTTCACGCAGCCCTAGCCCCATAGAAGTGAATGGGGCTGTGTGAAAAACGCATTGCATTCACAAGCAAGTGCAGGTGTGTTGCGTTTTTCACTGATGGTTGCTAGGAGATGTTGTTTGTAAAACTTCAGTTTTTTATCACGCGCGTGAAAAACGCCTCAAAACGCATTGCGTTTCAACTGAAAATGCTGACAGTTTGACTCTTATCAAAATGAACAAGGTCTGGATTGCCCCTGACTTCTCTACTCCACCAGAGGAAAACGGCTAAACATAAAGGCACTTTAAATGTGGCTTTTATGGTGTACTGAATACACTGTATTTCCATGCACCCCTTCCACTACAAAAAAGGGTATATGGTTCAATCTTCCTTTTCTCGTCCTCCTCCATCATATCAACATGCTTATTAGGCTGCCCTCGCTCCTAATGTTTTAGAGTGTAAGCTCAGGAGCAGACCCTCACCCCTAATGTTTTAGAGGGTCACCAGCAGGCCCTCATCTATAATATTTTAGATAGTCAGATCAGCAGCATGTCCTCGCCCCTAATATTTTAGATGGTCAGATCAGCAGCAGGCACTCGCCCCTAATGTTTTAGAGGGTCAGCTTAGCAGAAGACCCTCACCCCTAATGTTTTAGATGGTCAGATCAGCAGCAGGCCCTCGCCCCCAATTATTTTAGATGGTCAGATCAGCAGTAGGCACTCACCTCTAATGTTTTAGATGGTCATCTCAGATGCAGACCCTCACCCGTGATGTTTTAGATGGTCAAATCAGCAACAGGCCCTCGCGCCTAATGTTTTAGAGGGTCAGATCAGCAGCAGTCCCTCACCCCTAATGTTTTAGATGGTCAGATCAGCAGCAGGCACTCACCCCTAATGTTTTAGGGGGTCAGCACGGCAGCAGACCCTCACCCCTAATGTTTTTGATGGTCAGATCAGCAGCAGGCCCTCGCCCCTAATGTTTTAGAGGGTCACCAGCAGGCCCTTGCTCCTAATGTTTTTGAGGGTTACCAGCAGGCCATCAATTATAATTTTTCAAGGGTGTGTATGATGCCCTCTTTTGCGTGTAATAAAGAGTGTATTGGAGTGCCGGTTCCTTGTAATTTTTGGCAGCCCTTTAACTTAGTGCGTAGGCTTTATGAATGTAGGAGTCCCACTTTCTGAACAATTGTACCACAATGTGAATGAGGCCCTCCTTTATGTGATATACAGGTTGCATTGGAGTGCCTTTTCCTTGCAATTTTTGTTAGCACTTGCACTTTGTATGCAAGTAAATATACAGGAAAGAATGATTTCTAACAATTTTGTCTCTAAAATTGGTTTTATCTTCGGTTTTGTGCGTATTATTGTCAGTCTGTAAAAGTGGCGTACTACTCGGACAACATTGTTCCCAGCAGCGACCTGGGAGTCCAAAATGCATCCAGACATTCTCCCCATGCTGTTCCCGAACTATTTCAGTGGTGTTTCCATCAGTTTTTGACCTTTTTCTATGAACCAGACATCCTCCCCTCTTCAGAGCAGGGGGTACCTGGTTTAATGCTCTGGTTTTCCCATTGACTTCCATTGTGCTCTGGTGCTCTGTAGAGTGCCTGAGCATCCCAAAGTGTTCTATTCGAGCACCAGAGGACTCGAGCACTTTGGTGCTCGATCAACACTAGAATTCACCCTTTAACCTCTAAATAGGAATCTGGACTTCATTGCAGAGCAGCCACCAGGCCACTGCCTCTTAGAATAGTCCCAGTGTAGTTAACAGCTAACCACTGGCGTCAGAGACACCAGTGCGTTACATGGAGGGGACGGGCAAACTCGCAGTAAGAAACAGGCAGAGGTTTGAGCAGGCAGAAGTCATGGGAATCTGTGAAACAGTCTGAAGGACAGGGCATAGAAAACACGGTCAGAACGGAGATCTTGGGTGAGATCAGAAAGCGGGCCACGAGCCGCTATTATAGCACATTACACATTTTGTTAATTTTATGTTCTTATATGGCGCTACTATATTCTGCAGTACTTTACAGACATTAACAGACACATATACAGTGCATATGAATAAAATATTCTTAATAATTTCTGTAATTACCATGTTTCTTGGACTGTAGGATGTGCTTTTTAGCAGAAAATTATTCCTGATAAAGAGTCCCTGAGTCTTATAGTCCATAGACAGAGCACTCACAAGCTGTAGACTGTTCTGCAGTTGATTCTCTCTCTATCTATTTCTGCTTTGCACTGTACTCCCCCTGCCTGGACTGACTAACCAGTACTTTGTTCTGTGTTTGGGGTGTTTCAGTAGCAGTCAGTACAGTTTGCTATTGCTGCTGAAAAAGTAAAGCATGGAGCAGTCAGTACACTTTCGATCAGAGTGTTTGCAGCACTAGCAAAACAGAGCAAGAAATGGTCTTGTGAGAGCAGAGACACATAATGGACAGGAGAGGGAGGCCCTTACAGCCAGCAGTAGATCAGAAGCTGCCATGTTGCATGGTGCAGCTTGAAATGCTATAAACGAACATATTACATCACTCAGTGAAGAGCTCTACCATTCAGCATTTGTTTCTTACAGAAGAGCTGATTTGCTGAGTGCAGTAATGTTTTTCCTTTTTAGCAGTCTCAGCCACTTAGAGCAACTGTGAAAACATTATCAACCTGGAGAATGATGGTTATAGACAGTGATGTATGGTGCCAGAGGTTCAGAAAATAAAATTGGATTGCTGTTTTTATATTTAACGAGATTTTCCAGGCTCCTGATATTGATGAACTATTCTGGGGTTGTGGGGTGTTAAACCCCCACTGATTGGATATTAATGACCTGCTCATAGGAAAGATGATTTAAATGGGTTGGCCACTTTCTGGCTACTGTTGGCCAATGTGTATGTAAGATGACTATATGGCATTTACTAACATAGACATTTGCTAAATTTTATAAGCTATGTCGCCATGTTGGGTAAATTGTTTGTGTTGTCCACATAGAGATGCCTGGTCACACAACCGTCCACCACTAGCCATTTTCAGTAAGGACACCTGTGTGGATAGTACAAAAGATTAGTCCAATAAGATGCCATACCTTATGAAATGTAGAAAACGGCACATAATATCAACTGCTATATTAGTAAGTAGAGATGAGCGAATTTCTCAAAAATTCGATTCGGCAGGTTCAGCGAATTTTTCAATAAGATTTGATTCAATACAAATTTATTAGTGACGAATTGCGTTAAAAATCAGCTATTTCCTGGCTGCTGAGAGCCTGCATAGTAGTGTAGAACACTGTGCCTTGCAGAAACATGCAAACGGAGCCAGCTGTACTAGTAAAACAGTACTGTGAGTCAGTAGGACACGCAGATGATAGGCGTTACTGTTAGAATCACTTCACAATTCACTTATTTGGTCAGTTACGGGCCAAAACGAACCAAATGACTCAAATGTAAAAACAGCCTTACAAGTCAGTGCTAGCGTCAAGAAGAAGCGCACTCCTTTTACACCGTTGTCAGCTGATTCCACATAGATTTCCACAAAACCTGTTCTGTTACCGCTGAAACAAGTAGTGCCACCATGACTGAGTGGTGAGGTGCCAACAGCATGAGGAGTCAACACAGTGGCTCAGTCACAGAGTGGTGAGGTTTGGAATTGCATGAGGAATCGCATGAGTTGTCAACAGTCACAGCGTGGTGAGAGTGGGAATCTCATGAGGAATCGCATAAGTCGTCAATACAGTGGCCCAGACACAGAGTGGTGAGGGTGGGAATCCCATGCGTAATCGCATGAGGAATTGCATGTGTCATCAACACAGTTGCCCAGTCCCAGAGTGTTGATGGTTGGAATCACATGAGTAATCGAATGAGGAAACGCATGTGTAATCGCATGAGGAATCGTCAACACAGTGGCCCAGTCACAGAGTGGTGAGGGTGGGAATCTCATGAGGAATCGCATGAAGAATCACATGTGTCATCAACACAGTGGCCTAGTCACACAGTGATGAGGGTGCGAATTGCATGAAGAATCGCTTGAGGAATCGCATGTGTCGTCACCACAGTGGCCCAGTCACAGAGTGGTGAGGGTGGGATTAGGATGAGGAATCGTATGAGGAATCACATTAGTCATCAACATAGTGGCCCAGTCACAGGGTGGGCCATGCTGATCATCCTCTGGTGGCTTGATGAAAAATTCCCACACCTCCGAGTATGGAAACACAGTGTCCCAGTCCCAAAGTCTGTGGCAGCATCAGAATAGTAACTGAAGCAGGTAATCAGAAGAAACAGGTCTCTTTTGACAAAGTTTAGGTGTCACACCATGGATGATCTAGTTTGATGCTTCAGGCACTGATGTATGGAAATCCTGATCCACGCCTGATTCATCTTCACAATGGTCAGTTTCTTCACATTTTGGATGGACAGACGAGTTCTCCTTGGGGTAACTATGGCCCCCGCCGCACTAAACACCCGCTCTGATGCCACAAATTGAGTTTGGCTGCCCAGTAGTCCAAGGGATCTTGGATGTAGGGTGGCAGGGTGCAGTCCAAGTATACCACAACCTGCTGGTTCAGGTTATGCTCCAGGTCTAGCTGCTGCTGCTGGTGAGTAGTTTCTTCAGTAGGCGGGTGAAGAAAACTGCTCATTAGCGACTCTAGACTTAAGTTGCTGCTGATGGAGCTGGTACTGCTCCTGCCCAACAACCCCCCCCCCCAGCAGCCATTACAGTGGAACATGAGTGCAGAGGGCCGTCTGCCAAATGGTGACAATTCGGCTGTCACTATGCAAGCAACTGAGCATGCATCGGGCCATTTGCAGAAGTGACTCGGAGGGACTCCCTGCCTCCATCTCCAATGCATACTGCCAGGGATAGTGTTCTGTGGACTGATGAAACAAAATTGGAACTGTTTGGGCCCATGGATCAACGCTATGTTTGGAGGAGGAAGAACAAGGCCTATGAAGAAAAGAACACCTTGCCTACTGTGAAGCATGGCGGGGGGTCAATCATGCTTTGGGGCTGTTTTGCTTCTACAGGTACAGGGAAGCTTCAGCGTTTGCAAGGTACCATGAATTCTCTTCAGTACCAGGAGATATTGGATGAAAATGTGATGCAGTCCGTCACAAACCTGAGGCTTGGGAGACGTTGGACCTTTCAACAGGACAATGATCCCAAGCATACCTCCAAGTCCACTAGCGCATGGTTGCAGATTAAAGGCTGGAACATTTTGAAGTGGCCATCGCAGTCACCAGACTTAAATCCAACTGAGAACCTCTGGTGGGACTTAAAGAAAGCAGTTGCAGAGCGCAAGCCTAAGAATGTGACTGAACTGGAGGCTTTTGCCCATAAAGAATGGGCCAAGATACCCGTAGATCGCTGCAAGACACTTGTGTCAAGCTATGCTTCACGTTTAAAAGCTGTTATAACTGGAAAAGGATGTTGTACTAAGTACTAAGATTGAATGTCACTTGGGGGTTGAATAAAACTGATAATGATGTGAGCACAGAAAAGAAATTTGTGGTTATTTCATTATAAATGTTATGTTATATTTGTCTGACTTACAAGTGCCTCTTTGATTGAATTATAAACAAGATGACTGAAATGATCAAAATCAATGTCAAACTGGCCAAAACACTCAATTTCAGTGGGGGTTAAATAATTTTGAACACAACTGTATGTTGACACTTGCCGTGGTGCCAACAACGTGGTGCTTCACGTTCTTCCCACAGATTCTACATATGGCAATGTTCACCTCCTTTGGGCGGCTTAACAAAAAACTGCCACACCGCCGAGTAGGTGATTTTACCCCCAACACTCGGCACTGACTGACTGCTACCTCCACTGCCTCCATGAACTCCTGCACCACTACTTCCTGGGCAGGTAGGTTCCTGCAAAGCGGGTGGTCTACCCTGGACATGTTTGACCTATCACTACTGCCACCCTGCTGACTCCTCGCCATGCGAGTAGCGACATGCTGGCTTCGACGCTGCCTCACGGGAAAGCTGCCACCCTCCTTTCCCGATGATGATGCCCCTTCGTTACCCGGCTCCCAAGTGCGAACAGTTACATCATCATTAACATCGAATACTGTCTGCATGTCACTCATGTCCACCTCAACCGTCTCTGGGTGAGGAGCTGGACCGCTCGCAACTAGGGTTGAGTGAACCCAAACTGCAAAGGATCTTCTATCTTCATTCAGCAGGACCTGTGATGACGTCATCTCGCTCACCACGTGAAGTCATCACAGGTCCTTTTGCAGGGCCTCAAGAAAGAAGAGAATACCGGATGCGCGATCAAGTGGATGAGGTGAATTTTCTAAATTATTTTTAACCCCTCAATAACCATTTTATTTAGCATTCTATCTTAAGAGTACTATTATTTTCCATTATAACCATGTTATAATCGAAAATAATAAAGTGAAGTTCGAGTCCCCACTGACTTTATTGGGGTACAGGTTCGGGTTTAGGGTCCGGGTAAAATTCAGGTCCTGAACCTGAACTTTGACCTGAAGTTCGGGCGAACCCGGCAAACTCGAACTTCACCGGGTTCGGTCATCCCTACTCGCAACACCATCTCCCACGCCACTGTTCTCATCACTATTTGCCTGCCTAGTGGAGGAAGCGGCAGATTCTACTCCACATCTTGGCTTGCAAGTAGTTGTGGACTGTCTTCTAGTAGCTAGCCCTCACTGTATAGTGGAGCTGATCCCACAGCATACAATACTTCTCTGGCTGAGGGAACAGTAAAGGACAGAGGCAGGTTGAGTACAGGTGAGGGCACAGGGCCTGCTCCCGGGTCATGGCAACTAAAGGTTGTGTCTGACGAACCCACTGACTCTTAGCTGGGGGTGTCTGATGTCACTTGCGTCGAAGATCGAGTCAACCATACAAGAACCGCTGGTTGCTGGCCAAAACACGACTGCTAGCTTACACTGGGAGCTCAGGCCTCTCGAAGTGACGCCTGCTGCCAAGGCCCCTTACTCTGCTGCAACCTATGCCTGCGCCAGAAACATGGGCTTCTGTCACTCCCCTGTGCAGGGCTTGACACTTCTCTGTCTGACATACTGTTAGATCAAATAAATAAATAAATAAATAAAAAGGAAATTAAAACACCCCAAACAAGTCTGTAATTTTCTCACTTCACCACACAACTGCTGATAAGCCCTTTTTTCCCCACTAATACACACAAAAAAGGGCTTTAGAACATATTACTGCACCGCTGAATGGCAAAAATATTTTTCTTTTGCCACTATTACACAACAAAAAGGGCTTTATAACATATAACTGCACCGCTGAACGGCAAATATATTTTTTTCTTGCCACTAATACAAGCCACAAAAGGCTTTAGAACATATAAATGCACCGCTGAACAGTAGAGTTGAGTGAACACCTGGAAGTTCGGGTTCGGTCGGTTCGACCCTGAACCCCATTGAAGTCAATAGGGACAAGAACTTTGGGGCACTAAAATGGCTTTAAAAAAGTTCTGGAAAGGGCTAGAGGGCCACATCTTTCACCATCACCGAGCATCTCCACACAATCCCATGAAGGCGTTCAGCTGTCCATCTCCTAATTAGAAAGAGAAATAGACAGAGGAAGTACCCCACCCCCAGACCCCCCCCCCCCCCCCACGATCCCTGGCTCTGAATGGCAGGATTACAAAATTCCTGGTCCTTTGAAATGCTGTCATTCTGTCTGGTGGAGATGGATGGATACTTTTTAAAAACATATGGTGGTGACTGTCCCATAGTACGTGGTTCCCAGGCCGCCACTACTTTTCCAGGCGAGCCATCTGCACAACCAAGTGGCGGACAAAATCAGATGTGCACTGCGCAATGCCATCTGTGGCAAGGTCCACATAACCACCAATATGTGGACTGGTAAGCACAACAGGCAGGGAAGTTATATCTCCCGAACAGCACACTGGGTAAATGTAGTGGTGGTTGGGCCAGAGGTGGATAGCAGTTTGGGGCATGTCCTTCTGCCCCTGAGGATTGCGGGGCATTTCTTTTTGCCTCCTGTTGCCTCCTCCTCCTACTCCTACTCCGCTTCCTCCTCCTCTACTACCTCCTCATCCTTTCAACGTAACACTTTCACCACCAACTTCAGCACAGCCAGGGGGAAACTACAGCAGGCTGTTCTGAAACTCATCTGTTTGGAGGACAAACCCCAAACTGCACAGAAGCTGTGGATGGGCATGAAACAACAGACTGAGTGGTTGGTGTCACTGAGCCTCAAGCCCGGCCTGGTGGTGTGCAATAATGGGCGAAATCTCGTAGAAGCTCTGGGCCTAGCCGGTTTGACACACATCCCTTGCCTAGAGCATGTGCTGAATTTGGTGGTGCAGAAATTCCTGAACACCTGACAGTGAAAATCAATTCAGTTAATCCAGCTCTTAGATTCTGGTCGGACAAATTCACTTTAATTGGTGCTCAATGACCCCTGCGGCCTGAGCCGCAGATGTGAAAGGCAAATGATTTTATGCGCATTCACAGGCTATTTACAAATTTACTTATGAACATAGTTAAATAACTATAAGTCAAATAAATGAAATAAACAAACAAAACTATATACATGCTTTACCCTTAGTGATGTCGCGAACATAAATTTTCTGTTCGCGAACGGCGAACGCGAACTTCCGCAAATGTTCGCGAACGGGCGAACCGGTTGAACCACCATAGACTTAAATAGGCAGGCGAATTTTAAAACCCACAGGGACTCTTTCTGGCCACAATAGTGATGGAAAAGTTGTTTCAAGGGGACTAACACCTGGACTGTGGCATGCCGGAGGGGGATCCATGGCAAAACGTCCATGGAAAATTACATAGTTGACGCAGAGTTGGGTTTTAATCCATAAAAGGCATAAATCACCTAACAATCCTAAATTTTTTTGAACAACGTGGTTTAAAACATCTAGTGTGTGTATACAATCAGGTATGATGTTGTATCGATCAGGGTTACGGGGTTGTATCGATAAGGGTTACGCCTGCTTCACAGACATTGACAGACCAAACTCCCCTTTTAATGCACCGCAAACAACCGCAAACAGTTAATTTGCACAACCGCAAACTCCCCATTTGCACAAGGTTGGATACCAAGCTAGCCACGTGCCGGTGATGTCATTGAAGGTTTCTTCCTCCACCCAGCCACGTACAACACCAAGGGTCCCCGAAAGGTGAATTTAATTGATTTTCCGAACGGGGAGATGGATAAAAAAATGCTGGCTCCCTCCCCTTTGTTTTTATCCACGGTCACTGCGTCTGCGCCGTGCAATTTACTGTCACACCCGATATGAGTGGTATTTTCTGTAGTACTATTCTCATCAGTTACATCCCATATCAGGGATTGCCTTTTGTGAAAAAAAAATTCGTCCAGGTACCTTCCACTGTGGTGTCCCAATAGCGACAAATTTTTTTGAAGGCGTCAGACTCCACTAGCTGGTATGGTAAAAGCTGGCGGGCTAAGAGTTCCGTCAAGCCAGCTGTCAGTCGCCGGGCAAGGGGGTGACTCTGTGATATTGGCTTCTTACGCTCAAACATGTCCTTGACAGACACCTGACTGTGGGCAGATGAGCAGGAACTGCTAAAGGTGAGAGGCGGAGTGGTGGGTGGTTGAGAGGGGGCAAGGAGGACAGCAGTGGTTGACGTGGCTGAAGATGCTGGACCAGGAGGAGGATGGTGGCTTTGAGTTTGTGTGCTGCTTGTACTCATGTGTTGATCCCATAGGCGTTTGTGATGTGACATCATGTGCCTTCGCAAAGCAGTTGTACCGAGGTGGGTGTTGGACTTCCCACGACTCAGTTTCTTTTGGCACAGGTTGCAAATGGCATGGCTTTTATCAGAGGCAGACACACAAAAAAAATGCCACTCTGCTGAGCTTTGCAATGACGGCATTCTGGTGGTCGCAACAGCATGCGTTGACTGGCGTGCTGTCTGGCTGAACCCGGGTGTCGATACATGCTGTCTGACTGTGCCACTAACTCCTTGCGACGACCTCCCTCTGCTTCCAATGTCTCCTCATTCTCTCTGTCTCCCCTTCTGAACTTTCCCCCTCTTTTTCTCTTCGAGCAGGCACCCACGTGGCATCCGTGGACACAGTCATCATCAACCGCTTCACTTGTATCTGACACCTCAGCAAAGGAAGCAGCAGCGGGTACAACATCATCATCATCATCATCACACTGTACGTCCATGTGTGTAATCCTGCCTGACTGAGACATATCCCTGTAATCTACATCATCTGGCAATAATGGTTGCGCATCACTAATTGCATCCAACTGATGTGTAAATAACTCCTCTGACGGATCAAGTGAAGCGGCTGTGGTGGTAGTGGTGGTGGTGGAGGCAGGCGAGAGCGTGGTAACTTGAGAGCAGGTGACCGAAGCTGAGCTGGAGGAGGATGGTGCGTCAAGGTTCTTAGCGGAAGCTGTTGAAGATTGGGTGTCCTGTCTAAGCCAGTCAACTATGTCCTCAGAATTTTTCTGGTTCAGGGTACGTGGCCTCTGAACACTAGGCATTATTCCAGGGACAGTGGAAATCACAGCACCACAACCACGACGGCCCCTGCGGGGTGGCCTGCCTCTGCCTGTCATTTTTTTTTAGATTAGGTACTACGCGTGCTAGGTACTGTGCCACCCGGTATGAGTGGTTGGCACTGGCAGTGGGCACACTACAGTCTGTGGAAGTGGGCCTGACACACACTGGCAGCAGGCAAGCAACTGAATTTAGACTACTGTCTAAAAATTAAATGCCTTATTTATCGGCAAGCTACTGTGCCTCCCGGTATCAATGGTTGGCACTGGCAGTGGGCACACTACAGTCAGTGGAAGTGGGCCTGACACACACTGGCAGCAGGCGAGCAACTGAAATTAGACTAATGTGTAAAAATTAAATGCCTTATTTATCGGCAAGCTACTGTGCCACCCGGTATCAGTGGTTGGCACTGGCAGCGGTCACACTACAGTCAGTGGAAGTGAGCCTGACACACACTGGCAGCAGGCAAGCAACTGAAATTAGAGTAATGTGTAAAAATTAAATGCCTTATTTATCGGCAAGCTACTGTGCCACCCGGTATCAGTGGTTGGCACTGGCAGTGGGCACACTACAGTCAGTGGAAGTGGGCCTGACACACACTGGCAGCAGGCAAGCAACTGAAATTAGACTAATGTGTAAAAATTAAATGCCTTATTTATCGGCAAGCTTGAAGCTACTGTGCCACCCGGTATCAGTGGTTGGCACTGGCAGTGGGCACACTACAGTCTGTGGAAGTGGGCCTGACAAACACTGGTAGCAGGCAAGCAACTGAAATTAGACTAAAGTGTAAAAATGAAATGCCTTTTTTGGATGCAAAGTCCTGTGCCACACGGTATGACAGGGGTGGGAACTGGCAGTGGGCACACTACAGTCAGTGGAAGTCGGCCTGACACACACTAGCAGGCAAGCAACTGAAATTACACTAAAGTGTAAAAATGAAATGCCTTTTTTTGATGCAAAGTCCTGTGCCACATGGGATGACAGGGGTGGGCACTGGCAGTGGGCGCACTACAGTCTGTGGGCCTGCAGCTCCTCACACACAAGCAGGTCAGGCAACTGCAATATATATATGGAGAGAAAAAAAAAGGCAGACTAATGTTGCAGCCCTAAAATGGGCTTTTTGGGGTGCTGTCAGGACGCTGTCCTTACAGCAGAGATCAGATGAGTCTTTCAGGACTGGAGTGGACACTGAATTCACTAGCCTAGCTATCGATTTCCCTATTAAATCAGCAGCAACTACACTCTCCCTCCTCTCACTAAGACTGCAGCTTCCGAATGAATCTAAAATGGATGCTGTTCAGGAGATGGGAGGGTCTGGGAGGGAGGGTATGCTGCTGATTGGCTGGAATGTGTCTGCTGAGGTACAGGGTCAAAGTTTGCTCAATGATGATGTATAGGGGGCGGACCGAACATCGCATGTGTTCGCCCGCTGCGGCGAACGCGAACATGCTATGTTCGCCGGCGGATAGTTCGGGCCATCTCTACTTACCCTTAACTTATAAGGCCAGTCATACACAAGTGGCTTGGAGGGTGGGTTCCTGCACCAACATAGGCCAGGTACACAATTGTCCAGCCACCGCACAGTTCTGAAGGAGGAGGAAGAGAAGAAACCGTGTTTACAGCAGGGTGGCACCCAAAGCAGCTCACGGCCATCACTTGAGTGTAGTTGGGGGGATACGGAGGACACAGATGATACACCTCCTACAGAGGACAGCTTGTCGTTCCTTCTGGACAGCATGGCAAACATGAGCGTCTACATGCTGCAGTGCCTTTGCAATGACTGCTGAGTTGCCCGCATTCTAACTTGTGCAGATTACTGGGTGGCCACCCTGCTGGATCCCCGTTACAAGGACAACATGCTGTCCTTAATTCCGTCACTGAAGCGTGATGGCATTTACACCTGACACCGGGGGCTCAGTGGAAGCACAAGGCTAAAGCAGAGAAGGAGGAGGAAGAAGTCGCTAATGCAGCTCGGTCACCGCCCGCACCTCAGAAATAAGAGTTAACATGGCCGAAATGTGGAAAAGCTTTGTTACCACGCCACAACAACCAGCACCACCAGCAGATATGGAACATCTTAGCAAGAGGCAGCATTTCAGTAGTAGCTGTGCACACGCCTACACGTACTGACTGATGGGGCTGCCCAGGGTCGTAGTTACAGGGGAAGCCAGGAAAGCGGCTGCTTTGGGGCCCTGGCCACGAAGGGGCACATCCAGGAGGAGGAGGACTAAAAGACTTTGTCAGGGCCCCATCAACAGTATTATACAATGAAATTATGTACAGTGGCAGAAAACGGATGGAACAGCTGCCTGGTCTGAGAGAGCGATCTTTAGTAGCCATAGGGATGGGGGCAGCATGAAAGGAAGGGGAAAAAATTACTGGGGGAGGGGGGCCCCATTCAAAAATTTGCTCTTGGGCCCAGTCATTTCTAGCTACGCCACTGGGTCTGCCGCATTCAACTTCTGGGTCTCCAAATTGGGGACATGGCCTCAGCTTCACCTTTACGCCTTGGATGTGCTGGCCTGCCCTGCAGCCAGTGTATTGTCTGAACGTGTGTTTAGCACTGCTGGGGGCGTTATCACAGACAAGTGCAGCCGCCTGTCCACAGCCAACTTCGACAATCTCACGTTCATTAAATAAAACCAGGCATGTATCCCACAGGACTTGTTCGCATCTTATGACGAATAGACATGTATACTGGCCTCACCCAACCATTGTTATACTACAGCTACTCTTTGTTTTTTATATTTCCCAATGTTTTGGGGTCTACCCCAATTTATAAATAAATTTTAAAAAAACACATTGTTGTTGGCGACTACCTTTGGCTTCACAGCCAAAAAAGGCTTTATGTCAGGCAACAATGTAACCGCTAATTGTAATGAACTAAGTTCCCTGTCTGGTATGCAGTGCAGGGGTACTTTGAAAGAAAGAAGGGGTACAGATCACCTAACAATGTGAAGGCCACCTAATTTACTGAATATATTTTCAAGTCAGGTATGCAGCGCAGGGGTACTTTATGGCCCAAGAATGTAACATACAATTTTTTTAAATTGACCTCCCTGTCACCTATGCAGAGCAGGGGTTTGTATACGGCAAAACTGCCAAAATGTCACCCACCAATGTAACAGATGATTTTTTGAAATTTACCGCCCTGTCACTTATGCAGAGCAGGGGTTTGTATATGGCAAAACTGGCAAAATGTCACCTCCCAATGTACTGTAACAGATGATTTTTTGAAATTTACCTCCCTGTCACCTATGCAGAACAGAGGTTTGTATACGGCAAAACTGGCAAAATGTGACCCACCAATGTAACAGATGATTTTTTGAAATTTACCGCCCTGTCACCTATGCAAAGCAGGGGTTTGTATATGGCAAAACTGGCAAATTTGTGACCCACCAATGTAACAGATGATTTTTTGAAATTTACCACCTTGTCACTTATGCAGAGCAGGGGTTTGTATATGGCAAAACTGGCAAAATGTCACCCACCAATGGAACAGAAGATTTTTACAAATTTACGTCCCTGTCACCTTTCTAGCACAAAAAGTGTGTATATTTTTTTATAGCACCAATGTAAATGCAGTATGTTACAGTTGTATTGGACTCAGAAATGCAGCATAGCACGCAAATTTGCTATCTAGCACAAATAATTTGCTTTTTTATAGCAGCAATGTAACTGCAGTATGTAACGGTTTAATTGGACTGTCAAAAGTGCAGCATAGCCCGTAAATGTATTATCTTGCAAAAAAGTGTGCTTTTTTTATATCAGCAAGGTTACTGCAGTATTTAGCGGTTTTATTGGACCATCAGATATGCAGTGCCTGTGGCAGACAGACAAAAAATTCGCTTTAGGGCACAAAAAAGCATGACAGACTAATATAACTGAATAATTTTCACTGCCAGGTATGCAATAGAACGAACAAAAATACATAAACCGTAATAACAGGTCTCCACGTATTGAATTTTAAATTAAGCCCTACATGTGGTAGACTCTAAAACATATACCTTTAATGATATGCATTAAAATTGGCAGTAGCCAAATCACTAAATAGCAAACAAAAATAAATCCATTCCAATTGGTGAAAACAATTTACACCATACATGGGCCCCAGGGTAGGGAAGGGGAAGTATGAGTAAGAGGCGGCTGAGGGGGAACAGGTAAGATGTCCCTACTCTATCCCTTGAGTATCCCTGAGCCCTAAGGAACTGACCTAATTGTGGTGAGCCCTCGCCCTCGTACCTACCCCTATAACCCTGGATTTCCCTAGAGTAACCTGATCGTCCCAACGCGTTTCCCCCTTATCTAGGGTTCATCAGGAGGTCAAAAAAAGACAGGTCAAATAGATAATCAATGGTATAGCAGTAATGGTATAAGAGGGAGCTGGCTGTAACCAGCGGTACCTGATACAAATGAGGCAGCACTTGTCGAATGACAGATCTATAAATCAAGATGAAACATAATCCCGAATCAGCTACAAACAAATGTAGAGCATTCAAATAAGATCATAAGATAGTATTTAGCGACTTACATATAGTGGCAGCCCCTCAGGTGCCCAGCTCCCTCATGGGTCCGATGATGTGTAGGCCCTGAGGAAGACTGGCGCCACCATGCTATTTAAAAGGCGCTCTGATTAACACACGGCCTTACAACGAGGACGCCGGTGGAGCGTCACATTTGGATACAAATAACGTCACTTCCGGGTTACGCGTGTCAAAGCTTTCCACGCTGGAACGCACCTCCTGCGATTACAGGCAAAGAATGATGCTTTGAGCCGCTGAGAGTAAGAACAAGCTATTGGTTAGCGCTATGAATGTCTACACTGAGCGAACCGTCCAAAGTTAGATACTCATTGGGGACATATCTTAATGTTTATTAACTTAGCCCCATCATATATTGATAAAAAATTGGTACCGCAGGTAAAGTGACAATTACCCTTACATACAATTCGAAAAAGTCTAGGGGAATAAACCTTTAATAGTGAAGGATGGTGCAATAAGATGATTAGAAAATATAATTTGATGTTCCCTAAAAATAATTGCACTAAATTGATACTGTGCCAAGGTACCGCGCACAGTAATAGTGCTCCCAAAGTCCCACCAATAGAAATAATGATCTGCCAGAGTACATCCGGTGTTAACAGTGGCTCCAATTGTAATAATGTCCCTATTGTGTCCCAAAAGTAATGCTTCACCTATAGTGCCCATACTATTAATCATGTTCCCTGTAGTCTCCCAGTTGTAATAATTCTCTTTACAATGTGTGCCAGTAGAAAAGTACAAAAATGCCCACATATAATCTGTAAAAGAAGAAAGTTCCTGGACACCACTATAGTTGCTTTCTTGTGTCTTTATTGTATAGCTCAAATTACAGTATGCGGTATGCCAGTTGTGGATAATTATTGTAACAACAACGTTTCGGCGGTAAACGCCTTCATCAGGACACTGGTCGTGCCGCACTGTATGGAAATCCGTGTGGATAGCTGGTGTATGGAGCGCTATGGCTCCGATGGCAAAGCTGTGTGGGATCAATAGTTGATATCGCCTGCCAGGCGATATCAACTATTGATCCCACACAGCTTTGCCATCGGAGCCATAGCGCTCCATACACCAGCTATCCACACGGATTTCCATACAGTGCGGCACGACCAGTGTCCTGATGAAGGCGTTTACCGCCGAAACGTTGTTGTTACAATAATTATCCACAACTGGCATACCGCATACTGTAATTTGAGCTATACAATAAAGACACAAGAAAGCAACTATAGTGGTGTCCAGGAACTTTCTTCTTTTACTTATATACCCGGCTTGGGAACCTTTTTCTGTGACCCACACCTCGTATGGGGAGCACCACCCAACCTATACACATATAATCTGTGACAATACAAAACATAGTTACATAGTTAATACGGTTGAAAAATACATAAGTCCATCAAGTTCAACCAAGGGATACATGGGTAGAGATGACCCGAACTATTCGCCGGCCAACAGTTCCCGGCGAACATAGCTTGTTCGCGTTCGCCTCAGCGGGCGAACATATGCGATGTTCGGTCTGCCCCCTATACATCATCATTGAGCAAACTTTGACCTTGTACCTCACAGTCAGCAGACACATTCCAGCCAATCAGCAGCATACCCTCCCTCCCAGACCCTCCCAGCTCCTGCACAGCATCCATTCTGAAGCTGCAGTCTTAGTGAGAGGAGGGAGAGTGTAGTTGCTGCTGATTTAATAGGGAAATCGATAGCTAGGCTAGTGTATTCAGTGTCCACTCCAGTCCTGAAAGACTCATCTGATCTCTGCTGTAAGGACAGCGTCCTGACAGCACCCCAAAAAGCCCTTTTAGGGCTGCTACATTAGTCTGCTTTTTTTTCTCCATATATATATTGCAGTTGCCTGGCCTGCCCGTGTGTGAGGAGCTGCAGGCCCACAGACTGTAGTGTGCCCACTGCCAGTGCCCACCACTCACACCGTGTGGCACAGGACTTTGCATCAAACAAAGGCATTTAATTTTTACCCTTTAATCTAAGGTTAGTTGCCTGCCAGTGTGTGTCAGGCCGACTTCCACAGACTGTAGTGTGCCCACTGCCAGTGCCCACCACTCATACCGTGTGGCACAGGCATTTAATTTTTACACTTTAGTCTAATTTCAGTTGCTTGCCTGCTGCCAGTGTGTGTCAGGCCGACTTCCACAGACTGTAGTGTGCCCACTGCCAGTGCCCACCACCACTCATACCGCGTGTGAAAGTAAATTGCACGGTGCAGACGCAGTGACCGTGGATTAAAACAAAAGGGAGGGAGCCAGCGTTTTTTTAACCATCTCCCCGTTCGAAAAATCAATTCAATAGATGGACCCCAGATTGGGGACGTAACAGGGATTAAACTGATGAGAATAGTACTACAGAAAATACCACTCATATCGGGTGTGAGAGTAAATTGCACGGCGCAGACGCAGTGACCATGGATTAAAACAAAGGGGAGAGAGCCAGCGTTTTTTTAACCATCTCCCTGTTCGAAAAATCAATTCAATAAATGGCCCCCAGATTGGGGACGTAACAGGGATTAAACTGATGAGAATAGTACTACAGAAAATACCACTCATATCGGGTGTGACAGTAAATTGCACGGCGCAGACGCAGTGACTGTGGATTAAAACAAAGGGGAGGGAGCCAACTAAGCCCCATCATATATTGATAAAAAATTGGTACCGCAGGTAAAGTGACAATTACCCTTACATACAATTCGAAAAAAGTCTAGGGGAATAAACCTTTAATAGTGAAGGATGGTGCAATAAGATGATTAGAAAATATAATTTGATGTTCCCTAAAAATAATTGCACTAAATTGATACTGTGCCAAGGTACCGCGCACAGTAATAGTGCTCCCAAAGTCCCACCAATAGAAATAATGATCTGCCAGAGTACATCCGGTGTTAACAGTGGCTCCAATTGTAATAATGTCCCTATTGTGTCCCAAAAGTAATGCTTCACCTATAGTGCCCATACTATTAATCATGTTCCCTGTAGTCTCCCAGTTGTAATAATTCTCTTTACAATGTGTGCCAGTAGAAAAGTACAAAAATGCCCACATATAATCTGTGACAATACAAAACATAGTTACATAGTTAATACGGTTGAAAAATACATAAGTCCATCAAGTTCAACCAAGGGATACATGGGTAGAGATGACCCAAACTATTCGCCGGCCAACAGTTCCCGGCGAACATAGCTTGTTCGCGTTCGCCTCAGCGGGCGAACATATGCGATGTTCGGTCTGCCCCCTATACATCATCATTGAGCAAACTTTGACCTTGTACCTCACAGTCAGCAGACACATTCCAGCCAATCAGCAGCATACCCTCCCTCCCAGACCCTCCCAGCTCCTGCACAGCATCCATTCTGAAGCTGCAGTCTTAGTGAGAGGAGGGAGAGTGTAGTTGCTGCTGATTTAATAGGGAAATCGATAGCTAGGCTAGTGTATTCAGTGTCCACTCCAGTCCTGAAAGACTCATCTGATCTCTGCTGTAAGGACAGCGTCCTGACAGCACCCCAAAAAGCCCTTTTTAGGGCTGCTACATTAGTCTGCTTTTTTTTTCTCCATATATATATTGCAGTTGCCTGGCCTGCCCGTGTGTGAGGAGCTGCAGGCCCACAGACTGTAGTGTGCCCACTGCCAGTGCCCACCACTCACACCGTGTGGCACAGGACTAAACTGATGAGAATAGTACTACAGAAAATACCACTCATATTGGGTGTGAGAGAAAATTGCACGGCGCAGACGCAGTGACCATGGATTAAAACAAAGGGGAGAGAGCCAGCGTTTTTTTAACCATCTCCCTGTTCGAAAAATCAATTCAATAAATGGCCCCCAGATTGGGGACGTAACAGGGATTAAACTGATGAGAATAGTACTACAGAAAATACCACTCATATCGGGTGTGACAGTAAATTGCACGGCGCAGACGCAGTGACTGTGGATTAAAACAAAGGGGAGGGAGCCAGCGTTTTTTTAACCTTCTCCCCGTTCGAAAAATCAATTCAATTGACCTTTCAGGGACCCTTGGTGTTGTACGTGGCTGGGTGGAGGAAGAAACCTTTAATGACATCACCGGGACGTGGCTAGCTTGGTATCCAACCTTGTGCAAATGGGGAGTTTGCGGTTGTGTAAATGGACTGTTTGCGGTTGTTTGCGGTGCATTAAAAGGGGAGTTTGGTCTGTCAATGTCTGTGAAGCGGGCGTAACCTTTACAATACCTGATCGATACAACATCATACCTGATCGTATACACACACTGGATGTTTTAAAGCACGTTATTCCAAACAATTTAGGAATGTTAGTTGATTTATGCCCTTTATGGATTAAAACCCGACTCTGCGTCCACTACGTAATTTTCCATGGGAGTTTTGCCATGGATCCCCCTCCGGCATGCCACAGTCCAGGTGTTAGTCCACTTGAAACAACTTTTCCATCACTATTGTGGCCAGAAAGAGTCCCTTTGGTTTTTAAAATTCGCCTGTCTATTGAAGTCTATGGCGGTTCGCCCGGTTCGCCCGTTCGCGAACATTTGTGGAAGTTCGCGTTCGCTGTTCGCGAACTGAAAATTTTATGTTTGCGACATCACTATACATGGGGACACGAATCCCAGAAGGAAGTTAGACTCAGATTTCTACACATTACACATTTTCATAAGCATTAATGTCACTTACTTTCAAGAATTCATCTAAACCCTTTTTAAAACTGTCCACTGTTCCTGCTGTGTCCTGGGGAAGTCTATTCCACAGATTCACAGTTCTTACAGTAGCCTCAGTCTTTGACACTTTTGGAGACTGAACATTTTTTTCTCCAGTCGGAGGCAGTGCCCCCTTGTCTTTTGAGGTCATTTTACATGGAACAGTTTTTCACCGTATTTTTTGTGTGGCCCAATATATATATTTGTATAGGTGAAAGGGGTATTCCCATCTAAGACTATAGGGGCATATCGCTAGGATATGCCCCCATTGTCTGATAGGTGAGGGTCCCACCTCTGGGACCAGCAGCTACAACGAGAATGGAGCGGGGAGAGCTGTGGCTGGAGGACCCCGGATTTCCCAGGGTCCGTCCACCACCAAGTGCTGCTCCCCGCTGCTCCCATAGAAGTGAATAGGAGCACACCGCGCACGCCAGGCCCTTGCTCCCATCCATTTCTATAGGGCAGATGGAAAAAGCCGAGCCAGCTCTTTTCGGTGGCCCCATAGAAATGAATGGAGGGCGGCTGCACATGCGCAGTGTGCCCTACGTTTATTTCCCAGCTCCGTTCTCATTGTAGTTGCGGGTCCAAAAGGAGGGACCCACACCCATAAGACAATGGGGGCAAATCCTAGAAATATGCCCCCATTGTCTGAGATGGCAAAACCCATTTAATCATGTCCCACTTAGAAATCTCTTCTTAAGACTAATAAATTTAATTATTTTAATCTTTCTTCATAACCAAGATCCTCCATGCCCCTTATCAGTTTAGTCACTCTCTTTTGTATTTTTCCATCTCTGGGGCATCCTTTGTATGGACTGGTTCCCAGAACTGAACTGCATATTCCAAATGAGGCCACACCAATGCTTTGTAAAGTGGTGATATTACATCCCTGCCTCGCGAGTCCATGCCTCGTTTAATGAATGACAATATCCTGGTAACCTTAGAAGCAGCTGATTGGCATTGTATGCTGTTATTTAATCTACCATCTACAAGGAGAGCCAAATTCTTCTCTATAAGTGACTCTCCCAGTGTTATATCACCTAGGACATATGAAGCACAGAGATCATTACTACCAAGATGCATAAATTTACATTTACCCACATTAGTAACATAGTAGTAACATAGTACATAAGGCCGAAAAAAGACATCTGTCCATCCAGTTCGGTCTGTCATCATGCTAGTTGATCCAGAGGAAGGCAAAAAAAAAAAAAAACGTGTGAGGTAGAAAACATTGAACCTCATTTGCCAAGTTGATGCCCAATCGCGAGTGTTCAAGTCAGTTTGTATTTTATGGACATCTTTAATAGACTGCACAGTACTACACAGCTTAGTGTAATCTGCAAAAATAGAAATGATGCTATTATTCCAATCCTTGATATCATTAATAAATACACTAAATAACAGAGGACCCAGCACTGAACCTTGAAGTACCCCACTTATAACCCGGGACCATTCTGATTAGGAATTATTGACCATAACTCTCTGGACGCGGTCCTTCAGCTAGTTTTCAATCCAACTACAGACTACACTTTCCAAGCCTATAGACCTTACTTTACCTATTAAACGTCTATGAAGGACAGTATCAAAAGGCTTTGTAAAATCCAGAAACACTACATCCACAGCCGTCCCCCTGTCCAGGCTTCTACTTACCTTGTCATAAAAACAAATCAGGTTAGTCTGACAACTTCTGTCCTTGGTAAACCAAGTTTGGTTATCACTAGAGATGAGCGAATCGAAGTTGACGAAGTGTAATTTGATCCGAATTTCAAAAAGAATTCGATTTGCGACAAAGCCGAATTTCCTCACACTTCGTGGTAACGAATCGCATTTTTTCCTAAAATGGCTGCTGCACGTGTGAGGACATGGAGAAAGGAACTCTGGGAAGGTGGGATCACCCATAATGCTATAATGGAGCCAATTAGCAGCCAGACAGCCATGTGATGTCACAGCCCTATAAATAACGGCAGCCATCTTAGATTCTGCCATTTACCAGAGTACTTAGTGTAGGGAGAGACGTGTCTGCAGGCGCTAGGGACAGTGATAGGAAAGACTGGATCATGGTGAAAAAACAATCTATACGTGCAGGGAAAGGATAGGGAGGAATCGTTCCCCAGCATTTATGTAGAACAGGGTTCAGTATGGGAGGTTACAAACTGGGTAATAGGAACAATGCTATTACACCTTGGTGCACTGACTGGGGATCCAAATTGCCATTATACAGCTCTGTCATTCTAGCAAACCGTTCTTGCTATTGGGGTGCAAGTGCTCTTTGATACAGCCATTAACAGGGTTTATTACAAGGAAATATTTCTACAGTATGTCTTATTTGCCCTTGTGCGGTGCAGTTATACAGTATGTGGTAAAGCCCTTTTTGCTGTGTATTAGCGGCAAAATAAAAATATATTTGCCCTTGTGCGGTGCAGTGATATATCCTAAAGCCATGTTTGCCGTGTATTAGAGGCGAAATAAAAATACATTTGCCATTCTGCGTTGCACTTATCTGTTGAAAAGCCTTTTGTGTTGTGTAAAAGTAGAAACAAATTAGGGCCACCCTGTCATTGTGCCAATCTGTGGTCTTCTCATGCTGCTGCCACCTCCAAACTATGTCACCTTATGACTCTGTGGTCTCCTGATGCTGCCACCACCTCTACACTGTCATTGTGCCACTCTGTGGCCTCCTGATGCTGCTGATGCCACCTCCACACTGTCATTGTGCCACTCTGTGGCCTCTGCAGGCTGCTTCCACCTCACCACTATGTCATAGGGCCACTCTCTGGACTTCTCATGCTGTTCCCACCCTCCCCACTTCATGACTGGGCCACTATTTTGCTTTTAAGCCTGGCTGATATCATCATTTATTTGCCCCTTCTTCTGATCTGTCGGAAGGAAGGAAAAATGAGACACACAACGGATCCTATCTGTGTAGCAGCTGTAAGGCCTGAATGGTCCCATCAGAATTGGCTTGTGATTTGGTAGCCAAAAGCAGGAGTGGGTACAAAACACAGAAGACATGCAAATATTGACCTCAATAATGAGCTGTTTCAGACTACCTTCAGCTCTGGAGCTACATAGCTCTGTCCATTGTGCAGTGAACTGAGTTGGTTACTGCAGTGATGCTTCTTTTCCTTTCCATAGGAGCAGTGTTGCATTAACCAGCTTTGTTCACTACAGAGTGTGTAGCTCCAGAGAATTGGCTACTCAGCAATAGCCAATTACAGTAGGTAAGGGTTGTCATCCAACAATCATATATCTATGGCCTTTCCTGAGGATAGGAAATCAATATAAAAATCTTGGATAACCTCTCTAGGGTGGCCATACACAATAGATGAGTGTCAACCAAACCCACCAATTCTGGTGGGACTTGATAACTATGTAGAATGTCTTCAATTAATCAAAGCAGATGTCAGGGCAAATAAAAACTGTGCCTGGTAGAGGTTTATTTTTCTTCTCTCGATTAGGATTAAATGCATATTTTGCTAAGTAAGTGCATAGCATTACAAAATAACAGTTAGCCAGAAAAGCATACATCTAAGGTGCATAGCTCCCTTTGCCACCTTTACAGGGGTATGTGGCATATAGATTTACATTTAGAATAACAGAGAGAAAAGCCAAATGATGACATACAGTATATCTAGTTTATGGGATATGTGATAAACATATCAGGGGTCATTTATTAAGACCAGCGTTTTAGGCGTATTTCTGGATAATAAATGACCCCCATCATCTTTCAGATTTCTTCTTCCATAAGAATCTTATTTGAACAAAATGAAACAACACTGTCAGGTAAAGCATATCACTCAGGGTTGCCAACCAGAATTTTGCTTTTTTCTGGACAACTTATCCTAAAATCACGACAGCCAATGTTTTTTACGGACAAGTTACAGAACCTAATGAGTTATATTAGCAATTTATAAGCAATACATGTCTATAGCTCTATATACTGATAACACCTCAGTACTAGCATTTACTATGAGCTGTAAAATGATGATTACCACCAAAATAATCTAGTCAAGTACCAACAGCCTAAAAAAAAAAAAATGGACACATCTATTTTTTTTTCACGAACACAGGAAAAAGTCACCTATTTTTACGGACTGTCCAGAAATTTCTGGAGGGTTGGCAACCCTAATACCACCTAACCTGGTGTAACATTTTTATGTTCCACTTCCTTTCCACCCAAGAATGCCTCCAAAATCGTATATAAACCACACCTTTCATGTTGTATGGCTGCAACTTTTCCTCATTTATATTCGGAGGAGACAGTGCCTGAAATATTAAAATGCTGAAATACCTACAATCTTAATAGGTTAGGGAGAAACTAACCCAGCTAAAAACAGGGTTCATGGAGTCCAGTGGCAGACAACCTACTTTTGTTTTGCCAATAAAGCAAATAAACCTGTGTGTAGTATGATCCTATAAGGGGGTCTGATCTTAGAATATTTTTAACCAGTGAGTTGTGTACAGTATGTCAATTCTTGCAAAAAGATATCTGAAGGAATCAGGCAGATAAAGGAATAATTTGAAACAGTGGTGTTGCTGAACATGGATCAACAAGCTTAATGGTTATAAGTGTCTCTTTAGAGGCAACAGGCTTAGTAGTCACAAGGTCCGTTAGAGAGAACACGTTTATTGACAGACTCTATTGGTGACAACAAGTTTTCTTTATGCTTAGGCGTTGCACCCATCTTGATGGGCATCTACAACTTTGCCTTGGAGTGCCACCATAACAGGGTCAAAGGTAACCTTTTCTGTAAGAGACAGTGAGAGCATTTTCACCTAGTACCCTCATGCAGTCATGTGATATTTCATCTACTGTAAAAAATAGGAGACAGAGTGATGAGAATATTGAAGGGAGTTTTGTTGTCTGAAACCATGGAAATACGTAGTCTGCAGAGGGGCTGTACAAACAAAATGGTAATAATCAAGATTATGAAGCTTCTCAATTTTTTGTAGATCGATTAATAAAAAATGGTTTTAACAAAGGAGTAACAAGAATGTATGATGTAAGATTTTTATAAAAACCTGATGGAAATATAACCTTATGTAGAAGTAGACCAAGAATGATCTGCTATATAAGACCCTGCATCCAAATTTGCTACTACCCAACTTTTTTGGGGGTTTTTTGCTGTCTTTCTTGGCAGTATTTTGTGATTGTCCTTATGACATATGAAAATATACTATTCACAGTAAAAAAAAAATATATAACATTCTAGTAAAACCATAAGTTTTTAGAGAACACCACTGATGTATTGGGCTTATAACAGGACATTTCTCATTTTTGACAGGTTTATATTTTAATTGAAGACGTTACTGAATATTTAATATGAAATGAGGAGTTACTGCCACTACAAGACAGACATTCAGACTGATTTCTCACAAATGAGTATATATGAAATACAAGAAATAAAGTCGTTTTTCTAGAAGTCTAAAGTTCACAGAACAAGTAAAAAATGTTGAGCAATGGTGTATATTTTCAGTTCATTGTTTTTTATTGCCATTATGCTCTATGTGTGTTATCATCACTGTCAGACTAGGATGGTATTTCTACTGGAAACAGAGGTAATGCTGTTAAAAAATAAAACAAATTGAATGTTGAAAGTTATTTACAGTCTGACAAGACAGGAACTGATGGCATTTATTCTGAATCAAGGACTAGATAATATACACAAGTATAATACATTCACTTAGATCTGTAAAGCATCAATGCTCATGTCAGCTGGATATGTCTACAAATCCTTTTCATTAACTTACACTCTCAAAACCTTGCAGCTGCTAACACATGGTTCCAGGCTAAAAACACTTTAAAGGTGACTGTGAAGGTAATAGATATGAATTTATCCTTGTCTGTTACTTAGGCTAAAACACCATACAAAACGGATTAAATGCTTGATTTGAGGCTTAGGTAGTTATATGTATTCAGCCTAAAATAAATGCAGACTAAGATTAGATTTAGAAAAGTTTAATTATGTTTTTATGTTTTTTTGCCCTCACAGCTGAGATTTTGCACATGTACTGTCAAAAAAGGTGGGAATATATTACAGTGCCATAAAGGGAACCTGTCTGCATTAAAATGCAGTGTAAGGCTAGGTTCCCATCACCATTTCATTTTCCATTCTTCTGATCTATCAGAAAAGAAAACAAAAAAGAATCAGATCCTTTATTTGCTGCATCTGTTATGCTCAATTGCATCTGTTTTAGCCATTTCCGTCTGAGATCCGTTATTTAGATGGAAAAAACAATATTTCGTGGAGGACTTTTGTCCATCTAAAAAAATGGATCAATCAAAGGTCAAATTAAAGTTTGTTTTTTTTTCTGTTCTGTTCTTCGGACAGATCAGAAGAAAGGAAAATGAAACAGTGGTTTGACCAAGCTGGGGAGGGGGAGGGGGGGTCGAAAGCCCACAAACGCGCTTCCTCAGGGGGCTTTTGCCCCCCCCAGCTTGGTCAGTATCTTATGCTTCATTATTGCTTGCTCCCGTCCTGGACCTCCAGTGTATGTAGTGGTGGTTAAGTATTTAATTTGATTTATTGTGCATTCGATTTGTAATTGCTCTCACTTGAGATTAATTGTATTTTTACAATACTAGGTGTATTTCCCTTCCCTCTGCCACGGTTTACAAGCTCTTGGATAGGCGGGTTACACAGGTGTATTTTTCCCCTGTAATTGCATGCGCATTGTTATGTGCGTTCATGTTGTTGTACATTTACTGTTTGGGCAGCCAACTGATAATTATTTAGATATTTCTAACACCCTACTTTTCCCTTCCTATTATATCACTTTAGTCAATGTTAGGATTGGAGCATCATATTTACTTATCTGACCTATTACTTTGGGGGGGCCTATTCTACATCTCAGCACTTCTCGCATGGATATTTTATTCTTTTCATTATATTATACTTGTTTGTATGTCCATCTTGGATTAACTAATAAAGATCTGTTTTATACATTGAAATGTGTGGTGTTGTTTTGGAGTTTTTAGCTAGGGTTCCACACATATGCTATATCTTATCATGCTATAAATTTTAGCAACATTGTTTCAGGAAAGGACATGCGAGGTCTAAAAAAAGTGGGTGTGGTGTGGGCGGGAAGGGGGTGCTTGTTTTAGGCATAGAAAATGGTTTAAATTTAAGGAAAAACAAGGCAGCTGGCTTACATTTAGACCAGCACTGGATATGCTGAAGTCATGTAGAGGTCGGCGCCTCTTCATTATTTCAGCAGATCCACCGCCAGTGCATTGGCTTATTAAGAGTCTAAAATGCCAGTCTCAATAAATGACCCCCTATTTGTTTATTTGTTTTTACAACATGGATCCATGAATATCTGGACTTTATTCATTCAATATTACATTTGGTTTTATTGTCATTATCACTACCTGTCCTTTTTATTAAATTTGTATTGGTATGAGTTGAGATTGATCTGACACTTTCAAAATTGTGATGACTGCACCTGATTAACCGCACATAAAACATGACCTGCTGCCTGCGGCTGTAGACTGCACGATACATAGAATTGAGTAGCCTATTGCGGTACTTGCTTTACCACAGGTGTTATTGTTTTAAGTTAAAGAAAGCTAATGAACCAGGAGAATTGCACTCTAAATGCATGATTATGCACGTGGTAACTGGCCACATGCATATCATGGCCGCATCACGTCCGTGCCATGTGACTGTACCCTAACAGCCATCACAAGGCAGTTTTTAGAAACAATTAAAGGTCTTTTCACATGGCCAATGAATAGCATCTGTCAAAAATGTAAAATATGTCCTATTTTTAGCTGTTTTCACGGCCAGACTGACCCCATTGAAATCAATAGGCCCAATTTTAATGGTGCACCCTTCCTTTAGGGCCTTTTAGTTAAAATTTAAAAACAACTTGCATGGATGACGTGAAGACTCCTCTTCGGCACCCTGTCCAGCACCCTGTGGATGGCTGCTGCGTCCCTGGCTTCCGCTTGCCTTTTTTGATCTCCCTGCTCCTTGTTCCTCTGCTCCAGGACTTTTTGCCTGCAGATGCTACCTGGACTAAGGTTTGAAGAGTTGTCGCTCAATGTTGTGCCCGACTTCTAGGTCTGAGTCACCGTCCCTCCTGTCTCCTGCGTATACCTCCCTACCCTCCTGTGTTTGTTTTGTCGCTTCGGGGCCGTTTTATTCTGTCTGCCTCTGCTCGCTTGACTCTAATAGTGAACAGGACTTCCCGGCTTTCTCCCGCTTCGCTCCTCTGGTTACCAGAGCCTGCGGGTGTCTGGCTGCAGGTTTGGAGTTGTGAACTTACATTCCCTCCTGTACTTCCCTGCCTTCATGTGTACTTAACCCCCCCGCTCCTTGCAATCATCTTCTTGATCTCCAAACTCTCTGGTGCAAGGATTTTTGCCAACACAAGCGAAGCTACATTTTGGCGCCCTCGTGATCACATTATGACCCTCTATTGTGTCACACTTCTCTCCCCCCCCCATGGCACATCATCCCCCCATGTCACATTTCTCCCCCTCCATGGCACAGACTACAGACATTTGATTTGTCGTCGCCCCCCCCATTAATGTTGTGTAATAATTATAAACAATATACGCTCATCACCTATCACCTACCCTACGGCAGTCGACAGTCCGTCTGGGCTGGCCTGGGCTGGCTGTGTGAGTCACAGTCACCAACAGCTGCTCCAGTCCCTGCTGCCTGCCGCGGAGCCACTCGCCAGTCACATACCTCCTGAGTGCCCTCGCGACCGTGTTGCTGTGCTGCCGCTCTGTGAGTAAGGATCGGGGCCGCATGGCACATGCAGGCTAGGGTGAGTGGCCGGGGGCCCTGCGGCGCAACTTGCGCAAGTGATTTAAAAAAAAAAAAAAAGTTCATTTTTCCGCCCCCCCTCTTCTCTGCTCCCTAAGGCAGCCGCTTGGTCTGCCTTATTATAGAACCGGCCCTGTCTGTAACCACTGTTCTGACCCTCCTATAACCAATCCTCTCGCCTCAGTAATATGTTGTCCTTCCTGATCCCCTGAATTGTACATAAGTCTCAAGCTGGCTGGCTGTGGATGAACTTTGAACACAATAAGGCTGTTGTGATCTGGCTGCGGTGCTGTCTTTAATAAGCGGGAGAGGTTGAGAATGATAAAATAAAGAAGCAAATTAAAGTGAAGTAAGAAGAAAGATCAAGAGAGGAAGGTGGGAAGAGGGAGGATAAAGGGAGGAGGAGAGGAGGGGGTGAGAAGAGCAAGAGAAGGTAAAGGAGGACAGAGAGAGGGGAGGAAAAACGTCAGATATTACAGAGAAATGAATAAAAAGGAATAATAAACAAAGCAAAGGCAAAAAAAAAGTGGAACACATTTTTTTGAGTCTCCTGACTGTCTCAAATGGAATAATATCTGAGTGTTCTTTTTTCTTTATGGTGGCGGGATGGAGGGAGGAGGTTAGGTGGTCTTAGGTGAGAGATCTATCCCAAGAAGGTGGCGGATCAAGGGGTGTAGGGTTGGGCCTGGGGGGGAGTGGGATGTAGTTTATGAGGAGGGTTGGGGGGGTTGTGGGAGGGAATGCGATGCGTCTCTTTCGAGGAGGGTGAGGGGAGGTCCCATTATTCTTCGCATTTTTTTTTGGTGGACCTCGATTGGTTGACTAAATGTCAATTAAAATATTAACTTGGAATGTGCTTGGTGATAGGCTTAAATGACAAAGTCCTTGATCTGGTTAAGAGTCATTTACCAGAAATTGTGTGCCTAGCGGAGACCCACTTGACTGGGGAAACGGCTGAACGGCACGATAGAGGTTGGGCCGTGCAGACGTTCCATTCTATCTTCTCTAGTTATTCTAGAGGAGTTTCAGTTCTAGTTCATAATCGGATTGTTTTTTCAGCCGGTCATCCTCTATCGATAAACAGATAAGATATGTATTTTGTTATGGGAAGCTTGTTGGAAGGCTATGTATTCTGGCTTTTGTTTATATCCTTCCAATCTTTTCTCTTGAAGTACTTAATTCTTTGCTAACCTTCATAGATCGTTGGCCTGAATGCCTCGTAATTGTTAATGGAAACTTTAATTGTGTTATCAACCCAATGATTGATAGGTTTCCAAGGGGGGTAATACGCAGATTCCTCTACAAGGGTCTCCTGTGTATTTAAGTCTGGAAACTCTATGTCCAGGATAGACCTGGCTTTGATAAATAAAGATTACTCTAGATGTATTAAGCGGATGAAATATGAAGCCAGGGCTCTATCAGACCATGTACCGTTCTCTCTCGAGGTATCCATGGTGAATAACAAAGGTAGGAGAAGACCTCCTTTTAGGTTAAATCCCCATTGGATTTCTTTAATGGACAATCATGATATGATGGAGCAGGACATGATCTGATTTTGGGATATTAATTGCAATTCAGCAAGTATTCAATTAGTATGGGATGCATTCAACGCCTATATTAGGGGGGTATTTGTTAGTAACATCTCTAATTTAAGAAAGGGATATGGTATAAAAGAGAGGGATTTTAAGGAAGCAATGGCAGCTGCCACAATTGAATTCTCCAGAAATAAAACAGTAGCAAATAGGGAAAGTATGGAGAAGACGAGTCAGAAATATTCCAATTTTCTCTTGGATAAAGCCCAGCAGAGGCTCTTATTCAAGGGAGAAAATACTTTGTTGAATCAGGATGTCCAGGGAAACTACTGGCTAGGGTGATCTCGAATCAGGATAAAAAAAAAAAGAAATATTAATTATTCGATCATCTGAGTGAATCTGAGTAGTATATAAAACGAACATTTGTTATGCATTTTGCAAAGCTATATAAATCAAATAAAAATATCCCAGATGAAATGTTTGGTGTTTATTTGGATTATATTCCTCTACCGGTCCTTACGGATAGTCAAAGAGAGGGGGGGGGGGGGGTTCTCCCGCTCCATCCTGTCTCTTGATGCCTCTAAGGATTTTGGCAGGGTGGAGTGGAGATTCCTCTGGAGGGTTTTAGGGAAAATGGGATTTGGGGTCAGATCTATAAATATGATCAAGCTCTTGTACTCTTCTATAACTCCCCCAGGGCTAGTTTGAACATTAATGGGAGTTTGACAGAGAGCTTTCCCTTGACTAAAGGCGCCTGTCAAGGGTGTCCTCTTGCCCCATTACTTTTTGACATCTATATTAAGCCTTTGGCAGCAATGGTAAGGCAAAACCCTAGGATTTAAGGATTTGGGACATTATGGATAGATGACAGAATTTCTTTATATGCGGATGACATCTTATTTTTCATAAATAATACTAATCTAATACTCCCAAGAGTTATTCAATCAGTAAATTCCTTTGGGGAAGTATCAGGTCTTAATATTAATTGGTCAAAAACCACTCTCATGCCTGTAGATAGATTTGAACTTCCAAGAGAGGGACCCCTCAATACGTTGAAGATTTCTGAGTCTTTTGAGAATTTGGGCATGACAATCTCTGCCAAGATCGAAGACTTTCTCCATCTTAATTTAAACCTATTGATAAACAAAGTGAGATCCAAAATTGCGATATGGCTCAGACTTCCTCTATCTAGAGCTCACAGAATATCCTTAACTAAGAAGGTAATTTTTCCTCAGTTCATTTATATTTTCAGGAATTCCCCAGTATGGATTGACGATACATTTTTTAAACTAGTTGATAGAATCATCAATGACCTACTGTAGGGAAGAAAGCGTGTAAGACTTAAACTGGAACATCTATATAAGCCGATAGAAAAAGGAGGGTCGAACCTTCCACATTTTAAGAGTTATTTTATATCTGCAAAGCTATGGGTATTTTGCCACTGGAATAAAAGCCCACTATGTAGGTGAGTAGATAGGGTTATGATAACATGTTTACTTTACTGGAATCCGGGCAGTTATCTAGTATGTGCCAGGATTGCGCTGAGACAAGGAAACTGTTCAGTATAGGGTGACCACGTGTCCCGGATCGGCCGGGACAGTCCCGCATTTGGAGAGTCTGTCCTGGGTCCCGGTCACCCTCGCCACAGCCGCCGACCGTTGCTGAGGCAGCAGGTTCCATCAAACATTCAGTCCACTCCAATCACAAGCAGAAAACCCGGACAGAAACTGGTATAGGTATAGGTATTGGCACTTATAATTAGATAGTTAGAGAACAATATTGTGAGCTCCAGACTGACAATCTGGGGCCCAAAGTGATCAGGGGAGATATAAGTGTGTATTGGGTATGTGTCTGTATCTTATGTCCCCAGGTATACTGGAAATCAAGTTAGGTATAACCGGACATGTGATTAGATACAAATTTGTGGTTTGCATGTCCACAATGCGAATGAACCATAGAGACAAGCTTCAAGCATGTTATATGGTGCATGGGCTGAGTTATCAGTGCTGGACTTCACAAACAGTGCCTTCAGGGGTTAACAAAACATATTAACTAGCGATTTCTTACCTGGATGAGCCGCACTGCATCTACTGGAAAGGCCAGTCTGGCGTGTGAGGGGGCTCTATGGCCCTGCGGGCGGTGATATGTAGTAGTAAATGGCAATCTGCCTGTTTGAAATCCGCCATGTGTGCATGCTAGTTGGCGCGCTATTTATGGGTGCTTGTAGCCTGGTGTGTGCGTCCGCATGCACAGAGAGGCTGGGGGCGTGTGCATCATGACATGGATGTTGAATCTCGCGCCCAGATAATTACTGGAAGCACGTGCCTGATGTGCATAGCCGAGGGGCTGTACTGCGCATGTCCGTTAGATCCAAGATGGCGCCCGCGACCTGGCTGGCAGAGGCACGCATAGTGGAGTTATAAATATGGCGTCTGCTGATTCGGTAGGCAGTTGCGCATGCGCGGGCAGAATATGATGTGTTTGATCGACGCGCATGTGATGCGCATAGCTGACGGGCTGTACTGCGCATGTCTGTGAAAAGAAGGATGACGCTCGCGTCTGGCTGGCAGGGACGTGCATGGTGGAGCAATAAACATGGTGTCTGCAGAATCAGCTGGCAATTGCGCATGCGTGGGCAAAGCAGACAGAGCCATATAGAGGACAGCTTAAGTGTTATGTGGGGAATATGGGAGTAGTGTTAATGTAGATAGAGCTAGTGTATTGACGTGGGGTAGGAGGTGTGTATAATATACATGTTGTGGTGTGTTGCACGATGTAATATATCCACAAGACAGAACTTAGACTTTAGTACTATAATGCCATGGAATACCTGTAAAATGGGGGTAGGATAACTCCTATTGTATGAAGACGATGGAGGGGGTTATAATTACCATACTACACTGGGAAAGGATACTGTTGTGTGTGTCTGCATCCGGCATATTTTCAAAATCTAGTCTGAAACAAAAGGTAAAGTCATAATGAATGACAAGATAAATAGACGTTCAATGCAGAGTAATTATAAGAAACTGCTGAGTTCGTAGTCCCGATTTAACCCCTTGGGCTCCAATGTCTGTAGACGGTGGATCCAAAAGGCCTCCCTATTTTTGAGAATCTTGATGACATCACCACCTCTTCTGGGGATTTGAATTTGCTCCACTACCTGGAAACATAGTTGTGCAATGGTATGACGTTTTATGGAAAAGTGAGCTGGGATTGGAAGATGTTTTTGTTCACACATTATGTTAGATTTGTGTTGGCAGATAAGGTCTCTAACACTTTGGGTAGTTTCACCAACATAGGCAATGCCACAAGGGCATTTGATGACATATATGACATTAGAGGTATCGAATGTGAAAAAAACTCATATTAGGTATCCCTTGCCTGTTGATGGATGATAGACCTTGTCTCCCTTAGTGACATGTGAGCATTGTGTACAGTGTAGGCATGGGAAGGTGCCCTTGCGTTGGGTTCTGAGTAGCAATTGTTTTGATTTTTTGGTATTGGAGCCCTCATCTGCCCTCACAAGTAGGTCCCTGAGATTTTTGGGTCTCTTATTGCACTGTAGAAAGGGGGAGGCAAATTCCTCAACATTGGGGTATGCCTTGTGTAGAAGATCCCGATGGCGGTTAAGGATATTCTTAACCTTACCTGTAAATGGATGGTATGTATGAACGAAAGGGATTCTCTTGCCTATATTTTTTGGAGGGTCCTGTCTAGGTGTAAGACAGTCTGTTATTATCTTGTCAGGGTATCCCCGTTCTTTGAATTTGGTAGACATTTTTGGAAGTCTGGTCTCTTTGATGGGAGGATCTTCCACTATCCTGTCAACCCTTTTGAATTGTGACCTTGGTAGGGATCTTTTAGTATTGGGTGGGTGGAAGCTAGAAAAGTGTAACAAACTGTTGCGGTCGGTAGGTTTGATATACAGATCTGTACTTGGAAGTCCGTCTGGTTTCTTGTGTATCATGGTGTCTAGAAAATTGATTGAGGAAAAGTCTTGATGTAAGGTAAATTTGAGTTCTGGCCAGACAGCATTGAGTCTGATACTGTGTCATGAGACTGAACCTGCATGGATGTCCTCACCCACACGGATATTATTATTTGTCTTGAAATATCTTGAGATTATACTGACATTGTAACCTTGCTTCATGTTAACTAGTCTTCTAATTTTGTTATAATTTTCAGTTTCCTGATGAAGGCTTTTGCCGAAACGTCACTATAACTATATGTTTTGAAACTGGCATCACAAATAGTTTATCAAGCTTTAATAAATAACGAAGCATCAAGTGTTGTCCAGGAACCTTATTCTTTCTATTCTAAACTTGGTTTGGGAACCATTTCCTGTGATCCACACAACTAAGTGGAGTGCTACCCAACCCCTAAAGCATTTATTATGGATTAAGTTATCTACAGCTTCGTTCGGCACTCCTTAGTCTTAAAGATAAATCTTTATTAGATATAGACACTTCTACACCGTTAATTTCAAATGATGGTTGCGCTGCCTGAAACACTTTTAAGCTTCAAAGTGAGAGCAAGGATAATGACACTGCGTATTTATGCAGCCAAAACGCAGATCCCCAACAGAAGGCAATCTCAACCCCACAGCAGAAGTTTTTTTCAGCCAGGTCTATTCCCTCTGTGGATTACAAGTTTCGCAGCACATAGTGAAATTCCACCAATCTTTATGTCTTCAAAAGCGTTTTAATATACTCATAAAAGTTGTTTAAAACAGGCATTTAAACAATAGTCTCTGCACCACCGCCCGACCCAGGTTTCGCCTGGATAGCTTTGTCAGGGGCGAATGCAGAAACAGCTCCAAGGATGACAAAAAATATCCCAATATTCAAAAGGTGCCTTTCGAAAGTGGAATTGAGTATAACATCAAGGGAGAAATGAGTTGTGAACAGTATTGAAATTTTCGTGTGACATTTTCTAATTAGGAAGAACATAGCGCAAACTGAAAACACAGGAACATATAAAAAATATAAAAAAAGGTCTGGAGAGCCAAAGTGTCTCCATGCACTTTAAAAGATGTCATAAGTCATAACAAAGATCCCAGAGGACTTTGGTTTGCAGGCATAGGGAAGGTGACACAAAATTGGAGAGGTGGGGACCCGGTAGCGAATATTAACCGCCGAGAAGTTGAATGGATCTACAGAATGGACTCATTGCAACCTAGCAGACTAAAAATATCGATTTTGACCTGAAACCCTGCCTGATTGAATAAAGGGCAAATAGAAGAAGTTAGATATTAACAAGAATTTTAGTGAGTATCTAGTGTATAGGAGAGTCTATAGGGATTTAGACAAAAAGGAGAGGAAGGGAAAAGCTCTATTTGTATGATTGATATTATGTTGAATAGGTCAAGTAACAAACATTAGGGGAATGGAATAGGAAAAAAGAACATGGTGTTATATTTTATTGTATGATGATGTTGGTGGGGATTCATGTGCTCCTGTGAAAATAGGGGATTGTATATTAATTGAGATTTTATATGCAGGCGACAATCATTTAAAAAAATTTTTTATTTTGATAGTGGTTTGATAGAGGAGCGGAGGGGCAGAAAAAGCTCTCTCATCTGTATAAATGAACACCCAGGAAAGGGTGGGACATTCATCCCTGATGAAGCTATCCAGGAGAAACCTGGGTCGGGCGGTGGTGCAGAGACTATTGTTTAAATGCCTGTTTTAAACAACTTTTGTGAGTATATTAAAACGCTTTTGAAGACATAAAGATTGGTGGAATTTCACTATGTGCTGCGAAACCTTGTAATCCACAAAGGGAATAGACCTGACTGAAAATATCTTCTGCTGCAGGGTTGAAATTGTCTTCTGTTGGGGATCTGTGTTTTGGCTGCATAAATACGCAGTGTCATTATCCTTGCTCTCACTTTGAAGCTTAAAAGTAACATAGTAACATAGTAACATAGTATATAAGGCCGAAAAAAGACATTTGTCCATCCAGTTCGACCTGTTTCCTGCAAGTTGATCCAGAGGAAGGCAAAAAACCCCTGTGAGGTAGAGCCAATTTTCCCCACTTAAGGGGAAAAAATTCCTTCCCGACTCCAATCAGGCAGTCAGAATAACTCCCTGGATCAACGACCCCTCTCTAGTAGCTATAGCCTGAAATATTATTACACTCCAGAAATACATCCAGGCCCCTCTTGAATTCCTTTATTGTACTCACCATCACCACCTCCTCAGGCAGAGAGTTCCATAGTCTTACTGCTCTTACCGTGAAGAACCCTTTTCTATGTTTGTGTACAAACCTTCTTTCCTCCAGACGCAGAGGATGTCCCTCATCACAGTCACAGTCCTGGGGATAAATAGATGATGGGAGAGATCTTTGTACTGACCCCTGATATATTTATACATAGTTATTAGATCTCCCTCAGTCGTCTTTTTCTAGAGTGAATAACCCTAATTTTGATACCCTTTCGGGGTACTGTAGTTGCCCCATTCCAGTTATTACTTTAGTTGCCCTCCTCTGAACCCTCTCTAGCTCTGCTATGTCTGCCTTGTTCACGGGAGCCCAGAACTGTACACAGTACTCCATGTGTGGTCTGACTAGTGATTTATAAAGTGGTAAGACTATATTTTCATCACGGGCATCTATGCCCCTTTTGATGCAACCCATTATCTTATTGGCCTTAGCAGCAGCTGCTTGACACTGGTTTTTACAGCTTAGTTTGTTATTTATTAAAATTCCTAGATCCTTTTCCATGTCAGTGTTACTGAGTGTTTTACCATTTAGCATGTACAGGTGACTTGCATTATTCCTTCCCATGTGCATAACTTTACATTTGTCAGTGTGGCAGGCAGCGCAACCATCATTTGAAATTAACTGAGACTTATTGTGAAAACTATCCACTTCACAGCGTTGGTTTGTGACGGTAAAAGAAGATCGAGTCTACACAGTGGTGACTTTTTACACATCTTATTTACATCTTTTTATGTGTTTTATTTATTGGACCTCTACACCGTTAAATGAATTAATATTGAATATAGGTCACAATGTTAAGATTGCCAAAATTTATAAACTATTGTTAAAAGCAATATTTAATGATATTAGCTCCCCCGGTCAAAAAGCTTGGGGAGCGTTAAAAGGAGATGATTGGGAAAAAAATATTGGTTAATTTAAGATTAGTGTACGACAATTTTAATCACGTTTTGGTTCAATTTAATATTTTACATAGAATTTATGTTACGCCAATATGGCTTAATAAATGTGGTCTTAGAAACACATTGAATTGTCCACGATATGATTCACCTGTGCCTAATTTTGTTCACATGTTCTGGTCCTGTATAGAATTAAAACAGTATTGGGGAGCATTTGATATGGTTATTACGGAAAAATTGAAAATAGTGATCCCCTTAATGATAGAATGTTGGATATTGGGGGACCTTTCTAAGGTAAATTGCCATAAAACCAAAAAGAAATCTTTCATTAAGAGTATTGTTTCTGGCAAGACTTTTGATTACTAGGGTCTGGTTTTCACGGAATACACCAAATTTAGCTGTATGGTTAAATTTGGAGAACAAGATCAAGAGATATGAGAGGGTTCTTTACAAAGAGAAATTTAAAGGAAAATGGACCAGGATATGGGGTATGTGGAAATAGTGGCCCTTTTCTATTTTTAACTCCTCTTCTAGAGAGACACATCTTTTTATGTGTTTTATTTATTGGACCTCTACACCGTTAAATGAATTAATATTGAATATAGGTCACAATGTTAAGATTGCCAAAATTTATAAATTATTGTTAAAAGCACTATTTAATGATATTTGCTCCCCCGGTCAAAAAGCTTGGGGAGCATTAAAAGGAGATGATTGGGAAAAAAATATTGGTTAATTTAAGATTAGTGTACCACAATTTTAATCACGTTTTGGTTCAATTTAATATTTTACATAGAATTTATGTTACGCCAATATGGCTTAATAAATGTGGTCTTAGAAACACATTTAATTGTCCACGATGTGATTCACCTGTGCCTAATTTTGTTCACATGTTCTGGTCCTGTATAGAATTAAAACAGTATTGGGGAGCATTTGATATGGTTATTACGGAAACATTGAAAATAGTGATCCCCTTAATGATGGATTGTTGGATATTGGGTGACCTTTCTAAGGTAAATTGCCATAAAACCAAAAAGAAATCTTTCATTAAGAGTATTGTTTCTGGCAAGACTTTTGATTACTAGGGTCTGGTTTTCACGGAATACACCAAATTTAGCTGTATTGTTAAATTTGGAGAACAAGATCAAGAGATATGAGAGGGTTCTTTACAAAAAGAAATTTAGAGGAAAATGGACTAGGATATGGGGTATGTGGAAATAGTGGCCCTTTTCTATTTTTAACTCCTCCTCTAGAGAGACGCATCGTAAATGGGAGGTGTGTAGGGAGGGTATTTTATTTTGTTATACAATATGTATTATCGTTTAATTCTTAATAAAATATATATACATGTATATATTTATATAAAAAAAATTAAAAACCAAAAAATATTCATCCACTTGAACCTTCACTCCTTAAAAGATGCAGCATCCAGTGAAAATTGATTATTTACCACACATTCAAATGGGTCATTATCTATACTAAGGGGCACAGAGGAGACCATTATCTAAATTGTGGGCACTATGGGGCAATTATCTATACTAGAGGGTACTATGGGGGCATTATATATACTGAGGGCACTGCAGGGTTTGGGATAAAAAACAAACAAACTATGGAATTCATCCATAAATAAATGCTGTGAAAAACTGGTGCAAAATGGGCGTTAAAAATGGATACATGGCCAGAAAATAGATGTAAAAACTGATTTAAAATGGCCATGAAAAACTGACAGTGTATCTGTTTTTAACAGCCTTTTTTCACTCTTGTGTGAATGTAGCCTAAATGCCCTTATTCAATCCAGACTACTAGACAATAGACATGTTTGTGACTGACCCAGAGCTAGAAAGTAAAACCTTATAAATACTGAGTGGTGTGAGCAGGAGTAAAGGGTATTGCTTGTCTAATATCTTTATTAAAATGGGATACTTCACAGAACTTTTTTACGCAGATCATACACACACAAAAAAGAATGATATCAAACTTAACAGAATTTCTTTAGATAACAAGGATAACTCATATAGCCCACATCACTGAAAAACTATGGTCACTTTTATTTTACATAAAACCTACCTATACAGGGGAATCACCCCCACCCAAATACTATGCTATAAAAACTTGAAGGACAACCAAATTAGGGTAGATATTGAGAGCATCACATGTAAATCCAGACAATCCCTTCTTTACACCTAGTATAAAAATAGTCTATATTGTGCACAATGCTATGCTGTCACTAGAGGAAACTATTTTATACAGCTCAGAATTGGATGCAGATGCCATATAGAAGACTTTTTCAATTGTGACTCTAGTTTTATGATATTCCTCATGAAACGCTAATGTCATGTTGTCTCGTATATGTTGAAACTGCACATATATCCAAAATATATGGGGCTTCACATAGAAACAACAAATTTACCATTAGGCGTAAAGAAATGTTGCTGTCTATCCACTTCCATTGTTAAACAAAGGGTCTTAGTCTTATAAGATTGCCTGAGGTATACTGTATGTTTGTATATTATTTTTATATATATTTTTTAATGGTTTAATGGAGATCGACGCCAATTCCGAGGTTTTTTAAACCAAGGTCGAATCTATTTCGAAATGAATCCAGCCCGGTTCACTACTGAAAAGATTAAGGTATTGTTCATCATCAATCTTCTGTCTTATGAGGCTCTCGCATGGGCATCACCTTATGTGGAGACTGACAGCAGCCTTCTGCGGGATCTGGATACCTTCATCTCGACCATAAGTCAGGTGTTTGATGATCCTAATCGTTGTGCTACTGAGGAACTAAAACTACATGATCTACGCCAAGGAAACCGTTCAAGTGGCCGTTTACACAGCCGAATTCCGCAGCTGGGTGACCGACACCACCTGGAATCATGCTGCCCAAAAGGGTCAGTTCCGGCGGGGGTTTTCTGAACAAATTAAAGATGAACTTGCTAGGAAAGATATTCCAGAAGACTTTGAAGACTTCATTTAACTTTGTATCAGAGTTGATCGGAGACTTACTGAAAGGAGAAGAGAGAAAGCATGGGCGCAGGAAAACCGACCCACCTATTTTTTCAGACCATCGGCATCCTGTAAGCATGAACCCAAAACGGAACCTATGCAAATCGATGCATTACGGAGATCCATAACTGTAGCAGAAAGGGAAAGACCTTTTCAGAAGATCTTTGTCTCTACTGCGGAAAACCAAGACATTATTCTATCGACTGCCCTAGAAGGGTCCGTAGAATAAACGTGGTCAGAGAGATAGAAGAACAATTGGAATCAGAAATTCCATATACTCAGAAATAAATTCTATTTCTCCTATTGCTTGGAAAAAAGACCAAACTACAATCCTCGAGTCTCATTTCATGTTACCCATTTAGATCTTCACCTCTGGACTCGAAATCTCCTGCTCTGCTATGCTGGACTCTGGGGCCGGGGCAATTTTATGGACTTAACATTTGCACATAAAAACCATATCCTTCTATTAAAGAGAACAACACCATTGGATATGGAAACTGTGGACGGCTCACCTCTTTCCTCAGGTCCAGTTACGCAAGAAACAGTAAATCTCCAAATACGCATCAACACGGATCACCTTGAGGACATACATTTTTTATTGATCTCTTCACCCAAATTTCCCATAATCTTGGGGATCCCATGGTTGGCGATTCATAATTCATCCATTGACTGGGAAAATCATGTACTACACTTCCCGTCGGAATTCTGTCAGTGTAATTGCCTGCAAAACCCTTAGTCTTTGGCTCCAGCGATCCCTTTGGTTCCGGAACAGTCTACAAGTGAGTTATTACCTCTGCCATGCAAGAATTTTCAGGATGTAGGCGACTAGAAAAATGCAGATAAACTTCCTCCTCACCGTTCTTATGAAAATACCGTTTGGCTGCATTTATCCGCTTTCTGATCTTGAATTGAAAGCTTTGAAAAAATATGTAGATGAAGATCTAAAAAAGGGGTTTATCCGACCCTCTACCTCTCCAGCTGGTGCTCCTTTTTTCTTTGTGGAAAAGAAAGATTCCTCTTTACGCCCCTCTATAGACTACCGGAAACTTAATAGTATCACTGTAAAAAAATCGGTATCCCCTTCTTTTAATATCTGAACTTCTAGAAAGACTGCGCACTGCCAGAATAGTTACGAAACTTGATCTCAGAGGAGCATATAACCTGGTCCGTATTCGTCCGGGTGACAAATGAAAGACTGCTATGGACATTTCGAATACCTCGTTATGCCTTTCAGTCTGTGTAATACGCCAGCTACATTTCAACATTGTGTTAACGATGTGTTCCGGGACATGTTGGATCAGTTCGTAATAATATACTTGGATGATATTCTAATTTTTTCTGAAGGTCTGGAAAAACATCGTATTGACATCTGCAAGATTCTACAGAGACTTTGAGAATACCAACTCTACATTAAACTCGAGAAATGTGAATTTGAAAAAACAACTGTTCAGTTTTTGGGATACATCATTTCTACGAAGGGTCTAGAGATGGACCCCAGCAAGATTAGAGCTGTAACGGAGTGGCCTACTCACAGAAATGTAAAAGACATACAGAGATTCATCAGTTTTGCCAATTTCTACAGGAGATTTATCCGGAATTTATCCAGGGTCATCAAACCAATCACACAACTCACAAAGAAAACCGTACACTTTACCTGGACTCCCGAGGCACAAGACGCATTTAGTCAACTAAAGACTCTGTTCACAGGTGCACCAATACTAATCCATCCAGATCCAGAACTACCATTCACGGTAGAAGTGGATGCATCTAATTCTGCAATAGGTGCGGTTTTGTCACAGCGTGCAGGAGATAAAGAGTTGCTTCATCCTTGTGCCTATTTTTCTTACCCAATGTCCCCAGCCGAAAAATATTACGACATTGGGAATAAGGAACTATTTGCAATCAAGGAAGCCTTCTTGGAAAGGAGACACCTTTTGGAGGGGGCCACCATTCCCATAACTGTCTTGACTGATCACAAGAACCTTGAGTTTCTGCATAACGCCAAAAGATTATCCTCCAGAAAGGCCAGATGGAGCCTGTTCTTTTCTCGTTTTAACTTTATAATTACCTACCGTCCAGGTTCTAAGAACGGCAAAGCAGACGCGCTGTCCAGAATGTTACTGATTCCTCCCAAGAAAATAAGAATCAAACAACGATCCTGCCTGAAAGAAACTTCTTGGGGGACACTCATCCGGGGGATTTATTGAAACTAATTAAAGACGGATATCAGAGTGACTCTTTTCTTAGCCACCCCACTAATGAGGTTAACCTTCACTTCAAGGATGGTTATTGGATCAAAACGGATCATCAACTATATGTTCCTGAAATAGCTCGACTTGAAGTCCTTAAACTGGCTCATGATTGCAAGTTGGCCGGTCACTTGGGCATAAAAAAAACTCAAGAACTGTTATCTCATTCCTTCTGGTGGCCCAATTGTAAAGGGGATGTGAAGAGGTATGTTTCTTCATGTTTGACCTGTGTGCACTACAAGATGCCACGTTCTTCCCCTCTGGGATTATTACAACCACTTCCGGTTCCATCTCGCCCTTGGGGCTCAGTCTCTATGGACTTCGTGGTCGATTTACCTCCTTCCCAAGGAATGAACACTATCCTTGTCGTCATAGACCGTCTTACCAAGATGGCACACTTCATCCCTTTCAAAGGAATACTATCTGCAAAAAAGACAGCAGAACTCATGATCCGTGAAGTGTTCTGGCTACACGGGATTCCAGACAATGTGGTCTCTGATCGCTGGGTACAGTTCAAGTCCAAATTCTGGAAAAACTTCTGTTTTGCCCTTGGAATCAAAATAAATTTGTCATCAGTTTTTCATCCACAATATAATGGTCAAACTGAAAGAACTAATCAAACCCTCGAACAGTATCTACGCTGTTTCATTACCCATTTACAAGATGACTGGATGGAACATCTCTCCACTGCAGAATTTGCGTACAATAACTTGGAACACCGTTCGACTTCTTTCAGCCCGTTCTATGTGAACATCATGGACAATTTACAGGCGGCCCAAAGACGCTCCAAACAAGCTGCGGACAAACAGCATAGACCAGCACCAGTTTTTCATATTGGAGACAAAGTGTGGCTGTCTACAATAAATATTAAGCTGAGAGTCCCTTCTCAAAAACTGGGTCAAAAATACATTGGACCATATCAGATTTTGGCTCAAATTAATGATGTCACATTTAAACTCAAACTCCCGGATTCGCTCAAGATACATCCGGTGTTCCATTGTTCACTCTTGAAAACATTTGTTGAGAATACTTTCCCTAATTGCTTTTTTCTGCCACCCCCGCCACTCAGGGTACGTGGAGAAGAGGAGTTCATTGTAGAAAAGATCTTGAACTCTAGAATTTTTCAAATAAAACTGCAGTATTTGATCCGTTGGAAGGGTTATGGTCCTGATGAGGACTCGTGGGAACCCAAAGAGAATGTACACGCTCCCAGACTGGTCAGCGAGTTTCATCGGCAACACCCCGACAGGCCTACCTTATAGATGCCCGGAGGTCATCGTGGAGGAGGGGGGGTAATGTCAGGGATCGGACCTGGCAGACTCCGGCATCCTAGGCTGTAGCCTTGCTCACTAGACCACAGAGCTTCCTGGACAGTTTCTGTTACTTTTTTTAACTACCTCCTTGACCTGATTTTTCCTGCATTTGGTTTGACCAATCAGATCTGTGTACACTCTATTTAAGGAAGACCAGGGCACTGCCTCCCTTGCCAGATTATTGAGCTATCTTAGCCGTAGTCTTGCTTCAGCCTCTCAGAAATTGTCTGCTAAACATCTCGTGTACCGAACTCTGCCTCCATTGACTACTCTCCTGCCTCATTCCGAATCCTTGTACCTGCCATCTCGTGTACCGAACTCTGCCTCCATTGACTACTCTCCTGCCTCATTCTGAATCCCTGTACCTGCTCTCCCTTGTACCGACCCAGGACTGCCTGACTACTCTCTTGCCTTCCTTGTTCATCTACCACGTGGACCTTATCGGGTCCATTGAGACACCGCTGTTCTTGCATATCGGGATCATTTATCCATTCCATTTCCGTGCTCCTCTGATCCTGTGTCACTGCCATTGGACTCCTTCCCCTCTTCGAGTAACCTCTACAAGCAATTGTGCAGGTAACCATAACAGTGGATGTGTAAAGGTTAAGGTGTGTAGAGGTAATAGTGGCATGGGACAGCAATAGTAGCACCAGTAGTAACAGCACAGCATGCATTAGACAAGACAGTAGATGAGTGTGCGGTTGTGTTGGGGTAGTAGTAGTAGCAGTAGAGGTAGTAGTAGTAGCAGCTGTGTAGGGGTAATGTTCAGGGGTGTAACGATCGCGGCCACAGAGGGTGGGGCAGGGGGAAGTGGCCCGAGTGCTCTTCAAACATGTGCTATATGGGCCCTGGGCACAGAGACAAAAGGGAGTGCATAGTCAGGGGGAGCACAGAGACGGGGGGGGGGTGCACATTTTGTCACTGCCGGGCTGTTTGTCTCCAGCCCTCTCCGCTCCTTGCTTCACTCCGCTTCCCCTGCAGGCCGCACATCGTGCTGTTGGCTATGGGAGGAGCGCTGCAAGCCCAGGAATTGGCCTCCAGCACAGCCAGCAGCGTCATGTGAGTGTGGGAGTAGGTCATCAGGGAAGAAGTTAAGTATATGTTTTTTTTTCCTTTCATAAAGCTGCAGACTATAGGCAAAAGAGGGGCAACAACTAGAGTGAGGGGGACAAAAGTGGGCATCTTTACTGAGGGGGTGCCTAATCTGGAATAACTATTGTGATAGGGCACCTAATCTGGCATAACTACTGTGAGGGGGCATATACAGTATGTGGGCATAACTACAGTGAGGGATACATATCTGGCCAGAACCACTGTGAGGGGGCACATATCTGGCATAACTACTGTGAGGGGGCACATATCTGGCCATAACTACTGTGAGGGGGCACATTATCTGATATAACCACTGTGAAGGGACACATATATGGGCATATATACTGTGAGGGGACCCATATCTAGCCATAACTACAGTGAGGGGGCACATATCTGGCTATCACTACTGTGAGGGTGCACATAATCTGGCCATATTGTGGGGGGCACATAACCTGGAATAACTACTGTGAGGGAGGCACATATCTGGGCATAACTACAGTGAAGGGGCACATATCTGACCATAACTACTGTGAATGGGCACATAATCTGGAATAATTACTGTGAGGGAGACACATATTGGGGCATAACTACTGTGAGGGAGCACATATCTGGGCATAAATACATTGAGGGAGCACAAAAGTAACTGCTGTGAGGGGCCACAAGGAGTAAAAACTTTTCTAAAGGGGCCACAAGGTAGGCTTAATTACTGTGAGGTGCCACAAGTTGGGCATTAGTACTGTGAGGGGCAACAATGTTGGCATTAGTACTGTGTGGTAGCACTTAGGGGAAATTTTTTCTCACCACAGGGACCTTTTTCTGGATCCAGTGGACATCACACCGACGCCAGCGACACACTGGATGAGGTAGGACCAGATTTTATTAGTTAGGACTGGGTGAGTGTAGCCATGCATTGGGCTTAGTGTAAAGAAAATTTGCCTCCTCTTTGTAAAAAAATGGGGGGGCCCGATCCAAAGTTTGCACTGGGGCTCATAACACTCTAGTTACGCCACTGCTAATGCTAGTGGCAGTAGTGGGACTACTGTACCAGCTGTGACAGAAGTGATGTCAGCAGCCATACAGTATGGAACATGATGGTGAGACATGGAAGTGCGCCAGGTATGCAGAACGATGAGACACGTTTGACGGACAGCTGGCCAGGAATATTATTGCCTGCTGAATTAAATTTTGGTGAAGGCATGGAAGTTTGCCACATTAGCAGAATGACAAGACAATTTTTATGGTCAGCTGGCCAGAGGTACTATACAAATGTCTGCTAAGCTAATTTTTGGTGAAGGCATGGAAGTGCGACATATTTGGAGAATGACAAGACACGTTTTATAGATAGCTGGCTAGGAATAATAATGCCTGATAAAATACATTTTGGTGAATGTTTGGTGAAATGCACCAGATTTGCAGAACAACAAGAAACATTTCACAGACAGCTGGCGAAAAGCACAAAAGATGCAGAAGAGTGCCCCATTTTGAGAACCATGAGACATTTTATGGACAGCCGGCTAGGAATAATAAAGCTATGGAATTAAATTAGGGTAAAGACACAGAAATTTCCTACATTTACTGTACCACAACTAGGTTGAAGTTCGTCTTGCACATAAGCTAAAAGTTTTCTAGAAGTCATGCATTCCATTATTGATGCCTCATGATGGAGTGGAGGAGAAGGAGGAAGATGAGTCTCAGCAAGAGAAGCAACAGCTGCTAATGATGACAATGACACTGTACTCCTTGTAGAAGCGGCCTAGCTGCCACAAAGAAGACTAGAAGATGGACAGACTTGTCCTGAATGTTGACCTTTTCTACATTCCCACTGGATCAGGTGATGACACATCATTTGCTGCAATAAAGCCCTGGTACCTATGTTTGTTTTGTTTGTATTTGAATGGTCATGGCTTATTTTTATCCTACATATCTTGTAAACTGCAGTGGTTTTGTGTGACAACACTGTGGAGAAAAGCTGGCATATAGGAGATGCTCACACAGAGCTAGTGTCAGCTGAGCTTGGCCTAGGTCTGCCACATTATGAGCCTGCACCCATAGTATCAGTGTCCTCACCAGTTCCGGGACTGATCACAATAGAAGCAGATATGGCCTGGCAGTTCTTTTGGAGGTTCTGGCTATACATTGCCTCCACCCTCCTGCTCTGATGTAATCTCTTCCTCAGCACCCCAATTTGAGGTCCCCATCTCCTCCTGAACTTCCTCCTCATGCCTGTCCAAACGCTGATGATGGAACTTCACACACAAGTCATCAGCAGGAAATCTAACAAGTATCTTACATAGCACATGGAGTGTTGTTGCCTGTTCATAGGAAAACAGATGGTGTCAATCACACTAGGAGGTTGCAGTGAAGGCAATTAGCCAGTTATGATGCTAGTGAAAGGCTTCTCTGGGCCTGCAATGAGGAGGAACAGAAAGAATGCACTGACCTCTGGCTTTAAGGAACAGTTTCACACCCAGAGGTTTCATTGACATCATCCTGTTGTGACTAAGAGGAGGATGTTCAGCAGTGGGGAATTGGTATGGTGAGCATCTCCCTGTTTGGTATTTTATAGCAATGTGAGCTTTTGATAAAGTTTTTCAAGCAACTGGACAACCCTATTAATATTACTTCTTGCCACTTTGTTATTGCAAAGTGAATAAAATTCTTTGAAATCAGTAAAATAATATAATTTATATTAAAATTTTTGTAGAACTGTATAATTAGAAGAATGGAAATTAGAAGGGAAAAGGTTTATTATTCTACTTCACTGCAGAGCAAACTGGTGGGGGAAGCAAATTCTTTACAGTCAGTTGGGGATTATAAAAGAAACTCATGAATTTGTAAAAACAAGAAGAAGAATTATCACAGCTAAGAATTAACACATATAAGGATAATGAATAAAGCCGTGTGATTAGTAAAAACAGACAAGAACTTTCAAAGCACAAAGCAAAATATACTTTTGGTTGTTACATTTGTAGATGGATTATTGTCTTTTTGTTTCTTGTCTTTGTGTATTATTCTGCTTATTTTTAAGCATAAGAGTTCTGTATCTGACATATGTTTAGTTACAAGTTGAATGAAAACATAGTAAATGCTGTTTGTGCCAAATTACATTTTTTGAAAACAAGGAATGAACACAAACACTTTTAAGGGTATTCTACAGTATTAAATAGTGTTGAGAGAACCCGAACTATAAAGTTCGAGTTCGGTGTTCGGGCATTTAATAAAGCTTTTGAAAGGCAGCCAATCAACAAGCTTTTAAGCTGTGGGCACTTAGAAGCCATCATAGCCGTGCCTAGTAATGGCATGGCTGTGATTGGCTGGGGCATCATGTGACCCAGCCTCTATACAAGCTGGATCACGCTTAGCACCGCCCATCAGCTCTGAGTAGTGCAGAGACAGAAAGCAGGCAGCTAAAGTGAGGGAGAGTGTTAGGAATCTGTCAATTTGGGTTACTTATAATGATTTTTGTGGGTGTAATACACCAGCTTTGCACCCCTGACACAGAAATATAATAATTAATCTGGCTGTTAATTCTGTGGGTGACCTATAGTGATTTTTGTGGGTGCAATGTACCATTTTTGTACCCCTGACACAAAAATATAATAGTTAATCCATCTCTTAGTTTGATGGGTGACTTATACCCATTTTTGGTGTGAGATACATGTGCACTTTATACGTGACAGGCAAATTAATATAGTTAATCTGACTGTTAGTTCAGCCGGTGACATATACTTATTATCTTGTGTGAGATACACGTGCACTATATCCGTGACAGGGAAATTAATATACTTAGTTAGTCTGTTAGTTCGGTGGGTGACCTCAAAGAATGAGGAGAGCATCAAATAAGGCATGTGGCCCTGGTCGAGGTGCTGCTGGTGCTGGCTACACAGCCAAATGAAACAACTTCCTCAGGTGCACGTAGGCGACAAGATGTTTAGCGTCATTTTGTAGGCTCAAATACCGATGTACGAATGGTGAGGCCAGAGCAAGTAGAGGCGGTAGTATATTGGATGGCTGACAGTGCCTCCAGTTCCTTCACATTGTCTCCCACTTGGTCCCCTGCTGGCAACTGCAGCCCATAGGCATCTGTCTTTCACTTCACTCCCTAGCAAATCAGCCAAGCAGTCTGAGCCCCAAGTCATGTAGCAGTCTCTTATGCTTTTTGATGACTCTGATGGCGGGTTTTCTGTGAGCCATCCACCTAGCCTTGCCCCAGAAGTGGAAGAGATTGAGTGCACTGATGCCCAACCACTTATGTTTTAGGATGTGGACATCGGAGGACCACAACAGCATGTCTCTGATGATGATGGCGAAACACAGGTGCCAACTTTCTGCACTGTGCAGACCAGCAAGAAGGGCAGGGGTGAAGAGTGGGTGGAAGATGATGTGGAGGATGATGAGGTCCTAGACCCCACATGGAATCAAGGTCATGCGAGTGACGTGTGCAGTTTGAAATAAGAGGTGGTGGTCACACCAGCGCCAACCACACAGCAAAAGAGGAAGCACGGTGCAAAAGCAGGCATACTGGCTAGGCCGTCCCCTTGCCAGTATGCCTGCTACTGCCCACCTCACCCAGGGACTGAGCACACCAAAGCCAGCTCCAAGGAGTTCCCTGGTGTGGCAGTTCTTCAGACAATGTGCTAACGAAAAGACGCGAGTGCTTTGAATGCTGTGCAATCAGAGCCTTAAGCAAGGCATAAATGTTCTAAATTTGAGCACCACCTGCATGACCAGGCATCTAAATACAAAGCATGAGCTGCAGTGGATTACACACCTAAAAAAACACAAAAGATCTCAGGCTCATCTTGCTCCCTCTTCTGCTGTGGTCTCGGCCTCTTCCTCCCCCTCTGGAGTGACAGTGGCACATGCCACCCCGCAAACAGAGGATGTGGCAGCAACATCACCACCTCTACCACCATCACCCAGCATGTCCACACTGTCCCATGGAAGCAGTCAGCTGTCTATCCCCCAAATACTGAAGAGAAAGAGGAAGTACCCACCCTACCCACCCGTGATCCCTGGCCCTGAATGCCAGCAATTCAAAATTCCTGGCCTTTGAAATGCTGTCATTCCGTCTGGTGGAGACAGAGACTTTTAAAAACCCTATGGCGGTGGCTGTTCTACAGTATGTGGTTCCCAGTCGCAACTACTTTTCCAGGCGAGTCATCCATGCCCTGCACAACCAAGTGGCGGACAAAATAAGGTGTGCACTGTGCAACACCATCTGTGGCAAGGTCCACATAACTACCTATACGTGGACCAGTAAGCACGGGTAGGGACGTTATATCTCCCTAACTGCACACTGGGTAAATGCAGTGGCCGCTGGGCCTTAGGCAGATAGCAGTTTGGTGCATGTCCTACCACCACTGAGGATTGCAGGACATTTTTCGTTGCCTCCTGCTGCCTCCTTCTCCGACTCCACTGTCTCCTCTACCGGCTCCTCATCCGGTCAGCGTAACATCTTCACCACCAACTTCAGCACAGCCAGGGGGAAACGACAGCAGGCTGTTTTGAAACACATCTGTTTGTGGGGGAAAAAAACACACTACACAGGAGCTGTGGATGGGCATGGAACAACAGACCGATGAGTGGTTGGTGCCGCTGAGCCTCAAGCCTGGCCTGGTGGTGTGTGATAATAGGCGAAATCTCGTAGCAGCTCTGGGGCTAGCCAGTTTGACGTACATCCCTTGCCTGGCGCATGTGCTGAATATGGTGGTGCAGAGGTAACTGAAAAATTACCCCAATGTGTCAGAGCTGCTGGAGATACTGTGCGAGCAGCAGCAGGCGATAGTGGAGTTTCAGCTGCAGCATGCACAGGTGAGACGCTCTGCGGAACAGATCCACTTCACCACCAATGACTGGGCCTCCATGCGAGACCTGTATGCCCTGTTGCGCTGTTTCGAGTATTCCACCAATATGGCCTGTGCTGATGTCGCAGTCCTCAGAGTTACTATCCCACTTCTATGTCTCCTTGAAAAAACACTTTGGGCGATGATGGAAGAGGATGTGGCACAGGAGGAAGAGGAGGAGGGATCATTTCCACGGTTATCATGACAGTCATTCACAAGTGGCTCGGAGGGTGGGTTCCTGCACCAACAGAGGCCAGGTACACAACTGCCCAGCCAGGGCACAGTTCTGCAGGATGAGGAGGAGGAGAATGATAATAAGGAGGAAACTTGTTCACAGCAGGGTGGCACCCAAAGCAGCTTATGGGCATCAATGGAGCGCAGCTGGGGGGATACAGAAGAAACAGATGATACACCTCCCACAGAGGACAGCTTGTCGTTGCCTCTGGGCAGCCTGGCACACATGAGCGACTACATGCTGCATTGCCTGTGCAACGACCGCTGAGTTGCTCACATTCTAACCAGTGCTGATTCCTGGGTGTCCTTAATTCCGTCACTGGAGCTTGATCGGAAGATGCGCGAGTACAAGTGCACACTGGTAGACGCGCTGCTGATGGCATTCACAGTTGACAGTGGGGGCTCAGTGGAAGCACAAGGCGAAGGCAGAGAAGTAGGAGGAGGGATAAGTCGCCAATGCAGCTGGGGCACTACCAGCACTTCAGAAGGGAGGGTTAGCATGGCCAAAATGTGGAAAAGCTTTGTCAGCACGCCACAACAACCAGCACCACCAGCTGATATGGAACGTCTTAGCAGGAGGCAGCATTTCAGCAACATGGTGGAACAGTACATGTGCACATGCTTACACGTACTGACTGATGGGTCTGCCCCATTCAACTTCTGGGTCTCCAATTTGAGCACATGGTCTGAGCTTGCCCTTTACGCCTTGGAGATGCTGGTCTGCCGTGCAGCAAGTGTATTGTCCAAACAGGTGTTTAGCACTGCTGGGGGGGGTAATCACAGACAAGCGCAGCCGCCTGTCCACAGCCAATGTGGACAAACTCACGTTTATTAAAATGAACCAGGCATGGATCCCACAGGACTTGTCTGTACCTTGTGCTGAGTAGACAAGTGTACCAGCCGCACCCAGCCATTGTTATAATCCAACGCACTTTCTCTTTGCATTCTCTTTTCTATTTCCAATGTTTTCGGGTCTTCAAAAATTTATAAAAAAATAAATAAATGGAAAAAAATAAAAATAAACAAAACAACAAAAACAGTGTTGGCTACCTTCTCCTCCTCCACCGCGCTTCCACCTACACCGCCACGTCCACCGTCTCTTCAACCTCCTACTCCACTTTGACCTCCGCCTTCTAGTTCAAGATTATTATTTTTATTTTTTCTATTCTATGTTATTTTAAGTAATTTTCCTATCCACATTTGTTTAAAGGGCAATTTTCCTGCTCTTACCCCCATTTTGCTTGCTTTTGTAGCCCTCTAGCACTTACTACGACTATTTTACAGCCATTTTAGTGCACCAAAGTTCTGGTCCCCATTGACTTCAATGGGGTTCGGTTTAGAGTTCGGGTCAAGTTCGGGTCCCGAACCCGAACTTTGACCTGAAGTTCGGCCGAACCAGGCGAAACCGAACATCCACGGATCCGTTCATCCCTAGTATTCATGTCTCCATGGACCTTTAACATGTTATCTGGTGTTAAGCCTAACTAGGCTTTCATTATTCCTAATAGAATTTAATTCTCAACACCTTGAGTGATTAGTACTCATTTTCTGTTCTTTTATTAGCTCAATACATAAAAAGTTCATTAAGTGGAAATTATCTTTTAAACCATAAACATTTGACGTTTCATATTTTTAAATAAACAGATGTTACAATTCTCTGTTAGCAGCACAATTAGTTTGTAAAATTATTTTTTTAAGTTCAATTATTTGAACTAGCTTTTTGGGAAAAATGTTGACATTGGAATACATGAGTAATAAAGATCAACCTGTCCTAGATAGCTAGTAATCACAAATATGACAATGTTTGAAGATACGAAGACAAACATGTTATGGGAGAGAGATATTGGCTTACTGCACTGAACTTTTTATCTCTCCTCACCAAGAAGGTTTTTTAAGTAACAGTCAATCGTAGGAAAGAAAAAAGCGGTGCGGCACTCACCCAGCTTCCTGAAAGTGGAATTTATTTCTTCATAGACCAGACGTCAAACAGACTTCAGGTAGCAGGGGTGAACATCGAGCTAGGCGGCTGCGAAATGGCGACAGCCGTTTCACGCATAAATTAGCGCATCGTCAGGCCAGTAGGATCGGCGCGCGCATGACGCGCTTTTATGACGTCATCCCGCTGCCGCACTCAGCTGCGTGGAGCGCCTTATAGCCAATCCTGATTAACAATAAAAACATCGCAAGTTTGCGTTTACAAGTTGAATTAATTCACATGTGACACTTGGCTTCACTTATGTCAGAAATTCGCATGAATATTAATAAATCGCACAATTGCGTTTGTGATGACAATTATTTCCCATGTAATACGATAATTCTGCTATGTTGCTGCTTTGCAATAAAAACAGCCGAAGGGTACTACCTTCACTTATGTGGGATATATTAGATGTACATTTCCAATCGCGTCTAAGTATTAATAAATCGCGCAAATGCGCTTATGATGACGATCATTTCACATACAACATATTAATTCTACTATGTGGATCATTTACACTAGAAGGTGCTACCTTCACACATATGAAATATATTAAATGCACATTTCTATCCATAAATTGGAAGAGAAGATGATAGGATCCAACCACAGAGTGGTATATATAACTATCTTACAGTTTCTCATTACAGAAACACTGCCAGGTAATTTTTCTCATTTAAACCTGCCGGTCCCATTGCCTCTGTGTGGAGGATCCACCATGCTTCTCTTTTTAGCAAAGTGCGATGCCTATCCCCTCCGCGGGGAGATTTCTTAACCCATTCAATACCTGCAAAGGCTAGGCATCGCACATCTCCGCCATGTCGTTCCCTAACATGAGCAATCAATCTCGGGCAACCCTTCCCTGTTCTTACAGATGTCAGATGTAGTGATGTCGCGAACATAAAATTTTCTGTTCGCGAACAGCGAACGCGAACTTCTGCAAATGTTCGTGAACGGGCGAACCAGGCGAACCGCCATAGACTTCAATAGGCAGGCGAATTTTAAAACCCACAGGGACTCTTTCTGGCCCCAATAGTGATGGAAAAGTTTTTTCAAGGGGACTAACACCTGGACTGTGGCATGTCGGAGGGGGATCCATGGCAAAACTCCCATGGAAAATTACGTAGTGGACGCAGAGTCGGGTTTTAATCCATAAAGGGCATAAATCAACTAACATTCCTAAATTGTTTGGAATAACATGCTTTAAAACATCCAGTGTGTGTATACAATCAGGTATGATGTTGTATCGATCAGGTAGTGTAAGGGTAACGCCCGCTTCACAGACATTGACAGACCAAACTCCCCTTTTAATGCACCGCAAACAACCGCAAACAGTTCATTTGCACAACCGCAAACTCCCCATTTGCACAAGGTTGGATACCAAGCTAGCCATGTCCCGGTGATGTCATTGAAGGTTTCTTCCTCCACCCAGCCACGTACAACACCAAGGGTCCCCGAAAGGTGAATTGAATTGATTTTTTGAACGGGGAGATGGTTAAAAAAATGCTGGCTCCCTCCCCTTTGTTTTTATCCACGGTCACTGCGTCTGCGCCGTGCAATTTACTGTCACACCCAATATGAGTGGTATTTTCTGACAGTGCGATTTTCTTTGCACCCTCGATTATCTCGAGTGGCGCGAGGACTTTCGCCTAGTGTCCTTGGACGTGGAGAGTTTGTATACTCGAATCCCCCACGATCTAGGCATCCAGGCAGTTAATAAAATATTAGGCCGTACCCCAAAAGGACCGGCCTTCTGCCAATTCATGGGGGAGGCCCTCGACCTCGTCCTCACTAATAATGTTTTTTTATTCAACAGCCAGTGGTACCGCCAGGTGCAGGGTACCGCAATGGGCACTCCCGTGTCTTGTACGTTTGCGAACCTGTACCTGGCAGTATTTGAGGAGTCTTATGTGTTTACGGTGGATAACCCCTTTCTTCAATATATCCATCTTTTTATAAGATACGTGGATATGATGTGTTTCTGGTCTGGTCGGGCAGCGAGGATCAATGCCGTGGATTTGTGAAGTATCTTAATCAGATTAACCATATGAACATGAGGTTCACGGTTAATTTTGCAGGCGACAGCCTTGAGTTTTTAGATGTTAAGTGGAGGTGAGAGATGGCTCTCTCGTGACCTCCGGTTATCGCAAGCCCACGGCGACGAACTCGCTGCTCCACCAGACCAGTTTCCATCCCCAAGCGGTGAAAAAAGCCGTACCTTACAGGCAATTTGTCCGGCTTCGTAGAATGAATAGTTCCGATGATGGGTACTTGAAACAAGCATTCCAGCTTAAAGAGCGCTTGATTGAGAGGGGTTGTCCGCCGAAAGCCATAGACGCCGCGTTACAAAAGGCGTTGTCACGCCCACGTGCCACGCTGTTGAAGGAAAGAACCAAGGGTGACGACGGACCTGATCGTTTTGTCTTCACCTTTGTATATAGTCCTATGGCGGACACTATCCGTAAAGTAATTCAGGATAACTGGGATTTGTTGAGGGGGGATTCTGCCCTAGCCCCACTCACACAGCAAAAACCAATGGTGGCCTTTAAAAGGAGTACCACCATTAGAGATCGGCTAGTACACAGCGAATTTATAGAAGTAAAATAGAGGGACTAGTTAACATGGAGAAAACCTGTAGGTAACTTCAAATGTGGCTTTTGTTCAATATGTTCCCAGAATTCCCAGGCCAAGATATTACAATTAGGGGCAGTCAGCCCCAAGGTTCGGGACTTTATTACATGCAGGACCACATACGTGGTGTACGCTATCATATGTCAATGTCAGGCCTTCTATATAGGGAAAACTAAGAGGTCCCTAGTTGAAAGAGTTAAGGAACATCTAACGTCTGTAAGAACAGGGAGGGGTTGCCCGACATTGATTGCTCATGTTAGGGAGCGACATGGCGGAGATGTGCGATGCCTAGCCTTTGCAGGCATTGAATGGGTTAAGAAATCTCCCCGCGGAGGGGATAGGCATCGCACTTTGTTAAAAAGAGAAGCATGGTGGATCCTCCACACAGAGGCAATGGGACCGACAGGTTTAAATGAGAAAAATTACCTGGCAGTGTTTCTGTAATGAGAAACTGTAAGATAGTTATATATACCCCTCTGTGATTGGATCCTATTATCTTCTCTTCCAATTTATGGATGGAAATGTGCATTTAATATATTTCATATGTGTGAAGGTAGCACCTTCTAGTGTAAATGATCCACATAGCAGAATTAATATGTTGTATGTGAAATGATCGTCATCATAAGCGCATTCGCGCGATTTATTAATACTTAGACGCGATTGGAAATGTACATCTAATATATTCCACATAAGTGAAGGTAGTACCCTTCGGCTGTTTTTATTGTAAAGCAGCAACATAGCAGAATTATCGTATTACATGCAAAATAATTGTCATCACAAACACAATTGTGCGATTTATTAATATTCATGCGAATTTCTGACATAAGTGAAGCCAAGTGTCACATGTGAATTAATTGAACTTGTAAACGCAAACTTGCGATGTTTTTATTGTTAGTCAGGATTGGCTGTAAGGCACTCCATGCAGCTGAGTGCGGCACCTGGATGACGTCATAAAAAAGCGTCATGCGCGCGCCAATCCTACTGGCCTGACGATACGCTAGTTTATGCGCGAAACGGTCGTCACCATTCCGCAGCCGCCTAGTTCGATGTCCGCCCCTGCTACCTGAAGTCTGTTTGACTTCTGGTCTATGAAGAAATAAATTTCACTTTCAAGAAGCCGGGTGAGTGCCGCACCGCTTTTTTCTTTCCTACGTTTGAGCATATATTGCCCTCCTTGGAGCTGAACACCACGCACGGCAACACACACCGATCCAGAGGTGGCCTTAAGAGGCGTATGGGGCAAAACATTTGGTAGTGCCACCCTTTCTAATCCTGTCTCTCTCTAGTTGAACTAACAGTCAATGTTTGCAACGGCACTTTGTAAAAATTGAATATCACCATGACAAGGTAACCTCTTATAGATAGGACCCTACTTTAAAATGACTTACCTTTTTTTGTGCCAATAGGCCTCATATTACTATAATTCATGTCAAATAGGTTCCAGGTAAGGTATATATGATCTAATAAATAAGAGTCTTTGAAATGTGGGTTAGGGGGCACTGCAAGACCAAAATAGAAACAGCCTCACCTTCACATACGCAATGTGAAACAAACAAACAAAAAAGTTAGCACCACCTACAAAATTAATTAAATGTGCAGTGTGGCTGAAATACGGAAACAAAAAGAAGTACAAAAAAAAAGAAAAATGTTCTGAAAAATACCACCAAAAACTATGTTTGAATCCACTCTTACTGGCATAATGGATGTGAGCTGAAAATAAATAAAATTATTCTGACCACTGCAAAAATCTGTAGAATTATGTAATTTAATAACAACTCCATTTCAGTGGGACAGTATAAATGGGTAACATATTGATGCCTTATCTTTGGGATTGAAAAGATAGCTTTGGGTAACCCAGTTTAACTATTCTATTATTGCAAATTTAGCCAATAGAATACTTGTTCTTGAATAATTAAAGGGTTTCCCTGGTCATTTTGTCTCATTACCGTATCATGCTAACCTGTGGAGGGAAGCCCTTTTACATAGCATTTACCCTCCTTTACTTCCCTGATGCTAGTGTCTCAGCAGGCTCTTCCATAGTGGTCCCAACCAGATATGATGATATGATAGCTTCTTTTCCTTTTTAGTTTCATATAAAGAGCCCACAGCATACATCAGTGTAGCGGAGATGGCGGCATCCGGGGAGCAACAGAGTAGCAGCTTACCTCCACAGGTTAACACCATATGTTAATTAGAGAAAATATCCAGACAGGGGCAGACTGGGAACTTCAAAGTGGCCATGGAAAAAAACTTAAAAGTGGCCCCATATTGCAGGCAAGTCCAAATTGAAGGAAGAAGGCAACATAATTAGGCAGAAAGAATAGAAGTAGGCAGGGCCAGCAATACCATAGGTCAGAGCAATATACCTCCCCAGCTGAACCAAATATAACAGTGCAGCACAAAATACTGCCACCTGTGCCACAGTATTCAACTGTATAGCTGTCCTGAGGACATCGATACAGTTGAATTCAGGAGGGCTGCTGGCCAGGTGAATAGGAGAGAATCAGATCATTATGTACCCGGCTTGAGGCCATGAATAGGGTTTGGGTGGCCCTGCTAGGCATCAGCCCACCATGAAATTTCCCTGTAGGGTTTATGGCCAATCCACCCCTGTATCCAGATAACTCCTTTAATGTTATCACATCTGCTGCAATTACTTATTGAAATACTAGATCATTGTATTTACAGAATTTACAGAACACATTTTATTTGTGTTCATATAAATGTTATACTTATTTAATAAAGTATTGTACAGGTTTAAAATAAGTTCTTGTTTTTTTTAAAATAATGAATGGTCTTGTGCCAATGATACTAAAAAGAGCCAAATGCATTCAGTTTAAAGGTGCTGACATGCTCATCTAATTTATAAGAGTCTGTATGCACCTTCTTCTTCACTAAATTTAGTAACAGACCTTTATGTCAGACAGAGGAGTAAAAGTACATGGCAAATAAAACATATACGGTTTTCAAAGAAAGTAACAAGCTGTGCATTACAAACACTAAAAAACAGTTCTTAAGAAATATAGCCAGACAGAGGATAAATAGGATGTGCAAGCCAAGTGAAAGTCCATGCCAAGTGGATGCCTAAGGGAAATTGCCTAGCTAGTAAAGGCAGTGAATAAATCTGATTAAGAAAAATCTTGAAACTACACTAAAGATAGAAGAACTGGACAAGCAAAGTACAATGAAAAGAATAAAAATATAAGAGAGAGAGACATGTGTAAATTGATTAGCTACAGTAAATCGCAAAGTAAAAAAGTAACCTGAGTGACAGGTGCCATTCCCTCCCCAGTGAACACTTGTCGATGAACCCCACCACTTAAAGCAATGTCAGCCCTTTGAGTTTGATTGGGTTCACAAATAAATGTATAAGCATAAAGTGTCATGGTGTCGCTGTGTGCCACCGGCCCGCTATCTAGGGTGGGCACAGGGGTCACATCACTACCTAGCTTCTACCCAGCCTCCAGACTCCTGTGTCCCACACTGCAGGCTGCAGCCTGGCTGCAAGGCCTCTTCCTGTGTGTGTATTAGAGAGACTTTTCCCTGCAGCACTGCAGGGATTAATTCACTCTCTGATCCTAGGCTCAGCTGATTGACTAATGAAGTAATAAACTCTCCCATAAAGCTATGCTGCTTATATCACTTTCTTGCTTGAGAAAGTGGTCTCTACTGACCTTGACCTTTAAAAAAAGCTATTATCCATATCATGGTTCCTGATCCTCTGCCACCTGACCTTTGGATTGTTTCATGGATTTGAACATACTCTGCCAGCCCAGACCTCTGCATGTTTCCTGACTATGTGTATTGCCTGTTCCCTTGGAGCCATGCACCTGTGTCTTTAATCTCTGTTGGCCAGCATACAACCAGGACTACTCCACGTGGTAGAAGGATGATGGCTTCCCTGCAGCAAAGGCCAAATCACTGTATAGGGGTTAGAGGATGAATACCAGGTGACCACCAGGATAATGTCCTAAGTAGTGATGTTGCGAACATAAATTTTTCCGTTCGCGAACGCTAACTTCCGCAAATGTTCGCGAACATGCGAACAGTGCGAACCGCCATAGACTTCAATAGACAGGCGAATTTTAAAACCCACAGGGACTCTTTCTGGCCACAATAGTGATGGAAAAGTTGTATTAAGAGGACTAACACCTGGACTGTGGCATGCCGGAGGTGGAATCATGGCAAAACTCCCATGGAAAATTACCTAGTTGACGTAGAGTGTGGTAAGTTGTAATCGCAATGTGATTAATACAGGTTATATTAATCGCATTGCGAATTCGACTTAGAGCTGGGTTCCTAATGGTTGTATTGCAAGAATATAACGAAGATAAGGAATATAGCGCTATATTCTCAATCTTCGTTATATTCTAGCAATACAACCATTAGGAACCCAGCTCTAAGTTGAATTCGCAATGCGATTAATACAGGTTATATTAATCGCATTGCGATTACAACTACTAACACTTCAGCTTCAGAATGAACCTAAGATGGATGCCGTCCTTGCTTTTTGATAGAAGGTGGGAGGGTCAGGAAGGGAGACTGATGTACCTGCCCTAAAAAGGGCTTTTTGGGGTGCTGTCAGGACACTGTCCTTACAGCAGAAATCTGATGAGTCTTTCAGGACTGGAGTGGACACTGAATACTCTAGCCTAGCTATCGATTTCCCTATTAACTCAGCAGCAGCTACACTCTCCCTTGTCTCACTAAGACTGCAGCTTCCGAATTAATCTAAAATGGATGCTGTCCAGGAGATGGGAGGGAGGGTATGCTGATTGGCTGGAATGTGTCTGCTGACTGTCAGGTAGAGGGTCAAAGTTTACTCAATGATAGGGGGTGGACCGAACATCGCAGGCATGCTGGGAGTTGTAGTTTCGCAACAGCTGGAGGCACACTGGTTGGGAAACACAGGTCTAGATCATTACTCTGCCCAAATCTATATTTAGCTATATGGCTTAGAAAATATGCTGTCAAACAATGATCCTAGGTTTTGGTATAGACACATGATCTAGACCAGTGTTTCCAACTAGTGTGCCTCAGCTGTTGCAAAACTACAACTCCCAGCATCCCCAGACAGCCTTTGGCTGTGCGGGCATGCAGGGAGTTGTAGTTCTGCAACAGCTGGAGGCACACTGGTTGGGAAACACTGATCTAGACTACCATATTTGCCTATACCAAATTTAAATATGCAACCAAATGTGGCAAAATACACAAAAAAATAAAATAAAAAATGAAAAAAATTATAAAAACGCAGATGCGTTTTTGATGCACTTTCTATCAAAAACGCCCAAATGGCTCCTGCGGGGTTCAGATGTCTTGCTTTGGAGGCAGCAGAACATTGGTGGTAGTCATAGTCAACCGTCATATACAATCAAATAGAGGCATCAAATGGATTCGGAAAGCGATTAATAATTGTAAGTATTATTCGCATTGCGATTACAACTTAGAGCTGAGTTCCTAATGGTTGTATTGCTAGAATATAACGTATATTCTAGCAATACAACAACCATTAGGAACTCAGCTTTTAATCGCAATGCGAATAATACAGGTTATATTAATCGCATTGCGATTCACAATTACTAACACAGCAGCTTCAGAATGAATCTAAGATGGATGCTGTCCTTGCGTTTCAATAGGAGATGGGAGGGTCTGGGAGGGAGGGTAAGCTGATTGGCTGGAATGTGTCTGCTGACTGTGAGGTACAGGGTCAAAGTTTACTCAATGATAAAGTATAGGGGTGAATGCGAACATCGAATATGTTTGCCCGCCGCGGCGGATGCGAACAGGCTATGTTTGCCAGGAACTGTTCGCCGGCGAATAGTTGGGGCCATCTCTAGTCCTAAAGGCTTTGGACAAATCCACTAAAACGGCATGCAGCACTTTTTTACTGCACATGTAGGCAGAAAAAAACACAAAGGAGAAAGAAGAAGGACACCCACATTTCTTCTCCAGATGGAGGCAGTGCCCCCTTTTGGGATTTTGCATGGAACAGCTTTTCACCATATTTTTGCACGACCAATTTATATATTTGTATAGGTTAATCCTGTCCCCCCTTAGACATCTTTTCTCAAGACTAAATAAATGTAATTCTTTTAATCTTTCTTCATAACTAAGACCCTCCATGCCCCATATCAGTTTAGTCGCTCTCTTTTGTATTTTTCCATCTCTGGGGCATCCTTTCTATGTACTGGTGCCCAAAATTGAACTACATATTCCAGATGAGGCCACACCAATGCTTTGTAAAGTGGTGATATTACATCACTGCCTGCGAGTCCATGCCTCGTTTAATGCATTACAATATCCTGCTAGCCTTAGAAGCAGCTGATTAACATTATATGCTGTTATTTAATCTATGACATCTTCCATAGACTGCACAGTATTACATAGCTTGGTGTAATCTGCAAAAATATAAATTGTGCATTTAGTCCCATCCTTGATTTTATTAATAAATAAATAAAATAAAAGGGGACCCATCACTTAACCTTGGGGTACACCACTTATAGCCTGAGACCATTCAAAATAAGAATCATTGACCACAACTCTCTGGACACGGTCCTTCAGCAAGTTTTCAATCCAATTACAAACTATACTTTCCAAGCCTATAGACTTTATTTTGATTATCAAACATCTATGAGGGGCAGTATCAAATGCCTTTGCAAAATCCAGAAACACTACATCCACAGCCGCCCCTCTGTCTAGGCTTCTATTCACCTCCTCATAAAAACAAATCAGCTTGACAATGTCTGTCCTTAGTAAACCCAAGCAGGTTATCACTTATGATATTACAACAGTTACATACGGTACCTAGTCCCTTAAGAATCCTTCAACCAATTTTCCCACATCAGAAGTTAAGCTTACTGGCTTACTGGGATATAATTACCTGTGGAGGACCTAGAACCCTTTTTGAAAATGGGCGCCACATTTGCCTTTTGCCAGTCACTTGGCACTGTGTGAGTTCCTAGAGAATATCTAAAAATTATGAATGGGGCACAGCAATAACTCAACTGAGTTCTTTAAGACCTATTGAGTGTAATTCATCTGGACCTGAACACTTGTCTACATTTACCTTAACTTAGCTTAGACCATATCTACAGTTAGCCAATGGGGTATATTAATTGAGCCACTAATTGTTCCAGAAAACAAACTTGCAAACCGTTTCATACTTTGTGTGACTGTGTACATAAGTCCAATGTCTGGACTATGTGTCTGGAATATGGAAGGGTTCCAAATGAAAGACAGAAAGGCCTTGTCCTCCCAGAGCCAGAATTTGGGTAGTAGTAGCACCAGCTATCTGGCCAGAAGTAATAGTAGAAGTAGTGGCCATACTTCTCTCTGGCTTCAGAAAGATGCTACATTATCATTACCGGGAAAGAGGATGGGATTGTGAATAGGATGGCTCACTCCTCCTCTCTGTCACAGCTGGATGACGTGGAGGTCCCTTCTGAGTCTGACTCCATGCCTTGGAGCCAGGGGTCATATGCTCCTTCTCCTTACAGCCCTATAGAAGACTGCAAGTGGTGTCCTATTTGTCTTCACTCGCCTTCACCAAAATTTAATTTTTCAGGACTCTGGCACAAGCAGTGTCGGTGTGGGACGTCTCGCCAAGTACGTAAGGATTCCACTGCTATATGGAAATTTTAACTCTCCAAAGTCAGCAAATGTCGTGCACTTCTGCACCTTTGTTTAAATTACATTGTTCTGGGGTGTGTTCCGGGATGTTGGCTTGGACTCTTTTCCAGGCAGACAAGGGTTCTGGTGCTATATGGAAAATTTAACTTTCAACAGTCCACAAATGGGGCCCACTTCCACGCCTTTCCCTTAAGTGGGTCTTCTCGCCAAACAAGCAAGGGTTCGGCTGTTCAAAGTAAAATTTAACTTTTGTAGATCTGCAAATATGGTGCACTTCTGTGCCTTTGCCTAAATTTAGTTTTTCTTGGCTATGGCACAGGTGGTGTGGTGTTTTTTTTTTTTTTTAATCCCATAAATATCATCGTCCCTCAATAAAAAACTATTTTTTGAAGCTTTGAAATGTGCAAAACTCACGCAACAGTGCGGTATGTTTTTAAAAACACTTTGTTGACGCCGTGATGTGTTTACCCATAGCTATGTATGTCAGGGTCACTCTAACATTATTTGCTATTGCTGTCATTGCATTCAAGAGCTTAGGGAGGGGGGAGAGAAAAAGCAAAATTTAATATAAAATTAACGGAATGAAATAACATATTTTCCTAAAGATTCTGAGCCCTAGGAGACTAAAGGGTGTTATATACCAATTTTCAGGGCAACTGGAGCAACGTTGTCTTGGATAGAATCAATTCAGTTCCTAATAAAACTTTTTGAAAAATTTGGGAAACCTGAAACTAGTGTTGAGCAAGCATGCTCGGCACTTGGCGGTGTTCGGTGCCAAACACCCCGTGTGCTCGAGCCCGATGCTCGAGTCTCCTCCCCTACTAGATATCTCAGGTAGTCAACTGTCCATCCAAGCAGCAAAGCATAAGGTGAAACACATTCTTTGTATCTGAATAACATTCTGAAGAATAGGTACATCTCAGCCTTTTTACACAATATCCATTTTTATGGACGATGCTGGTATAACCTAGCTATCTCCTGTATATAATTATATAATTACGGCTGGTATAAGTTGAACATCTTCTTGTATATAATGACATGGACCATGCTGGTATAAACTGGCTATCTCGTGTATATAATTATATATTTACGGCTGGTATAAGTTATATATCTCCTTGTATACAACCTGGGAGTCCAAGATGCATCCAGATATCGTCCCCATGCTGTTCCAGAACCATTTCAGTGGTGTTTCCATCAATTTCTGTCCTTTTTCTGTGAACTAGACACCCTCCCCTCTTCATAGCAGGGGGTGCCTGGTTTAATGCTCTGATTCTCCTATTGACTTCTATTGTACTCGGGAGCTCTGTAGAGCACCAAAGCATCCCGATGTGTTTGGCCCGAGCACCTGAACACTTTGGTGCTCGATCAACACTACCAGAAACTAACCAAATCTCAAAAGGTTCACTTGAGAAATGCTCTAGTCTTTGAGCCAAACGTCGCATCCACATGGGTGAATAAACTCCTCATTTTTACTTTATGAGAGTGCTGCTGATATTGTTATTTTTTTAATATATAAATTTTATATACTTGACAAAGAAAGGATGACTAATGGATTACTGATGATACTGCTGTCCCTGATAATTGTGAAAAGACTGACTCCTCTAAACAAACCATTTGTATATTCTAATAAGTATAACATAGTTATCCAGTTCTGCACTAATCTGTGTCATTTTTCATTATCAGGACTTCTGCTGCCAATTGGCACAAGTTGTTAATCACATTTTCATTATGTTGAAATTGTTCTCATTAGGCTTTAAATGGCTCTTCTAAACAAACCTATTGCCAATGATATTAATCCAAGAAACTGATAATAAAAAGTAGTGAAGTTATTCAAAATTAGATTCGACTGCTTTGCAGAATTTCACTAAGAAATTTGATTTGTTTTGTGACAAATTACTTTGTCTCGAAGCACATTCCTTTGTATATAGCGGGCGCAATGACAGAATGACGATTGCACAGCACAGCCCCCCCCCCCCCCCATCATTGAACCTTTTGAATGCCACATCCATCGCTGATCACGACATCCAATGCTACAATTGTGGGCTTTCAGGGGTTAATACAGTAAAAAAAAAATCCTGCACGGTGACATGATGACATCATCACGTTATTATGCTATATCTTCAATCTAGATGGCCACGATGGCGTCTCCGCAAGCAAATGGATGAGGTGAGTATAGGAATTTTTGCCACCATTTCAGAAAAAATAGATTTGTTACCATGTAGTATGTCTTTGGAGTGTGGGACGAAACAAAAGTATCCCCACACAAACACGAGTAGAACATACAAACTGCAGGCAGATGTTGTCCTTGATTGGATTTAAACCTAGGATCCCAGCATTGCAAGGCATCAGTGCTAACCACTGAGCCACTGTGCAGCCGAAATGTGTTTATGTTTATAATAATCACTCAATGTCAGAAATGAGAGTCAAATGCTAGGGTATATATTGGCATAACTTAATAATTGGTGATCCCAAACTGTTTCTCAACAAGAAACCAATAGACTCCTTTCTTATAATTGTAAGACTGCCTTTCCAATTGCACAATTTTGTATCTGATTTTAACAATTCTTGCAAATACAAATGGGGTCATTTATCAAACTGGTGTAAAGTAGAACTGGCTTAGTTGCCCATAGCACCTTTTATTTTCCACAGCTCCTTTGGAAAACGAAAGGTGGAATTTGATTGATTGCTATGGGCAAGTAAGCCAGTTCTACTTTACACCAGTTTGATAAATGAGCACAAAAGTTTAAAGGTTATGCCCACATAAGCAATTGAGCCAATTCATCTGAAATAATAACCAGGACTCTTCCTAGAGCTGTAAACCCCTCCAAACTAAGTAATCAGAAGAATAAGACCTTGGTAAGAGAGGTGACCAAGAATCCAATGGTCATTGTTGTTTAGCTCGAGATATCCTGTGTGCAGCACTCCAGCAAACTTGACTTTTTGGCACAGTGGCCAGAAAGAAGCCTCTTCTCAGAAAAAGTGAATGAAAGCTTACCTGGAGTTTGCTTAAAAAGCACCTAAAGGTTTCTCAGATTGTGAGAAGTAAGATTATCTGGTCTGATGAAACCAAGATTTAACTTTTTGGCCTCAACTTCTCCTCACCCGCCTAATATTGTCCCTACAGTGAAACATGGTGGTTGCAGCTCCATGCAGTGGTGGTGTTTTCAGTGGCTGGGTCAGTGAGACTGGTCAGGGTTAAAGGAAAACCGAATGGATCGCAGTACAGAGATATTCTTAATTAAACCCTGATATAGAGTGTTCTGAACCTCAGACTGGACCAAAGTGTTACCTTCCAACAAAATGAATTCCATAAGCTCACAACTAAGACAACACAGAAGTGCTTTCGGACAACTTTGTGAATGTCCTTGAATGACCCAGGCAGAGATCTGACTTGAACCCAATCGACCATCTCTGGAGAGACCTGAAAATGGCTGTATGCTGAAGGTCCCCATCCAACCTGACAGAGCATGAGAGGATCTGCAGAGAAGAAAGGCAGATAATACCCAAATCCAGGTGTGCAAACCTTGTGGCATCATACCAATGAAGACTGGAGGCCACAATCGCTGTCAAAGGTGCTTCAGCTAAGTACTGCGTAAAGGTTCTGAAGCTTTAAATACTGTCAATGCAATATTTTCAGTTTTTCATTGACATTAAATTGGCAAAGTTTTCAAAGACTATGTTTTTATTTTGTCTTTATGGGGGAATGTAGGCAGGTTAATTGAGACAAACTTGCTTTTTTCTAAAAAAAAATAAAACTTAAAATGTGAAAAAGTAGGAAGGGTCTGAAGACTTTCTGAATATAATGTATGTATCTCCATGGTTAGATAATAAAAACCATATACAGGCTAAAAACCAATGCAGTCATGTGTTACTCCACTCCATCTACTCTCTACTATCTCTAGGTTACCAGGAGGAGACAGATAGAGAGAAACTGGCTTAGACATACCAATACAGCCCAGTGGAGAATAGTGAATGTGCTTTGTGTAGTAATACACTCCCTCTTTATATGGATGAATCTTCCAATTTTCCTTTTTCATCAACTTTTTCATGGCCCGCCCAAAAACTCATATGCACCCCACAGTGATCCCAGTAAAAATTACTGCTCGTTATGCAAAAAACAAGCCCTCACACAGCAAGTTGGACAGAAAATAAAAATGTATGGATACCAAAATATCGGTGTGCAAAGAAAAACATTGTTTCATAGATTTTAAATTTTTATTATAAATAGCAAAACTTAATAAAAAATTAAATACATTGGGTAGTGCCTACATTGTACTAACCCATAGAATAAAGTAGTCATGTTATTTGTAGCACACAATGAACACCATAAAAAACAAAAAACAAACTATGGCCGAATTGCATTCTTTTTTTTTTTCAACTTCACCCCGCAAAGAATATTTTTCCCATTTTGACCTGCAGCGTGGATTTTGAAATCCATAGCATGTTGATTGTTTGTGTGGCTTTGAGGTTTATAATGCAAGACAGATTTTGGTATAGATGTAGGGAGGAAATGCAGTAAAAATTGCACGAAAAACCATGTGCAAAATCTTCACAAACTACACTTCAGTGTGCATATACTCTTAAAGAAATATAGAAAATATTTTTTTTTACATGTTCAATAAACACTGTGCTTCTAAGAGATTAGATTAATTTTGCAGATAATGTTGAGCGAAGTGAACTTCGGATTAATACTGTACGGAGTTCTGTCTCTGTTCAGTACTAAAATGAATGGACTCAGATGAGGCGAAGTCAGTTATTCGTGAAGTTGCGCAAGACTTTGTTGAATAACTTTGGCAGTTGATTTTTAAAGTGAAAAACCACTTTAAACCTTGAAACCGAACTCTGTTCAGTTCCAAGTTTTAAAGTGGTTTTTCACTTTAAAAATCAGTTATCGAAGTTATTCAATGAAGTGACACGCTACTTCTAAAATAACTGACCTCGGCTCATCAGAGCCCATACATTCTAACCCGAATTTTTGAACGAAGCGATTTCAGATGTAGCATTCAAAGCTCGTCTCACTCTGTGCTTATAGCTGTAGCATGACATTCCTGAGTACCTAAATCAGGGCTCTAGCTCAGCCTACCATGTGCCTTTTCTGTAATTAAGGGGCCTTTTGGGAGTCATTGGGAGTCTTGGTATAACCTGTACGGCTGCACCCACATTAACTACAGTCCTGCAAACTGGAAATACTGCAAATTAACTGTACTATTGTTATTGTTACTCAAAAAGAACATTTATTATGCAGATAAAAACTGATTTTCTAAGTTTAATTTACTTGCTGAACATTTTACTTCTAGAAGTCGACAGTAAACCTTAGATTTTTTCCCATTATCAGTTGTGCCTGCAGGAGATGGATAGTTACTGGTGCTGATTTATGAGTGACTCAAAGAAAGAAAGTGCCAAGATTTTAATTGGGAGTTGTCAGCTAAAATCCAGTGACTGTGAGAACACATTGTCTTGGTCTTGAAAACAAGATGCATTACTTCTTTTTCTGCCAAAGTCATGAATTAGTTAATAACACAGATGACAATGTACCAATACAACAAAAGTACAAGGTGATGAGCAGTTTAGGAAACTTCTGTGTGAACCTTGAATTGATATCTAGTTTTCGATCAATCATAGGATTTTATACCTAAGTAAGTGATTGATTTTATCATATTGCCTCACAAAAGCAGTACATTTAATATTTATGCTTTTAAACCGTGCATACAGAATAAACAGACAGATAGGTGTATTACTAACTTGAACTAGCAGCATCTAATGTCAAGAACTGTGTTTATTATATGTATCTTATAATATGCTACGTTTAAAGGATTTTTTTTGGTGTTTAGATATTGATAGCTTAGTCTCAGTATAGGATAGATCAGTGGAAGTCCTACATCCCATGCACCCATCAACTATCTGTTTGGGGTAGTTTTACATAAAAATTGAAATTGAAAATTGTTCTCCAAATAGGGCTCAGTTGTCTTTTTTTCCTTGGAAAAATTAAAACTGCACTGTGATTGGTTCATATGAACAACATAGACAGTTCTCTTGTAGGCTACTTTCACACAGCAGTTTTCTGTCCGGTATGGGAACATGACCAAACAGAATGAAATGCATTCCCATTCTCTTCAGTTTAGTTTTGTCTCTATTAACAATGAATGGGGACAGAAGCTTTTTTTCTACAGCACTGAGATCCTCTGCCGGATCTCAATACCGGAAAAGACAAACGCAGATGTGAAAATAGCCTAACACTGGTTTACTAAGCAAAACAGCAGGTCAAACTGTTTTGAAGTACATGAAATTACCATTTTTTTTCAAGAGCTGCTTTGGTTATTCCACAGAATCTTTATGTTTTTGGTGCGCTAAATCCGAAAATGACCTACATTTTGTCACACTGTAGGACATCACTTTCCTGATAATTTAGGTAACTATGTTAAATAAGGCAATACCTCAAAAAAAATGGAAATAGACTTATAAAATTAAAGTTTTACTACAATTTTTTCAAGAAAATCCTTTTTTGAAATGAAACGAGCTCACCTACACACACTAAACTCGATTCTCCTTCCCAGTGAGGCTCCTCTTGGTGCATTTACGCTTGTGAGTAGCATCTGGAATGTCTCTCTGAAGCATCCAACAGTAGTCTGCCATTATTGTAATGCTCCATTTTCGCTGGTATCTACTTTCCATCTCTTTAATGTCTTGGTGGAATTGTTCACCTTGTTCCTCACTCACAGCTCCCAAATTTTCAAGAAAGTAGTCAAGGACTGGAGGAAATGCACTTTCAAACTCATCAGGCAATCTAAAGCTTAAAATGCTTTCAGCATTCGTCCGACAATCTTTTTGTAGTGAGGATCTTTGTTATTGCATAAAAATTTCTGTACAACTTCTTTAAATATTCTTGATCAACTATAAGCATTCTAATGTCTGATCCGACGAACACAACTTCCTTCAATTTTGCCTCCGACAGGCCTGGGAACTTGGTGACCAAGTATTTAAAGCATTCTCCATCTCTTGGAAATGATTTTACGAATTGCTTCATCAATCCCAATTTTATGTGGAGAGGTAGTAGAAGAACTTTATGGGAAGGTACCAAAGTTTCTCGGAGGACATTGTTTTCACCAACTGTTAGCACCCTCGGCTGCCAACTCTTCTTGGTCTAGTGATTTTGTTGGTCTCGACTATCCCATAGACACAGAAAACATGGGTATTTGGTATACCCAGCTTGTTGCCTGAGCACCATGCATAAGACCTTCAAGTCCCCACACCTTTGCCAACCATGGTCTTCATATTTAAGTTTACGAAGAACCAATTCCAAGTTTTCATAGGTTTCCTTCAAGTGTACGGAATGTCCTACAGGTATGGAAGCGTAAAAACCACCGTTGTGGAGTAAAACTGCTTTGAGACTTCTTTTTGAAGAATCTATAAAAAGACGTCATTAGTCTGAAAAATATTGGATTTTAAATTGACCCATCTCCTTCGACATCGATGCAATAAACCAACTTGTCTTCCTGGGCGAAGTAAGGAACGAACTCCTTTTCACGATGTCTGAACCCTGGAGACAATCCTGGCAACAATAAATTGCTGCTTTTCAGCCTTGATCCGAGTAACTCAGTGTGGCATCTTTGGGAAGATTCAAGTCTCTTACCAAATCATTCATCTCCTCCTGAGAAAACAATTTTTGTCTTGTTTCATCTTCAAAGTCAGAACTTGATTCGTTATCTGGTTCAGGTATGACTTCACCTTCATCAAGGCTAGGTATCTCTTCCAAGGTAGCAGGGGGCTTGGGTACTAGTATATCTGTGCCATCTGGGATGGGCCGAATTGCTGAGTGAAGATTGGGGTATGAAATGGAATGCTTCCATTTGGAATTAAACCCTTTAACATCGCATGAACAAAAGTAACAGTTGTCACTATGGTTATTTTGCTCTCGCCATAACATAGAAATCTCATAACGGAAAGATTTTTTCTTACCCTTGAACCAGTTTCAGAGGTCCTCAACACACCGTTTGCACACTTTATGAGGCAGCCAAACTTTATCTTGACCTCCAATTTTTAGTCCAAAGTATGCGAAGTATACTTCGTTCACAAAGCCTGTAATATTCTGCTGTTGCTTCAACACTGTATATTCACCACAGATGAAACAGAAACTGTCTGGCGAATTAATACACTTTCGCGGAGCCATAACATAACGGTTGAAGAATGACATGCTGACACGGACTGTGAGGAAAAAGTGTGAACAGCCTAGAACCAAGAACCTGATGATGATTCGTGCACAATTGTGGACTGCAGGAGAGAGAAGCTCTGTATCTGTACACGAGATGTCACAGTGCTGGCCACGCCCCCTGCACTGACCGGAGCTGATGCTATTTGCCCTGTGTCTCCTTCCCACTAGATTCTTCAGGAAAGATTAACCCCTTCTACCATTAAAAGCACAAACTCAGGGCTTAGGCTTACATATACAGCATGCTGCTGAGTATCCTAGTAGTCAGACATCTCACTCAGAGCAGCACTTGTATTCACCCCCTTTTCAGGGGGGGAGGGGCAGAGATTGTTTACCTGCAAATAATAACAAAGGGCCAGAAGAGAACTAGGGAAATGAGGAAATAGAATTTTTTTTCCCTAAAACTTGCTTAGCTTATGTATATATTGCTGACCATCAGATTTACGGTGCTATAATTTTTTTTACATAGCCCGGACAACCCCTTTAAGTTTTTTTTTGCATTTTATATCTTAAATGCACTTATGTAAATTAATTAATAGTAATTTGGACTTTAAATTTGGTTAAAAACCCATAATATAAAAAAATACATTTTTTTTTTAAATATTTGATAAATTTGAAGACAATTTTGCATTTTGTGGCAAATCATGACATCTAGGAGTTTTTTCAATATTTTATTTGTTTTCAGCACACCAAAATACATGGAAATGAGATGTAAATAATCAAACAGCTTTTTAGTCGCAGATCTGTTTACAATTTTTCCAGATGCTACTGAAATATATTTAATTCATAGTGAAGATACTGGAACACAAGAAAATTGGAACAACATTTATGTAAAATATGGAACTTTTTTTATATTTTCAGCTATCTATTATCTATTCTCATAAGATGACTACTAGAGATGAGCGAAGTTCTTAAAAAGTCGATTTAGCTGCTTTGCTAAATGTTACAAAAAAATTGCTTTGTGATGAATTACTTTGTCCCGAATTGCATTTTTTTTGTAAGTAGTGGGTGCAATAACAGGGAACGGCGATTGCGCCACCCCCGTCATTGAACCCTTCAGATGCTGTGTTCATCGCTGATCGCAGCATCTGAGATCAATATTAAAGCATTTTTGTGAATGCCCATATTCCTTGAAGATCCAGTGCAAAATCTCACACAGCTGATGATGTCATCATGTCGATAGGCCTGGTGACATCATACGTCACAATGCACCAGATTTTGCGTGGGATTTTCAAGCAAGATGGCTGTGGCGGCCTCTTTCTGCTCAGATGGAAAAGGTAAGTATGATTTTTTAAATTATTTTTACTGCCACTTCATTTGAGTAGGGTTGAGCGAACAGTTCGAGCATAGTTCGGGTTCGTACCGAATTTTGGGGTGTTCGGGACACGGACCTGGACCCGAACTTTTTCAAAAAAGTTCGGGTTCAGGTCCATTGTTCCGCGATTTCTTCCCGCTTTCTGAAGGGCTGCACAGCAGCCAATCAGCTAGCATTTTACTTCTTGCCCTAAGAAGCCATCACAGCCATGCCTACTAATGGCATGGCTGTAATTGGCCAAGTGCAGCATGTGACCCAGCCTCTGTTTAAGCTGGAGTCACGTAGAGCCGCACGTCACTCTGCTCTGATTAGTGTAGGGAGAGGACGCAGCTTCTGTGAGGGCGAGATTAGGCAGGGAAAAGTCAGCAAAAACACCTAATGAAGTGATCGATCTACAGCTGTGAATCATTCAACTTCTGCTAGTTAATTGCTCACTGGTTTATAGGCTGTTTATGAGCATTTTTCTGTCACTTTGATCGGCGGACATTTTGTGTCTTGTGGTGCACCAGCACAAGCTGCCACCAAGTCCATCAATACTAGTTGTTTTTTTTTTTGCTATATCCTACATCAAGGGCTTGGCTGTGCTTATTGTCACCCTTAGACACTCAGGATATAAATTTCTATATTTTATTAAGGGGTTAAATTCAATTGCCAAAATAGCAATCCCCTAAATCTGGTGTTCCAGCTGTGGCTAGCCAAGTATAATACTGTCTGCTGTCTGGCAAAAGATAGATTTTTTTTCTGTGGTGAAATTCAATTGCCAAAATAGCAATCCCCTAAATCTAGTGTCCCAACAGAGGCTGGCAAAGTTTAATAGTGTCCGGCAAAGGATATATTTTGTTTTGGGGTGAAATTCAATTGCCAAAATAGCAATACCGCAATTCTGGTGTCCCAGCAGTGGCTGGCCAAGTTTAATAGTGTCCGGCAAAGGATAGATAATTTTCTGGGGTGAAATTCAATTGTCAAAATAGCAATACCGTAAATCTGGTGTTCCAGCTGTGACTGGACAAGTTTAATAGAGTCCGTCATAGGATATATTATTTTCTGCGGTGAAATTAAGTTGCCAAAATAGAAATACAGTAAATCTGGTGTCCCAGCTGTGACTGAACAAGTTTAATAGTGTCCTGCAAAAGATATACTTTTTTCTGGGGTGAAATTCAATTGCCAAAATAGCAATACCGTAAATCTGGTGTCCCAGCAGTGGCTGGCCAAGTTTAATAGTGTCTGTCAAAGGATTTATTATTTTCTGCGGTGAAATTCAGTTGCAAAAATTTAAATACAGTAAATCTGTTGTTCCAGCTGTTGTAGGCCTAGTTTAACTCTGTCCTTAAAAGGGTATATTTTTTCTGGGGTGAAATTTAATTGCCAAAATAGCAATAACCTGAATATGGTGTTCCATCTGTTGCAGGCCTAGTTTAAATCTGTCCGTAAAAGGGTATATTTTTTTCTGGGATGAAATTTAATTGACAAAATAGCAATACCCTGGATCTGGTGTTCCATCTGTTGCAGGCCTAGTTTAAATCTGTCCTTAAAAGGGTATATATTTTTCTGGGGTGAAATTTAATTGACAAAATAGCAATCCTCTGAATCTGGTGTTCCAGCTGTGACTGGACAAATTTATTAGTATCCGTTAAAGGATAGATTTTTTTTATGGGGTGAAATTAAATTGCCAGAATAGAAATCCCCTAAATCTTGTGTTCCAGCTGTGGCTAGCCAAGTGTTATACTGTCTGCTGTCTGGCAAAGGATAGATTTTGTTCTGGGGTGAAATTCAATAGCCAAAATAGCAATACCGTAAATCTGGTGACCCAGCAGTGGCTGGCCAAGTGAAATAGTGCCTGGCAAAGGATAGATAATTTTCTGCGGAGAAATTCAGTTGCAAAAATAGAAATGATAAAATGTGACTGGGCACACTCAGGAAATCCGGACCATAAGGAAGTATGTATAAACTTGGAAATTTATTCAGAGATCTAAAAAAAAAAATATATAACAACAGTAATTGGCAGTAAAAGAATTAAAGCTAAAACATGAACGAATGGTATTAGTGATCGCACTTTGGAGGATGCAAATAGCTAGAGCAACAGCTGGTATTGCCGTACTCCACTGTGCACATTAACGGTAACTGGTAAATAAAAACACTGATATGATAGCAAATGTCGGCTTGTTACTATACAAATAAAGAAAATAGAGTGAAATAGCGGTGGATAATAAATAGCCAATGGAACTGAACTGCGCAGTATGGCACTGTTAGAGCCGAAGGCTACACACAAATAAAAATTGTTCCACCAGGAGTCTAAGTTCTTTGAAACCAATGTAAATTGGAGATCTCCTGAAGTTTTAAACGGTGGACTTGGGTCATAGATCCATACACCGGCAGGTGTATCAAAAAAGGATCCCTCTTAGTGTGGTAAGTTCAGGTCCGGAGCGGCGTCCTGCTCCTAATAGTGTGTGGCGGCGTCCCGTCACTACTAATTAGAATACAAGCTGTAACTCCCAAAGTATAGGGTAGATCTTACCCGACCGCAAGGTAACTCTGTCCCCTTCGTTATGGTGCCGTCTCCACCTCGATCTCGGGAATCTTACTCTGTAGTGGCAGGCCTCCAGTCAGCGATATCACATTAGGGTAGCACGTGTTGCCTCTCTTTCGCCCGGCGTCCGCACGGTTTTCTACAGAAGGTAGTGAGAGTATACCTTTTCGGTTCAATGCAATGAGGGATCCTTCTTGTGCAGTCTTTAATTACAGGGAAAATACACCATACGCGTTTCGGGGTTTTACACTTCACCCCTTCCTCAGTGGTGACCATTTCCCTGTAGGTGCCCCTCCTATATAGGGGTTACTATCACTCAAAAACTCCGGACTGGATTAGAAGTCTTACAATATTACAAGAATAACCCTCACAGGTAGACAATTCCAATCACTCCTAACCTCACACCTCCCAGTCGGGTAGCCATCTTCCTTTATTTATCAAATACCAGTATCGGCAGCGTTACAATATCTCAAAATACATAAAAAATGTATAAAAATATATATAAAAAATATAGAAAGCAGTTTCCAATTCAAGAATGCTCACATACAATTGTTGTTAAGGAGCCTCTCTTTATAAAGCAACAAAAAACGCCATTATGATTATAGTGCGTTTTCAGTGCGTTTTTGATGCGATTTTAATAGAATGATTGAAAACAATAGTGAAATAGTTTTGATATCTAACTTGCATGACTAAAAAGGGAAAGAGCAGGCCAGTATATTAACATATTAGAATTCAACCTGAAAATACATAAAAATGTCTATAAAACATATAATCAGATTGATTGATGTAAGTATATTATATTACACAGGGTTTTCCTTGATTTTTTGAATAGAAATACCGTAAATCTGGTGTTCGAGCTGTGAGTTGACAAGTTTATTAGTGTCCGGCAAAGGATTTATCATTTTCTGGTGTGAAATTCAATTGCCAATATAGCAATACCGTAAATCTGGTGTCCCAGCAGTGGCTGGCCAAGTTTAATAGTGTCCGGCAAAGGATAGATAATTTTCTGGGGTGAAATTCAATTGCCAAAATAGCAATACTGTAAATCTGGTGTCCCAGCAGTGGCTGGCCAAGTTTAATAGTGTCCGGCAAAGGACATATTTTGTTCTGGGGTAAAATTCAATAGCCAAAATAGCAATACCGTAATTATGGTGTCCCAGCAGTGGCTGGCCAAGTTTAATTGTGTCCGGCAAAAGATAGTTAATTTTCTGGGGTGAAATTCAATTGCCAAAATAGCAATACCGTAAATCTGGTGTCCCAGCAGTGGCTGGCCAAGTTTAATAGTGTCCATCATAGGATATATTATTTTCTGCAGTGAAATTCAGTTGCAAAAATAGAAATACCGTAAATCTGGTGTTCCAGCTGTGACTGTACAAGTTTAATAGTGTCCGTCATAGGATATATTATTTTCTGCGGTGAAATTCAGTTAAAAAAAGGAAATACCGAAAATCTGGTGTTCCAGCTGTGACTGGACAAGTTTAATAGTGTACGGCAAAGGATTTATTATTTTCTGGGGTGAAATTCAATTGCCAAAATAGAAATACAGTAAATCTGGTGTCCCAGCTGTGACTGAACAAGTTTAATAGTGTCCGGCAAAAGATATACTTTTTTCTGGGGTGAAATTCAATTGCCAAAATAGCAATACCGTAAATCTGGTGTCCCAGCAGTGGCTGGCCAAGTTTAATAGTGTCCGTCAAAGGATTTATTATTTTCTGCGGTGAAATTCAGTTGCAAAAATTTAAATACAGTAAATCTGTTGTTCCAGCTGTTGTAGGCCTAGTTTAAATCTGTCCTTAAAAGGGTATATTTTTTTCTGGGGTGAAATCTAATTGCCAAAATAGTAATACCCTGAATCTGATGTTACAGCTGTTGCAGGCCTAGTTTAAATCTGTCCGTAAAAGGGTATATTTTTTTCAGGGGTGAAATTTAATTATCAAAATAGCAATCCCCTAAATCTGGTGTTCCAGCTGTGGCTAGCCAAGTGTAATACTGTCTGCTGTCTGGCAAAGGATAGATTTTGTTCTAGTGTTAAATTCAATAGCCAAATAACAATACCGTAAATCTGGTGTCCCAGCAGTGGCTGGCCAAGTTTAATAGTGTCCGGCAAAGGATAGAAAATTTCCTGGGGTGAAATTCAATTGCCAAAATAGCAATACCGTAAATCTGGTGTCCCAGCAGTGGCTGGCCAAGTTTAATCGTGTCTGTCATAGGATATATAATTTTCTGTGGTGAAATTCAGTTGCAAAAATAGAAATACCGTAAATCTGATGTTCCAGCTGTGACTGGACAAGTTTAATACTGTACGGCAAAGGATTTATTATTTTCTGCAGGGAAATTCAGTTGCCAAAATAGAAATACAGTAAATCTATTGTTCCAGCTGTTGCAGGCCTAGTTTAAATCTGTCCATAAAAGGATATATTTTTTTCTGGGGTGAAATTTAATTGCCAAAATAGCAATCCCCTAAATCTGGTGTTCCAGCTGTGGCTAGCCATGTGTAATACTGTCTGCTGTCTGGCAAAGGATAGATTTTGTTCTGGTGTTAAATTCAATAGCCAAAATAGCAATACCGTAAATCTGGTGTCCCAGCAGTGGCTGGACAAGTTTAATAGTGTCCGGCAAAGGATAGATAATTTTCCTGGGTGAAATGCAATTGCCAAAATAGCAGTACCGTAAATCTGGTGTCCCAGCAGTGGCTGGCCAAGTTTAATAGTGTCCGTCATAGGATATATTATTTTCTGAAGTGAAATTCAATTGCAAAAATAGAAATACCGTAAATCTGGTGTTCCAGCTGTGACTGGACAAGTTTAATAGTGTCCGTCATAGGATATATGATTTTCTGCGGTGAAATTCAGATGCAAAAAAGGAAATACCGCAAATCATGTGTTCCAGCTGTGACTGGACAAGTTTAATAGTGTACGGTAAAGGATTTATTATTTTCTGGGGTGAAATTAAGTTGCCAAAATAGAAATACAGTAAATCTGGTGTCCCAGCAGTGGCTGGCCAAGTTTAATAGTGTACTGGCAAAGGATAGATAATTTTCTGGGGTGAAATTCAATTGCCAAAATAGCAGTACTGTAAATCTGGTGTTCCAGCGGTGGCTGGCCAAGTTAAATAGTGTCCGTCATAGAATATATTATTTTCTGCGGTGAAATTCAGTTGCAAAAATAGAAATATCGTAAATCTGGTGTTACAACTGCGACTGGACAAGTTTAATACTGTACGGCAAATGATTAATTTTTTCTGCAGGGAAATTCAGTTGCCAAACTAGAAATACAGTAAATCTGGTGTCCCAGCTGTGACTGAACAAGTTTTATAGTGTCCGGCAAAGGATATATTTTTTCTGCGGTGAAATTCAATTGCCAAAATAGCAATACCGTAAATCTGGTGTCCCAGCAGTGGCTGGCCAAGCTTAATAGTGTCTGTCAAAGGATTTATTTTCTGCGTTGAAATTCAGTTGCCAAAATAGAAATACAGTAAATCTATTGTTCCAGCTGTTGCAGGCCTAGTTTAAATCTGTCCATAAAAGGACATATTTTTTCTGGGTTGAAATTTAATTGCCAAAATAGCAATAACCTAAATTTGATGTTCCAGCTGTTGCAGGCCTAGTTTAAATCTGTCCGTAAAGGGTATATTTTTTTCTGGGGTGAAATTTAACTGCCAAAATAGCAATACCCTGAATCTGGTGTTCCAGCTGTGACTGGACAAGTTTATTAGTATCCGTCAAAGGATAGATTTTGTTATGGGGTAAAATTTCATTACCAAAATAGCAATCCCTAAATCTGGTGTTCCAGCTGTGGCTAGCCAAGTTTAATACTGTCTGCTGTCTGGCAAAGGATAGATTTTGTTCTGGTGTTAAATTCAATAGCCAAAATAGCAATACCGTAAATCTGGTGTCCCAGCAGTGGCTGGCCAAGTTTAATAGTGTCCGGAAAAGGATAGATAATTTTCCTGGGAGAAATGCAATTGCCAAAATAGCAGTACCGTAAATCTGGTGTCCCAGCAGTGGCTGGCCAAGTTTAATAGTGTCCTTCATAGGATATACTATTTTCTGGGGTGAAATTCAGTTGCAAAAATAGAAATACCGTAAATCTGTTGTTCCAGCTGTGACTGGACAAGTTTAATAGTGTCCGTCATAGGATATATTATTTTCTGCGGTGAAATTCAGTTGCAAAAAAGGAAATACCGTAAATCATGTGTTCCAGCTGTGACTGGACAAGTTTAATAGTGTACCGTAAAGAATTTATTATTTTCTGCGTTGAAATTCAGTTGCCAAAATAGAAATACAGTAAATCTATTGTTCCAGCTGTTGCAGGCCTAGTTTAAATCTGTCCGTAAAAGGGTATATTTTTTTCAGGGGTGAAATTTAATTGCCAAAATAGCAATCCCCTAAATCTGGTGTTCCAGCTGTGGCTAGCCATGTGTAATACTGTCTGCTGTCTGGCAAAGGATAGATTTTGTTCTGGTGTTAAATTCAATAGCCAAAATAGCAATACCGTAAATCTGGTGTCCCAGCAGTGGCTGGACAAGTTTAATAGTGTCCGGCAAAGGATAGATAATTTTCCTGGGTGAAATGCAATTGCCAAAATAGCAGTACCAGTAAATCTGGTGTCCCAGCAGTGGCTGGCCAAGTTTAATAGTGTCCGTCATAGGATATATTATTTTCTGAAGTGAAATTCAGTTGCAAAAATAGAAATACCGTAAATCTGGTGTTCCAGCTGTGACTGGACAAGTTTAATAGTGTCCGTCATAGGATATATGATTTTCTGCGGTGAAATTCAGATGCAAAAAGGAAATACCGCAAATCATGTGTTCCAGCTGTGACTGGACAAGTTTAATAGTGTACGGTAAAGGATTTATTATTTTCTGGGGTGAAATTAAGTTGCCAAAATAGAAATACAGTAAATCTGGTGTCCCAGCAGTGGCTGGCCAAGTTTAATAGTGTACGGCAAAGGATAGATAATTTTCTGGGGTGAAATTCAATTGCCAAAATAGCAGTACTGTAAATCTGGTGTTCCAGCGGTGGCTGGCCAAGTTAAATAGTGTCCGTCATAGAATATATTATTTTCTGCGGTGAAATTCAGTTGCAAAAATAGAAATATCGTAAATCTGGTGTTACAACTGCGACTGGACAAGTTTAATACTGTACGGCAAATGATTAATTTTTTTCTGCAGGGAAATTCAGTTGCCAAACTAGAAATACAGTAAATCTGGTGTCCCAGCTGTGACTGAACAAGTTTTATAGTGTCCGGCAAAGGATATATTTTTTTCTGCGGTGAAATTCAATTGCCAAAATAGCAATACCGTAAATCTGGTGTCCCAGCAGTGGCTGGCCAAGCTTAATAGTGTCTGTCAAAGGATTTATTTTCTGCGTTGAAATTCAGTTGCCAAAATAGAAATACAGTAAATCTATTGTTCCAGCTGTTGCAGGCCTAGTTTAAATCTGTCCATAAAAGGACATATTTTTTCTGGGTTGAAATTTAATTGCCAAAATAGCAATAACCTAAATTTGATGTTCCAGCTGTTGCAGGCCTAGTTTAAATCTGTCCGTAAAGGGTATATTTTTTTCTGGGGTGAAATTTAACTGCCAAAATAGCAATACCCTGAATCTGGTGTTCCAGCTGTGACTGGACAAGTTTATTAGTATCCGTCAAAGGATAGATTTTGTTATGGGGTAAAATTTCATTACCAAAATAGCAATCCCCTAAATCTGGTGTTCCAGCTGTGGCTAGCCAAGTTTAATACTGTCTGCTGTCTGGCAAAGGATAGATTTTGTTCTGGTGTTAAATTCAATAGCCAAAATAGCAATACCAGTAAATCTGGTGTCCCAGCAGTGGCTGGCCAAGTTTAATAGTGTCCGGAAAAGGATAGATAATTTTCCTGGGAGAAATGCAATTGCCAAAATAGCAGTACCGTAAATCTGGTGTCCCAGCAGTGGCTGGCCAAGTTTAATAGTGTCCTTCATAGGATATATTATTTTCTGGGGTGAAATTCAGTTGCAAAAATAGAAATACCGTAAATCTGTTGTTCCAGCTGTGACTGGACAAGTTTAATAGTGTCCGTCATAGGATATATTATTTTCTGCGGTGAAATTCAGTTGCAAAAAGGAAATACCGTAAATCATGTGTTCCAGCTGTGACTGGACAAGTTTAATAGTGTACCGTAAAGAATTTATTATTTTCTGCGTTGAAATTCAGTTGCCAAAATAGAAATACAGTAAATCTATTGTTCCAGCTGTTGCAGGCCTAGTTTAAATCTGTCCATAAAATGATACATTTTTTCTGGGGTGAAATTTAATTGCCAAAATAGCAATACCCTGTTCACTGTGGTCCGCGTCCTCCATTCAATACTGCGCATGTCTCCGCCTCGACCTCTCTGCCCAAAGTCCCGCACGCTCACCAGGAGCGAGATCCCGCTATAGCTGACATCAGCAACAGCCGAACGCATCACCGAGACCACGCCCGTCAGTTCGTGCAGTCCCAGAGCTAAGCATCGTGTTGCATAGGAGATCCTCCAGCGCCAATATATCAGAGCGGCGGATGGATCAGAATGATTCTAAGCCACTGCATAGATTATCTAGACCATATAAATATAGACGACAACTTGGCACATATTGTCCAGACATGGTGTACCGCGTACTTCAAGTAATAGTTCTTGTCATTATGGAAATTACCCACAGAGCAGGACATATTATAAATAATCTTGCAATCGTGTAGATAGATAAAATCTAAATATATATGGAGCTATCACTCGAAGATGTGGGACGTACTCCAGATTGGTAACATATAACGTGGGTGCGACCAAAACAGCTAAAACCATAACCTATGCAAGCCACCAATGTGGAACATACATTAGCCCTAATCTATACTGGCTATATTAAATTCTATATTCAGCCCATGAGGCTGTAATAATCTCAAAGTATGGATCCATTTCAATTCTTTCCTCCTAAGCACTTTATTTTTATCACCACCCCTCCTTAAGGGCCCTACAGAGTCTATAGCACAAAAACTGAGCTGATTAAAGGAGTGTCCGCAGTCAATGAAGTGTTTCGCTACCGGTTTATCTATCATGGCCTTTTTGATTGTACTTTTATGTTTGTTGATGCACTCCCTGAGCTCCATAGTGGTTTCACCCACATAAATGTAGCTACAGGGGCACTGAATCATATAGATTACATCCCTGGATCTACAGGTATAATATTCCTTGATCTTAAAGGTTTTTCCACTATATGGGTGGGTGAAGAAATCCCCTTCATAATGCCACTGCAATTGCAGCATGTTAGACAAGGAAAATTCCCTGTCTTTATCGAGGCCAATAAGATCTGTTTATCTGTTCTGACTCCACCCTCATCAGATTTGACCAATCTGTCACGTATACAGACATTCCATCTGTATGCCATCATCGGGGGTGATGCAAAATCTTCCAAATTAAGCATTCCTCGATGGAGGATGTGCCAATTATTCCTAAGGATGTCAGAAATAGCACCACTATCTCCCGAAGATGGACACAAAGGGAATCCTGTTCTCTGTCCCCATCCATGTGGATGCACTCTGAACCGTATCGCGATTGACTGCTAAGACCTTACTCCTGGTTTTTCGTAATAAAGTACGTGGTTAACCCCTTTTGGTGAATTTTGTACACATCTCATCTGCCCTGTTCTGGAATCTGTCATTATCCGAGACTATTCTTCGCACCCGTAACAATTGGCTTCATGGTAGAGACTCAACCATGCGTCGGGGGTGATTACTGTCATATACCAATAACGTGTTTTTATCTGTCACTTTTTTAAAGAGATCAGTCCTGATCTCACCATTTTCAACATATACTCGTACACCTAGGAATTGTAACTCCTCCATAGATGCAGTCAATGTAAATTATAGACCTGGAATCCCCCTGTTCAAATGGAGATGAAATTGTTCTAATTCGTCCTTGGTGCCCCCCCCCCCAGATCATGAAAATGTCATTGATGTAGCGCAGCATAGGACCCTCCCAGCAAACGCAGAGCGGTATACCAATCTGTCCTCAACCTCCGCCATGAAGATGTTAGCGTAGGTGGGAGCCACATTAGACCCAATGGCCACACCCCGCTTCTGTTGGTAGAAGGTATACCTGAAGAGGAAGTAATTCCTCTTCAGGACCACCTCCAGGAGGTCGAGGACCAGACGGCAAGTGCCCAGGAGAGTCCCATGGCGGCCAGGGCCACATCGACGACATTCAGACCATACGTGTGATCAATAGAGGTGTACAGTGAAACTACATCAAAGCTGACTAACATAAATGTGCTGGGTAGCTTAATTATTTTTTTACTTCGAGAGAAAGTCACCAGTGTCTCTGACATAGGACGGGCCGGGGTCGCATGGACACGCAGAACCTTATCCAGAAATATTGAGACAGTATTGAAGATTGAACCCTGCCCGACACAATGGGTCAGCCAGGGGATCAACCAAACTCTTACAGGTGATAGTTAAACGACGTAGTAATGGATGTAAAGATAGGTATTGAGAGATATGGGCGTGTTCGGGTGTACCCTGATTGGTTTAGACAACTGTGGGTGGACCTTTAGTATTTATATGCACAGATGTTATATTGTTTTATGCTTGACAAAGGCTGTTGCACAGCCGAAACGTTGCTCATTTTTGTATGCTGTGAAGTCATCAATAAAGATGAAGTTATGGGAGATGCTGCCATCGCTATTTTGATTTCTACGTATTCTCTGGCTGATTGGATCGACGGCTGGTGCGAGGCTGTTGCATCTCTCCATTAGACTACGGACCGGTGTGTGCTGTTCCTGCACTACTTGTTTCATTTGTGCTGTTATGTCAGCCGCTTAACCCCTTTCATGGTGCGGTCCATACGGACCACTGTATGGAAGGGGTTAACAGGAGGGAGCTCCCTCCTTCTCCAATCGGGGTTGCTGTGCCCTTGCAGCCCCCGATTCTTGATGGGATCCCAGAGGAGGGGACCCCCTCCTACCCATTACCCGCTGCTCTGTTCTGGCAGTGGGTGATGGTTACCATGGCAACAGGACGCCTTCACAGGCATCCTGCTTGCAATGGTAATGGTAACTCTGATCAGACTTGTGCTAAAAGCAGAAGTCTGATCAGACTTTCTAAGTAAAAAAATACAGTACAGTATATAGTGTACTGTACTGTATTATATAGACATCAGACCCACTGGATCTTCAAGAACCAAGTGGGTCTGGGTCAAAAATAAAAAAAGTGAAAAAATTTAAAAATAAAAACATTTATCAATGAATAAAAAATAAATAAAAATATACTACACATATCAGGTATCGCCGTGTCCATAAAATCCTGCTCTATAAAAATCTTACATGACCTAACCCCTCAGGTGAGCACCATAAAAAAAAAAAGTGGGATAAAAAGTCATTTTTTGTCACCCTACATCACAAAAAGTGTAATACTAAGCGATCAAAAAGGCATATGCCCCCAAAATAGTACCAATCAAATCGCCATCTCATCCTGCAATAAATAAGCCCCTCACGTAGCACAATAACCCCAAAAATAAAAAATATAGCTCTCAGACTATGGAGACACTAAAACATGATTTTTTTTCCTAAAATGCTGTTATTCTGTTAAAGTAAAATAAAATTTAAAAAGTATGCATATTAGGTATCGCCGCATCCATAAAAACCTGCTCTATAAAAATATCACATGATCTAACCCCTCAGGTAAATACCGTAAAAAATTAAATAAAAACAGTGTAAAAAAACATTTTGTCACCTCGCATCACAAAAAGTGTAATAGCAAGTGATCAAAAATGTATATGCCTCCCAAAATAGTGCCAATCAAACCGTCATCTCATCCAGCAAAAATGATACCCTACATTGGACAATCGCCCAAAAAAGATGGCTCTCAGACTATGGAGACATTAAAGACACACTGACAGGCCAGTACAGCATATAAAGTGTTTTATATCATACTATCGGTCTTAACGTGCTTAACACAATCATAATATTATCCTCTTTCCTATACTTTTCCTATAGTTTTAAAAAGCGTTTTCTTGATATGTAACCTACTTGACTTTGTGCTCAAGAGGCGGTCCTCTTCCAGCTTTGTGCCCAGCTGTGCCCCAACTGCATAAAAAGCCGCCGAGTGCAGTGAATATTAATGAGCTGGGCGGCACTAGGAGAGGGCAGTTGGAGCGCATCTGGGCACAAAGCCGGAGAAGGAACCGCCCTTTGGCACAAAGTCAGGTAATTTACATATCAAGAAAAACGTTTTTTAAAAGTATAGGAAAGGTAGACAGGGGGATAATAGTATGATTAGGTTAGGTACATTAAGACCGATAGTATGATATAAAACACTTTATATGCTGTACTGGCCTGTCAGTGTCCCTTTAAAACATGATTTGTTTTTGTTTCAAAAATGATATTATTGTGTAAAACCTAAATAATTAAATAAATAAAAAGTATACATATTAGGTATCACTGCGTCCGTAACAACCTTCTCTAGAAAAATAACACATGACCTAACCCCTCAGGAGAACACAGCAAAAATAATATAAATACGGTAGTCAAAAGCCATTTTTGTCACCTTACATTTCAAAAAGTGTAATAACAAGTGACCAAAATGACATATGCACACCAATATAGTGCCAATCAAACCAATATCTCATCCCGCAAAAAATGAGTCCCTACATAAGGCAGTAGCCCAAAAATAAAATAGAAAAATATGGCTTTCAGAATGTGGAGACAATAAAAAGCATTTTTTTAAATGCTTTGTTATGTAAAACTGAAACAAAACCCCCAAAAAGTAGGTCATATATGGTATTGTCGCATCCGTAACAAGCTGCTTTACAGAAATAACACAATATCTAACCTGTCATATCAACGATGTAAATAACAAAAGATAAAAACGGTGCCAAAACAGCTATTTTTTGCAAATTTTCCAATTTAATCAATTTTTCCAGTAACAAAGCAAGGGTTAACAGCTAAATAAAACTCAATATTTATTGTGCTTCCTCAAAAAATAAAATGGCATTCCTAAACTGATCCAAACATAAAGTAGACATATGGGGAATGTAAATTATTAACTTTTTTTGACGGCATTATAATTTATTATAGAAGAACACAAATTGAAACTTGGAAAATTGCAAACCCGGGATTCCCTGTACCCTTATGGGCCAGTCCGAGTCTGTCTGGGAGGCCATCCTAATTTATTTAGGCAGGGCCCTATAAGCCCCGGGATAGCAATATGGTACAGTTTTTCCTTCCTAATACCCAGAGGCCCTGTTTCCTGAATATACACAATTTGGGGGCATCTATATGTATTTTTAATTACCTAATAAAGGTTACGTTTTAGTGGTGGTTCTGTGATTACCTTAGGAAATGCCTATAGAAATTGTTTATATGCAGTTTCAAGGCTTGTACAGAATGGAGGGCATGATAATTACTGTACAGTATATACACAGCCACAAATATACAGTAGATGTGTATTCAAAAACAGTAAAAGACAAATAGAACAGAAACCAAACCATACAAATTGTACAGGCACACAGGTTTCATTCTGCAATATTTACTATCTAACATCTTGAGAAGACATTTGGACACAAACGAATGAGGGCAAAGGGGAGATTTATGATAGGAAAAATAGAACTCATGCTTTTGATTTTCCTGTTTTCAGCATGGAAACTTTTTCAAAAGTACCTGATTTATTAAACAGTGAGAGACACTACTTGAATGTGAATGGCAGTGAAGTAAAGCAGACAACAATTCTAATGTTCTAATCAATAGTTTAAATGACTTTAGTGTCTTTTGTGCTTTCACTACACTGTGGCACAGACATTACATCTGAGTAATATGCTCACTAGTCATACAGCAAGATAAATGCAATTAAAATGGAGATTTACCCATATTTATGAGATAAGCTGAGCAAAACAACATTGTGGAAGGCAAATTTCTCAACAGGAGTAGAGGGCATAAAAAGGAAAAGACGACATTACATGCAGCCAAGCAGACAGAATGGAAATCAGATTTATTGCTCTGCTTTTACATTTCACAGATAGATGGTCACATAGACAGAACTGAATACTATGGTTATATTCTTAAATAAGTATCACTAAACTACCAGAGCACATGAAGCGCTACAAGTTTGTGATGTATTTTTGAGAAATGCTTGTCTGTTAAGGCTATGTTCACATAAGGCAGTTTTACTCTTTGAAGCAAATTTGAAACACAGCTCAGACTGGAAACACACAATGCTTTATGTGGTTTGAGGTGCAGTTTCTTAGCCAGAGTCAGAAGTGAATCAAGTAAGAAGTATAAGGTCGTTTCACGCGAGCGTGTTGTACACTTAGTACTCGCAGCCTGAGTATAAGACAACTCCCGTGCTGAACTCCTAGCACTGCATATAGCATCATATTGATTTATGGTTTTCATGCATTACTTTTGCGCTATGTGGAAACAGCAGCATGTTTTATATTCTGCGAATTTCACACAACGCTGGCCCCATAGAAGTGAATGGGGCTGCATGAAATCGCAAGCATCCGCAAGCGCGCGGATGCGATTTCCACAGATGGTTGCTAAGAGATGTTGTTTGTAAACATTCAGGCTTTTATCACGCTGCGTGCAAAATGCTTTAAATCGCATTGCACCCGTGCAATAAAAACTGAACAACTGAACGTGATCGCAAACAAAACTGGAATGACTTTGTTAGCGAAATCATGCAGTTTTCACTGAACGCATCCGCAATGCATCCAGACATAATCCGGATACGCTCGTCTACAAGGGGCCTTACAGTTCTAGAATGTATTGGATAACGCTGACAGCATTATGTCACTGTTAGCCAATACATTTCAGACCTCTAAGGGTTACATAGCATTATCTATAATAATTAAATCCCTGTGTGAGGGCACTGTGTCGGTGTGTGTGTCACCAGTTTTGCACTGGGCATGCACGGCACAGAGTCCAATCAGGACACAGAACTCCACACGGACAGAGCGCTACACACAAGTTTGAAATGAAGAGAAAACACAACAGCACACAGCGTGGTGGGAGGAGCCAAGGAGGGACACTTACCAGCTTCAGTGTGTAGATCCATGAATATCTGGGACCTGATCACAAACATCAAGCTACTTCCTGGAAGCAGAAGAAGTGGGCACCTCCTGCACACAACTGTGCCCTCTCTCCCGGGATGGAACGAGGCAGATTTGGGCCGAGTGAAGGAAAGACAGAGGACAGAGGAGGGCATGGTGCAGAGACACGAGGACATGGGTGCAAAAGATATGGGCCCAATAAGAAGGGGGTGAGAGGACAGAGCAAGGGTGGAAATGGAGGAGAAGATGGAGACACAGGGCAAAGAGGAGAGAGAGGAGAAACAGAGAGAATAGATGCACACAGATGAGGAGAGAACAAAGAGACAGAAGTGAAGAGGACAGAGACAGCAGAGGTGAAGAAGACAGACAGTGGAGGCAGCGGTGAAGAAGACAGAGACAGCAGAGGTGAAAAAACAGAGATAATAGAGGTGAAGAGGACAGAGATGGCAGAGGTGAAGATGACAGAGATAGCAGAGGTGAAGAAGACAGAGATAGCAGAGGTGAAAAGGACAGAGATAGCAGAGGCAGAGGTGAAGAGGACAGAGATAGCAGAGGTGAAGAGGACAGAGATGGCAGAGGTGAAGAAGACAGAGATAGCAGAGGTGAAAAGGACAGAGATAGCAGAGGCAGAGGTGAAGTAGACCGAGACGGCAGAGGTGAAGAGGACAGAGATGGCAGAGGTGAAGAGGACTGAGATGGCAGAGGTGAAGAGGACAGAGATGGCAGAGGTGAAGAGGACAGAGATAGTAGAGACAGAGGTGAAAAGGACAGAAATAGCAGAGGTAGAAATGAAGAGGACAGAAATAGCAGAGGTGAAGAGGAGATAGTAGAGACAGAGGTGAAGAGGACAGATATAGTAGAGACAGAGGTGAATAGGACAGAGATAGCAGAGGCACAGGTGAAGAGGACAGAGATAGCAGCAAGCAGGTCGGACTGCCGCTATTTTAGTTAGTCAGTCACAGTGCCATTTCTGTTTGTCAGTCATCAGTCACAGCATTATTACCCATATACAGAGGAGCCTCTGTTAGCAGTCTGACCTACCAGTCGCTACCAGCAGTCTCAGCACCAGCAGTCAGTGCCAGTCCTCCAGCCAGAGCCACCAGTTACAGTGCCAGCTGTGTTAGCCACCAGTCAATGTCAGCAGTCTCAGCCACCAGTCACAGTAGCACCAGTCAGTGCCCACCGTGTCAGCCACCAGTCTCACCCACCAGTCAGTGTCAGCAGTCACAGCCACCAGCCACAGTGCCAACAGTCTCAGCCACAGCCAACAGTCTCGGCCACCAGTCAGTGCCAGCAGTCTCAGCCACCAGTCAGTGCCAGTCCTATTTAATATAGATTGTTCCTACTAATGTTTATGCACTAATGTTCTAGCGCCCGTTATTGTAACGGGCTTAATGTCTAGTAAATCAATATAATGCTATGCGACCCTGGCAGTGCTAGGAGTTCAGGACAGGAGCTGTGTTATACTTACTCTGCGAGCCTGGAGTGTACAACTTCCTCGTGTGAAAGCAGCCTAAGTCCTTCAAATTCCTTTTGAATCAAATTCTGGCTTCCACCTTTCCACAGAATAAAGCAAGCTGCAAACTTGATTCTGCTATGTGTGAATGGTGTTTTTTTCAAACCCCAAAATCACTTACATTGCACTGCGGTTTGCCGTGGAGTCCACTCCCTATAAGCATAGCATATTTTCATCTCAGGGACCAAAGCTGCAGGATTAGGGGAGTTTGTTCTCCTTGATGATTCACGTATTGTTCTGATGGATGAGATACACAGATTCCACTGTTCAAGAAGGAGCCTAATTTACAAAGCAGAGCCTCCCTGTAAAACTATGTTCAATGAGCACCAGCACTCTGGGACCAATTTGAATAAAGAATTGTGTTCACTAAATGTGGTCTATTAATTTAATAATAGTAAGTAAAATCCCAGAACACTGTGAGTCAATTATATCAGCAACATTAATTTCTTTCTAATGTAGGGATATTTTGCTACAATTTATGACTGTAGGTAAATTGTATTAGTCTTGCATGTGTGCTGTACCGCAGTTCATAGAGGATTGTGTAGACTGTATCCATTCCCTTGAACGGAAGAGGAAGCTCTTACCTTTGCCACAATGTAGACAGTGTGCTGGTAAACAATGATGAAGATGCAGCACTTGCATGAGCGCTGTGGCTCCCTTGAGCAGCTGATCAGTGAGGGTGTCGGGAGTAGGACCCCATCAATCTGATGTTGATGACCTTTCTTGAGGATAGGTCATCAATGTCATGAAACAAATATTCCTTTTAAGACTTTATTTGGTGACAATCCCCAGCGAGTGTCATTGATATTGTACAGTGGATCCTGCAGAGGGCATGGCTTCCATTTTGAACAGAAAGCAAGACATAGCTTTAAGCAGAGCTGTAAATTATATTACGTCTGTAAATGTTTTGAGAAGGAATACGCAGGTCTGCACCTCCCATAAGTTGGGTTAAAAATCTTTTCTAAAGGGGGCGACAAAGTTAAATCCTTGCTTGGCTAACTATTGCACATTTGTCTTACTGGTTCCCTGTTGACTCATTTCCTGATAGTCTGACATAGACAGGACCACAGCATGCTTCAGTAGCAGTCAAAGAACAAATCTGTTACTGGCCAGTAATTAGCCCACCTACCAGCTTGGCCATGTGCTTAATGACAAAATTTTTGCACTGATTTTCATAACTGCTCAAAATAACACAATCAATTTAAAAATTGTCGTCCTTTTAGGAGGACATGTAAATGGCGATCAGGAGGTTTACTTATTTACTCACTGTATTCACAGAGGAAAATTAAATGGAAATGAAAACTGACAAAGTAAAAGGCCCATTAAATGTCTTAGGTCTAGCAGTAAAACAAATACCTCACCACTTTATAAAGTAAACAAGACTAAACAATCACCAGGTCCAGATGGTATACACCCCTGTATACTAAGGGAATTAAGTAATGTGATAGGCAGACCTTTATTTCAAATATTTAACAACTGTATAATGACAGGTCTGTTCTACAGGGCTGACAAATAGCAAATGTGGTGCCAATATTCAAAAAGGTGTCAAAACTTTTGATTTTTCCTAAGCATTCAATACTGTGCTGCCTAAAATGTTAAAGGTTAAATTTAAACATTAATTGAGAATGTTTGGACTGTGTGAGTAAGTGGATAAGTAGCTGGCTACAGGATAGGAAACAGAGGGTGATTATCAATGGTACACACTGATTTACACAATTATCATTATTAGTGGGGTACCACAGGGATTTGTATTGGGCCCTTTTGTCTTTAATATATTATTTAATGATCTCATCAATGCATTCATAAAAAAAAAAAAACTTTTGCAGACAGTACAAAATTGTGTAAAGCAATTAACACAAAAGAGGGTAGTAAACTGCTACATATTAATCTGGATAGGTTGGAGGTTTGGGTAGAGAAGTGGCAAAGATTGGTAAATGTAAGATCAAGCACATGGCAAAGAAAAATACTGTGCATGTCTGTGCAGACATCCTCTGCGTCTAGAGGAAGAAAGGTTTCTGCACAAACATAGAAGAGGGTTGTTTACAGTAAGAGCAGTGAGACTATGGAACTCTCTGCCTGAGGAGGTGGTGATGGTGTTTACTAAGGCCTCTTTCACACTTGTGTCTCTGAGGATCCGACGGGCACTTCCGTCCCGCCGGATCCGTCAGAACGTTAGTGGACTGACAGCATTTGAAGACTGATCAGTATCCTGATCAGTCTTCAATATGCTTTCACTGTTACCATGGCAGCCAGGACGCTACTGGAGTTGTCATAATGGAGCGCCCGGCGCCGCAGCGCAGGTAAGTACACTGCTGGGTTGTATTACCATGGCAACCAGGACTCCAGTAGCGTCCTGGCTGCCATGGTAATCGATTGAGCCCCAGCTTACACTGGGGCCCCGATCGAACGGCTGCTGCGCTTGCGCAGCGCTAAACGTCGGATCCGGCAATGCGCCGAATCGACGTTTAGCATAATGCCGGATCCGGAATAATGCTCTTCAATGCGCATTCATTCCGGGCCCGGCATTGCGGCATGTCTTCCAGCTTTTTGGACGGAGACAAATCCGCAGCATGCTACGGTTTTGTCAACGTCCAAAAAACATTGACATACTGAACGGATGATATCCTGATGCATCCTGAACGGATTTCTCTCCATTCAGGATGCATTAGGATTATCCTGATCAGTTTCTTTCCATGCTATCCCCGATGACGGAACTCTAGGACGGAAAGAAACAACGCTAGTGTGAAAGAGCCCTAAAAGACTTCAAGAGGGGCCTAGATATATTTCTGGAGTGTAATAATATTACAGGTTATAGTTAGTAGAATTCTGAAGAAGGATTGTTGATCCACTGAGTTATTCTGGTTGCCTGATTGGAGTCAGGAGGGAAGTTTTTTCCCTAAAATTAGGAAAATTGGTTTCTACCTCACAGGGTTTTTGCCTTCCTCTGATCAACTTGCAGGATAACAGGCTGAACTAGATGGACAGATGTCTTTTTCAGCCTTACAAACTATGTTACTATGTCACTGGTACATGCTACATGGGGAAAAAAACTGGGTAACACTGACATGGAAAATAACTTAAAGAAAATCTGTCATGGATGTTCATATGTTCATATGTGCTCGAGATTGCTGAGAAAAACGCTGTTTTAACATATGCAAATTAGTCCCTAGGAGAAACGTAGTAATGCCATTACACCTAGAGGCTCAGCTTCTCTGCAACTGCCATGCCCTCTCCACCTTGGATTGACAGGGCCAGACACTATGACATTTTCACTGCCTGGAACTTTCAATGAGAGTATAGAGGGTGTGACAGTTGCAAAGAAAGCGGAGCCTCTAGGTGTAATAGCAATGTCCCCGTTTCTCCTAGAGGCTTATTTGCATATATAAAAACAGCATTTTTCTCAGCCAGGCAAATATGAACATATGACCAACACAGATGCCTTCATCTGCCAATGCACATGCAACAGATCTGGTTTCATAGGTACACATCTGCCGACAGATGCCTTATAAGAATTTTAGTTGACTGTAAACTTAACCGTAGATACTAATGTCAGACCACTGCTGCCAATGCTAATAATATCATGAGGGCATCAAAGGGGCATAGATGCACATGACAAGAATGTAGTCCTGCCACTTTACAAATCATCAGTCAGACCGCACATGGAGTACTGTGTACAGTTCTAGGCTTGTGTACACAAGACATAGCAGAGCTAGACTGGGTTCAAAACTAAAATACCCAGAAAGATTATCAAAATTAGGGTTATTCAGTTTAGAAAAAGACGACTGAGGGGAGATCTAATAACTATTTATAAATACAGGGGCGTACATAGAAATCACTGGGCCCCATAGCAAGAATCTGAATTGGGCCCCTAACCCCACCCAGTACCCACCCCTGGCCCATCCCACTTCATGCCCTGACTCCTCCCTGCCACACCCCATTTGCCCATAAAGAAATTTATACATACATTCGTACGTATTTGTACTAACTCAGAGAATGAAGGGCACAGGACTGTTTTGAGGCAAAGGAAATGCAGTAGGAACCAAACCTTGTGGTATCTGAATCCATGGGACTCCTGTGGATATTCCATAAAGGTTTTATCTACAGTTCTATGTAACACTACAAATAACACAGTGATAGCTCTCTGATTACCAAAATGTAGTAGTGTTACTTGCAGTCATATGTAATACCACAGATAACACTAGTGCTGATAATGTGGTAGTGTTACCTGCTTCCTTAGTGTGCCTCCCTGTGTCTCTCCCAAGGACTCTGTGCTGGTGGTGCTGCCTCCTCTTCCATCTTCTTTTGCCCCGCACAGAACATCCTGATGCAGCTGCGCCAAGACATAGGAACACTGTGGGATTGGTGATGGTGACACACACAGAGGGACAGATGCACACACAGGGACAGATGCATACACAGGGACAGACGCGCACATACAGGGACAGACACAGAGGAACAGACGCACACACAGGGACAAAAAATATGTTTACATATATAAATATAAAGAATATGGACAGCACTCCTGAGCTTGAGAAAGGCTCTATTGAAGGGCCGAAACGTTGCTTGTATACCACATGGGTGAATAAATGTTATTTTATTTTTTCATCGGGAGTGCTGTCCATATTCTTTATTTTTATTCAAGGGTTAGCCTACACCCCTGGACCTAGCACCCAAGCATTATCTATTTTTGGTTATTCGGTTCTGCCATTCTTTTCTTCATATATATATATATATATATATATATATATATATATATATATATATACTGTATATAGACAGAGAGAGAAAGAAAGAGAGTGAGACAAATACATGCATAGACAATAAGTACCTATACATGTAAAGACACGCATTTTATATATTTATATATTTATTTGTGATGCTCATATTGAGGACAGTGTGTACCCCAAGCAGACCCCCTCCCCAATGACCAGGGGGCTGCCTAGGGCACACACTGTCCTCTATATAGCAGACATCAGCAATATGGGGAGGGGGATTTTTGGGCACATTGTTCTTTCTATGATATGCATCAGCAGCAACATGAACTCTGTGAACTCTGCTTGCTGCTGCTGACACTTACATGTAGAACAGTGTGCCTCCCCCACTCAAATAAAGTCGGGTCCCTGCTGCTGTCCCCCTCCTCCCTCACCACCAGGTCATGAACTTGCAGCCCAGTAGTTACTCACTGTGTCTGTGGGGGCTGGAGTCCGACGGCTGACTGAGCCAGGCAGTGAGCATGTCCCGCCCGCTCAGTTATTTCCGCTGCTGCGATACACTGGCCACTGCTAAAGGCTGATTGGCCAGTGCAGCACTCAGCAGGTAGAGGAGAGTGACATGCTCACCTGGCTGAAGACATGGCACCTGGTGAGGAGGGGGGCCTGAGCACCGGAGAAGAAGGGACTGCCCACACCTCAGATAGGGACTTGGGATGGAAGAAGAGCCATATAGCAGACATTGCAGGGGGCAGAGCTTCTGTCCTCTCCGGCCCCCCTGCCACGGGCCCATAGCATTTGCGCAGGTCTGCCGCTATTGGCGGTATGCCACTGTATAAATACACTGACAAGCAAAGGGGTAACAATGTATTGAACTCTTGACTTTGAGGCTCCATATCTCACCATCCGTTACAGCATTGGATGTGAGACTACCATCATTTTATAGACAATCATCTTGGCTCTCTCATATATAAATTGGACTTGAAACTATTTAGCAAATGATTAGTTATGCCTCATTCACACGTCAGTGTTCAGTCAGTGATTTCCATCAGTGATTTTGAGCCAAAACTAGATGCGGCTCTAAACACAGAACAGATGGAGATCTTTCCCTAATACTTTATGTCTGTGGAGGTTCCAATCCTGCTTTTGGCTCACAATCACTGATGGAAGTGGCAGCAGCATCAGGAAACCACAAAGTGGCAAGGTGACATAGTATGGATGTGGCAGCAGTACCAGCAAATCACAGATTGGCAATATGACATACTGTGGAGGTGGCAGCAGCATCAGGAGACCACAGAGTGGCAAGGTGACATAGTGTGGAGGTGGCAGCATCAGGAGACCACAGAGTGGCAAGGTAACATAGTGTAGAGGTGGCAGCAGCATCAGGAAACCACAGAGTGGCAAGGTGGCATAGTGTGGAGGTGGCAGCAGCATCAGGAGACCACAAAGTTGCAAGGTGACATAGTGTGGAGGTGGCAGCAGCATCAGGAGACATATCGGAACCAATGACAAAGTTAGACGAAGGTGGAGAGCCCTTAAAAATGATTTCAGGGATTTAGGTGAAAAGCTTAGGTAAGGACCTCAACGGTAGTATTTTCTGAAATACTGCCTGTAACACGAGCCACACAAGAAAGGGAGCAGGAGATTAGGGGTTAACTAGTGACTCAAGATCTGGTGTAGGAAGAAGGGGTTCGGGTTCCTGGAGAACTGGGCCTACTTCTCTGTTGGCTACAGGTTCTATCAGAGGGACAGGCTGCACCTCAATGGGGAAGGGGCAGCTGTGTTGGGGAGAAAGATGGCTAGAAGGTTGGAGGAGTGTTTAAACTAGGGACTTGGGGGAGGGTACTTACATTATGGGATGGGAAGATAGTGCAGAAAGAGACAGGGGGCGAGGTAGTGTGACTGGGGAGGAATGGAAGGGGGACTAGAACGGTTCAGAATGAAAGGTGTAGGGGAATAAATATACATAAACCTCTCAAATGTATGTATACTAATGCCAGAAGCCTGACTAACAAGACTAGTGAACTGGAATTAGTGATGTGTGAGGAGGACTATGACATAGTGGGGATAAATGAGACATGGCTGGATGATAACTATGACTGGGCAGTTAATATAAAAGGTTACAATCTGTTTAGAAAGGATTGTCAAAACCAGAGAGGGTCTGCTTTTTTGTAAAGTCCTGTCTAAAGCCCACAATTCGAGAAGACATCTGTGAGGGACATGAACATGTGGAGTCACTGTGGGTAGAAATACATGGAGGCAAAAAAATAATAAATTACTAATAGGAGTTTATTATAAACCACCTAATATACCAGAGTCCACAGAAAATCTATTACTAAGCGAGATAGACGAGGCGGCAAATCATAATGAAGTCGTTATTATGGAGGACTTCAACTACCCAACTAACTAGAGGGACGGCCATACTGGACTTAGTATTAACCAATAGACCTAATAGAACAACAGATGTGCAGGTTGGAGGACACCTAGGAAATAGTGACCATAAAGTAATAACCTTCCAATTATCCTTCAAATGAGAGTTTCTAAAGGGAGGAACAAAAATACCAAACTTCAAAAAGCTAAATTTAGCCAACTAAGTGAGGCCATAGGCCTAACTAACTGGCATAAAATCAATTTGCGTGAAGGAAGAAAAATTGACCTTTTTACGGCGCTGCCGGCGTCATCAGTAATCCACAGAAGAGCTCGCTGAGTTTTACTTTTTTATTGGTTAAAACATATATTTGCTTGTCTACGCGTTTCTGGGACGGACTGTCCCCTTCATCAGGACAATGTGCAATTTACAGAGGAAGTGCATACACATTCTTTTAAAGGGTGTTTTCTGGCGCCTAAACCACTCTAAAGGGGGCGTGGTTTATGTAATTTATTTTTTCCCCTTAACCAATCATGTGACCAAGTTCTGACCACATGACTCGGCCACGCCTCCCTGTAGTGACGTCAGCGGCCCCAGAGTTTTTTATTTTGCGCTGTTGTTTGCCGCACTGATGTCAGTGTGGCAAAGCGTATCTGGCTGCAGGAGGGAGACATAAAAATGCTTAACCACCACTTCCACTGAAAAGAAAGCGCTAAATGAAATTCGGTTTATCACACAATATAATACCTCCAATTCACTAATTTTGGCGACTCTTAGAAAACACTGGCATGTCCTTCACCAGGATCCGTACATAACCAAACACATCCCTAAGAACCCAAGGATCACTTACAGGAGAGCACCCACTATTAAAAACTTACTAGCCCCTAGCAGACCAAAACAGCATACAGGGGTAAACATAAAGACAAAAATTGAGGTTACCAAGAAAGGCAGTTTTAAATGTGGGTCACGGAACTGCTGTGACATCATCAAACACAACACGACAATGTTCACGTCCAGTTCCAACAAAACAACCTTTACAATAAATTACCTTCTGGACTGCCACTCCACTTATATCATCTACCTAATAGAATGTGCGTGTGGCCTACAGTATGTGGGTCGCACCACACAGGAGCTCCATTGTCGTGTTAATAAACACAGATATAACATCAAAAAACAATATCTTAAACACGGATTGTCCAGACATAGTGCAAACACGCCAGAAAAAACGAACATAAATGGCTAATCACCCCAATCGACTTTATACCCGATAACCCCCACAACAGGTTTGAAAATTGCAAAAAGGGAGGTTTATTGGATTTACCAACTCGACACCATTACCCCTTATGGTCTAAATGAGCTCACTGAGACCATTCCATAATTTATAATCTTTATATTTTAATAATTTTTATATATAATTATTTATTTTATCTATTCATCCACATTAACCTACATTTAATGTAGTATTTGATTTTATTATACTAAATTTCTTGTACTCACAATAATGTTTTATTTTAATTCCACTATTATTATTATTATTTTTATTTTTATGTCACAAATTTTTTGTTTTGTATTTTTATTTATTTTTTAACTTAAATTTTTTATTTATTTTTTATGTCCATTTTATCCCACCTGCCTATTCTCTAACCCTTTTATCTATCCTCACTACGATTAGGCTTATAAATATAATTGCTATTCTAACTTAACTGAGTGAAACGATCACGCCAAACCCTTATATTAACATCAAATCTCCAAATACATCCAAAAAGTGATACAACTAAGGGTGGGTTCACAGTAGCGTTATGCATTCTGTTATTGCATTCCGTTATAACTAGTGTTGATCACGAATTTTCGAGTTGCGAATTTTAATCGCGAATATCAGCACTTCGAGAATTCGCGAATATTTAGAATATCGCAAAATATATTCGCAATTGCTTTATGCGCTTTATGCGAATTTTTATATGAAAATTATAATGTCATTATTTTCTTGTTTACGGAAATTCGCATAAAAATTCGCATAAATTAGCATAGAATTCGCATAAATTAGCATGAAAATTCGCATAAACTGGTATTTAAAAGGTATCTTTTAAATGGCAGTTTATGCTGACTTTTATGCTAATTTATGCTGAATCTTTATGCGAATTTTCGCAAACAAGAAAATATTGTCTGGAGATTACGAATTTGCGAATTTTCGAATATATGGCGAATATTCGCCCAAATATTCGCAGAAATATCACGAATTCGAATATTGCCCCTGCCGCTCATCACTAGTTATAACATGGTTATAACGGAAAATTATGGAATACCCAGACAGAATGCAAAACAGAGGCCTTTAAAAGGCATTCCGTTTGCTTTCCGTCATAATACAGGTCTATGGAAAAGCATAACGGATCCATCTAGGTCCCGTTATGCAAGACGAAAAACAAAGTCCTGTCCACAGACGGATCCGTTATAGCTTTCCTATAGACTTGTATTATGACGGAAAGAAAACAGAATGCCTTTAAAGGCTTCCGTTTTGCATTCCGTCATAATAGAAGTCTATGGGCAAAAGAATGGATCCGTCCTTCCGTCTTATGGATTCCGTTATGTTCCGTTATAACCACGTTATAACAGAAGGCCATAACGGAATGCATAACGTTAGTGTGAACCCACCCTAACTTTATTTACACACTCCTGGAAAAACTAAGTGTATCACTTCACATTTTATAATAATTACTGCTGCGATTTCTGCCTCCCTCCTGCAGCCAGATATGCTTTGCCATACTGACATCGGTGCAAACAGCGCAAAAGTGAAAACTCTGGGGCCGCTGACGTCACTACAGGGAGGCGTGGCCGAGTCATGTGATCAGAACTTGGTCACATGATTGGTTAAGGGGAAAACATAAATTACATAAACCACGCCCCCTTTAGGGTGGTTTAGGCACCAGAAAACACCCTTTAAAAGAATGTGTATGCACTTCTTCTGTAAATTGCACATTGTCTTGATGAAGGGGACAGTCCGTCCCAGAAACGCGTAGACAAGCAAATATATGTTTTAACCAATAAAAAAGTAAAACTCAGCGAGATCTCCTGTGGATTACTAATGACGCCGGCAGCGTCATAAAATGGTCCATTTTTCTTCCTTCACACAAATTGATCTACCAAACTCGGGAACTCGAGGAACAAGAGACGGGCCAGGACCTGAAGCAGCACGGCACCCCTACATCTGGTGAGGGAAAATACCAGTAAGGGTCAACAAGTGGTTGTGACTGAGCACAACCAAATCTGGTGTCCCAGCAGTGGCTGGCCAAGTTTAATCGTGTCTGTCATAGGATATATAATTTTCTGTGGTGAAATTCAGTTGCAAAAATAGAAATACCGTAAATCTGATGTTCCAGCTGTGACTGGACAAGTTTAATACTGTACGGCAAAGGATTTATTATTTTCTGCAGGGAAATTCAGTTGCCAAAATAGAAATACAGTAAATCTATTGTTCCAGCTGTTGCAGGCCTAGTTTAAATCTGTCCATAAAAGGATATATTTTTTTCTGGGGTGAAATTTAATTGCCAAAATAGCAATCCCCTAAATCTGGTGTTCCAGCTGTGGCTAGCCATGTGTAATACTGTCTGCTGTCTGGCAAAGGATAGATTTTGTTCTGGTGTTAAATTCAATAGCCAAAATAGCAATACCGTAAATCTGGTGTCCCAGCAGTGGCTGGACAAGTTTAATAGTGTCCGGCAAAGGATAGATAATTTTCCTGGGTGAAATGCAATTGCCAAAATAGCAGTACCGTAAATCTGGTGTCCCAGCAGTGGCTGGCCAAGTTTAATAGTGTCCGTCATAGGATATATTATTTTCTGAAGTGAAATTCAGTTGCAAAAATAGAAATACCGTAAATCTGGTGTTCCAGCTGTGACTGGACAAGTTTAATAGTGTCCGTCATAGGATATATGATTTTCTGCGGTGAAATTCAGATGCAAAAAGGAAATACCGCAAATCATGTGTTCCAGCTGTGACTGGACAAGTTTAATAGTGTACGGTAAAGGATTTATTATTTTCTGGGGTGAAATTAAGTTGCCAAAATAGAAATACAGTAAATCTGGTGTCCCAGCAGTGGCTGGCCAAGTTTAATAGTGTACGGCAAAGGATAGATAATTTTCTGGGGTGAAATTCAATTGCCAAAATAGCAGTACTGTAAATCTGGTGTTCCAGCGGTGGCTGGCCAAGTTAAATAGTGTCCGTCATAGAATATATTATTTTCTGCGGTGAAATTCAGTTGCAAAAATAGAAATATCGTAAATCTGGTGTTACAACTGCGACTGGACAAGTTTAATACTGTACGGCAAATGATTAATTTTTTTCTGCAGGAAATTCAGTTGCCAAACTAGAAATACAGTAAATCTGGTGTCCCAGCTGTGACTGAACAAGTTTTATAGTGTCCGGCAAAGGATATATTTTTTTCTGCGGTGAAATTCAATTGCCAAAATAGCAATACCGTAAATCTGGTGTCCCAGCAGTGGCTGGCCAAGCTTAATAGTGTCTGTCAAAGGATTTATTTTCTGCGTTGAAATTCAGTTGCCAAAATAGAAATACAGTAAATCTATTGTTCCAGCTGTTGCAGGCCTAGTTTAAATCTGTCCATAAAAGGACATATTTTTTCTGGGTTGAAATTTAATTGCCAAAATAGCAATAACCTAAATTTGATGTTCCAGCTGTTGCAGGCCTAGTTTAAATCTGTCCGTAAAGGGTATATTTTTTTCTGGGTGAAATTTAACTGCCAAAATAGCAATACCCTGAATCTGGTGTTCCAGCTGTGACTGGACAAGTTTATTAGTATCCGTCAAAGGATAGATTTTGTTATGGGGTAAAATTTCATTACCAAAATAGCAATCCCCTAAATCTGGTGTTCCAGCTGTGGCTAGCCAAGTTTAATACTGTCTGCTGTCTGGCAAAGGATAGATTTTGTTCTGGTGTTAAATTCAATAGCCAAAATAGCAATACCAGTAAATCTGGTGTCCCAGCAGTGGCTGGCCAAGTTTAATAGTGTCCGGAAAAGGATAGATAATTTTCCTGGGAGAAATGCAATTGCCAAAATAGCAGTACCGTAAATCTGGTGTCCCAGCAGTGGCTGGCCAAGTTTAATAGTGTCCTTCATAGGATATACTATTTTCTGGGGTGAAATTCAGTTGCAAAAATAGAAATACCGTAAATCTGTTGTTCCAGCTGTGACTGGACAAGTTTAATAGTGTCCGTCATAGGATATATTATTTTCTGCGGTGAAATTCAGTTGCAAAAAGGAAATACCGTAAATCATGTGTTCCAGCTGTGACTGGACAAGTTTAATAGTGTACCGTAAAGAATTTATTATTTTCTGCGTTGAAATTCAGTTGCCAAAATAGAAATACAGTAAATCTATTGTTCCAGCTGTTGCAGGCCTAGTTTAAATCTGTCCATAAAGGATATATTTTTTTCTGGGGTGAAATTTAATTGCCAAAATAGCAATCCCTAAATCTGGTGTTCCAGCTGTGGCTAGCCATGTGTAATACTGTCTGCTGTCTGGCAAAGGATAGATTTTGTTCTGGTGTTAAATTCAATAGCCAAAATAGCAATACCGTAAATCTGGTGTCCCAGCAGTGGCTGGACAAGTTTAATAGTGTCCGGCAAAGGATAGATAATTTTCCTGGGTGAAATGCAATTGCCAAAATAGCAGTACCGTAAATCTGGTGTCCCAGCAGTGGCTGGCCAAGTTTAATAGTGTCCGTCATAGGATATATTATTTTCTGAAGTGAAATTCAGTTGCAAAAATAGAAATACCGTAAATCTGGTGTTCCAGCTGTGACTGGACAAGTTTAATAGTGTCCGTCATAGGATATATGATTTTCTGCGGTGAAATTCAGATGCAAAAAAGGAAATACCGCAAATCATGTGTTCCAGCTGTGACTGGACAAGTTTAATAGTGTACGGTAAAGGATTTATTATTTTCTGGGGTGAAATTAAGTTGCCAAAATAGAAATACAGTAAATCTGGTGTCCCAGCAGTGGCTGGCCAAGTTTAATAGTGTACGGCAAAGGATAGATAATTTTCTGGGGTGAAATTCAATTGCCAAAATAGCAGTACTGTAAATCTGGTGTTCCAGCGGTGGCTGGCCAAGTTAAATAGTGTCCGTCATAGAATATATTATTTTCTGCGGTGAAATTCAGTTGCAAAAATAGAAATATCGTAAATCTGGTGTTACAACTGCGACTGGACAAGTTTAATACTGTACGGCAAATGATTAATTTTTTTCTGCAGGGAAATTCAGTTGCCAAACTAGAAATACAGTAAATCTGGTGTCCCAGCTGTGACTGAACAAGTTTTATAGTGTCCGGCAAAGGATATATTTTTTTCTGCGGTGAAATTCAATTGCCAAAATAGCAATACCGTAAATCTGGTGTCCCAGCAGTGGCTGGCCAAGCTTAATAGTGTCTGTCAAAGGATTTATTTTCTGCGTTGAAATTCAGTTGCCAAAATAGAAATACAGTAAATCTATTGTTCCAGCTGTTGCAGGCCTAGTTTAAATCTGTCCATAAAAGGACATATTTTTTCTGGGTTGAAATTTAATTGCCAAAATAGCAATAACCTAAATTTGATGTTCCAGCTGTTGCAGGCCTAGTTTAAATCTGTCCGTAAAGGGTATATTTTTTTCTGGGGTGAAATTTAACTGCCAAAATAGCAATACCCTGAATCTGGTGTTCCAGCTGTGACTGGACAAGTTTATTAGTATCCGTCAAAGGATAGATTTTGTTATGGGGTAAAATTTCATTACCAAAATAGCAATCCCCTAAATCTGGTGTTCCAGCTGTGGCTAGCCAAGTTTAATACTGTCTGCTGTCTGGCAAAGGATAGATTTTGTTCTGGTGTTAAATTCAATAGCCAAAATAGCAATACCAGTAAATCTGGTGTCCCAGCAGTGGCTGGCCAAGTTTAATAGTGTCCGGAAAAGGATAGATAATTTTCCTGGGAGAAATGCAATTGCCAAAATAGCAGTACCGTAAATCTGGTGTCCCAGCAGTGGCTGGCCAAGTTTAATAGTGTCCTTCATAGGATATATTATTTTCTGGGGTGAAATTCAGTTGCAAAAATAGAAATACCGTAAATCTGTTGTTCCAGCTGTGACTGGACAAGTTTAATAGTGTCCGTCATAGGATATATTATTTTCTGCGGTGAAATTCAGTTGCAAAAGGAAATACCGTAAATCATGTGTTCCAGCTGTGACTGGACAAGTTTAATAGTGTACCGTAAAGAATTTATTATTTTCTGCGTTGAAATTCAGTTGCCAAAATAGAAATACAGTAAATCTATTGTTCCAGCTGTTGCAGGCCTAGTTTAAATCTGTCCATAAAATGATACATTTTTTCTGGGGTGAAATTTAATTGCCAAAATAGCAATACCCTGTTCACTGTGGTCCGCGTCCTCCATTCAATACTGCGCATGTCTCCGCCTCGACCTCTCTGCCCAAAGTCCCGCACGCTCACCAGGAGCGAGATCCCGCTATAGCTGACATCAGCAACAGCCGAACGCATCACCGAGACCACGCCCGTCAGTTCGTGCAGTCCCAGAGCTAAGCATCGTGTTGCATAGGAGATCCTCCAGCGCCAATATATCAGAGCGGCGGATGGATCAGAATGATTCTAAGCCACTGCATAGATTATCTAGACCATATAAATATAGACGACAACTTGGCACATATTGTCCAGACATGGTGTACCGCGTACTTCAAGTAATAGTTCTTGTCATTATGGAAATTACCCACAGAGCAGGACATATTATAAATAATCTTGCAATCGTGTAGATAGATAAAATCTAAATATATATGGAGCTATCACTCGAAGATGTGGGACGTACTCCAGATTGGTAACATATAACGTGGGTGCGACCAAAACAGCTAAAACCATAACCTATGCAAGCCACCAATGTGGAACATACATTAGCCCTAATCTATACTGGCTATATTAAATTCTATATTCAGCCCATGAGGCTGTAATAATCTCAAAGTATGGATCCATTTCAATTCTTTCCTCCTAAGCACTTTATTTTTATCACCACCCCTCCTTAAGGGCCCTACAGAGTCTATAGCACAAAAACTGAGCTGATTAAAGGAGTGTCCGCAGTCAATGAAGTGTTTCGCTACCGGTTTATCTATCATGGCCTTTTTGATTGTACTTTTATGTTTGTTGATGCACTCCCTGAGCTCCATAGTGGTTTCACCCACATAAATGTAGCTACAGGGGCACTGAATCATATAGATTACATCCCTGGATCTACAGGTATAATATTCCTTGATCTTAAAGGTTTTTCCACTATATGGGTGGGTGAAGAAATCCCCTTCATAATGCCACTGCAATTGCAGCATGTTAGACAAGGAAAATTCCCTGTCTTTATCGAGGCCAATAAGATCTGTTTATCTGTTCTGACTCCACCCTCATCAGATTTGACCAATCTGTCACGTATACAGACATTCCATCTGTATGCCATCATCGGGGGTGATGCAAAATCTTCCAAATTAAGCATTCCTCGATGGAGGATGTGCCAATTATTCCTAAGGATGTCAGAAATAGCACCACTATCTCCCCGAAGATGGACACAAAGGGAATCCTGTTCTCTGTCCCCATCCATGTGGATGCACTCTGAACCGTATCGCGATTGACTGCTAAGACCTTACTCCTGGTTTTTCGTAATAAAGTACGTGGTTAACCCCTTTTGGTGAATTTTGTACACATCTCATCTGCCCTGTTCTGGAATCTGTCATTATCCGAGACTATTCTTCGCACCCGTAACAATTGGCTTCATGGTAGAGACTCAACCATGCGTCGGGGGTGATTACTGTCATATACCAATAACGTGTTTTTATCTGTCACTTTTTTAAAGAGATCAGTCCTGATCTCACCATTTTCAACATATACTCGTACACCTAGGAATTGTAACTCCTCCATAGATGCAGTCAATGTAAATTATAGACCTGGAATCCCCCTGTTCAAATGGAGATGAAATTGTTCTAATTCGTCCTGGTGCCCCCCAGATCATGAAAATGTCATTGATGTAGCGCAGCATAGGACCCTCCCAGCAAACGCAGAGCGGTATACCAATCTGTCCTCAACCTCCGCCATGAAGATGTTAGCGTAGGTGGGAGCCACATTAGACCCAATGGCCACACCCCGCTTCTGTTGGTAGAAGGTATACCTGAAGAGGAAGTAATTCCTCTTCAGGACCACCTCCAGGAGGTCGAGGACCAGACGGCAAGTGCCCAGGGAGAGTCCCATGGCGGCCAGGGCCACATCGACGACATTCAGACCATACGTGTGATCAATAGAGGTGTACAGTGAAACTACATCAAAGCTGACTAACATAAATGTGCTGGGTAGCTTAATTATTTTTTTACTTCGAGAGAAAGTCACCAGTGTCTCTGACATAGGACGGGGCCGGGGTCGCATGGACACGCAGAACCTTATCCAGAAATATTGAGACAGTATTGAAGATTGAACCCCTGCCCGACACAATGGGTCAGCCAGGGGGATCAACCAAACTCTTACAGGTGATAGTTAAACGACGTAGTAATGGATGTAAAGATAGGTATTGAGAGATATGGGCGTGTTCGGGGTGTACCCTGATTGGTTTAGACAACTGTGGGTGGACCTTTAGTATTTATATGCACAGATGTTATATTGTTTTATGCTTGACAAAGGCTGTTGCACAGCCGAAACGTTGCTCATTTTTGTATGCTGTGAAGTCATCAATAAAGATGAAGTTATGGGAGATGCTGCCATCGCTATTTTGATTTCTACGTATTCTCTGGCTGATTGGATCGACGGCTGGTGCGAGGCTGTTGCATCTCTCCATTAGGACTACGGACCGGTGTGTGCTGTTCCTGCACTACTTGTTTCATTTGTGCTGTTATGTCAGCCGTTTAACCCCTTTCATGGTGCGGTCCATACGGACCACTGTATGGAAGGGGTTAACAGGAGGGAGCTCCCTCCTTCTCCAATCGGGGTTGCTGTGCCCTTGCAGCCCCCGATTCTTGATGGGATCCCAGAGGAGGGGACCCCCTCCTACCCATTACCCGCTGCTCTGTTCTGGCAGTGGGTGATGGTTACCATGGCAACAGGACGCCTTCACAGGCATCCTGCTTGCAATGGTAATGGTAACTCTGATCAGACTTGTGCTAAAAGCAGAAGTCTGATCAGACTTTCTAAGTAAAAAAATACAGTACAGTATATAGTGTACTGTACTGTATTATATAGACATCAGACCCACTGGATCTTCAAGAACCAAGTGGGTCTGGGTCAAAAATAAAAAAAGTGAAAAAATTTAAAAATAAAAACATTTATCAATGAATAAAAAATAAATAAAAATATACTACACATATCAGGTATCGCCGTGTCCATAAAATCCTGCTCTATAAAAATCTTACATGACCTAACCCCTCAGGTGAGCACCATAAAAAAAAAAAGTGGGATAAAAAGTCATTTTTTGTCACCCTACATCACAAAAAGTGTAATACTAAGCGATCAAAAAGGCATATGCCCCCAAAATAGTACCAATCAAATCGCCATCTCATCCTGCAATAAATAAGCCCCTCACGTAGCACAATAACCCCAAAAATAAAAAATATAGCTCTCAGACTATGGAGACACTAAAACATGATTTTTTTTCCTAAAATGCTGTTATTCTGTTAAAGTAAAATAAAATTTAAAAAGTATGCATATTAGGTATCGCCGCATCCATAAAAACCTGCTCTATAAAAATATCACATGATCTAACCCCTCAGGTAAATACCGTAAAAAATTAAATAAAAACAGTGTAAAAAAACATTTTGTCACCTCGCATCACAAAAAGTGTAATAGCAAGTGATCAAAAATGTATATGCCTCCCAAAATAGTGCCAATCAAACCGTCATCTCATCCAGCAAAAATGATACCCTACATTGGACAATCGCCCAAAAAAGATGGCTCTCAGACTATGGAGACATTAAAGACACACTGACAGGCCAGTACAGCATATAAAGTGTTTTATATCATACTATCGGTCTTAACGTGCTTAACACAATCATAATATTATCCTCTTTCCTATACTTTTCCTATAGTTTTAAAAAGCGTTTTCTTGATATGTAACCTACTTGACTTTGTGCTCAAGAGGCGGTCCTCTTCCAGCTTTGTGCCCAGCTGTGCCCCAACTGCATAAAAAGCCGCCGAGTGCAGTGAATATTAATGAGCTGGGCGGCACTAGGAGAGGGCAGTTGGAGCGCATCTGGGCACAAAGCCGGAGAAGGAACCGCCCTTTGGCACAAAGTCAGGTAATTTACATATCAAGAAAAACGTTTTTTAAAAGTATAGGAAAGGTAGACAGGGGGGATAATAGTATGATTGGGTTAGGCACATTAAGACCGATAGTATGATATAAAACACTTTATATGCTGTACTGGCCTGTCAGTGTCCCTTTAAAACATGATTTGTTTTTGTTTCAAAAATGATATTATTGTGTAAAACCTAAATAATTAAATAAATAAAAAGTATACATATTAGGTATCACTGCGTCCGTAACAACCTTCTCTAGAAAAATAACACATGACCTAACCCCTCAGGAGAACACAGCAAAAAAATAATATAAATACGGTGTCAAAAGCCATTTTTGTCACCTTACATTTCAAAAAGTGTAATAACAAGTGACCAAAATGACATATGCACACCAATATAGTGCCAATCAAACCAATATCTCATCCCGCAAAAAATGAGTCCCTACATAAGGCAGTAGCCCAAAAAATAAAATAGAAAAAATATGGCTTTCAGAATGTGGAGACAATAAAAAAGCATTTTTTTTAAATGCTTTGTTATGTAAAACTGAAACAAAAACCCCCAAAAAGTAGTCATATATGGTATTGTCGCATCCGTAACAAGCTGCTTTACAGAAATAACACAATATCTAACCTGTCATATCAACGATGTAAATAACAAAAGATAAAAACGGTGCCAAAACAGCTATTTTTTTGCAAATTTTCCAATTTAATCAATTTTTCCAGTAACAAAGCAAGGGTTAACAGCTAAATAAAACTCAATATTTATTGTGCTTCCCCAAAAAATAAAATGGCATTCCTAAACTGATCCAAACATAAAGTAGACATATGGGGAATGTAAATTATTAACTTTTTTTGGCGGCATTATAATTTATTATAGAAGAACACAAATTGAAACTTGGAAAATTGCAAACCCGGGGATTCCCCTGTACCCTTATGGGCCAGTCCGAGTCTGTCTGGGAGGCCATCCTAATTTATTTAGGCAGGGCCCTATAAGCCCCGGGATAGCAATATGGTACAGTTTTTCCTTCCTAATACCCAGAGGCCCTGTTTCCTGAATATACACAATTTGGGGGCATCTATATGTATTTTTAATTACCTAATAAAGGTTACGTTTTAGTGGTGGTTCTGTGATTACCTTAGGAAATGCCTATAGAAATTGTTTATATGCAGTTTCAAGGCTTGTACAGAATGGAGGGCATGATAATTACTGTACAGTATATACACAGCCACAAATATACAGTAGATGTGTATTCAAAAACAGTAAAAGACAAATAGAACAGAAACCAAACCATACAAATTGTACAGGCACACAGGTTTCATTCTGCAATATTTACTATCTAACATCTTGAGAAGACATTTGGACACAAACGAATGAGGGCAAAGGGGAGATTTATGATAGGAAAAATAGAACTCATGCTTTTGATTTTCCTGTTTTCAGCATGGAAACTTTTTCAAAAGTACCTGATTTATTAAACAGTGAGAGACACTACTTGAATGTGAATGGCAGTGAAGTAAAGCAGACAACAATTCTAATGTTCTAATCAATAGTTTAAATGACTTTAGTGTCTTTTGTGCTTTCACTACACTGTGGCACAGACATTACATCTGAGTAATATGCTCACTAGTCATACAGCAAGATAAATGCAATTAAAATGGAGATTTACCCATATTTATGAGATAAGCTGAGCAAAACAACATTGTGGAAGGCAAATTTCTCAACAGGAGTAGAGGGCATAAAAAGGAAAAGACGACATTACATGCAGCCAAGCAGACAGAATGGAAATCAGATTTATTGCTCTGCTTTTACATTTCACAGATAGATGGTCACATAGACAGAACTGAATACTATGGTTATATTCTTAAATAAGTATCACTAAACTACCAGAGCACATGAAGCGCTACAAGTTTGTGATGTATTTTTTGAGAAATGCTTGTCTGTTAAGGCTATGTTCACATAAGGCAGTTTTACTCTTTGAAGCAAATTTGAAACACAGCTCAGACTGGAAACACACAATGCTTTATGTGGTTTGAGGTGCAGTTTCTTAGCCAGAGTCAGAAGTGAATCAAGTAAGAAGTATAAGGTCGTTTCACGCGAGCGTGTTGTACACTTAGTACTCGCAGCCTGAGTATAAGACAACTCCCGTGCTGAACTCCTAGCACTGCATATAGCATCATATTGATTTATGGTTTTCATGCATTACTTTTGCGCTATGTGGAAACAGCAGCATGTTTTATATTCTGCGAATTTCACACAACGCTGGCCCCATAGAAGTGAATGGGGCTGCATGAAATCGCAAGCATCCGCAAGCGCGCGGATGCGATTTCCACAGATGGTTGCTAAGAGATGTTGTTTGTAAACATTCAGGCTTTTATCACGCTGCGTGCAAAATGCTTTAAATCGCATTGCACCCGTGCAATAAAAACTGAACAACTGAACGTGATCGCAAACAAAACTGGAATGACTTTGTTAGCGAAATCATGCAGTTTTCACTGAACGCATCCGCAATGCATCCAGACATAATCCGGATACGCTCGTCTACAAGGGGCCTTACAGTTCTAGAATGTATTGGATAACGCTGACAGCATTATGTCACTGTTAGCCAATACATTTCAGACCTCTAAGGGTTACATAGCATTATCTATAATAATTAAATCCCTGTGTGAGGGCACTGTGTCGGTGTGTGTGTCACCAGTTTTGCACTGGGCATGCACGGCACAGAGTCCAATCAGGACACAGAACTCCACACGGACAGAGCGCTACACACAAGTTTGAAATGAAGAGAAAACACAACAGCACACAGCGTGGTGGGAGGAGCCAAGGAGGGACACTTACCAGCTTCAGTGTGTAGATCCATGAATATCTGGGACCTGATCACAAACATCAAGCTACTTCCTGGAAGCAGAAGAAGTGGGCACCTCCTGCACACAACTGTGCCCTCTCTCCCGGGATGGAACGAGGCAGATTTGGGCCGAGTGAAGGAAAGACAGAGGACAGAGGAGGGCATGGTGCAGAGACACGAGGACATGGGTGCAAAAGATATGGGCCCAATAAGAAGGGGGTGAGAGGACAGAGCAAGGGTGGAAATGGAGGAGAAGATGGAGACACAGGGCAAAGAGGAGAGAGAGGAGAAACAGAGAGAATAGATGCACACAGATGAGGAGAGAACAAAGAGACAGAAGTGAAGAGGACAGAGACAGCAGAGGTGAAGAAGACAGACAGTGGAGGCAGCGGTGAAGAAGACAGAGACAGCAGAGGTGAAAAAACAGAGATAATAGAGGTGAAGAGGACAGAGATGGCAGAGGTGAAGATGACAGAGATAGCAGAGGTGAAGAAGACAGAGATAGCAGAGGTGAAAAGGACAGAGATAGCAGAGGCAGAGGTGAAGAGGACAGAGATAGCAGAGGTGAAGAGGACAGAGATGGCAGAGGTGAAGAAGACAGAGATAGCAGAGGTGAAAAGGACAGAGATAGCAGAGGCAGAGGTGAAGTAGACCGAGACGGCAGAGGTGAAGAGGACAGAGATGGCAGAGGTGAAGAGGACTGAGATGGCAGAGGTGAAGAGGACAGAGATGGCAGAGGTGAAGAGGACAGAGATAGTAGAGACAGAGGTGAAAAGGACAGAAATAGCAGAGGTAGAAATGAAGAGGACAGAAATAGCAGAGGTGAAGAGGAGATAGTAGAGACAGAGGTGAAGAGGACAGATATAGTAGAGACAGAGGTGAATAGGACAGAGATAGCAGAGGCACAGGTGAAGAGGACAGAGATAGCAGCAAGCAGGTCGGACTGCCGCTATTTTAGTTAGTCAGTCACAGTGCCATTTCTGTTTGTCAGTCATCAGTCACAGCATTATTACCCATATACAGAGGAGCCTCTGTTAGCAGTCTGACCTACCAGTCGCTACCAGCAGTCTCAGCACCAGCAGTCAGTGCCAGTCCTCCAGCCAGAGCCACCAGTTACAGTGCCAGCTGTGTTAGCCACCAGTCAATGTCAGCAGTCTCAGCCACCAGTCACAGTAGCACCAGTCAGTGCCCACCGTGGTCAGCCACCAGTCTCACCCACCAGTCAGTGTCAGCAGTCACAGCCACCAGCCACAGTGCCAACAGTCTCAGCCACAGCCAACAGTCTCGGCCACCAGTCAGTGCCAGCAGTCTCAGCCACCAGTCAGTGCCAGTCCTATTTAATATAGATTGTTCCTACTAATGTTTATGCACTAATCGTTCTAGCGCCCGCTATTGTAACGGGCTTAATGTCTAGTAAATCAATATAATGCTATGCGACCCTGGCAGTGCTAGGAGTTCAGGACAGGAGCTGTGTTATACTTACTCTGCGAGCCTGGAGTGTACAACTTCCTCGTGTGAAAGCAGCCTAAGTCCTTCAAATTCCTTTTGAATCAAATTCTGGCTTCCACCTTCCACAGAATAAAGCAAGCTGCAAACTTGATTCTGCTATGTGTGAATGGTGTTTTTTCAAACCCCAAAATCACTTACATTGCACTGCGGTTTGCCGTGGAGTCCACTCCCTATAAGCATAGCATATTTTCATCTCAGGGACCAAAGCTGCAGGATTAGGGGAGTTTGTTCTCCTTGATGATTCACGTATTGTTCTGATGGATGAGATACACAGATTCCACTGTTCAAGAAGGAGCCTAATTTACAAAGCAGAGCCTCCTGTAAAACTATGTTCAATGAGCACCAGCACTCTGGGACCAATTTGAATAAAGAATTGTGTTCACTAAATGTGGTCTATTAATTTAATAATAGTAAGTAAAATCCCAGAACACTGTGAGTCAATTATATCAGCAACATTAATTTCTTTCTAATGTAGGGATATTTTGCTACAATTTATGACTGTAGGTAAATTGTATTAGTCTTGCATGTGTGCTGTACCGCAGTTCATAGAGGATTGTGTAGACTGTATCCATTCCCTTGAACGGAAGAGGAAGCTCTTACCTTTGCCACAATGTAGACAGTGTGCTGGTAAACAATGATGAAGATGCAGCACTTGCATGAGCGCTGTGGCTCCCTTGAGCAGCTGATCAGTGAGGGTGTCGGGAGTAGGACCCCATCAATCTGATGTTGATGACCTTTCTTGAGGATAGGTCATCAATGTCATGAAACAAATATTCCTTTTAAGACTTTATTTGGTGACAATCCCCAGCGAGTGTCATTGATATTGTACAGTGGATCCTGCAGAGGGCATGGCTTCCATTTTGAACAGAAAGCAAGACATAGCTTTAAGCAGAGCTGTAAATTATATTACGTCTGTAAATGTTTTGAGAAGGAATACGCAGGTCTGCACCTCCCATAAGTTGGGTTAAAAATCTTTTCTAAAGGGGGCGACAAAGTTAAATCCTTGCTTGGCTAACTATTGCACATTTGTCTTACTGGTTCCCTGTTGACTCATTTCCTGATAGTCTGACATAGACAGGACCACAGCATGCTTCAGTAGCAGTCAAAGAACAAATCTGTTACTGGCCAGTAATTAGCCCACCTACCAGCTTGGCCATGTGCTTAATGACAAAATTTTTGCACTGATTTTCATAACTGCTCAAAATAACACAATCAATTTAAAAATTGTCGTCCTTTTAGGAGGACATGTAAATGGCGATCAGGAGGTTTACTTATTTACTCACTGTATTCACAGAGGAAAATTAAATGGAAATGAAAACTGACAAAGTAAAAGGCCCATTAAATGTCTTAGGTCTAGCAGTAAAACAAATACCTCACCACTTTATAAAGTAAACAAGACTAAACAATCACCAGGTCCAGATGGTATACACCCCTGTATACTAAGGGAATTAAGTAATGTGATAGGCAGACCTTTATTTCAAATATTTAACAACTGTATAATGACAGGTCTGTTCTACAGGGCTGACAAATAGCAAATGTGGTGCCAATATTCAAAAAGGTGTCAAAACTTTTGATTTTTCCTAAGCATTCAATACTGTGCTGCCTAAAATGTTAAAGGTTAAATTTAAACATTAATTGAGAATGTTTGGACTGTGTGAGTAAGTGGATAAGTAGCTGGCTACAGGATAGGAAACAGAGGGTGATTATCAATGGTACACACTGATTTACACAATTATCATTATTAGTGGGGTACCACAGGGATTTGTATTGGGCCCTTTTGTCTTTAATATATTATTTAATGATCTCATCAATGCATTCATAAAAAAAAAAAAACTTTTGCAGACAGTACAAAATTGTGTAAAGCAATTAACACAAAAGAGGGTAGTAAACTGCTACATATTAATCTGGATAGGTTGGAGGTTTGGGTAGAGAAGTGGCAAAGATTGGTAAATGTAAGATCAAGCACATGGCAAAGAAAAATACTGTGCATGTCTGTGCAGACATCCTCTGCGTCTAGAGGAAGAAAGGTTTCTGCACAAACATAGAAGAGGGTTGTTTACAGTAAGAGCAGTGAGACTATGGAACTCTCTGCCTGAGGAGGTGGTGATGGTGTTTACTAAGGCCTCTTTCACACTTGCGTTCTGAGGATCCGACGGGCACTTCCGTCCCGCCGGATCCGTCAGAACGCAAGTGGACTGACAGCATTTGAAGACTGATCAGTATCCTGATCAGTCTTCAATATGCTTTCACTGTTACCATGGCAGCCAGGACGCTACTGGAGTTGTCATAATGGAGCGCCCGGCGGCCGCAGCGCAGGTAAGTACACTGCTGGGTTGTACTTACCATGGCAACCAGGACTCCAGTAGCGTCCTGGCTGCCATGGTAACCGATTGGAGCCCCAGCTTACACTGGGGCCCCGATCGGAACGGCTGCTGCGCTTGCGCAGCGCTAAACGTCGGATCCGGCAATGCGCCGAATCGACGTTTAGCATAATGCCGGATCCGGAATAATGCTCTTCAATGCGCATTCATTCCGGGCCCGGCATTGCGGCATGTCTTCCAGCTTTTTGGACGGAGACAAATCCGCAGCATGCTACGGTTTTGTCAACGTCCAAAAAACATTGACATACTGAACGGATGATATCCTGATGCATCCTGAACGGATTTCTCTCCATTCAGGATGCATTAGGATTATCCTGATCAGTTTCTTTCCATGCTATCCCCGATGACGGAACTCTAGGACGGAAAGAAACAACGCTAGTGTGAAAGAGCCCTAAAAGACTTCAAGAGGGGCCTAGATATATTTCTGGAGTGTAATAATATTACAGGTTATAGTTAGTAGAATTCTGAAGAAGGATTGTTGATCCACTGAGTTATTCTGGTTGCCTGATTGGAGTCAGGAGGGAAGTTTTTTCCCTAAAATTAGGAAAATTGGTTTCTACCTCACAGGGTTTTTGCCTTCCTCTGGATCAACTTGCAGGATAACAGGCTGAACTAGATGGACAGATGTCTTTTTCAGCCTTACAAACTATGTTACTATGTCACTGGTACATGCTACATGGGGAAAAAAACTGGGTAACACTGACATGGAAAATAACTTAAAGAAAATCTGTCATGGATGTTCATATGTTCATATGTGCTCGAGATTGCTGAGAAAAACGCTGTTTTAACATATGCAAATTAGTCCCTAGGAGAAACGTAGTAATGCCATTACACCTAGAGGCTCAGCTTCTCTGCAACTGCCATGCCCTCTCCACCTTGGATTGACAGGGCCAGACACTATGACATTTTCACTGCCTGGAACTTTCAATGAGAGTATAGAGGGTGTGACAGTTGCAAAGAAAGCGGAGCCTCTAGGTGTAATAGCAATGTCCCCGTTTCTCCTAGAGGCTTATTTGCATATATAAAAACAGCATTTTTCTCAGCCAGGCAAATATGAACATATGACCAACACAGATGCCTTCATCTGCCAATGCACATGCAACAGATCTGGTTTCATAGGTACACATCTGCCGACAGATGCCTTATAAGAATTTTAGTTGACTGTAAACTTAACCGTAGATACTAATGTCAGACCACTGCTGCCAATGCTAATAATATCATGAGGGCATCAAAGGGGCATAGATGCACATGACAAGAATGTAGTCCTGCCACTTTACAAATCATCAGTCAGACCGCACATGGAGTACTGTGTACAGTTCTAGGCTTGTGTACACAAGACATAGCAGAGCTAGACTGGGTTCAAAACTAAAATACCCAGAAAGATTATCAAAATTAGGGTTATTCAGTTTAGAAAAAGACGACTGAGGGGAGATCTAATAACTATTTATAAATACAGGGGCGTACATAGAAATCACTGGGCCCCATAGCAAGAATCTGAATTGGGCCCCTAACCCCACCCAGTACCCACCCCTGGCCCATCCCACTTCATGCCCTGACTCCTCCCTGCCACACCCCATTTGCCCATAAAGAAATTTATACATACATTCGTACGTATTTGTACTAACTCAGAGAATGAAGGGCACAGGACTGTTTTGAGGCAAAGGAAATGCAGTAGGAACCAAACCTTGTGGTATCTGAATCCATGGGACTCCTGTGGATATTCCATAAAGGTTTTATCTACAGTTCTATGTAACACTACAAATAACACAGTGATAGCTCTCTGATTACCAAAATGTAGTAGTGTTACTTGCAGTCATATGTAATACCACAGATAACACTAGTGCTGATAATGTGGTAGTGTTACCTGCTTCCTTAGTGTGCCTCCCTGTGTCTCTCCCAAGGACTCTGTGCTGGTGGTGCTGCCTCCTCTTCCATCTTCTTTTGCCCCGCACAGAACATCCTGATGCAGCTGCGCCAAGACATAGGAACACTGTGGGATTGGTGATGGTGACACACACAGAGGGACAGATGCACACACAGGGACAGATGCATACACAGGGACAGACGCGCACATACAGGGACAGACACAGAGGAACAGACGCACACACAGGGACAAAAAATATGTTTACATATATAAATATAAAGAATATGGACAGCACTCCTGAGCTTGAGAAAGGCTCTATTGAAGGGCCGAAACGTTGCTTGTATACCACATGGGTGAATAAATGTTATTTTATTTTTTCATCGGGAGTGCTGTCCATATTCTTTATTTTTATTCAAGGGTTAGCCTACACCCCTGGACCTAGCACCCAAGCATTATCTATTTTTGGTTATTCGGTTCTGCCATTCTTTTCTTCATATATATATATATATATATATATATATATATATATATATATATATACTGTATATAGACAGAGAGAGAAAGAAAGAGAGTGAGACAAATACATGCATAGACAATAAGTACCTATACATGTAAAGACACGCATTTTATATATTTATATATTTATTTGTGATGCTCATATTGAGGACAGTGTGTACCCCAAGCAGACCCCCTCCCCAATGACCAGGGGGCTGCCTAGGGCACACACTGTCCTCTATATAGCAGACATCAGCAATATGGGGAGGGGGATTTTTGGGCACATTGTTCTTTCTATGATATGCATCAGCAGCAACATGAACTCTGTGAACTCTGCTTGCTGCTGCTGACACTTACATGTAGAACAGTGTGCCTCCCCCACTCAAATAAAGTCGGGTCCCTGCTGCTGTCCCCCTCCTCCCTCACCACCAGGTCATGAACTTGCAGCCCAGTAGTTACTCACTGTGTCTGTGGGGGCTGGAGTCCGACGGCTGACTGAGCCAGGCAGTGAGCATGTCCCGCCCGCTCAGTTATTTCCGCTGCTGCGATACACTGGCCACTGCTAAAGGCTGATTGGCCAGTGCAGCACTCAGCAGGTAGAGGAGAGTGACATGCTCACCTGGCTGAAGACATGGCACCTGGTGAGGAGGGGGGCCTGAGCACCGGAGAAGAAGGGACTGCCCACACCTCAGATAGGGACTTGGGATGGAAGAAGAGCCATATAGCAGACATTGCAGGGGGCAGAGCTTCTGTCCTCTCCGGCCCCCCTGCCACGGGCCCATAGCATTTGCGCAGGTCTGCCGCTATTGGCGGTATGCCACTGTATAAATACACTGACAAGCAAAGGGGTAACAATGTATTGAACTCTTGACTTTGAGGCTCCATATCTCACCATCCGTTACAGCATTGGATGTGAGACTACCATCATTTTATAGACAATCATCTTGGCTCTCTCATATATAAATTGGACTTGAAACTATTTAGCAAATGATTAGTTATGCCTCATTCACACGTCAGTGTTCAGTCAGTGATTTCCATCAGTGATTTTGAGCCAAAACTAGATGCGGCTCTAAACACAGAACAGATGGAGATCTTTCCCTAATACTTTATGTCTGTGGAGGTTCCAATCCTGCTTTTGGCTCACAATCACTGATGGAAGTGGCAGCAGCATCAGGAAACCACAAAGTGGCAAGGTGACATAGTATGGATGTGGCAGCAGTACCAGCAAATCACAGATTGGCAATATGACATACTGTGGAGGTGGCAGCAGCATCAGGAGACCACAGAGTGGCAAGGTGACATAGTGTGGAGGTGGCAGCATCAGGAGACCACAGAGTGGCAAGGTAACATAGTGTAGAGGTGGCAGCAGCATCAGGAAACCACAGAGTGGCAAGGTGGCATAGTGTGGAGGTGGCAGCAGCATCAGGAGACCACAAAGTTGCAAGGTGACATAGTGTGGAGGTGGCAGCAGCATCAGGAGACATATCGGAACCAATGACAAAGTTAGACGAAGGTGGAGAGCCCTTAAAAATGATTTCAGGGATTTAGGTGAAAAGCTTAGGTAAGGACCTCAACGGTAGTATTTTCTGAAATACTGCCTGTAACACGAGCCACACAAGAAAGGGAGCAGGAGATTAGGGGTTAACTAGTGACTCAAGATCTGGTGTAGGAAGAAGGGGTTCGGGTTCCTGGAGAACTGGGCCTACTTCTCTGTTGGCTACAGGTTCTATCAGAGGGACAGGCTGCACCTCAATGGGGAAGGGGCAGCTGTGTTGGGGAGAAAGATGGCTAGAAGGTTGGAGGAGTGTTTAAACTAGGGACTTGGGGGAGGGTACTTACATTATGGGATGGGAAGATAGTGCAGAAAGAGACAGGGGGCGAGGTAGTGTGACTGGGGAGGAATGGAAGGGGGACTAGAACGGTTCAGAATGAAAGGTGTAGGGGAATAAATATACATAAACCTCTCAAATGTATGTATACTAATGCCAGAAGCCTGACTAACAAGACTAGTGAACTGGAATTAGTGATGTGTGAGGAGGACTATGACATAGTGGGGATAAATGAGACATGGCTGGATGATAACTATGACTGGGCAGTTAATATAAAAGGTTACAATCTGTTTAGAAAGGATTGTCAAAACCAGAGAGGGTCTGCTTTTTTGTAAAGTCCTGTCTAAAGCCCACAATTCGAGAAGACATCTGTGAGGGACATGAACATGTGGAGTCACTGTGGGTAGAAATACATGGAGGCAAAAAAATAATAAATTACTAATAGGAGTTTATTATAAACCACCTAATATACCAGAGTCCACAGAAAATCTATTACTAAGCGAGATAGACGAGGCGGCAAATCATAATGAAGTCGTTATTATGGAGGACTTCAACTACCCAACTAACTAGAGGGACGGCCATACTGGACTTAGTATTAACCAATAGACCTAATAGAACAACAGATGTGCAGGTTGGAGGACACCTAGGAAATAGTGACCATAAAGTAATAACCTTCCAATTATCCTTCAAATGAGAGTTTCTAAAGGGAGGAACAAAAATACCAAACTTCAAAAAGCTAAATTTAGCCAACTAAGTGAGGCCATAGGCCTAACTAACTGGCATAAAATCAATTTGCGTGAAGGAAGAAAAATTGACCTTTTACGGCGCTGCCGAGCGTCATCAGTAATCCACAGAAGAGCTCGCTGAGTTTTACTTTTTATTGGTTAAAACATATATTTGCTTGTCTACGCGTTTCTGGGACGGACTGTCCCCTTCATCAGGACAATGTGCAATTTACAGAGGAAGTGCATACACATTCTTTTAAAGGGTGTTTTCTGGCGCCTAAACCACTCTAAAGGGGGCGTGGTTTATGTAATTTATTTTTTCCCTTAACCAATCATGTGACCAAGTTCTGACCACATGACTCGGCCACGCCTCCCTGTAGTGACGTCAGCGGCCCCAGAGTTTTTATTTTGCGCTGTTGTTTGCCGCACTGATGTCAGTGTGGCAAAGCGTATCTGGCTGCAGGAGGGAGACATAAAAATGCTTAACCACCACTTCCACTGAAAAGAAAGCGCTAAATGAAATTCGGTTTATCACACAATATAATACCTCCAATTCACTAATTTTGGCGACTCTTAGAAAACACTGGCATGTCCTTCACCAGGATCCGTACATAACCAAACACATCCCTAAGAACCCAAGGATCACTTACAGGAGAGCACCCACTATTAAAAACTTACTAGCCCCTAGCAGACCAAAACAGCATACAGGGGTAAACATAAAGACAAAAATTGAGGTTACCAAGAAAGGCAGTTTTAAATGTGGGTCACGGAACTGCTGTGACATCATCAAACACAACACGACAATGTTCACGTCCAGTTCCAACAAAACAACCTTTACAATAAATTACCTTCTGGACTGCCACTCCACTTATATCATCTACCTAATAGAATGTGCGTGTGGCCTACAGTATGTGGGTCGCACCACACAGGAGCTCCATTGTCGTGTTAATAAACACAGATATAACATCAAAAAACAATATCTTAAACACGGATTGTCCAGACATAGTGCAAACACGCCAGAAAAACGAACATAAATGGCTAATCACCCCAATCGACTTTATACCCGATAACCCCCACAACAGGTTTGAAAAATTGCAAAAAAGGGAGGTTTATTGGATTTACCAACTCGACACCATTACCCCTTATGGTCTAAATGAGCTCACTGAGACCATTCCATAATTTATAATCTTTATATTTTAATAATTTTTATATATAATTATTTATTTTATCTATTCATCCACATTAACCTACATTTAATGTAGTATTTGATTTTATTATACTAAATTTCTTGTACTCACAATAATGTTTTATTTTAATTCCACTATTATTATTATTATTTTTATTTTTATGTCACAAATTTTTTGTTTTGTATTTTTATTTATTTTTTAACTTAAATTTTTTATTTATTTTTTATGTCCATTTTATCCCACCTGCCTATTCTCTAACCCTTTTATCTATCCTCACTACGATTAGGCTTATAAATATAATTGCTATTCTAACTTAACTGAGTGAAACGATCACGCCAAACCCTTATATTAACATCAAATCTCCAAATACATCCAAAAAGTGATACAACTAAGGGTGGGTTCACAGTAGCGTTATGCATTCTGTTATTGCATTCCGTTATAACTAGTGTTGATCACGAATTTTCGAATTGCGAATTTTAATCGCGAATATCAGCACTTCGAGAATTCGCGAATATTTAGAATATCGCAAAATATATTCGCAATTGCTTTATGCGCTTTATGCGAATTTTTTATATGAAAATTATAATGTCATTATTTTCTTGTTTGCGGAAATTCGCATAAAAATTCGCATAAATTAGCATAAAAATTCGCATAAATTAGCATGAAAATTCGCATAAACTGGTATTTAAAAGGTATCTTTTAAATGGCAGTTTATGCGAATTTTTATGCTAATTTATGCGAATTTTTTATGCGAATTTTCGCAAACAAGAAAATATTGTCTGGAGATTACGAATTTGCGAATTTTCGAATATATGGCGAATATTCGCCCAAATATTCGCGAAATATCACGAATTCGAATATTGCCCCTGCCGCTCATCACTAGTTATAACATGGTTATAACGGAAAATTATGGAATACCCAGACAGAATGCAAAACAGAGGCCTTTAAAAGGCATTCCGTTTGCTTTCCGTCATAATACAGGTCTATGGAAAAGCATAACGGATCCATCTAGGTCCCGTTATGCAAGACGAAAAACAAAGTCCTGTCCACAGACGGATCCGTTATGCTTTCCTATAGACTTGTATTATGACGGAAAGAAAACAGAATGCCTTTTAAAGGCTTCCGTTTTGCATTCCGTCATAATAGAAGTCTATGGGCAAAAGAATGGATCCGTCCTTCCGTCTTATGGATTCCGTTATGTTCCGTTATAACCACGTTATAACAGAAGGCCATAACGGAATGCATAACGTTAGTGTGAACCCACCCTAACTTTATTTACACACTCCTGGAAAAACTAAGTGTATCACTTCACATTTTATAATAATTACTGCTGCGATTTCTGCCTCCCTCCTGCAGCCAGATATGCTTTGCCATACTGACATCGGTGCAAACAGCGCAAAAGTGAAAACTCTGGGGCCGCTGACGTCACTACAGGGAGGCGTGGCCGAGTCATGTGATCAGAACTTGGTCACATGATTGGTTAAGGGAAAACATAAATTACATAAACCACGCCCCCTTTAGGGTGGTTTAGGCACCAGAAAACACCCTTTAAAAGAATGTGTATGCACTTCTTCTGTAAATTGCACATTGTCTTGATGAAGGGGACAGTCCGTCCCAGAAACGCGTAGACAAGCAAATATATGTTTTAACCAATAAAAAAGTAAAACTCAGCGAGATCTCCTGTGGATTACTAATGACGCCGGCAGCGTCATAAAATGGTCCATTTTTCTTCCTTCACACAAATTGATCTACCAAACTCGGGAACTCGAGGAACAAGAGACGGGCCAGGACCTGGAAGCAGCACGGCACCCCCTACATCTGGTGAGGGAAAATACCAGTAAGGGTCAACAAGTGGTTGTGACTGAGCACAACCAAATCTGGTAAGCGCAACTTGCACTTATTTTAGTATTTAATCGCTGGATGTTCTGCACATGAGGCGCTGTGTTTTTTCTTTTTCTCTATTTAACTAGCATAAAATGGGAGATTTTTTAAAGCATTGTAACATCTAATTGTGAAAGGTACATACCTTATAGGGATAAAAGGCTAAGAAACAATAAGAAACCAATGTGGATAAATAGAACCTTAAAGAAAGCAATAAATGACAAAAAGTAAGCATATAAATGACTAAAACAGAAGGGGAGCCAGTAAGCACTGATAAACTATAAGGAAAAAAATAGAATATGTAAAAAACTAATAAAAACTGCCAAAATAAACGGTCAGATGAAATGCAGAATGTAAAATTAAATTCCCCATTAAAAGTGCCCTGTCTGACCCAGGAAGAAGTACAACAGTGACTTAAAAAGAGTAAAATAGACAAATCGCCAGGACCGGATGGCATATACCCCCTTATCCTAAGGGAATTAAGTGATGTCATAGCCAGATCTTTAGTTCTGATATTTTTGGACTCTATACTGACAGGGAATGTTCCACAGGATTGGCGCATAGCAAATGTGATGGCAATTTTCAAAAAGGGTCCAAAAACAGAGCCTGGAAATTATAGGCCGCTAAGTTTAACATCTGTTGTGGGTAAATTGTTTGAAGGTTTTCTAAGAGATGCTATCTTGGAGTATCTCAATGTAAATAAGCAAATAACGCCATATCAGCATGGCTTCATGAGGGATCGGTCATGCCAAACGAATTTATTCAGTTTCTATGAGGAGGTAAGTTCTAGACTTGACAGCAGAGAATCAATGGATGTTGTATATCTGGACTTCTCCAAAGCATTTGACACCGTACTTCATAAAAGGTTAGTATATAAAATAAGAATGCTTGGACTGGGAGAAAATGTCTGTAAGTGGGTAAGTAACTGGCTCGGTAATAGAAAACAGAGGGTGGTTATTAGCGGTACACACTCAGATTGGGTCACGGTCACTAGTGGGGTACCTCAGGGGTCAGTATTGGGCCCTATTCTCTTCAATATATTTATTAGTGATCTTGTAGAAGGCTTGCACAGTAAAATATCAATTTTTGCAGATGACACTAAACTGTGTAAAGTAGTTAACACTGTAAAGCACAGTTTTCTGCTACAGAGGGATCTGGATAGATTGGAGGCTTGGGCAGATGAGATTTAACAATGACAAATGTAAAGTTATGCACATGGGTAGGAATAATGCAAGTCACCCATACATACTGAGTGGTAAAACACTCGGTAACACTGACATAGAAAAGGATCTAGGAATTTTAATAAATGTAGTGTCCAACTACGTATGGGTGGGCACTACACAAAGGTGTTATGGTCATTGTATGTGGCATGTTGTTTCATGTACATTTTCTCATGTCATATTGCATGTAATTTGTAATGTGTTCCTTGGTACAGGCCTGTTAGGGTGTAATGAGTCCCCAAGCCATTAGAGGGAGCTAGGGACTACCCTGTAGAGATATAGACAGGTCTGGGTCTAGCTTGGGGAGTTCAGGCTAGGCTGTCGGCTAGTGAGGTTAGGCTAGTCAGCCTGCAGCTGCTAGTGGGGAAATTAACTTGAAAGCAATCATCCAGCAAGAGAATATATTTCAGAGGAGCTGTCCCCCAAGGATAAAGCAACCCTTACTGCATTTGGGCCTTGGGAGAATTGAGGTGCAGGAACCGGATTACTAATCACCGCACCAATTCAGCAACTGAGTTACCAGAGATCAAGTCAAGTCCTGTCCAGTAAGCATCTTACCCTCTGTCCACCTTGCTAGGATTATTTCATTCTTTGCTAAGCCTGTATACCAGGAAATTACTGCATCTGTACCATTTGCCTCCAAAACGAAATTATATAAAGAATTGTAAATAGTTTACTGCCTCAGTAAAAAGATAATGATCAACTGGATCTGCTGTGCCTCCGTTATTCCTACTGTAAATTGGTTGTGCCACCATCAACGGCACTGGCATCATGAACTTTAGGGATCTCGCCACAGGCACGCTAATAGCTAACATCGAGGGCACCTCGCACAACACCTGGCCTGTGTCCCTTCATCCAGAGAGTGCCCCAGAGGACCAACGTGCCGACCTCTCCATCACTGACTGCACGCCTGCCCAAGGACTTTATAACTGTGAGTACAAATCTCATCCCTTCCTGCCTATGTCCGTGGCCTCACAGGTCACTTACCCTGAGGACTGGCTTACTGCATAAACAGCAAACTAAGCTGTAAAAACCAGTGTCAGGCAGCTGCTTCCAAGGCCAATAAGATAATGGGTTGCATCAAAAGGGGCATAGATGGCCGTGATAAGAACATAGTCCTACCTCTTTACAAATCACTAGTCAGACCACACATGGAGTACTGTGTACAGTTCTGGGCTCCTGTGAACAAAGTAGACATAGCAGAGCTGGAGAGGGTTCAGAGGAGGGCAACTAAAGTAATAACTGGAATGGGGCCACTACAGTACCCTGAAAGGTTATCAAAATTAGGGTTATTCACTTTAGAAAAAGACGACTGAGGGGAGATCTAATAACTATGTATAAATATATCAGGGGTACAGAGATCTCTCCCATCATCTATTTATCCCCAGGACTGTGACTGTGATGAGGGGACATCCTCTGCGTCTAGAGAAAAGAAGGTTTGTACACAAACGTAGAAGATGATTCTTCACGGTAAGAGCAGTGAAGCTATAGAACTCTTTGCCTGAGGAGGTGGTGATGGTGAGTACAATAAAGGAATTCAAGAGGGGTTTGGATGTATTTCTGGAGTATAATTATATTATAGGTTATAGCTACTAGAGAGGGGTCGTTGATCCAGGGAGTTATTCTGATTGCCCGATTGTAGTCGAGAAGGATTTTTTTCCCCCCTTAAGTGGGGAAAATTGGCTTCTGCCTCACAGGTTTTTTTTGCCTTCCTCTGGATTAACTTGTAGGAAATAGGCCGAACTGGATGGACAAATGTCTTTTTTCGGTCTTATATACTATGTTAATGCGTGTGTGGGTCATCTGCCTCATCTTCTTCATCTCCCTCTTGCTCTTCCGGCTGCTCCTGCTCCTCCTCTACTGTCACCTGTGTAGAAAAACCACCCATTTCGCTACACATTTCTTGTGCTCCAATGTCCTCCTCCTCATGATTTACCAGCATCTTTTCCAGGATATGAATCAGTGGAATGACGCTGTTCATCCCGTAGTCCTGGCGACAAATAACGTAGCATCCTCAAAGGGCCTGAGCAAACGACAGGTGTCACTGGCTAACATTGAAGTTTCACAGGGGAGTACCTCTGTCCGCTTGTATCATGAAGAAATCATTAATGACCTTTCTCTGTTCCTACAGTCGGTCCAAAATATGGAGGGTGGGATTCCATTGGGTTGAAACGTCGCATATCAGCCTAGGTTGGTGGGACGCTGTTCTGCCACTGTAGCTCAAGGAGGGTGTACTTGGCAGTGTACGAATGGCTGAAGTGCATGCAAAGTTTCCTGGCCATTTTTAGGATGTCTTGCAGAAGGTTGGAAGACTTCAGGAAATGTTTGATAACCAGATTGAACACGTGCATCATGCAGGACGCATGGCTCAGGCCTCCTTTACGCAGCCTCGAGACCATGTTCTTCTGATTGTCGGTCACCATGGTTCCGATTTTGAGTTGTCGCGGAGAAAGCCAGGATTAGATTTCTTGATAAAGGATGTGGAGCAGTTCCTCCTCGATGCAGAACAGCGTGACACCGCCGTGCCCTGCACATGTGGTATGCTGGAGGAGCACTGTGAATTGTCCCTGCAGTGGAGGCTGAGGAGGCAGAGGCGGACATTGTCGCAGGACCAACAGTGTGACAACGTGGAGGCGAAAGCTGCGTTACATGATCAAGTTGCTGGTATAGCTGTGCAGGAACCACATTCACCCAGTGGGCCGTAAAGGACATGTATTATCCTTGACCATAGTTACAGCGCCACACGTCGGCTCTGCCATGCACTTTGGCAGACACCGACAGGCTCAACGACTGGCCCACCTTTTGTTCTACATGTGTGTGCAGGGCTGGTACTGCCTTTTTGGAAAAGAAATGACGGCTTGGGACTTTCCACCTCGGCTCGGCACAAGCCATCAGTTCTTTGAAAGGTGCAGAGTCCACCACTTGGTAAGGGAAGGACTGCAGTACCACCAACTTGGCAACTTCAGCTTCTGCTGCGTTGGATGAGTGCACACATACTGTTGTCTCTGGGCAATTGCTTCGGTGATCGATTGCTGACTGAATGACTGACTAGGAGGAGGGGGAGCAGGAGCATCAGGACCAGCAGATGATGGGAAGGACAGACAGCTTCCTCCGGCTGAGGTGGTGAAGCCTTGACTTCCCGAAAGTGCATCCCACTGGGTGATGCAGGGGTTGCACCCTGGCACGCTACACCTTCTGCCCACAGATTCGACAAATGGCCCCGTTCACCTCCCCCGGAGGCTTAACAAAAACTGCCACACCGCCAAGTAGGTGATTTTACCCCAACACTCCGCACTGACTGACTGCTACCTCCACTGCCTCCATGAACCCCTGCACCACTACTTCCCAGGCTGGTAGGCTCCTGCAAAGCGTGTGGTCTACCCCGGGCATGTTTTGTTCCTGATCTCCCACTGCTGCCATCTTGCTGACTCCCGGCCACGCTCCCGACTTGCTGGCTCTGCCACTGCCTGACGCGCAAGCTGCCACCCTCTTCTCCCGATGATGATGAAGCCCTTCGTCACCCGGCTCCCAAATGCGATGAGCTACATCATCATCGAGTACTGTCTACACATGGCTCATGTCCCCCTCAGTGGTATCTGTGCCAGGAGCCTGACCGCTCACAACACCAGCTCCCACGCCACTCTCCTAATTACTACTTGCCCGCCTACCGGTGGAAGCGGCAGGTGTCTCCTCCAGATTTCGGCTGGGCAGTAGCTGCTGACTGTCCTCTAGTAGCTCGTACTAGCTGTATAGTGTAGCTGAGCCCACAGGATATAGTACTTCTCTGGCTGAGGGAACAGAAAAGGACAGAGGCAGGTTGAGGACAGTTGAGGGCACAGGGCCTGCTCCCGGGCTATGCCAACTAAGGGATGTGTCTGTCGAACCCACCGACTCTTGGCTGGGGGTGTCTAATGTCACTTGCGATGAAGTCGAATATCTAGTCAACCATTCAAGAACCGTTGGGTTGCTGGTCAAGACACGGCCGCTAGCTGACACTGGGAGCTCAGACCTTTCGAAGTGACCCCTGCTGCCATGCCCCCTTACTCAGCTGTGACCTATGCATGCACCAGAAACATTTAGGCCCGTGCCCCTCCCCTCAGCAGGGTCTGTCACTTCTCTGTTGCACATACTGTAAGATCAAATAAGTAAACAAAAAGGAAATTAATACATGTCAAAAAGGGCTATTTTTTTCTCACTTCACCACCACACAACGGCTAATAAGCCATCCCACACACACACACACACACACACTAATACATGCCAAAAAGAGTTAGTATAAAAGTAAAAGTCAAGCACTTACCATCTGGTATATTGTATTTATTGGTTCTACTTGTAAGAATATGCTAAAAATATATGGTAAAATAGGTAGTGAAGCCGTATATATTGTAGAGCCTTATATTATAAAAGCCGTATATTCCTATATGCATATACTTCCCATTAGCGACGGGTCTTGGTAAGTCTTAAACAAAACGTGGACAAAATATAAACCTAGGTGAAGTCAATATTGAACATGTATCAAAAATATATCTTAAAATTGTATACACACGTAAAATGCTGTCTAAACAGTGATGTGCATTACTTTGAAATACTGTATAATATATGTGCAAAAGAGTCCCAATTTTGTAACAAAAAGTCCCAAGTAAAATACTGTGAGTATTATGACTTGCAAGTCCTATGTATGCATGTATAGGAAAGTGCACAAAGTTTGGTATTCACAGTTTTTCCTTGCTGCAGGTAGGTAATATCAGTTTGTATTCAGGCTGCGTCATCTACGGCCTCTTACCTTCCCCTTGGTTAGGTTATAGTCGGCTTCTAGCAGGTCCGATGAATGCAGCGTCGTGCAGGGTTCTGGCGTCTCATATGACTCAACAGGTCGGATACATCATGTTGTCCGGTACGTGACGCTTGCACAGTTCGTCAGCTGATGTAGTTCCTATGCTACGATTGGAGGTATGGATTCTTTAGCGACTTGTTCGTCATCTAATTTGCGATATAAGTTTTAAATATTATCGCGTCTCCTCGAGCATAGTTTTAGAGTGGGTAGATCTCTTTGACACAACGGGCCAGACGCGTTTCGAGGTCACAACCTCTTCTTCAGCTGTTAAGCCACGAAACGCGTCTGACCCGTTGTGTCAAAGAGATCTATCCACTCTAAAACTATGCTCGAGGAGATGCGATAATATTTAAAACTTATATCGCAAATTAGATGACGAAAAAGTCACTAAAGAATCCATACCTCCAATCGTAGCATAGGAACTACGTCAGCTGACGAACTGTGCAAGCGTCACGTACCGGACCACATGGGGTATCCGACCTGTTGAGTCACGTGAGACGCCAGAACCCTGCACGACTCTGCATTCAGCGGACCTGTTAGAAGCCGACTATAACCTAACCAAGGGGAAGGTAAGAGACCGTAGATGAGGGGGACGCCCCAGACACGCGCCTGAATACAAACTGATATTACCTACCTGCAGCAAGAAAAAACTGGGAATACCAAACTTTGTGCACTTTCCTATACATGCATACATAGGACTTTCAAGTCATAATACTCACAGTATTCTACTTGGGACTTTTTGTTACGAAATTGGGACTCTTTTGCACATATATTATACAGTGTTTCAAAGTAATGCACATCACTGTTTAGACACCATTTTACGTGTGAATACAATTTTAAGATATATTTTTGATACATGTTCATTATTGACTTTACCTAGGTTTATATTTTGTCCACGTTTTGTTTAAGACTTACCAAGACCTGTCGCTAATGGGAAGTATATGCATATAGGAATATACGGCTCTTATAATATAAGGCTCTACAATATATACGGCTTCACTACCTATTTTACCATATATTTTATTATATTTTTAGCATATTCTTACAAGTAGAACCAATAAATACAATATACCAGATGGTGAGTGCTTGACTTTTACTTTTATACTAACTCACACATTTTTGGATGATTAGGTGAATCATCCCAAAAGCTCAGCACCCCTACCGCAGACCTAGTTAGAGGTGAGCCACAGTATATCTGCTACACATGGCAAAAAGAGCTTCAATTTTCTCACTTCACCACACAATGGCTAATAAGCCCTCCCCCCCCCCCCATGATACACGCCAAAAAAAAGGCTTTAGTACATATAACTGTGGCCATGAACGACTTTTGCCACTAATACACGCCAAAAAGGGTTGTAATTTTCTTACTTCACCACACAACAGCTAATAAGCTACATTTTCAATAAAGTTCGGGTTCGGGTCCGTTGTTCGGCGATTTCTTCCCGCTTTCTGAAGGGCTGCACAGCAGCCAATCAGCTAGCGTTTTACTTCTTGCCCTAAGAAGCCATCATAGCCATGCCAACTAATGGCATGGCTGTGATTGGCCAAGTGCCGCATGTGACCCAGCCTCTATTTAAGCTAGAGTCACGTAGCGCCGCACTTCACACTGCTCTGATTAGTGTAGGAAGAGGACACAGCTTCTGTGAGGGCGAGATTAGGCAGGGAAAAGTCAGCAACAGCACCTAATGAACTGATCGATCAATAGCTGTGAATGATTCAACTTCTGCTAGTTAATTGCTCATTGTTTTTTAGGCTGCACAGAGCGTTTTTCTGTCACTTTTTTCTGGGGTGATCGGCAGCCATTTTGTGACTTGTGGAGCACCAGCACAAGCTGCCACCAAGTCCATCAATCCATCAATACTAGTATTTTTTTTTGCTATATCCTACATCAGGGGCTTGGCTGTGCTTATTGTCACCCCTAGAAACTCAGGATAGCAATTTCTATATTTTATTAAGGGGTTAAATACAATTGCCAAAATACCAATCCCCAAAATCTGGTGTCCCAGCACTGGCTGGCAAAGTATAATAGTGTCCGCCAAAACATATATTTTGTTCTGGGGTGAAATTCAATTGCCAAAATAGCAATACCCTGAATCTGGTGTCCCAGCACTGGCTGGCAAAATAAAATAGTGTCTGTGAGGTATGAGGGATATGGATTATGGTTTTCCATGGCAGCCATGTTTCCTGAATTTACCTCATGTCAACCCCAGGCCTATAAGGTCTCTCCCTACATTCAAAACCAGACCACAGCCATAAACTCCTTAGTTCCTGGCCTCTGACCTAGAGGTGACAACGGTCGGTGGCCTCCAGGACACTTTATATAAACAGACTCAGGTAGTGAACCACTTGAAAGAGGTTTATTACTTTACGATAGGAGCAAGCTGAGTGCATCCCGGAGGGAGGGGGGCGAGCAGCTCTCCCTGTCACCAGAAGAATCCAAAAATCATATTCTGGTCATAACTCGAATATACCGCTCAATAGAGGTTGTTGACCTATGCCATTGTAACAGTCAAGAAATGTTGGTTAGGCTCATATCAAGAACCACCCACTTGTGATAACCCTGGATCAGGAAATCGGTTCTCCTGATTGGGGCCACGTGGACACCCCATGTTTGGTACCTCTGTGACCCCAACCCTGAGAGCTGAAAAATGAGCCCACAATCATCGGACGGGCGTTCTCCTGTGCCGAGTTATGGGCAGAAATCAATTTCAGACCAGATTTCAGTGGGACTGACAGGTCATAAACCTCACAGCCCACCCATGTGTCCCGCCTTACAGGTCGGCTTACAGACTGCCTGGACCAGTCCTCATAAATTGGACAGAGCAGATTGTACTGTGTTCCCCATTTTGAGGTCAATCTGATTGAATGAGGATCCGTGTTTCCGTCTTGCCTCAGGACCTGATAGCTGCAGTCTCTGTGTGAGTAACGTAGCGTCAGTCTTCATTTATCCCTTTTATTTTAAAACTGTTCTCTGTATATATCTGTATGCTTCTGTTTTTAGTAATATCTTTATGTTTATTAAAACCTTTTCTTAACCCAGCACGGGCAATATTTTTGAGGCAATTAGAGTTCCTAATTTTCAGCTACCTGTTTGCTTTAAATGCCAATCTTTCTCTGAAGGTGACTGTGGATGTCTGATTGTAAGTCTGTGACCATAGCTTCTGTGTGAAGTGTGGATAGTGGGGTATCCTCTGTGTACATGCTGAGACTCTGTGTGCGGTCTCAGTACCAGGTATATAATAGACCGAGGTGTGTGGGGTAATTGATCCCACGGACAAGGTGAGGACAGCAGCCTCTTAGAGGAGAGGTCTGCGTCTGGGTTGTAGGTTTCCCTTGAAGGCCCTGTGTGTGTGGCAGGAGGGATTCTGTGTCCGCCAAGTCCCACCAAGTCTGGTCTGGCAGATCGGGTTGGTTAGATCAGATTGGTGGGGGTTTGCTGTGTGAATGAGTGTGTGGGCTGGTAGGTGGGAGAGGAGTTCTTCCAAGCCTAGGCCCCTGTAAAGTTCCTTCATTTCTAAAAGGAACCGGTCACAATTTGATCTCCTGTGCAATCTGGTGGATTGTAAGAAGCAGGGTGATCAAATTGGACAGTGTGTAGTGTCAGAACTTGTCCCGATTGATTGCTGGCATCTGATCCCGGTCTGATCAGGTACTGCGGTCTGGGAGCTCGGGCGGGTTCGTGACAGATTGGTGGCAGCGTGTGGGATTTCATTTAAAGCATTAGTGCCGGGTTTAAGCAATTAAACCTTCCACTAACAGCTGGCAGTGCGGTGCCAGTGTACAGGTGAGCTGACCGTGCTGCAGAACATACACATACAGAACAGTTCCCCCCTCTTGTTTTTCTTTTCTATCTTTTATTTGGTGAAGTGCAGCATCATGTCTGCCTCATACCAGAAGATGACGAAGGAAGCGCTAGTCAGTCTCTGTCAGCTCAGAGGGATTGATGGTTCAGACCGGACAAAGGACTTCCTCGTACGTGCGCTGCAGGCGGATGATGAAGGGAGGACAGGCATGACAACCGGGTCAGATGGCAGTCCTCCCCAGCTGCTCCGTGAGGTAAACCCAAGGCCTGCCTCTCCTGCTGGTGAGATCTCTGAGCAGAGTACCACCTCAGAAGGACTGCCCTCATCCCTACAGGCTGCGCTGGCCTGCCTAGGGGACTCTGATGCCAACATTCGTTTTCAACTCATCCTGGAGTACCAGAGGGCCGCTGAGCGCCAAGCTGAGCGCCAAGCTGAGAGGGAAGCCGCAGAGCGCCAAGCTGAGAGGGAAGCCGCCGAGCGCCAAGCTGAGAGGGAAGCCGCAGAGCGCCAGCTGACGCTGGAATTGGCACGGCTCGACCGGGTCTTGCATCACCTGTCCCCACAGACACCAGAGAGGTACGTCAACCTATGCCGTCTTTTGACAAGTTCCCTGTGATGGACGAGAGGTCAGGGGTTGATGGATTCTTCAGGAGCTTTGAAAAGATGTGTCGCCAGTATCAGCTCCCCGAAACCCAGTGGGCAAAATATCTCACTCCAGGCCTGAGAGGGAAGGCACTGGATGTTTTTGCTGACCTGCCTATGGACTGTGATGGGGACTATGCTAAAATCAAGGCGGCCATCATCAAAAGCTACAACCTCACCCCTGACATGTACCGAAAACGGTTCAGGACTCTGCAGCGTGGCCCCACTGACAGCTATACCGATGTCCTGGGTAGCCTGAGATATGCCTTTAACCAGTGGATCAAGGGTCTGGACATTAATACCTTCGAGGGTCTTGCTGACCTCACCATCCAGGACCAGCTACTTCACATATGCCCCCTGAAGTCAAGCAATTTGTCCTAACGCGACTGCCCAAAACAGCAGAAGAAACTGCAGAGCTTGCTGACCTATATGTGACCAGCAGGGTGCCCGACCACCGCAAACCGAGTCCTAGCTGGAAGAGCCCCAAGCCCAGCATTCCTCCCCTTTTGTTGCCAACCGAATGCCCGCTGGGGCAAACACCCACCACTCTGGAGGGAAACCCGCAACCGCAGATGTCCGGGCGCTGCTATGTGTGCAACAAGACCGGCCATATCAGCCTTACCTGCCCAGACAAGAAGAAATCCGGGCCGCCGGAAAACCCTCTGGTGTGTACTGCGTGGCCACACAGCCAAGTTCCAATGCTGATAACCTGCAACCTGTTAAAATCGGAGAAAAGGTTACCGTTGGTCTGCGGGATACCGGCGCACAGCTGACCCTCGTGCGTCCCGAGCTGGTGGACCCCCAAGACATCCTTCCCGGAAAGACCATAACTGTGAAAGGGATTGGGGAGTTAGCCCTACTGTCCCCATGGCTCGTGTGTACCTAGACTGGGGTGCAGGGTGCGGCCTGAGAGAAGTGGGGTTGTCAGACTCCATTCCGACTAACGTGCTGCTGGGCACTGACTTGGGCCGCATGACTTCCCAGTATGAACCTGCTTCTACCCCCTCCGACCCTGTCTCGCCCCCTGCCTGTGAACCAGGGACCCTTAGAAGAGGACTTTGGGCAAGGACTGGGAGTAAAACATTGTGTCTTGCCTAATCATGTTTTTTCCACAGAGGGGAACGCCGGGCAGACACCTGTCTGTCCCCCACCGGCTTCCCATATGAATAATGAGTGTGATGTATTTGCATTAAGAGGTTCCCGTGACGAGGCACCCCGTACCCTCCATAGCAGTTGTGACTCGACAGCAGAGTGCCCAGAATGCTGCTGAGGAGGATGCGGGGGACTTGATTGCACAGGGGAGCATCTGGGTGACACAGCTTTCCCACATCCTTTCCCTGAAATTACCTGGGCGGTGCAGCAGGCACCTGCCGCGAACTTGGAGTTCGAGGAGGCCCTGTCTACAGATGCCACTTTGGAAGATCTAAGGGCCTCTGCAGCCAGGCCCCCTGGAGAGTCTGACAAAGTAAAGGTTTACTGGGAACAGGGAAGTTATATAGAGAGACAGTTTCCCTGACCCCAGCCAATCACAGGTTACTGAGAGGGTGTTGATTGTACCCCAAAAGTACCGGGCTCAGCTACTCAGAGTAGCTCATGAAGTCCCCTGGTCTGGGCATTTGGGAGTACAGAAAACCAAGGCCAGGCTGGCCTACCGGTTCTATTGGCCTAACATGGGAACGGACATTGCCAACTACTGTCGTTCCTGTGTTACTTGCCAACGAGTCGGAAAATGTGGGGATGTAAGTAAGGCTCCGCTGATCCCTCTGCCCATCATCGATGAGCCCTTCCAGAGGGTGGCAGTGGATATCATCGGACCCTTGGCCATTCCCAGCTCTTCTGGCAAACGGTTTATACTCACTGTGGTAGATTATGCCACCCGATACCCAGAGGCTGTTGCTTTGTCTTCCATTCGTGCAGACAAAGTGGCAGATGCTCTGTTAGGTATATTTTCTCGTGTAGGTTTCCCACAGGAGATGCTCACTGATCATGGTGGACAATTCATGTCCAACTTGATGCAGTGCTTGTGCAAGAAAATGCAGGTGGAGCATATCGTTGCCAGCCCCTACCATCCGCAAACAAATGGCCTCTGTGAACGCTTTAACGGCACCCTAAAGCAGATGCTTAAGATGTTTGTGGAGACCCAAGGCCGGGACTGGGAACGCTATCTCCCTTACCTGTTGTTCGCATACCGGGAGGTACCCCAGGCATCCACAGGCTTCTCCCCTTTGAGCTTCTGTATGGGAGACGGGTCCGTGGACCCCTGGATCTCATTCGTGAGGCCTGGGAGGGAGAGACTGGGGGCCGGGATCTCCGTGGTGGATTATGTGTTAAACCTCCGTGAGAAAATGGAGACTCTGGTTGGTCAGGTCCGGGAGAATCTTACCAAGGCCCAGGCCAACCAGAAAAGATGGTATGACCGGCATGCCCGACAGAGAGCTTATGAAATTGGGCAGAAGGTGTGGGCCCTGGTACCCATGCTCCAGAATAAACTCCAGGCAGCCTGGGAAGGGCCATATACCGTTACAAAAGGGTTAATGAAGTGACCTATGTAGTAGCCTTGGATGATGGGGGAAAGAGAGAGAGGACCTTTCATGTCAATATGCTTAAAGCCCACCAGGACAGGGCTACATGGGCCCTGCCAGTGTGTAGCCTACCTGAGAATGGAGAAGAGGACCTCCTGGTTGATCTGCTGGCAGTCAGCAAGGACTGTATATCTATGCAAGCGTTACAAATTAACCCGCAGCTCACGGGGGAGCAACAAAGTAAACTTGCAGCAGTCCTTTCTGGGCAGCAGGATCTTTTACCGGGAAACCAGGTAGGACCCACTTGGCAGAGCACCAGGTAGATACCGGCAGTCACCGTCCGATCCGGCAGTCGGCCTACCGGGTTACCCTGGAGGTTCTAGAGAATATGAAGCGAGAGGTGGGGAGATGCTAGACTTAAAGATAATCCAAAAATCCCACAGTGCCTGGACTGCTCCTGTCGTCCTTGTCCCAAAAAAGGACCGGACAACCCGATTCTGTGTGGATTATCGGAAGCTAAATGCTGTGACGGTCTTTGATGCCTATCCCATGCCCAGGATCGATGAACTGTTAGACAAACTGGCAGCAGCCCAGTTCATAACAGTCATGGATCTGAGTAGAGGATACTGGCAGATACCCCTGACCCCGGAAGCTCGTGAAAGGTCGGCCTTCATCACTCCCTTTGGGCTTTTTGAGTTTTTAGTGATGCCCTTTGGCATGAAAAATGCCCCAGCCACCTTTCAGCGAGTGGTGAATGACTTGCTGGGGGGGTTGGAACATTGTGCGGTGGCTTATCTCGATGACATCGCTATCTTCAGCAACACGTGGGAGGAGCATCTCACCCACCTGTCACAGGTCCTCGAGAAAATCCGCTTCGCAGGGCTGACTATCAAACCTGAAAAGTGCCAGGTGGGCATGACTGAAGTCCACTACCTGGGACACCTGGTCGGTGGAGGCACCATTAAACCTGAGACTGGCAAGGTGGAAGCTATTACTACCTGGCCCACCCCGCAGACCAAGAAGCAAATAATGTCTTTTCTGGGTACTTGCGGGTATTACCGGAAATTTGTGCCGAATTACAGTGCCTTGGCAAAACCCCTGACAGACCTCACTAAGAAAAAACTCCCCAAAATGGTCACCTGGACCCCTGACTGTGAGACGTCTTTCAAGGCCTTGAAACACGCTCTCTCCCACTCTCCTGTTCTTCAGGCCCCTGACTTCACCCGCAGGTTTGTGGTACAAACGGATGCCTCTACCTATGGCCTAGGAGCTGTCCTCAGCCAGGTGGACCTGGCTGGGGAGGAGCACCCGGTTCTGTACCTTAGCCGAAAGTTGCTGCCCGGGAGGTGGCATATGCCACCATCGAGAAGGAGTGTCTTGCCATAGTTTGGGCTCTCAAGAAACTAGAGCCATACCTCTATGGGCGCAACTTTACGGTGATCACAGACCATAACCCCTTGAGCTGGCTGAACCGTGTAGCCGGTGACAATGGAAAACTGCTGCGATGGAGTCTGGCTCTGCAGCAGTACGATTTCACCATCCAGCACAAGAAGGGGAGTGACCATGGGAATGCGGATGGACTGTCCCGGGCTGCTGAACCCACAGTGACAGGTGCCATGGAGAATGACCTGTGAGTCATCCTCCCCAGGCACCTTCTAAAAGGGGAGGTGTGAGGTATGAGGGATATGGATTATGGTTTTCCATGGCAGCCATGTTTCCTGAATTTACCTCATGTCAACCCCAGGCCTATAAGGTCTCTCCCTACATTCAAAACCAGACCACAGCCATAAACTCCTTAGTTCCTGGCCTCTGACCTAGAGGTGACAACGGTCGGTGGCCTCCAGGACACTTTATATAAACAGACTCAGGTAGTGAACCACTTGAAAGAGGTTTATTACTTTACGATAGGAGCAAGCTGAGTGCATCCCGGAGGGAGGGGGCGAGCAGCTCTCCCTGTCACCAGAAGAATCCAAAAATCATATTCTGGTCATAACTCGAATATACCGCTCAATAGAGGTTGTTGACCTATGCCATTGTAACAGTCAAGAAATGTTGGTTAGGCTCATATCAAGAACCACCCACTTGTGATAACCCTGGATCAGGAAATCGGTTCTCCTGATTGGGGCCACGTGGACACCCCATGTTTGGTACCTCTGTGACCCCAACCCTGAGAGCTGAAAAATGAGCCCACAATCATCGGACGGGCGTTCTCCTGTGCCGAGTTATGGGCAGAAATCAATTTCAGACCAGATTTCAGTGGGACTGACAGGTCATAAACCTCACAGCCCACCCATGTGTCCCGCCTTACAGGTCGGCTTACAGACTGCCTGGACCAGTCCTCATAAATTGGACAGAGCAGATTGTACTGTGTTCCCCATTTTGAGGTCAATCTGATTGAATGAGGATCCGTGTTTCCGTCTTGCCTCAGGACCTGATAGCTGCAGTCTCTGTGTGAGTAACGTAAGCGTCAGTCTTCATTTATCCCTTTTATTTTAAAACTGTTCTCTGTATATATCTGTATGCTTCTGTTTTTAGTAATATCTTTATGTTTATTAAAACCTTTTCTTAACCCAGCACGGGCAATATTTTTGAGGCAATTAGAGTTCCTAATTTTCAGCTACCTGTTTGCTTTAAATGCCAATCTTTCTCTGAAGGTGACTGTGGATGTCTGATTGTAAGTCTGTGACCATAGCTTCTGTGTGAAGTGTGGATAGTGGGGTATCCTCTGTGTACATGCTGAGACTCTGTGTGCGGTCTCAGTACCAGGTATATAATAGACCGAGGTGTGTGGGGTAATTGATCCCACGGACAAGGTGAGGACAGCAGCCTCTTAGAGGAGAGGTCTGCGTCTGGGTTGTAGGTTTCCCTTGAAGGCCCTGTGTGTGTGGCAGGAGGGATTCTGTGTCCGCCAAGTCCCACCAAGTCTGGTCTGGCAGATCGGGTTGGTTAGATCAGATTGGTGGGGGTTTGCTGTGTGAATGAGTGTGTGGGCTGGTAGGTGGGAGAGGAGTTCTTCCAAGCCTAGGCCCCTGTAAAGTTCCTTCATTTCTAAAAAGGAACCGGTCACAATTTGATCTCCTGTGCAATCTGGTGGATTGTAAGAAGCAGGGTGATCAAATTGGACAGTGTGTAGTGTCAGAACTTGTCCCGATTGATTGCTGGCATCTGATCCCGGTCTGATCAGGTACTGCGGTCTGGGAGCTCGGGGCGGGTTCGTGACAGTGTCCGCCAAAACATATATTTTGTTCTGGGGTAAAATTCACTTGCCAAAATAGCAAAACCCTGAATCTGGTGTCCCAGCTGTTGCAGGCCTAGTTTAAATCTGTCCGTAACAGGGTATATTTTGTTCTGGGGTGAAATTCCATTACCAAAATAGCAATACCCTGAATCTGGTGTCCCAGCACTGGCTGGCAAAATATAATAGTGTCCGCCAAAACATATATTTTGTTCTGGGGTGAAATTCAATTGCCAAAATAGCAATACCCTGAATCTGATGTCCCAGCACTGGCTGGCAAAGTATAATAGTGTCCGCCAAAACATATATTTTGTTCTGGGGTAAAATTCAATTGCCAAAATAGCAATACCCTGAATCTGGTGTCCCAGCACTGGCTGGCAAAGTATAATAGCGTCCGCCAAAATATATATTTTGTTCTGGGGTGGAATTCAATTGCCAAAATAGCAATACCCTGAATCTGGTGTTCCAGCATTTGCAGGCCTAGTTTAAATCTGTCTGTAACAGGGTATATTTTGTTCTGGGGTGAAATTCACTTGCCAAAATAGCAATACTCTGAATCTGGTGTCCCAGCACTGGCTGGCAAAGTATAATAGTGTCCGCCAAAACATATATTTTGTTCTGGGGTGAAATTCAATTGCCAAAATAGCAATACCCTGAATCTGGTGTTCCAGCACTGGCTGGCAAAGTATAATAGTGTCCGCCAGGGGCGGACTGAACGGTCGGGCACGGTCCGAGGGCCCGGCGTTGCGAACACAAGATAATTTATTCACTGCACTGATCGCTGTAGAGGGAATCCCGGTCTGAGCTCTGACTCCATATATGGAGTCAGTGCTATGAACATGAAGGGGGTATCCCCAATCTAATTTAGCTACTATTTCTGAAAAGTTGCAACCAGGATTCGAACTCACAACCTTTCATATCAGAGGCAAGAACACTATACACTGAGCTATGGAGCTCAATGGTAAACTGTATTAGAAAAACCTCATAGTAGTTTATCAAGTATTAGGTATTCCTATACAGCAGAGTGATACATGATACACTATACAGCCGAAGTATAAATTACATATTTCTTTTTCAGTAATTGTAAAAGAAATGTATGACACAAAATACAGTAAAAATAAATGTGTAATTACTACATTTATATATAGTAATTACACATTTATTTTTTTATTTAGTTATACTTCTGCTATATAGGAATACCTAATACATGATACACTACTAAGAGTTTTTTCCAATATAATTTATCATTGAGCTTCATAGCTCAGTGGTTAGGGTTTTTGCCTCTGATGTGAATGGTTGTGAGTTCTAGTCCTGGTGGCAACCTTTTAGAAATAGAGGCTAAATTATGCATTCATGTACATCAGAAGTATGATAATATATATAAATTTATTATATATGGGAAACTATTACTGAGATTTTTAGCCATAATAGTAGTATAGCAGGTTAATATGAAGCTCTGATGGGGGATGTATGGTTGCCACTGATGGGGAGGATGTGTGGAGGGAGGACACTGATGGGGGTATGTGTGGAGGACACTGATCGGGGTATGTGTGGAGGACACTGATTGGGGGGGTTGTGTGGATGACACTGATGACGTATGTGTGCAGGACACTGATGGGGGTATGTGTGGAGGACACTGATGGGGGTGTGTGTGAGGACACTGATGGGGGTATGTGTGGAGGACACTGATGGGGGTTGTGTGGAGGACACTGATGGGGGTTGTGTGGATGACACTGATGAGGTATGTGCAGGACACTGATGGGGGTATGTGTGGAGGACACTGATGGGGGGTATGTGTGGAGGACACTGATGGGGGGGTTGTTTGGATGAGACTGATGAGGTATGTGTGCAGGACACTGATGGGGGTATGTGTGGAGGACACTGATGGGGGATGTGTGGAGCACACTGATGGGGGTGTGTGTGGAGTACACTAATGGGGGGATGTGTGGATGTGTGGATGACACTTAGGGGGATGTGTGGAGGACACTGATGGGGGATGTATGGAGGACACTGATGGGGGATGAGTGGATGACACTGATGGGGGATCTAGGGAGGGGTGTGGGGATGTTGGGATGGGAGGTACTGGAGGGGTGTTTGGGTGGAAGCTCTGAAAGGGGTAGGAGGTCCGATAGGTATGTGGGGGTGGGGGTGGGAGATCCGGAAGGGGGGGCCCATAAAAAAATTTAGCTATGGGGGGGGGGGCATAACATTTTTTGCTGTGGGGCCCAGTCATTTCTAGCTACGCCCCTGGGTGACACCACCAGGAGATGAGAGATGAGCACTTGCATTATGGAAGCACTCATCTCTCTACATTCATCTGTATCGCGATACAGATGAACACTGCAGCAGGGGAGGGAGAGGCATCTCTCTTCCCTGAGGGTTCTCAGTCTGCCCCTGGTGTCCGCCAAAACATATATTTTGTTCTGGGGTGAAATTCAATTGCCAAAATAGCAATACCCTGAATCTGGTGTCCCAGCACTGGCTGGCAAAGTATAATAGTGTCTGCCAAAACATATATTTTGTTCTGGGGTGAAATTCAATTTCCAAAATAGCAATACCCTGAATCTGGTGTTCCAGCAGTTGCAGTCCTAGTTTAAATCTGTCCGCAACAGGGTATATTTTGTTCTGGGGTGAAATTCAATTGCCAAAATAGCAATACCCTGAATCTGGTGTCCCAGCAGTTGCAGGCCTAGTTTAAATTTGACCGTAACAGGGTATATTTTGTTCTGGGGTCAAATTCAATTGCCAAAATAGCAATACCCTGAATCTGGTGTCCCAGCACTGGCTGGCAAAGTATAATAGTGTCCGCCAAAACATATATTTTGTTCTGGGGTGAAATTCACTTGCCAATATAGCAATACCATGAATCTGGTGTTCCAACTGTTGCAGGCCAAGTGTTAATCTGTCCGTAAAAGGGTATATTACACTCAAGGTGTATATACAAGTGCTGAGAGGGTCATCCTCAATAACTTCACACGCTACTGTGCATCTCCCATTGTATTTCTGTCGGTTAAAGGGTATATTACACAAAGTGTTAGAATACAATTGCTGAAGGCATAATCCTGCATATTTTTTCACACACTACTGTGCATCTCCAAGTGTAAATCTGTCCATAAAAGGATACCTTTCATCCAGGGCCTAAATACTAGCCCTAAAAGAGATATTCCCCTAAATCAGTGGTTACTGCTGTGCCTGGATTAGTGTAATACGCTACATAAATAAATAGGCAGATAGTGTTAGGTGCCAGTAAAAAAGAAGCCTGAATTTGAAATCAATACATTGGGCCAAACATTTTTTTTTCTTATTGTGGTGCTTGGGGAACGGTAACAATGAGGAAAACATCTAGTAAGGGACGCGGACTCGGTCGTTGTGGTGTTAGTGTACCCTCTGGTGCTGGGAGAGGACGTGGCCATTCTGCTACAGCCACACGTCCTAGTGAACCAACTACCTCAGGTTCCAGTACCCGCCAGAATTTAAAGCGATATTTGGTGGGGCCCAATTCCGTTCTAAGGATGGTAAGGCCTGAGCAGGTACAGGCGCTAGTCAATTGGGTGGCCGACAGTGGATCCAGCACGTTCACAACATTATCTCCCACACAGTGTTCTGCAGAAAGCGCACAGGTGGCGCCTGAAAACAAAGCCCATCAGTCTGTCACATCACCCCCATGCATATCAGGGAAACTGTCTGAGCCTCAAGTTATGCAGCAGTCTCTTATGCTGTTTGAAGACTCTGCTGGCAGGGTTTCCCAAGGGAATTCACCTAGCCCTTCCCCAGTGGTGGAAGACATAGAATGCACTGATGCACAACCACTGATGTTTCCTGATGATGAGGACATGGGAATACCACCTCATCGGAGTCCGCACGTCTCTGATGATGACGAAACACAGGTGCCAACTGCTGCGTCTTTCTGCAGTGTGCAGACCGAACAGGAGATCAGGGAGGAAGACTGTGTGGAAGAGGATGCAGGGGACGATGAGGTCCTAGACCCACATGGAATGAAGGTCGTGCCACTTACTTTCATAGTTCAGAGGAAGAGGCAGTGGTGAGAACGAGCTAACAGCGTAGCAAAAGAGGGAGCAGGGGGCAAAAGCAGAACAGTCACCGCCAAGAGAGTTCGCCTGCTACTGGCCACGGCCACCAGGGACCGAGCACCCCAAAGGCAGCTTCAAGGAGTTCCCTGGCATGGCATTTCTTTAAACAATGTGCTGACGACAAGACCCGAGTGGTTTGCACGCTGTGCCATCAGAGCCTGAATCGAGGCATTAACGTTCTGAACCTTAGCACACCTGCATGACCAGGCATCTACATGCAAAGCATGAACTGCAGTGGAGTAAACACCTTAAAAGCAAGGAACTCACTCTGGCTCCCACCTGCTCCCTCTTCTGCTGCTGCCTCAGCCTCCTCCTCTGCCTCAGGAGGAATGTTGGCACCTGCCACCCACCAAACAGAGGATGTGCCACCGACACAACCACCTGCGTCACCAAGCATCTCCACCATGTCACACGGGAGCGTTCAGCTCTCCATCTCACAAACTTTGGAGAGAAAGCGTAAATTCCCACCTAGCCACCCTCGAGCCTTAGGCCTGAATGCCAGCATTTCTAAACTACTGGACTTTGAAATGCTGTCATTCAGGCTGGTGGACACAGACAGCTTCAAACAGCTGATGTCCATGGCTGTCCCACAGTATGTTGTTTCCAGCCGCCACTACTTCTACCAAGACAGCCGTGCCTTCCCTGCACAACCAAGTATCTGATAAAATCAAGTGTGCACTGCGCAACGCCATCTGTAGCAAGGTCCACCTAACCACATATACGTGGACCAGTAAGCACGGCCAGGGACGCTATATTTCCCTAACTGCACACTGGGTAAATGTAGTGGCGGCTTGGCCCTAGGCGGAGAGTTTCTTGGCGCACGTCATTCCGCCGCCAAGGATTGCAGGGCATCATTCTTTGCCTCCTGTAGCCTCCTTCTCCTCCTACTTGGCTTCCACCTCCTCTGCTTCCACCAGCTCATCCATTCAGCGACACACTTTCACCACCAACTTCAGCACAGCCCGGGGTAAACGTCAGCAGGGCATTCTGAAACTCATATGTTTGGGGGACAGGCCCCACACCGCGCAGGAGTTGTGGCGGGGTATTGAACAACAGACCGACGAGTGGTTTCTGCCGGTGGGCCTCAAGCGATAATGGGCGAAATCTCGTCGCAGCTCTGGGACTAGCCGGTTTGACAAACATTCCTTGCCTGGCGCATGTGTTGAATTTGGTGGTGCAGAAGTTCATTCACAACTACCCCGACATGTCAGAGCTGCTGCATAAAGTGCGGGCTGTCTGTGCACGCTTCCGGCGTTCAAGTCTTGCCGCTGCTCGCCTGTCTGCGCTACAGCGGAACTTCGACCTTTCCGCTCACCGCCTCATATGCGACGTGCCCACCGGGTGGAACTCAACCTTGCACATGCTGGAAAGACTGTGCGAGCAGCAGCAGGCCATAGTGGAGTTTCAGCTGCATCACGCACGCGTCAGTCGCACTGCGGAACAGCACCACTTCACCACCAATGATTGGGCCTCCATGCGAGACCTGTGTGCCCTGTTGCGCTGTTTCGAGTACTCCACCAACATGGCCAGTGGCGATGACACCGTTATCAGCGTTACAATACCACTTTTACGTCTCCTTGAGAAAACGCTTAGGGCGATGATGGAAGAGGGGGTGGCCCAGGAGGAGGAGGAGGATGAGGGTTCATTTTTAGCACTTTCAGGCCAGTCTGTTAGAAGTGGCTCAGAGGGAGGTTTTTTGCAACAGCAGAGGCCAGGTACAAATGTGGCCAGCCAGGGCCCACTACTGGAGGACGAGGAGGATGAGAAGGAGGTGGAGGAGGATGAGGATGAATCAGGTTCACAGCGGGGTGGCACCCGACACAGCTCAGGCCCATCACTGGTGCGTGGCTGGGGGGATACGGAGGACGATGACGATACGCCTCCCACAGAGGACAGCTTGTCCTTACCTCTGGGGAGCCTGGCACACATGAGCGACTACATACTGCAGTGCCTGCGCAACGACAGCAGAGTTGCCCACATTTTAACGTGAGGGGACTACTGGGTTGCCACCCTGCTGGATTCCCGGTACAAAGACAATGTGCCCACCTTACTTCCTGCACTGGAGCGTGATACGAAGATGCGCGAGTACAAGCGCATGCTGGTAGACGCGCTCCTGAGAGCATTCCCAAATGTCACAGAGGAACAGGTGGAAGCCCAAGGTGAAGGCAGAGGAGGAGCAAGAGGTCGCCAACGCAGCTGTGTCACGGCCAGCTCCTCTGAGGGCAGGGTTAGCATGGCAGAAATGTGGAAAAGTTTTGTCTCCACGCCACAGCTAACTGCACCACCACCTGATACGGAACGTGTTTGCAGGAGGCAGCATTTCACTAATATGGTGAGAACAGTACGTCTGCACACCCCTCCACGTACTGACTGATGGTTCGGCCCCATTCAACTTCTGGGTCTCCAAATTGTCCACGTGGCCAGAGTTAGCATTTTATGCCTTAGAGGTGCTGGCCTGTCCGGGGGCCAGCATTTTGTCTTAACGTGTATTCAGCACGGCAGGGGGCGTCATTACTGACAAACGCAGCCGCCTGTCCACAGCCAACGTGGACAAGCTGACGTTCATAAAAATGAACCAGGCATGGATCCCACAGGACCTGTGCCTCCCTTGTGCAGAATAGACATTTATAACTGCCTCCCCCTCAACCATGTATTCTTGTACTCCGGGGCACTTCTTTATTGAATCCTCGTTTTTTTAACTTTACCATGATCTTGCAGTCAACCCAAAGTTGAATGAACCTCTCCTCTGTCTGGGTGCTGGGGCCTAAATAACTGAAAGTGGCCTTCTCCAGTGGTGGGTGATATGACGCCTTATTCCTTGCTGTGGGACCTCTCTCCTCTGTCTGGGTGCAGGGCCCGAAATAACTGAAAGTTGCCTTCTCCAGTGGTGCGTGATATGACGCATGATTCCTTGCTGTGGGACCTGTATCCTCGGTCTGGGTGCTGGGCCGAAATAACTGAAAGTGGCCTTCTCCAGTGGTGGGTGATATGACGCATGATTCCTTGCTGTGGGACCTCTCTCCTCGGTCTGGGTGCTGGGCCGAAATAACTGAAAGTGGCCGTCTTTAGTGGTGGGTGATATGACGCATGATTCCTTGCTGTGAGACCTGTATCCTCGGTCTGGGTGACCTAATGGCTCCCAGTGGTGCTGGGCCGAAATAACTGAAAGTGGCCGTCTTTAGTGGTGGGTGATATGACGCATGATTCCTTGCTGTGAGACCTGTATCCTCGGTCTGGGTGCTGGGCCGAAATAACTAAAAGTGGCCTTCTCCAGTGGTGGGTGATATGACGCATGATTCCTTGCTGTGGGACCTCTCTCCTCTGTCTGGGTGCTGGGGCCTAAATAACTGAAAGTGGCCTTCTCCATTGGTGGGTGATATGACTCATGATTCTCTGCTGTGGGACCTATCTTCTCTGTCTGGGTGCTGGGGCCTAAATAACTGAAAGTGGCCTTCTCCAGTGGTGGGTGATATGACTCCTTATTCCTTGCTGTGGGACCTCTCTCCTCTGTCTGGGTGCTGGGGCCTAAATAACTGAAAGTGGCCTTCTCCAGTGGTGGGTGATATGACGCATGATTCTCTACTGTTGGACATCTCTCCTCTGTCTGGATGCTGGGGCCTAAATAACTGAAAGTGGCCTTCTCCAGTGGTGGGTGATAAGACGCATGATTCTCTGCTGTGGGACCTCTCTCCTCTGTCTGGGTGCTGGTGCCTAAATAACAGAAAGTGGCCTTCTCCAGTGGTGGGTGATATGACGCCTTATTCCTTGCTGTGGGACCTCCCTCCTCTGTCTGGGTGCTGGGGCCTAAATAACTCAAAGTGGCCTTCTCCAGTGGTGGGTGATATGACGCATGATTCCTTGCTGTGGGACCTCTCTCCTCTCTCTGGGTGCTGGGGCCTAAATAACTGAAAGTGGCCTTCTCCAGTGGTGGGTGATATGACTTATGATTCTCTGCTGTGGGACCTATCTCCTCTGTCTGGGTGCTGGGGCCTAAATAACTGAAAGTGGCCTTCTCCAGTGGTGGGGGATATGACTCCTTATTCCTTGCTGTGGGACTTCTCTTCTCTGTCTGGGTGCTGGGGCCTAAATAACTCAAAGTGGCCTTCTCCAGTGGTTGGTGATATGACGCATGATTCCTTGCTGTGGGACCTCTCTCCTTTGTCTGGGTGCTGGTGCCTAAATAACTGAAAGTGGCTTTCTCCAGTGGTGGGTGATATGACGCCTTATTCCTTGCTGTGGGACCTCTCTCCTCTGTCTGGGTGCTGGGGCCTAAATAACTGAAAGTGGCCTTCTCCAGTGGTGGGTGATATGACGCCTTATTCCTTGCTGTGGGACCTCTCTCCTCTGTCTGGGTGCTGGGGCCTAAATAACTGAAAGTGGCCTTCCCCAGTGGTGGGTGATATGACGCATGATTCTCTGCAATGGGACCTCTCTCCAATTGATAATGGTTAATTTTTATTTATTTTATTTTAATTCATTTCCCTATCCACATTTGTTTGCAGGGCATTCACCTACATTTTGCTGCCTTTTGCAGACCTCTAGCCCTTTCCTGGACTATTCTACAGCCTTTTTAGTGCTCAAAAGTTCGGGTCCCCATTGACTTCAATGGGGTTCGGGTTCAGGATGAAGTTCGGGTCGTGTTCAGATCCCGAACCCGAACATTTTCGGGAACTTCGGCCGAACTTCCTGAACCCGAACATCCAGGTGTTCGCTCAACTCTAATGACAAACCTATTACTTTTGTTACTAACTACAGCAGGGACTATTCTAGGATATGTAGAATTATACGGAAACATCTTCCGGTTCTGAATTTCAACGAGGAGTGGAAAAATATAGTCTCTGCAGGGATAAGATGTGTAGCTAAAAGAGCCCCTACGGTGGGACAGAAAATACGTCCAAGCTTATTTGTGGGAAAAAAAAATAAAATATGTACCTGGCCTAGAACCTATGGAATCTATAAATGTGGTAGCAGAAAATGTATCTGCTGTCGATACATGTCCATTTCACAGGAGATTACATCTATGGCTAATGGAAAAAGGCATGTTTTGAAACAATACATTAATTGTGGTACAGACTACGTGGTGTATGTCATAACATGTAATACGTGTAGGCTGCAATACATAGGCTGTACCACTAATAGGTAAGGCTGATTAGCAGCCTGCATTTGTGGGAGGGGCCTGCCTTATTTATTCCCCCCACTCCGGCTCATACCTCCTGCTCCGGCCGCGCGCCCTGCATACGTCTGTTTCCTCCCTCCAGCGGAAGCTCCTCCAGGTTGCCCTGGCAACGGCTCTGGCGTCTCCTCCCGCTCCTCGTGCAGGCTGGGTAAGCTGTCTTGGGGAGCTGCGGTCTGCACGCCCGACATCGCGGACCGCCGGCTCCCCGCATCCCTCTGCCTCTCTATTAGCATGGGTTGTAAGCCCGTGTATCTGCGGCACTACGAGGGGCTTATTCTATGTACTCCACATGCGGTCACTTTCACCCTCTATTGTTTCGGCGGCTCTGCTCCCGCTCCAGCTGCTGCGCCTGGCTGTCCTGCGTGCCGTGCTACATGCATGGTTATTGAGCAGAGTCCAAGGGGCCGGCCTGTGGTGGCCACGCAGGGGGTTTATTCTGCCGGGTAGTACTTGGGTTGCAAGGGGAATAGCTGGCCAGCATAATATTCTTAATTTTGGTTGCCTGTGTTTGTTAGCATCTGCCAACCATCTTGGCTGTGTCGCATTTTTACTTTAAAGCTTGCTTAGGTGTTTGCGGTGTTTTCTTTGTTATTTTTAAAACAGTTGGAATTCAAGGTGGCGTGGCTTTACATCAGTTAGTGGCTGCATCTCTCTGTCATAACCAGGCTTCACGTCATATCTTGTGAAGGGTAACCCAGCCCTGAAAAATAAATCTATATATATGTACTTCAAAAAAAAAAAGTATCACGGGCCAAATGCTGTGGTGTCGTTATTTATTTTTAGGTCTTAATTTATCCAAGTCAACCTGCTCCTCCTCCCGGACTCGCTTTTGGGTTATTTAATTCTGATTATCGATTGTGCCTGTGCGCCCCCCCCATCTGGACCTCCCAGGTATTGCTGGTAATACCGAGTATTAGATTTTAACGCAGGGGGTTCATCAGTCACAGTTCTTTTCAATACCGGTCACGTCATATTCTTCCACTGGTGTCGGTTTTTCTATGGGTCTAGCTTCGCCGGTTCTTCCGGGCTTGCACATCCCGGGTGCTCTGCATTGTTCTGCCGTCTATTTTGTATGTCCCCTGGTCCGCCCAGGTCTGTGTGTCAACTTTCCCGCTCAGGTCCGTGTGTTCCCCGCTCTGCACAAGTCTGTATGCCTCTGGGGTCGCCCAGGTCTGTATGTCTCCTGGTTCACTCTGATCCGTTCGTCTTTTGGTTTACCTCGGTTTGTATGCCTCCTGGTTTGCCCAGGCCTGTATGTCTCATGGTACGTCCGGGTCTATGTGTCTCCTGGATCGCCCAGGTCTATGTGTCTCCTGGATCGCCCAGGGCTATGTGTCTCCTGGATCGCCCAGGCCTATGTGTCTCCTGGATCGCCCAGGGCTATGTGTCTCCTGGATCGCCCAGGCCTATGTGTCTCCTGGATCGCCCAGGTCTATGTGTCTCCTGGATCGCCCAGGTCTATGTGTCTCCTGGATCGCCCAGGTCTATGTGTCTCCTGGATCGCCCAGGTTCATGTGTCTCCTGGATCGCCCAGGTTCGTGTGTCTCATGGATCACGCTGGTCCGTTCATCTCCTGGTTCGCCCAGGTCTGTCTATTTTCTTGGCTCGTTTCGGCCCGTGGCATCAGGTCATCGACCTCCGATGCTCCTGGTCCTTTCGCCTAGTCGACCGGCTCGCCGGGGCCGTCAGTCCTTGGTTTGCTCAGAGGGGGCCGGTCTTCGAGCAGCGGTTCCCACCAGGGCCTCCTTTTGCTAGGTGTTGGTTTCTCGTTCAGTAAACTGCCGCCTTTCCGATCACATTCTCTCTTTGGGGTCCCAACCGACTCCCGTCTTCACTCACCGGGGACTTCCACACAGTCCCTTGATTGTAGGGGTACAGTTCGCTCTTCCAGGTTTCCATTAAAACCCTTCATCATTTCTAAATTTGCAGGCTAGTGGTCTCAGCAAGCCAAAAAGGTCAAGGTCACAAGGTAAGTTCTGCCGTTCAGTCATTTACTCCCTAGTTTCATTAGTGTACTCAGGTTATTATTTCCATGATTAGGCCTGCTCGCGCCCACCAGGACATCTGGTTTGTCGTCTCTCCGGTTAGCAAACACAATCTGGTAAGCTGGGAAAAGCTTTCCCTCACTGTGTTGTTCGGCCCTCAGGTTCTATTATTTGTTTCATATATTTTCAGTGCCAAGATGTCTCAAGCGTCGGATCTGGATGATAACCTGTCTCTCCCCGGGACATCAGCTTCGGGACATGCCAGCAACGCGTCACTTAAGAACTGGACTGTGGCTAGGTTAATTGCTAAACTCAATCGCAGGGGCATCAGGCACTCCGCGTCAGCTCGCAAGAGCTCCGTGGACGAGCAGCCTAGTATGTCTATTCAGCAAACACTAAACCAAATCCAGTCTTCCATTTCTGGGCTGGCTAGCTCGATGGCGGACATTCAGAATAGGGTCACAGTTCTGGAGTCCAGACCGTCAGTCGCGCTTGCCCCCCCGGTCATCCCGGATCCGCCGGTTCAAGAAATAGATGCGGCAGGTAGGCCGGTCCTCAGTCCCCAGATAGCGCCAGCACATTTTATCCCAGAACACATCAAAAAAGATATTCTCGCTGGGAAAGATGTGAATCTGGCCTCCATACTGATAGCATCCCAGGATATTTCCAAAAATCGAGTCTACAACTGCGGGGAGGTCTCGGTAGTTCTCAAGGCCAAAGATGCTAGACTTAATCGCAAACTTTCTATCCCAAAACTCGTTGTGGCCTTCGGACTCTACCGAGACATCGTGTGTTCGGCCCATCCCAACCGCCGGGAGGAGCTGGACACGTATCTTCACCGAGTTACAGATCTGGGCCATAAGTGCGGAGGCTCAGCTTTTTACGACTACCACCGTTCGTTCTCAGCGAAGGCTGCAGCGGCTCTGTCTCAGTTTCAGTTTACTACTAATTGGGCCGACATGGACATGGAACTGTTCTGCCGCCATTTTGAGGGCCTCAGGGCCCCTGCTTGTTCCTCATGTCAGTCAATTTTTCATACTTCCGAGTGGTGCCCCAACTTGACCCCACCCACCCAGTCCAATCCTTCCCCGGGCACATCAGGTCCAGTCAGGAGTTCGGCTTCCATGGATAAGCTGGGCAGGCCGATTGTCTACTTGGGCAGCAGCCAGTTGTGTAACAACTTTAACGCGGGGGGCTGCTCCTTCAACGCTTGCAGAGCCCTGCATATTTGTTCTGCCTGCTTCCGGGCTCACCCCGCGCAGCTTGTCCCAGGAAGTCCAAGAGCTCCTGACTAGCCGACATTAACGTTGACCTACTAGCGGCTCTCCTGTCGGAACATCCAGATCAGGGCTTTGTCGAGTTCCTGCTTTCTGGATTCAAGGTTGGTTTCCACACAGGGTTAGTCACTTACCCTCAGGTGTCCTGGGAAGGTCCCAACCTTCGTTCTGCCATCAACGAACCAGAGGTGGTTTCAGCTCTCTTACAGTCCGAGGTGGAGAAAGGATTCCTCATAGGCCCTTTCAATGAGATCCCATTCCAGTCTTGGAGGATTAATCCTGTCGGCGTGGTGTCTAAACAAAATACAAATAAAAAGCGTCTAATCTACGACCTTTCCGCTCCTCATATGTCCGCTGTTCCCAGTATGAATTCCCTCATTCCTTCAGAGGAATACTCTATGCAGTATTCGTCGGTGGATGAGGCTATTCAGCTCATCATTCGGGCAGGGGTGGGTGCCTGGTTGGCTAAGGCGGACATCGCCGATGCCTTTAAGCTGCTCCCCGTGCACCCTCACCTCTGGAGATATTATGGCATCAGATGGTCAGATAGCTTCTTTTCGCTAACCGCCTCACGTTCGGGTCAAAAGTAGCCCCTGGCTTTTTGACCAGTTCGCGAAAGCCCTTCACTGGATCCTGGTTCAGTACGGGGCCTTTCCAGGGTCATTCATTATCTTGACGATTTTTTGTTAATTCAGGAACCTGGTCGGGCCCCTGTCATACCAAAGGTCCTTCTGGACATCTTCTCACAGCTACAGGTGCCAGTAGCCGCTAATAAGACAGAGGGTCCAGCCACTTCTGTGACCTTTTAGGGATCACATTGGACTCAGTGAGAATGCAGGCAAGCTTACCTCCCGAGAAACTGCAGAAGATCAGGTCGGCCATCGCCAGGGTCATTGGCATGGGCTCCTGACAAAAGCCGAGCTGCAGTCCTTACTGGGCCTCCTCAACCACGCGGTCAGAATCATGCCACAGGGTCGTTCTTTCCTATCCAGACTCCTGCAGCTGTTGCCCGGTACCCCTGAGCAGGATTCTCTGGTTCGTCTGGACGGCCACGCCATGTCGGATCTTGTCATGTGGGACGCCTTCCTCGAAAATTGGAACGGCATTTCCCTGTTCATTCCCAATTGGAATGCCTCGTCCCCCATCATTTTTTCGGATGCAGCCGGTTCCTCTGGCTTCGCCGCTATTTATGATTCCCACTGGCTGGCGGCCGGATGGCCTCTGGATCTTAGTTCAGATTTAACGGCTATTGGGTCTTCTTCACTCCTGGAGCTGTACCCAATAGTGGCAGCTGCTTTAGTTTGGGGTGATAGGTGGGCCAACTCACCGATTATCTTCGCCACAGACAACAGATCTCTGGTTGACATACTTAACTCCGGTCGCGCAAAATCCCCTAAGATTATGGCATTACTCCGCAAACTGGTATGGCTTTCCCTTACGTTCAACTTTCATATCCGTAGTGAACACATTCCGGGGGAATCTAATCGCGCCGCTGATGCTTTATCCCGGTTTAATTTTGCCCTGTTCTTTCAGGAAATGCCCGATGTGGATCGTTCAGGAACGCAAGTCCCCCCTTTCAGCTCATTCACCCTGGACTAGCGGCGTTGGTGGCCCAAGCGGAAACCCTGGTGGAAAAATCTCTGTCACGTAATACCGCCAGGAATTATCAAGCAGGGATCAAGACCTTTAACAGTTTCAGGGCAAAGTTTCCCAGGGGTCAGTTGGGCGAGGCTTCGTACATCTTGGCATTCATTGCGTTCTGCCACACTCAACTGCACCTCTCTCATAACACCATCAAGTTGTACCTGGCTGGTCTTCAACATTCCCGCATGCTGGCAAATCCGGCCGGAGGTTCTATTCATTCCATCCAGGCTGTTAAAGCAGCCCTTCGGGGGGTGCAGAAGGTAGGGCCAAGGTCCCGCCCCAGCAGGTTACCAGTTTCAGGGGAGTTGTTTCGGGCCCTGTCCACAGCTCTAGACGGTTGTCCTTTTGGCCCCTTTGCAAGCACTGTAATTAAAGCGGCCATGTACTTAAGCTTTTACGGCTTCCTCCGACCCGGGAATTCTCGATTAGTCCAGGGCAGGTTAACTTCCCTATGAAGCAGCACTTGGTAGGGGTTGATAATTATTTCATCCTTCAGATTCCCACATCCAAAACCAACCAGACCGGTCCCCCTGCTGAAGTCAGGTTTTTCCCGTCTGGGAACCAGTGGTGTCCGGTAGGGGTCCTTCGCCAACTACTCACGTGCCTCGGTCCCCAACCCGCCGAAGGGCCCTTACTCCCTTGGGAAGGCAAGCCCTTGACCAATTCAAAATTCATAAGTTGTGTCCGTTCATTGATCCAAGGCATGGGTCTCGATCCAAGGGTCATTTCAGGGCACTCGTTTAGAATCGGGGCAGCCTCTGCGGCCTCTAAGCATAACATCCCAGCGCACATCATACGGTCCATGGGGCGATGGCGCTCATCATGCTTCGCCAGATATATTCCGGACCCACAGGCTGAGATCTCCCGAGCATTCTGTTACTTGGTTATGTAATGGTTTAATAAAGTTAAGTTGCAACCTACCAGGTGTCTTTTGCCCCCTTCTTGGCCTACCCACGTCCGTGGCTCCCGGCACACCTCAGCCACTGTGGTTAGGGGTTAGGTGCCCGCTCACCAGCCTAGCCCTGACCACAAATAGGTAAGGCTGATTAGCAGCCTGCATTTGTGGGAGGGGCCTGCCTTATTTATTCCCCCCACTCCGGCTCATACCTCCTGCTCCGGCCGCGCCCTCCCTCCCACCCCTTTTTTCTTCAATTCTCCCTTCAGGGTATGCCCCCTTCTTGGCCTACCCACGTCCGTGGCTCCCGGCACACCTCAGCCACTGTGGTTAGGGGTTAGGTGCCCGCTCACCAGCCTAGCCCTGACCACAAATGAATTAAAGGTACGAACAAGGAAACATTTGAGTGACGTCCCTCATGTTATGTCTCGGAATGTCTCAGCGGCAACAGTGCACTTTGCCACTGTTCACAAGGGCGATGCCTCCGCGTTTTCTGTGCAAGGTATAGAAGTGGTTTCGGCACCGATTAGAGGAGGGGATCGAAAACAGAAGCTTCTCAGCAGAGAAACATATTGGATGTTTGTGTTGGAAACATGCATACCGAGAGGTCTGAATAGAAAACATGATTTAATATTACAATACTTGTAGAATTTGTGAAAATGTTTTCTCGAGTATGTGGATTTAAGTTTTTCGTCTCCACCTCTCCCCCTCCCTCTCTACATGTACCCTGCTGAGATTATCACCTAACTCAGGAACACCTGAGTTGGGGTGTGAGTTCCAGTGAAGCAAAGGGGGAGGAGCATACCCTATGTTGTATAAAAGTTTTGTTTTTAGTGCACAATGTATTGTCTTGATGAAGGGCTCAATACTATAGCCCGAAACGCGTCACAGTCACATTTTGTCTCTCACTGTGATGTATGTCGGATCTTAAACTTTGCAAGCCTAATGAAGAACCATCCATTTTTTACGCAAGAAGCTGGAATTGACCTTTTGTTTGTGGATTGCATTAAGCGGCTGGTTTCAAGCCCTGTCTTCCGTGCTTCAGAAAGGTGATCAGAGGTGAGAGCTGCACCTGCTTGCACCTTCTTCCTATGTATGCATAAAGTGCAGATTGTACATATATAAAGTGCACACAAAAAAAACAGAAATAAGAAAAAAAGGAAACCCATTAGTAATTTATAAAACAAATCAGTATGAAAAAAACATGATTTAGTGCCTATAATATTTATTTTATTTTTATAAAAATATATTTTATTCTTTTTTTTTTGTCTATATTTGGATATTTTATCTCATAAAATTATCTTATATCTTTTTATTCTATCATACATATTTCTTTTTATTTTATATACTTAAATATTTTATCTTATAAAATTATTTTATGTACTTTTATTTTATCATATATAATTCTTTTTGTTCTATGTATATATTTAAATATTCCACTATAAGAAGAAAAAAAAAGGGGAAGGAAAGGAAGGGAAGGGAAAGGGACAGGGTGGAATATTTTGTCCTGTCGCCCACAGAGTGGGAGTCTGCACCAAAGACCAAAGGAGGATGCATTTCAAATTGTAGTATAAGAAAAACACAGAAGGCCAAGGCTGTTCGACAAATTAGTCCATTCCAGATGTGCATGTAAGCTGAACAAAGAGGTTTAGATCCAAAAGGAGGTTCAACAAATGGTCCAGGAGATAGCCAATCCAGGAGTATCCCAGGGAGAGAAAGGAGAAGATGTCCAAAGTGTACAGTGAAATAATCCAATTGATGCCCGTGCGAGAAAAAAACCTCTCCATGGTGGTCCAGGAAGTGTGTTGCCACAGAAGTGAGTGGTTTCTCCTTTTTCGTTCTGTCTCGATCTGCCAAAGCTATATTCGACATATGCTGTTGAATCCGTTTCCGCAATTCCTGTGAAGTATGTCTCACATACAGTTTCTTGCATGGGCAAATAATTGCATAGACAATATTTCTTGTGCGGCAGTTGACATATTGTTTGAGGCGTATAGGTTCCTGGCCATTTGGGAAACTATCCTGGCCCAACATGAATGAACAGATGCTACATTGGCCACACGGATGTGTGCCCTTTAATTTGACACCTCTTCCCAGTCCACGTAGAGGATGCTGAAAATGACTCCGTACAAGTTGGTCCTTTAAGGAAGGTGCCTTGCGTGCAATGATCTTAGGTTTGTTGTCCACATAGGATGCCAGTTTCTGGTCAGACGTGAGCAAATACCAGTGATTCTACAAGATTCTGTAAAGTGCTGTCCACTGATTATTGTAGCGGGTAATGAGATGTCTCTTGCCATCCCTGATTTTATGTTTGGGAGTAAACAACTGTGTTCGATCCGAGCCCTTAGAATCCTGGTAGGAGCAAGATATAAGCTTATTGGGATAACCCATATTTCGAAAACGTGAAGGCAGATCAACTATAGCCGCCCTGAAGTCAGTTACCCGAGTACAATTACGCCGTATCCGGAGGAATTGACCTTTCGGAATTCCATTTTTCATATGTGCCGGATGAAAACTCTGATAATGAAGCAAACTGTTAGTGGCAGTGCTTTTTCGAAACAGTGAAGTAATGATACGCTCTCCCTCCTTGCGCAGTCTTAGGTCCAGGAAGTCAACTGTGTCCTCCGAGATGTTATACGTTAAATGAATGTTCAGATTGTTCTGGTTCAATAAATCAATAAACTGAACACAGACATCCTTGGGACTCAAAAATGTGTGGTGGGCTGGTTCTCGAAGAACTTCCCCAAGAAATAGGTGGTGGCTCCAATGCCGTCTTTATGCGCAATGTTGGTATACAAGGATTCAACGTCACAGCAGGTGACCAATAACACATCAGGTGTGATTAGGACACATTCCAATACCTCAATCAAATGAAGAGAATCCCGCACATAAGATGTTAGACCTCCAAGAATTGGTATTCCTTTTTGGTAATAATGAACATCTCCCGAGCTGTCTTCAATAGTCGGTCTAATTTCTTTTTGAAAACCAACATGGGATCAGAGGGCAGAGATGTATAGAAGGTCCTATTTTTGAGTTGTCTATTGGCTTCCTGTATATATAAGTCCATGTCCCATAGAACCACGTTTCCACCCTTGTCGGCTTCTTTGATGACAAATGTGGAGTTCGCCTGTAGTTTTCGTATAGTGGCGGATTCTTTTTTGTCCAAATTTCTGTGTCCGAGTCATTCTCCCGTAAAAGGTCCATGAGATCCATGAATGCGCCTCGTTCATCCTCAGCCAGATCATGTATCATTGATGGTTGATCATACAAAAATTTGAAACATAGTTGCTTTTCAAGGGGGGTCAGGTTGTATGAGGATAGATTTATAACTTAGAGGGCATGAGCCTCAGCACCATTTAGTATTGTTGTAGGTGTCTCTTCTGGAAGAGAGCATAGCTGTTGCCCTTGCTGTGTTGAGGTCCTCTTTTACTTGGATTTGCGTAGTTCCCTCCTTGTCCTCCGTCGTCGCTGGCCACTGATAAAAAATCACCCTCACTCTGACTGTTATCACCTGCTCAGAGTGACCCTGCATGTTGAAAACCTGTTTATTCTCAAAATCCGTTTTATCACGTTGAAATTTGGATTTTTTACCCAACACGATCTCTTTATCCTACTTGTCCAGTATGTCCCTAAGTTTGGTGTAATAATTCTCCACTTTCGTGTTATCCTGTAACGCCAATTTAGTCTCCAAACCGACCAGCCTCTGTTTTGTGTGAAGTAGCAGCTCCCTATCGTGTTTTATAAGCATTCCCATAAGGATTCTTTCTAAAGCATTGTGATAATCCATGTTCCCAAGTATTTTTGAATTCAGGGGAGACCTCCCAAGCTGGGAATTTCTCTACCCTCAAACCCCTGGGAAGTATGGAACATCTCATGTATTCCTCTAAACTCTTAACATTCCACCAAACCATGGAGAATAATTTATGTGCCTCAGTTAGTTCACTGGTGAGTGCCCTGAAATCACCACCATCCTCCAAATCTCTACTCTCCTGGAACACAGCAGAGACCTGTGAGTTCCAAGAAGCCTTCGTCTCCTCCACATGTACAGCCATGGTAGTAGACCACAATATGAAAAGTCAACAACGTAGATGGGAGTGCCACACCCAGAAAAGCAGTGTATGAACGCACAGCTAAATATCAAACAAGAAACCTGAGAGACGGGGACACACCAAATTAAATCAAGAGTGCCGGCATACGGTATTAAATATGCAATGTGCACCAAAAAAGAAAGAATGCCGAGATAGAAGCCTTACATCTAAAAAAGTATCAAATTTATTGAGAACAACAGACACGACAAAGACAAATTAAAATTACTAATAGGTTTCCTTTTTTCTGTTTTTTTGTGCACTTTATATATGTATAATCTGCACTTTATACATGCGCATTTTGATGGGTGATGCTTACATGTTTGCTTGTTCAATATGTATATGGGGGTTTATGTTTATCATTTATTTCCTTATTCCCTATTCATGTTTTATGTTACATCCTTTGTTTGTTTCCCCTTCCCTTTTGTCCTCTCGCTCACATGGTTTTTTTCATGCGCATATGCCATGCCCTCATTCGCTTGATCATTGCGAGACGCCGCTTCCGACCCTTGGAATGCGGCACACGCTTTTGTCCAGCGCATGGCGCTGCTTTAGATCTTTGGAGCGCAGCACACGTTTCTCCATCTGATTGGCACGGTTTTGCGCATGTGCTTATGGCAGTTCCGCCCCCGGCGGTCTGGCGTGCATCTCTGCCTTTGCGGTGAGCACGCACCATCGACTAACTAGCACCTCCCCTTTCTGGGAGGCTCCCCTCATAGACCACATGTACGCCTGCACTACAGTTGATTAATATTACCTTCATTACTATGTATGTATATATATATATATGAGCTCATATTGGATACATGAACATATTGGATACATGAACAGGCACCCCTGAGGAAGCCAGCAGACCCTGGCGATACGCGTTGGGCTTTCTTCCCTGTCCACCACGCATATTCCCACTATGCTACCTCCATGATAAGTATTACTTTTATATTATTCAATGTTGATGGATTTCATGCACTTTAACTGCATTTCACTCATTGTTCATTCATGTGGGACTATGCTCATGTTCATGTGGTAGAGTCAGGGTGGTGTGCGGTACTTATTTGGTCCACACTGCTATGATTTATTGTATACAATGATTTTAATTTGTCTTTGTCGTGTCTGTTGTTCTCAATAAATTTGATACTTTTTAGATTTGCGGCTTCTATCTCGGTATTCTTTCTTCTTTTTTGATGCACCCTGGTCTTCTTTTGCAGGGGCCACACTGTGCTGTTACCTTTACACAGCAAGAAAATATAATCGCACTCTCTGACCTTATGCTGCGCGATGTCGGGTCACAGAGGTATTGCAAACCTGAAATGAGCAGCAGTATAATGGCAATTTGGATTAGTCAGTGCGGCAAGGTGTAATAGGATTGTTCCTATTACCCAGGCAGTACACTCCCCTATTGAACCCTGTTCTGCTTCAATACTGTGTAATAATTCCTTCCTATCCTTTCCCTACACTTCTAATGCTCTTTCCCTGAACTTCTACTGATCAAAATATAAGTTTTCAAGTTTTTCCTAGCACTGTCCCTAGCGCCTGCTGACGTCTCTCCCTGCAATAAGTACACTGGAAAATGGATGAATCCAAGATGGATGAGGCTATTTATAGAGCTATGACATCATAGGGCTGGCTGGCTGCTGATTGGCTGCATGCATGGCATTGAGGGTGATCCCTCGTTCCCAGAGTTCCTTGCTCCAAGTGCTAACATGTGCAGCAGCCATTTTCGGAAAAAATGCGATTCGTTACCACAAACCGTGAGGAAATTCGGATTCGGTGTGAATCAAATAATTCCTGAAATTTGGATCGAATTCCACTTCGTCAGCTACAATTCGCTCATCTCTAGTAACAATATTAGAAGTCATGGCTATCAGATTTCAGGGAGCAAAATATACAAAATCTCCATGGCAGTATTGTCTTGTCAGTTTCAAATTCCTGGCCCCAAACCAACCATGGAAATCCTTTCTAATATTTCAACGGAACTAGACAAACCAATTGCACACCTTGTACATGAACTTTGATGAGGGTACCATGAGCTATAGAACTGAACGCTTTTTAAGATAATGAATACCTGGGCACCTTGAAGAATATAAATACACAGATTTACCTTACCTTGTGGTTCATAAATAACCATGCATTTAAATATAGTAACTGCTTCATAAAATAAAAAATGCAATATGATCACAAGCAAATAGTAAGACATTGAATCTAACATTTTTAGGGTTTTAGCTTCATTTTATGCTTTTTTATATATTTCAAATATTGCATTGGCTTTGTACAGTATTAGTTTATTGCAGGAACATTTATGTATCTTGTACGGATATTTTATGTGGCTAATGGATAAGAATTTTATGTTCTAGGATTTTGCACATATTGATTGTACTTAATGGATATGTTAAAAATAAAAGCTCAGCTCATAAATTTTTAACATAATAAAAATTTCTTACTCCATCTTAACGATTAAAAGAAATATAGAATTTTTAGAGATTTCTCTGGGGCAATCATTTGTGGTTTTGAGTTGCTTCTTGTTAAAATTAGTATAATACATTTTCCATGGTTGCCTTATGTTGCTCATTTATCCTCTATTAATTTTAAAGCAAACATTTTAGCATAGAAGTCACATTTTGTAATTTTCTGCATAAGCAGAGACTGACCTGCCCGTGGCTATGCTTATGGGTGTAAGAAATAGTATCATTTAATGATGATGACTCTGGTTTAAATAAGCCTTTGTGGTGTCAGATTTATCCATCTGTGGCTATAAGTAAATAGCTCTAGTAAGCTGTTATAAACAAGCACAAAAGCAATAAAAACATCTAGGGTGCAAATAAAACATCAAAAAGGTTTACATGGGTACACTTTTATGTGACTATGTTGACTTTAGGCAGAAGAGTGAAGGACCTTCACTAATGAAAATAGATTCTTGGAAGCTGGATACATTATTCCTCCCCTGGTTTGGCTGGTACAATATAACTATGTCTCATATTATTCCTCGCCTCACTTAATCGTTGCAAGTTTTCTCGATTCCTTTCTAACAGTCTTTTTTTCAATCTCTATTTCTCTAATGTACTGGTATCCCGTCCAGCAAAATGCACATCCACAGTCAGACTTGGTGCTATTCATGCAGACCGCTTTATATGGCCCGATGGAGCTGATGATTGTCGGGAAGCGAGTGTTTATTCTTGACAATCACTTGCTAGTCAGTGGAGGATAAAGCTGCTTTTACATACTGTGATCTCCTCCACAGTATGAGAGTGATTGCTTGTCTCCATATAGAGTCATTGATTTCCATCAGCAGAGGCTGTTTAGACACTATGATCTGCTATCGATAAACAATGATTTAGGTGTCTGTACCAACAATCCTATTTCTTGATGAACGAGAATTTCACCCATTAATTTGATAATCGGTGACACCTTTTCCCTGGTAGATTATGGGTAATGAGTATTCATATGGATAGTGTAAAGGGGCCTTAATTAATAGAGGGTGTACCCTGAAACACCACTTTTCTAAGTAAGGCCTCACAGACAAGGGTCGTCTGCTTTTGCAATATTGATGACCTATCCTCAGGATAGTTCATCAATATCTGATTGGCAGGGTGGGCGACTGCCGGCATCCCTATTGATCAGCTGTTTGAGGAGAAGGCATTGCTCGTACAAGTGCTATGTTCTATTCTCTGTTTCCCTGCTCACTGTCGACATAGCAGCAGTGAATAGGTGAAATTACAATTCCTCTGTCCCATTTACTTCAATAGAATGGCTCTGTCCTATTTCCTAGAGCTGTCTCCTTCAAGTGAATGGGACAGAGGAGATGTAATTATACTTGCTTGCGGCTGCAATGTGGACAACGAGCGGGTAAACAGAGAATAGAACTCTGTACTTGTTTGATCACTGTGTTCTCTTCAAACAGCTGATCAACAGGGTACCAGCATCCGGCCACCCCTGTGATCTGATATTGTTGACCTATCAAGATCTTCAATATTACAAAACTGGATAACCCCTTTAAAAGCCACACCAATGAGGGTGATCCAACACAGGAACCTCACCTTCACTTGTCTCTGCTGGTGGTATGAATTCAAGGTTGTAATGGTAGTGAACAGGTAGAGTGGTCATACTAACTGAGGTCAGAACCAGAAGGTAAAAATTGCAAGCCAAGTCTGTAATCAATATCCACAACAGAGATAAACTGAATCAAACCAAATGAGACTCACAGCAAATTAATGAAAGTCAGGAGAATAGTCAGAAAACAGTGCAAGTTCATACACAACAGCAAATACTAGGGAAAAGGCAAAAGAGTACTTGGGTAAATGACCCGGGTCAATGAACACAAGTATACACACAAACGCCATAGAGAGAAACCCGGTAATGAATAATAACTGACATCAAGCAAAAAGACAACAGAAGTAGGGTTGAGAGAACCCGAACTATATAGTTCGGGTTCGTATCGAAATTTGGGGTGTTCGGGACCCGGACCCGAAACATTTAAAAGTTTGGGTTCGAGTCCGTTGTTCGGCGATTCTTCACACTTTCTGAAGGGCTTCACAGCAGCCAATCAGTAAGAGTTTTACTTCTTTGCCCTAAGAAGCCATCACTGCCATGCCTACTAATGGCATGGCTGTTGTTGGCTGAGCGCAGCATGTGACCCAGCCTCTTTATAAGCTGGAGTTACGTAGTGCCGCACGTCAGTCTGCTGATGTTAGCCTAGAGAAAGGTTGCTGCCTGTGCTATCAGGGACAGGATAGGCCAGAAGTCTGTAGAACCTGTCGTACTTTAATCCAGAAGATACTGGTCCCCAAAGCAGTTTGAAATACACATTTGACATTTCTGCAGTGAAATAATGAATACTTTTTTGTGTGTGTGAAAAAAGCTATATTCTTGCTTCACAATGCAGTTTACAAATACATATTTAATATTTCTGCAGGGAAATAGTGCATCAGTGTGTTTCAGGGGAAAATTTTTTTATTCTTGGTCCACAAAACAATTTGAAATGGACCGCCCAAATACACAGGTTGGCACCCAATGCAGCTCAGGGCCATCACTGGAGCATGGCTGGGGGGATACGGAGGACACAGATGATACATGACCTACAGAGGACAGCTTTTCCCTACCTCTGGGCAGCCTGGCACACATGAGCGACTACATGCTTCAGTGCCTGCGCAACGACAGCAGAGTTGCCCACATTGTAATTTGTGCTGACTACTGGGTTGTCACCCTGCTGGATCCCTGGTACAAAGACAGCATGCCCACCTTAATTCTCGCACTGGAGCGTGATAGGAAGATACATGAGTACAAGCGCACGCTGGTAGACGTGCTCCTGAGGGCATTCCCAAATGACACAAGGGGACAAGTGGAAGCACAAGGCAAAGGCAGAGGAGGAGCAAGAGGTCCACAAAGCAGCTGTGTCACGGCCATATGCGATGTTCTGTCTGCCCCCTATATGTCATCATTGAGCAAACTTTGACCCTGTACCTCACAGGTCAGTAGACACATTCCAGCCAATCAGCATACCCTCCCTTCCAGGCCCTCACCTCCTATCAAAAAGTAAGAACAGCATCCATCTTATATTAATTCTGAAGCTGCAGTGTTAGTTAGAGCAGGGGAGTGCTGCCGCTGCTGCTGCTGCTGCTGAATTAATAGGGAAAGTGTTAGCTAGGCCAGTGTTCTGTGTCCACTCCAGTCCTAAAAGACTCATCTGCTGTAAGGACAGCGTCCTGACAGCACCCCAAAAAGCCCCTTTTAGGGCTGGTACATCAGTCTTCTTTTATTTATTTTTTCTATATATTGTTGCGGATATAAAGCGCAAAGTGCTTTATATACAAAAAACAAAAACAAAAGAAAGGATCAAAGGTAAAAATATCAAAGTTATTGATCCTATTGAGGAGAGGGCTACATAATAACCTCTCAGCTCGTTGACAAGAACCTTAATTATTTTGTGCAACTAGAAAGGAAACGAGGTACTATCATCTATGCAAAAATATATACGAGTTTATTATACATAAGTGCTAAATACAAAATCGATGATACAACCTGTACAATAATAGACAATGAAATATAATACCACTACCTTCAATCAATACTGAATATCGCCAATCAATGCAATGATATGCAACAATCCAAATTTAAAAAAAATTTGCCCCTTTCTATCACCTTTTAACCAATTGAGGTATATGGCGGCACTACAAATTTACCAGCTCGGTATCAGGCTAGGAAATAACAAAGTTCCCAAGGACTAAGTACCAATGTCTGATGCTCATTTAGCAATATGCATTTTTGCTAAGAGAATGATCAAACTTGATCAGGAGCCTTATCAATTACAGATCCACAAATGGGGACCTTTGACTATATACCGGACTAAGTAACTTATCAATACCGCAAGCAATAAGCAAGATATACATTACCAAGGGTCAAAAAGTTAATAGGGCTCCGGAGGGACGGTCATCTCTCCAGAGGGTTCCCCGTGATCCAGGATCAAATCCATGTGTCTGTTTAATCTTTTGTTTGTAGTCTTATTTTTCCTTTCTCCTGGAATCCTTTCTCTCATCCCGTCTATGATTAATATTCACAGACTTATCAAAAGCATACACCCCTTTAGATAACGGTCTTCCAACCAAACCAGGGGGTGTGCACATATGGTAATGGTACTGTGAGATCATACATTACCCAAAATGCTTTGTGGTGAACGTGTTATGTTACCTGCCGATACCTAGGCAGCAATGTTGTATAAGCTATAAATGTGAAGCTTTTAGGAGTTAAATTTATATAATGTTACTTCATGTTAAGTGGTAAATATCCACCACCTGGGACATATATAAAAAAGGAAGGCATACCCCCGGACACTAGATTCCCAGAAACTAGTATAACTGTTCTCATGTCATAAAGTTAAAATGTAGACAACAAATGTGTGGGTTTTGGATTTCACAGGTGCCTTATCTTATGAAAATAACACAACTTTCTCATCAACAACTTCTCATTAAGAGAAGTCCAACTGAGCATGCTTTTCCACATACCACTGGAATACACGCTTCTGGTGATACACACACACAGGATATATATACGTTAGTATATGATTATAATATGTAACAAAATAAAACCAATATATGAAATATAAAACAACACATATGTGATATATTGATTAACTTGTGTCAAAACTAAATACAATGCACTATATGAACAAACAGACATTATATGATTGTCTCATTAATAAATCTCATTATGAAGAGATGCCAGACGAGAGCCAGGAAAGTAACTTTATCTCGGCTCATAGCCTAGTGATGAGGCAAAATCACTCCCTTAGATAGGCCCACATCTGGCAGGAAGGACCTTTCCTTGAACCCATTTTTCTCTTTTACAATGAAGGTTCATACAGGAGGGTGAACATAAGTACAACATGGCTGCTTATAGGCCATGAATACATGTTATAACAATAATAATGTATAAATGTTTATATACTTATGAAAAGGCATGACAATATATATTGCAGTTGTCTGCCCACAGACTGTACTGTGCCCACTGCCAGTGCCCACCACTCATATAGGGTGGCACAGTACCTTGCAGATAAAAAAGTCATTTAATTTTTACCCTTTAATATAATTGCAGTTGCCTGCCAATGTGTGTCATGCCCACAGACTGTACTGTGCCCACTGCCCACCACTTATATAGGGTGGCACAGTACCTTGCACGCATAGTACCACTAATCTAAAAAAAAATTACAGACAGAGGCAGGCCACCCTGCAGGGGCCGTCGTGGTCATGGTGCTGTGATTTCCGTTGGCCCTAGAATAATGCCCAGTGTTCAGAGGCCACGTACCCTGAACTTGAAAAATTCTGAGATCATAGTTGACTGGCTTACACAGGACACTCTCGGGCTACTTTGAGAGACCTTGGCGTGGTGCCCGAGCTTAAGACATGTCCTCCTAGTAGGATGTGTCGAACTAACCTCTCAATTTTACATCAGTGTGAGGGTTTATCATTACCGCAGAGTGTACCTGTCTTTTCTTTTGTTTAGTCTTACACAGGACACCCAATCTTCTACAGATTCCACTCGGAACCTTGACGCACCATCCCCCTCCAGCTCAGCTTCGGGGACCTCTCAAGTTACCACTCGCCCGCCCGCCGCCACCACCAACACTAGCACCACAGCCACTTCACTTGATCTGTCAGAGGAGTTATTTACACATCAGGTGGAAGAAATGAGTGATACGCAACCATTATTGCCAGAGGATGTAGATAACAGGGATATGTCTCAGTCAGGCAGCATTACACACATGGATGTACGGTGTGATGATGATGATGATGTTGTACCCACTGCTGCTTCCTTTGCTGAGTTGTCAGTTACAAGTGAAGTGGTTGATGATGACGATGTGTCCGTGGATGTCACGTGGGTGCCCGCTACAAGAGAAGAAGAACAGGGGGAAAGTTCAGATGGGGAGACAGAGAGGAGGAGGAGACGAGTTGGAAGCAGGGGGAGGTCATCGCAAGGAGCTAGTGGCACAGTCAGACAGCATGTATCGGCACCCAGGGTCAGCCAGACAGCACGCCAATCAACGCATGCTGTTGCCACCAACAGAATGCTGTCATTGCAAAGCTCAGCAGTGTGGCATTTTTTTTTGTGTGTCTACCTCTGATAATAGCGATGCCATTTGCAACCTGTGCCAAAAGAAACTGAGTCGTGGGAAGTCCAACCCCCACCTAGGTACAACTGCTTTCCGAAGGCACATGATCTCACATCACAAACGCCTATGGGATCAACACATGAGTACAAGCAGCACACAAACTCAAAGCCACCATCCTCCTCCTGGTCCAGCATCTTCAGCCACATCAACCACTGCTGTCCTCCTTGCCCCCTCTCAACCACCCACCACTCCGCCTCTCACCTTCATTAGTTCCTGCTCATCTGCCCACAGTCAGGTGTCTGTCAAGGAAATGTTTGAGTGTAAGAAGCCAATGTCACAGAGTCACCCCCTTGCCCGGCATCTGACAGCTGGCTTGACGGAACTCTTAGCCTGCCAGCTTTTACCAGACAAGCTGGTGGAGTCTGAGGGCCTCAAAAAATTAGTAGGTATTGGGACACCGCAGTGGTAGGTACCCGGCCGAAATTTTTTTTCACAAAAGGGAATCCCAAACCTGTACTCTATTGTGGAAAAGGAAGCAATGGCATGTCTGGCACACAGTGTTGGAGCAAGAGTGCATCTGACCACTGATACCTGGTCTGCAAAGCACGGTCAGGGCAGGTATATCACGTACACTGCGCATTGGGTAAACCTGCTGACGGCTGCCTAGAATGGAATGTGTGGCTCTGCAGCGCAGTTGGTGACACCGCCACGACTTGCAGGCAGGCCTGCTGCCACCTTCTCTACTCCTCCTACTCAATCCTCTGCACCCCCCCCCCCAGCTCCCCATGGGCTATTCCACATCCCGGATACGACAGTGTCACGACGTCTTGGGGTTGACTTGTCTGAAAGCAGAGAGTCACACCGGACCAGCACTCCTGTCCGCCATGAATGCACAGGTGGATCAGTGGCTGACCCCACACCAACTGGAGATCGGCAAAATGGTGTGTGACAACGGAAGCAAACTGTTGGCGGCATTGAGTTTGGGCAAGTTGACACATGTGCCGTGCATGGCACATGTGTTGAATCTGATCATACAACGCTTTGTGTGTAAGTACCCATGCTTACAGGACATCCTCAAGCAGGCCAGGAAGGTGTGTGGCCATTTCTGGCGTTCCTACTCGGCCATTGGGCACTTTTCCGATATTCAGCGGCGAAACAACATGCCAGTGGGGCACTTGATTTGCGAAAGCCCGAATTGTTGGAATTCAACACTCCTAATGTTCGACCACCTGGTCCAACAAGACAAAAGCCGTCAATGAGTATTTGTATGACCGGGGTGCTAGGACAGCCTCTGCGGTGCTGGGTATTTTTTTGCCACGTTATTAGACGCTCATGCGCAATGCCTGTAGGCTCACGTGTCCTTTTTAGGAGGTGACCAACCTAGTCAGTCGCACCGAAGGGATTAAAATGGTAAGAATAGTAGTTCACACTATTTGTATTGGTGGCACAGTACATTACTCGGCGCACGCGCAGTGCCCCAAATTGGAAGTAAGAGGACCGGCCAATCATCTTTTTCCATCTGCCGGTTCCTAAAATCTATTCGATACATGTCCCCTGATAGGGGACGTAACAGGGATTAAACTGATAGGAATAGTACTACTTAACACACCACTCATATAGGGTGGCACAGTGTAAATTGCACGGCGCGTGCGCAGTGCCTCAAATTGGAAGGAAGAAGACCGACCAACTATCTTTTTCCATCTCCTGGTTCCTAAAATCTATTCCATACACCGGCCCCTGATAGGGGACAAAACAGAGATTAAACTGGTAAGGACAGATTTTTTTAATTTAAAAAAAAAGAGGACAGCCTCTGCAGAGCTGGGTATTTTTTGGCCACGTTACTGAACGCTCATGCACAATGGCTGTAGGCTCATGCGTCCTTTTGCGGAGGTGACAAACCTGGTCAGTCAAACCCAAGGCAACATGATCGACCTCATCCCATATGCGTTTTTTCTGGAGCATGCCCTGCAAAGAGTGCTGGATCAGGCCGTAGATGAGCATGAAGAGGAAGAGTTTTGGTCACCATCACCACCAAAAGCAGCCTTGTCGTCGTTGATTGCTGGACCTGCGGCAACGCAGAGAGAGGAGTCTTAAAAAGAGGAATCAGTGGAGGAAGGTGGCTTTGAAGAGGTGGAAGACCAATCGCAACAGGCGTCCAAGGGGGCTTGTTGTCACCTTTTGGGGACCCTTGGTGTTGTACGTGGCTGGGTGGAGGAAGAGACTTTCAATGACATCAGTGAGGACAAGGAACAGGACATGGCTAGCTTGGTATCCAACCTTGTGCAAATGGGGAGTTTGCGGTTGTGCAAAAGGACTGTTTGCAGTTGTTTGCGTTGTGTTAAACGAGGAGTTTGGTCTGTCACTTTGAAGCGGGCATAACCCTTACACTACCTGATCGATACAACAATATACTTGATCTTATACACACACTGGATGTTTTAAAGCACGTTATTCCAAACAATTTAGGAATGTTAGGTGATTTATGCCCTTTATGGATTAAAACCTGACTCTGCATCAACTACTTAATTTTCCATGGATCTCCCTCCGGCATGCCACAGTCCAGGTGTTAGTCCCCTTGAAACAACTTTTTCATCAATATTGTGGACAGAAAGATTCCCTGTGGGTTTTACAATTCGCCTGCCTATTGAAGTCTATGGCGGTTCGCCTGGTTCGCGAACATTTGCGGAAGTTCGTGTTTGCCATTCGCGAACGGAAAATTTTATGTTTGCAACATCTCTAACCACCAACTGATATGGACCGTCTTAGCACGAGGCAGCATTTGAACAACATGGTGGAACAGTACATGTGCACACGCCTCCACATACTGACTGATGGTTCGGCCCGATTCAACTTCTGGGTCTCCAAATTGTCCACATGGCCTGAGCTTGCCCTTTATGCCTTGGAGGTGCTGGCCTGCCCTCCAGCCAGTGTATTGTCTGAATGTGTATTTAGCACGGCAGGGGGCGTCATTACAGACAAACGCAGCCGTCTGTCCATAGCCAACTTGGACAAGCTCACGTTGATTAAAATGAACCATGAATAGATCCCACAGGATTTGTGCAAAATAGACATTTATAACCGCCTCAACCATTTTGTGCAAAATAGACATTTATAACCTCCTCAACCATACATTCTTGTACTCCAGGGCACTTATTCATTGAATCCTTTTTTTTATTTGTACCATTATTTCTGGGGCTACCCCAATTTGAATGAACCTCTCCTCTGCCTGGGTGCCTGCAGCCTAAATTACTGAAAATGGCCTGTTGCTTTGGTGGGTAACATTAAGCTTATTTTGCCATGCATTGACCTCTCCTCTGTCTGGGTGCCAGGGGCCTACATTTATGATAATCGACTGCATGATGAATAGTTTTTTTTTATGGGACCTCTCTCCCCTGTCTGGGTGCTAGGGCCTAAATTCCTGAAAGTGGCCTGTTCCATTGCTGGGGACATGAAGCCTGTTTTGCTGTCACGTGACCTCTCTCCTCTGTCTGGGTGCCTTCGGCCTAAATTACTGAAAATGGCCTGTTGCTTTGGTGGGTGACATGAAGCTTGTTTTGCCGTGCATTGGATTTTCTCCTCTGTCTGGGTGCCTGCGGCCTACATTAATGATAATCGCCTGTTCCATTGCTGGGTGACATGAAGCCTGTTTTGCTGTTACGGGACCTCTCTCCTCTGTCAGGTTGCTAGGGCCTAAATTACTGAAAGTGGCCTGCTGCATTGGTGGGTGACATGAAGCCTCTTTTGCCGTGCAATGCCCTCTCCTCTGTCTGGGTGCCAGGGGCCTACATTTCAGATAATCGCCTGTTGCTTTGGTGGGTGACATTAACCTCTTTTTGCAGTCCAATGACATCTCCACTGTCTGGGTGCCAGGGGCCTACATTTATGATAATCGACTGCTGCATTGCTGGGTGACATAATGCCTGATTTGCTGTTATGTGACCTCTCTCCTCTTTCTGGGTGCCAGGGGCCTAAATTACTGTTGGCCTGTTCCATTGCTGGGTGACATGAAGCTTCTTTTGCCGTGCATTGCCCTCTCCTCTGTCTGGGTGCCAGGGGCCTATATTTCTGATAATCGTCTGCTGCATTGGTGGGTGACATGAAGCCTGTTTTGTCCGAGCATTGACCTCTCCTCTTTCTGGGTGCCAGGGTCCTAACATTTCATAATATCACCTGTTCCATTGGTGGGTCACATTAACCCATTTTTGCAAGTGATAAGCCATAGCTGTGCATTGCTGTCAGGAAACTAAATTTTGGAAAAACGGATGTTACTGATCAAAAGATGTGTGACTACTGACTACAAAACGCACGCTGGTAGACGCACTGCTAATGGCATTCCAACCTGACGCCTCCCCAACCTCATATTCCACCACCTCCTCCGAGTTGCCAATTAATATTGTTTAATTTTTAGTTATTTTATTTTATTTTAAGTCATTTCCCTATCCACATTTTCTTGCAGGGCACTTGCCCAGATTTTGCTGCCTTTTGCAGCCCTCTAGCCCTTGAGCCTGCACAAACAAAGTGCTCTACTATGATATACATCAACTGTGACACAGGCCAGTATGTAAACTAGACTGTGCTAAATATAAAGTTTGCTGTAAAACTTGAACTTTGCAGCAGTTTTTTGGAAAAAAAAGGCACAATTGGACCACCCCTGAAGCCAAACCCTAATGGTGGTGCAGTACAATATAATTATTTTTTAGCAAAAAAGGTGCAGTTGCACAGTATCCAGGGCAGCTAAAATGCATAGCATATCAGCAGCTAGTAAATATTTTTTTTAATAATAATTGGGCTGCTAGCAGCTCCTATACTATATCTTTAAAAACTGATGTACAGTGCCGCAGAATCTGTATGTATGTGACAGCTCAAGCCCTGTAAGACACATGGTCACTAACTGACCCTATAATTACTAGTGCTAAAACCTTTCCATCAAGTATTTCAATCTACCTAACTATATATCCCCATTCCCTAACACTGTCATTGTAATACCTAAAATTGCTGTCTTGTATGTTTAATTGCAGTATAATAATAATAATGTCCAACTTACCGCTAAGTAATTAGTCCACTCACCAGAGCTATGTTATCTACCTGCCACTGTTTTTCTAATTTTAATTATGGTCAAATTTTAATCCTTCCTCTTTACTGCAAGGGAGTAATAGGATTAGAGCACTGATGCTTATGGAAATACAGCTTTTTTGATGAGCAAGGAGCTGGCAAAGATTTTAAAGCCATATACTGTATAACTTAAAGTGTACCTAACCTTTGAGCAAAATTTACATTAATCAATAGTACAATGTGTGCACATGAGGAATAACACTATTTCTGGCCATTACATGACTTGCATCTGGCACCTCTGCAGGCAGTTAACCCGCACCTGCGCACTGCTCTGCCCATTATGGGCAGAGGAACAGCTTTTCATATTGAGCATGCGCCATCCAACTAAAGACAGCTGCAGCTAAAGACTTGCCGGCCCGCCATCCTGTGGTGCCACTCGTGACTTCAGCCAACTGGAGGCAGAGGAGGAGGTAATAATAGGAATAATAGGAAAGAAGGGCGAGCCAGGAGGTTCAAAGAGGTGTGTTTTTCTGGGCACTTTGCCAAGAGGCCTGGGCACTTGAAGCAGTAACGCCGCCCCTGGGCACTTGCAGAAGCTAATTTGCATAAATTTAAAAAGTGTCTTTTTCATGATCTCAATGAGGGACACAGAAAAGAAAGGTACCATTGTAACCTGATCTGAGCGGTCTAAAACACATTAGGTGACAGACTCCCTTTAAGGTTAACCAACACAGGATAGCGGCTCTGGCACTGAAAACCAATTTAAGTCAATGGTGATGGATCCGTTTTTTAGGAGCCTAAAAAAACAGATCCGTCACCCATTGACTTTCAAGGTATTTAGTGACAGGTCCATTTTTTTTCGTTTTGATTTCACACAACCGCATTCTAATAGAACGGATGCATCCTGATGTGCAAAATTAAAACGGATCTGTTTAATTTGGTACTGAGATCCTCTGCCAGATCTCAATACCGGAATGAACAATGCAAGTGTGAAAGTAGCCTAAAGCTGGCACTCTCACACACCTGGTACGTGTTCTGCCATCTGAAAACATCCAGACGCATTTCTAACACCTTCCTCAGTTATATTTTTATTGATTTTTATATTCATTTTTAACTAGCTTTTTTTACATATATTTTTAAATCGCTGTAGTGTGTGAGTGCCCGCCTGTGATGATGTGGTGATCACATGACCAGCTGGCATCTGGTGGTCTAATGCTTGTAATTAGTAAATGTACTGGTTTCCTTTGAATTTGAATACTCATTTGGCATACAGTAGGTGTGTCACCAGGTCTGGGTATAAAAGAAGTGTGTGCTCCTCACACTGTCTCTGTCCCCCTGAGGAAGCAACACAAAACACATGTTGGGGCTGGTTTTTGCGGCACCTACTGGGTCTGTATATCTGTATCCCTCTACTTACGCTACCTGCATTGTATGATGTATCTGCTTTGTTCCAATTTTGTTATTTTTTACCCTAGTAGTAGGTGTCTTGTCATGTGGTGTTTTTTGTCTTTACCAAATATGTGTGATGATGTACAATAAAGCAGTTATTTTTAACCATATAGTGTTTGCAGAGTGCAATTTTCATCTTCGATGTTCTCACACCAGAACATTATGACAAATGTCCTGTTACTTCTGCCCACGTGCTGCTGCCACTATTCTGATGCTGTCACCCACCTTATGCCAAACGCCTGCTGTCTCTACTGCCATCTGCCCCTACTGTGATCTGCGACCATCTTGTCAGATAAGCAGAAAAAAAAAATGGGTCCTGTGGTTTGAGTGTCCAGAAGGCCTCTTCCATACGGTCAGTATTTTGCATCAGGATTTGATCATGATTTAGAAGCCAAAAGCGGGATTTGGTCCAAAACACAGAAGACACAAGTGACATTTCTGTGTTGGACCCACTCTTGTTGTTGCCTTACCTATACTGATCAAATGCTGACCAAATACTGACGGTTTGAAGGCGGATGCTCAAACTATCGGATCTGCATTTTTGGGCTGTTCTGATTTGACGGATCAGAAGAACGGAGAAATAAACAGTGATCTAAACACAGCCTTACTGCTGACACCATCCCCACTGTCATAGGGCCACTACTTGAATCTTGGGCCACTGCACGGTTAAGTCCATGAAGATAAATTAGACTGGTCACTAACACTGACCTATAAGACCTAGTTCACACTTCTATTATTTGGTCAGTTATTTCCATTACTTATTGTGAGGCAAATTTAGGAGCCAAGCCTACTTTAAGATTAGGTATCATGAATAGATTTGCACCTAGCAGGATGACAGGCCGAGTTGGATGGACAGATGTCTTTTTTTGGCCATATGTACTATGTTACTATGTTACTATGCTACCTGTTCTGTGGTTTGACCAGCATCTGCTTTGGGCTGACAACAACTAATCAAATAAGTGAAGTGTGAACTAAGCCTTATAGTGACGCACAGTCATTCTACAGCCAACAGAAGGGATTCAAATGCATGTATTTGCACCTCCACAACATGTATTAAAATAACCTTTTTTCCCACAATTTTATTGGTGCTCCCTCCATCTCTAATAATCATACATGAAGTTGGCATGTCATGTCTGGACAGTGGCATTAATGGTTTTTCGTTTTTTTTAATACATTCCTGATCAAAAGTTTAAGACCACTTGAAAAATGGCAAAAAATCTGTAGAGCTTCAACATGCAACAAGAAGAAATGAGAGTGAGACAGAACATTTTTTGAGCATTCAATTAATTGAAAATAACGATTAAACTGAAACAGGCTGTTATTCTGCTGATCCAAATTTTAGGACCACATGCCTTTAAAAGGCCAAATCTGTGCAAAGATGTGGATTCATTGTCATTTTCTGTCAGGTAATCACAAGTTGTGATGGCAAAGGCAAAAAAAACTCTCCCTTTTTTAACGTGGTCGGGTTGTTGAACTGCATAAGTAGGGTCTCTCACAGCGCGCCATCGCTGCTGAGGTGGGACGCAGTAAGACAGTCATTTGGAATTTCTTAAATCATCCTGAGGGTTATGGAAAATTAAGTCAAGTGGAAGACCCAAAACTATTTCACCAGCACTGAGCCGGAGGATCCAATTGGCTGTCCGTCAAGACCCAAATTAAGGCCCTTACTGGTGCTGACTGCAGCCCCATAACCATCGGAAGACATCTAGTGGGCTTCAAAAACAAAAAATGTCTTCAAAGACCTTGTCTCCTTGAACGCAACAGAACTGCTCGTTTGGACTTTGCAAGAGAGCCCCAAACATGGGACATTCAAAGGTGGAAGAAAGTTTTATTCTCTGATGAGAAAAAATTTAACCTTGATGGTCCTAATGGTTTCCAACGTTACTGGCATGACAAGCAGATCCCACCTGAGATGTTTTCTACGCGCCACAGTAGAGGGGGCACCATAATGGTCTGGGGTGCTTTTTCCTTCAGTGGAACAATGGAGCTTCAGGAAGTGCAGGGGCATCAAATGGCCGCTGGCTATGTCCAGATGTTGCAGAGAGCATTCCTCATGACTGAGGGCCCTCGTCTGTGTGGTAACGACTGGGTTTTTCAACAGGACAACGCTACAGTACACAATGCCCGCAGGACAATGGACTTCTTTCTGGAGAATCACTCTTTTGGCCCATCCTGCGTGTTCCCCTGACAACAGTTCCAGACAGTAGATGGCCTTCGTGCGGCCGTCTTCAACACTTGGAGAAATGTTCCCATTAACCTCATGGAAACGCTTGCATCAAGCATGCCGAAACGAATTTTTGAAGTGATCAACAATAACGGCGGAGCTACTCAGTACTGAGTTTATGTTTGGAAGTTTGATTTCTGTTTTGGGGGGGGGGTTCGTTTTTTTTTGGAGGTGTGGTCCTAAACTATTGATCAGCTGTAAAACAGCCTGTTTAAGTTTATTCGTTGTTTTCATTAAATTGAATGCTCAAAAAATGTTTTGTCTCACTCCCATTTCTTCTTGTTGCATGTTGAAGCTCTACTTGGAACCTCATTAAGATCCAGCCATGCTAAATATGATTTTTTGCCATTTTCCAAGTGGTCCTAAACTTTTGATCAGGACTGTATATGTATAAATTGAGCAGAGGTTAAACTGCAATTTCATGGTTATTCCCCTGCCGGTTATATTACATCTTTTGGGTGTGAGGGTAATTAACTTTGGCATATTCCGTAATATGATAGCTGAACTTTATATTATGTACTGTTGATAGGTACGTCAACTACTCCCCTGCCGGTCATATTATATCTTTTCTGTGTATGGGGTAATTAATTTTGGTACATTTTGCAATTTGGTCATTGAATTTGTGATCCAGCAGATTGATTTGATCAATCTGATGGATGGTGCTTGTGATAATCTAAGACACCATCATTGTAAAGTTGGTCCCCTGATGATCTGCAGCCCATTGCATGGTTGCAGTGAAACGCGTCGGGATTTTGAATATCAGTAAGGGACCTTGGATATTTGGTCTGAATAATTGATCCTGTTTAAAACATCTATCTAATATCTTGTGAGTCCTTTGGACGAAATATACTATATTTGACCTTTGACAGACTGTGGTTGACTTATTGCACACTTTTACATAGGTGGTGGGTACTATTCTGTGTCAGGTCCTCAATAGGGACACTAGGAGGTTCCTGACACGTGATCGCCCCTATCGGGGCGGCTATTCCGTTTGTAGGCAGGGTCGCTAGTGTGTAGCGGACAGACTAGGGCTAATAACTTTCCTTTCCACTGTTACCTCCCCTCTATACTCGGATTGGAGACCTTTTATCATATTGTATAATTTTTAAAGGTTGAAATAAAAGCTATATTTTAGTGATAATCTCTCGGTGATGTGCAATTTCATGGTGTCAGATTCCCTTTAAGCCATGCCTCATTCTCCTGCAAAGAATACCTTTTTCTTTCTAAACCATGCTATTTTAGCAACAGGGCCACAATGGAAAAATTTATTTGGTTTACTTGCTCCATATATATGCATCAAATACAATGCATCAAATTTTGGTACAAACTCTGCCATAATTTAGGCTCAACCATATTAGTTAATATGGGTCGATATTTAACAGGACACAAAAAGGGCCTTAATACATAGTTTGAAAACCATTGAAAGGAGTCTCTCAGCATTTTGTAGACATAACACTGCTGAAAGAGACCTATTGCTTATGGCCCCTTTCTATATCTGTCAGCAGTATTGTACCAACAAAACATGTGACAGACTCCCTTTTAAATTCCAATTTAAACATAATTGTATAGTCATAAATGAAGTTGACATGTAACATCGGGACAGTGGTGTCAACATTTTTGTTTTGTTTATCAATGGTTCCATTTTAGCTATAAAATTCTCAGCATTGCAGATTGTGTTAATCACTTTTAGGTTGTTGACTGGTGAAATTCTAATTACTTCTCCTTGTGGAACTAAAACACGCCAGGAATTACAGACTTGCAATGATATATTACATTCATATCTCATGATATTAGACTGTACCATGGAAACAAATTTGTGACGTTATCATGCATAAGCAACTGCTACAGGATATTGGATGCTTCAGTGACTGAAACTTAATAACATTAAGTCTCATCTCCACTGGCATTAAAGTACAGAGAGAAAGGCCTGAAAGAATGCAGCCGCAATTATTAATACGTTAACTGGAGCGATCAGCAGAAACCTCTAATTCTTGGCCATAGGTGGAATATTTTACCACAGTAATATTAATAACAAAATGACATATTTATGCATTTTAAGGACACCCTTGAAATAGAAAAAAAATGCAAAAGCAAATTCCTTCGAATGCCAGGAGAGATTTCATCTGTATTTCTACTCAAGATAAAATACTGAATAATATAATTCAAATAACCTTGGAAAATAGATTGCCATGAAGATAGTTCTCACATCTGAACCAAAGGTTATTGGTAAAGAGGAAACCGGACTGACAGCCAATCAGTATTGCAGAGATGTAAAGAAATAAAAAAACACAAATAATCATTCAAAGTGCAGGTCAAATGTAATGCACAACAGAGAAGCCCTTCAAGGGCAAATTCTAAGTTTGTCAGATCAGAATAGAGCGTATTTCTTCCCCTCCACAAACGTGTTTTAAGGGTATGATAAAAGTCAGAAAGATTTAATGGAAGCACAAGATATAAAACAGAAAGCATTCTGATTTTTTTTATAGTTTGTCAACAACTTCATTATAGGGAAATTATCCCTTTGAAACATCTTGCAATACTTTTTTATTGATGTGAACAATAAACTTTGCTAGAGAGAAAAAATCTTGTGAAATCACAGGAACTAAGCTCAGTATATTACCAATATTCTCTTTTTTTTATTAGTTAAGCATACGGGAATAAAAGCCTGGTAATTCTGAGAACATAAATGCTCCTTTACTTCTGAAGACATTGACAATGGTCTAGAGTGGCAAAACTATTTTTGACAGAGTGGGATGAAGTTCACAACCATGGTTCTTGTGTCACAATAGTATGATAATCGCAACAGTCACAATATAGGGACAACCACAGTGCCCCCATATTTATCTGTATCTCATTTCATTTAAAAGTGCTACATGCACTATTGGTAAGTTATTCTTTCCCTCGTCGGAAGGTTATTGGTAAGTTATTCTTTCCCTTTCCGTGTCGGACTATAGACAAGTTCTGCCCACGCTCCTGCTTTGTATATTGGGCACTGTGCCATTGCGGGATAGTGTAAAGACAGCAGTACATGGGGAAACTGCGAGCAGGTGTGATGTAGACAGAGAGTGAACACATTGCATGTAATGTAATGTCCCGCTCTCAGGCAGCTGTCCCTGCTTCCATCATTCCTTCCCCCTGCCGGCTCTCAATACCTCTGGTCTGTGTGGGGGGGTAGGGCAGTCAGCCTCGGCTCCTCCTCCACAAACCAGAGAAGTTGATGTCCTGCTGCTGCTGCTGCTAGGAACAAGGTAAGTATGTGTAGTTTATATATTGTTTTTATTTCTGTGAGGGGGCACATAACTGGGCATATTACTGGGGCACATAACTGGGCATATTACTGGGGGCACAGCTGGGCATAATTCTGTGAGGGGGCACATAACTGGGCATATTACTGGGGGCACAGCTGGGCATAATTCTGTGAGGGGGCACATAACTGGGCATATTACTGGGGCACAGCTGGGCATAATTCTGTGAGGAGGCACATAAATGGGCATATTACTGGGGGCACAGCTGGGCATAATTCTGTGAGGGGGCACATAACTGAGCATATTACTGGGGGCACAGCTGGGCATAATTCAATGAGGGGGCACATAAATGAGCATATTACTGTGAGGGGGCACAGCTGGTCATTTTACTGTGAGGTGGCACATAACTGGGCATATTACTGTGAGGAGGCACATATCAGGACATTGCTACTGTGAGGTGCACACATCTGGGCATTGCTACTGTGAGGAGGCACATATCTGGACATTGCTACTGTAAGGGGGCACATATCTGGACATTGCTACTGTAAGGGGGCACATATCTGGGCATCGCTACTGTGGGGGGCCACATATCTGGACATTGTTACTATGAGGGGCACATATCTGGGCACAACTACTGTGAAAGAGGCACAATGTGGGTATAAATATTGTGCAGCGGCATAAAGGGGGAATAATTAGTAATGATTAATAATTGGGCGGAGTTAGAGGCGTGGCCTAGGGTGGAAAATAATTAATAATTGGGCGTAGATAGAGGCGGGGCCTAGTGTGGAAAAAATTTGCCATGGTGCGCTTCACACTCCACACATTGTATCCCTCTTTGCTCGTTTTAAAAGTTGGAAGGTATGCATCACGGCTGCCTGTTGCTGTCTGTGACTTAAGCCCCATAATTAATATGTCTCCTATTGACCTGAATTTTCTGCATATACAGATGACATACAAAGTGAAATTAAGAACTAAGAAAAAAAATCAGCATGTGAAAGTATACATTAGACCACAGTTCTGCAACCTTCACCCCAGCTTTTTATGAAACAACACTCCCCAGCATACACACTTGCTCTGTTATTCTCATTAAAGTGAATTAAGCATTCTGGGAGTTGTAGTTTAACAGCTGCTGTAGGTTGCTGATGCCTGCCTTAGCCCTTATTCACACATCAGTGATTCATGGATGTGTGCTATCTGTGTTCTCCTTGGAAGCATGGGGTGGGTCCGTGAATTAGCATGGAAGCATGCTTTATTTTGTCCATGTTTATGGATCCATCATGCCTATTATAGTCTATTGGTCTGTGAAAAACACAAATCCAACACTTTTACTTGTGTCTGGTCAGTAAAATGAAGAAGGAGGCTGGCAGAATGGAACAGTTCATTAGCTAAACCTTTCCTCCTTTTGGTCTCTGCGTTAGCTGTGATAGAGAAGAGGGCTGACAAAGAGAGAGGAGGAAGCTCACTGCTTTTGTCCAGCAGAAGCTATACTTTCGAGACTGCAAGAGGCTGAAATCAGGTTATCAATGCAGCTTTCATAATTAAAGGACTTTCCACAAATTTAGTATTGACGACCTATACTTAGGACCTACTGTATACTTATAGTACCTATCTCCCATTCATTTGAATGGAAGCAGAGCTGCCACTACCATGGCCACTACCCAGTGCACGCAGTTGTGGTGCTCTGATTCCTAAAAGCAGCTGATCAGCAGAGATGCTGGGAGTCACACGCCCGCTGATGCACACCCCAAGCATGACAAAGGCTTTTTAGCTGAAACGTTGCATCTGAAATAAATCTCACAGAAAGGACCTGCTGTCTCCATACTTTTACTTACGTATATGGATCAGCCGACCAGCAAGCCGAAGCCTACGCCTTTCCCTGGAGATCAGCACCCACACCTGATCGGAACTAAGTGTGCTGTCCACTTCTCTCCTTTTATACCCCCGCTGATCTGTTAGGATTAGTCATTATCAGTAGTAAACTAGTAGAAACCCCCTTTACGTTTTTTAACTTTCATTTTGAAAACAACCAATCTTACTTTTTATGTTGCATGAAACCCCTTCTAATCATTAGGATCCCTACATAAATTGAGAGAAAGGATGTCCAATGTTAATGAGATTAATATGACTTAAAGGGGTTGTCTGGGTTCAGAGCTGAACCCTGACATAACCTGTTCTTAACCCCTTTAGCCCTTCTGAGTGGAGCTTCAGAGCATTTATTGCTCTGATGCTCCCCCTTGTCCTTTGCTGTATAGCATAGGGCAAGGGCTATTTTGTTTACATTTTTACACTGCTAGGTGGAGGCTTCCGCCTAGCAGTGTTCCCGTGTCGTCACCGGTAATAATGGGTGGTCTTTAGCAGTGCCCTAGGCTGGTTTACAGGCTAGGGCAGCGCTAAAGACCACCTATTAGTGCCAATGATGTCACCGGGCTCACTGCTAGGATGAAACCTCCACCTTGCATACTGTGAGAAAGCCGGGTACGTCACCGGATATGAAGAAAGCCCTTGCCCTGCGCATTAGAGCATGAAATGATTCACTGCAGTTCCCTGCCTGCACCACTGGATTTCAAACTACGGACCAGCGCATGCGCAGAGGACTGCAGTAAAGCCAAAGAAGCGGCGGTTCAGCACAGCATCGTCCTCCAGCAGGCGCAAGATTTGTGAGGAAGAGGAGGGGATAATAATAGAAATGGAGGGCGGCCAGAGGGGTGAAAGTGGTGTGGATTTCTGGGCACATGGGCAGTACCGCCACCCCTGGGCACCTTCCAAACCTAATTAGTATAAGTTTTAAAAGTGTTTTTTTAAAGATCTCGCCGAGGGACTGCACAAATAAAGGTACCATTGGATTTAGGGCACAGGAGTCTATAACCTGATGTGAGCGGTCCAAACGGCTCAGATTAGGTGAAAGACTCCCTTTAAAGGTTATTTCCTCTTGAAAATCATGAAAAAAGTATGTCAAGCCAGGATCAGGAAGTGGAGAACAGCAGCTTTCTCTCTTTCACGTAGCAATTTCTATAAATTTCTAAGGTACGCCTTTGATTGTCATAGTTACAACAATGTTTATGGTAACCACATCCCATAAAAATGTGGATCATATTTTGGCCTTTGTGAATGTGAAGAGGGTTTTCTCTTTTATACAGTAAATGCACAACTGCTTTCAGTTCATGTGCCCCACTTACCCTTTAGATGTTTATAAGGAATGAGAGAAAGACGTTGGGCCCCTTTCAGATGAACAGAGGACAACAATTTTGGAACTGACCCCAACAATATTTTGCATGAAGCCAGAAGTCTTTTTCAGATACACTATATACACAGGTTGTCTAAGACCCCATATCTGTTTCATCACATAGAGGTCAGAACTGATCCCAATTGGTCCCGGTGTGGAATGGAGAAGACACTATGGTTGCATATAGTCTGGGAATGTGGGGAGTTGAAAGGGATTCTGGAGACCATTAAAAATGTATCTAGTAGATCTCCCAGAGGAATTTTGATCCTAATAGTTCCTATGCAGTGTAAAGAGAGTGCTTTACTAAGCCAGAAGGATAATTGCAGCTCACTGGACTCAACTGTCCCCATCCACATTGAAAGAAATTGATTCTTAAATTAATACAAGGATTAGATTGGAAAGGTCTGGGGGGGGGGGGATTATTCAGAAAGAAACAGTATCACTAAGTTTAAATCCATCTGAGGTAGAAGCATCAATATTCCCGAACTGCCACCTTAGCTCTGGGGAACCCCCAAATTCTCTCTGCCCAGTCTATTCTAAGTAGATTGCTGTAGGACTAAGTGGTGGTGGTGCAAATTGTTGAAACTGTCAAGAAGACAATTCATGTCCAATGGTTGTGGACGGTGTCTTGGTCAGATACAGTATATTGAGGTGGTCACTGTGAAAACCGATGTACAATTATTGCCTTTTGAACAATCTGAGTTATACAAAACACTAAATATGTGTACAGGCATTAGCTTATTGTACAGTATAAGATTGTGGTATGATTTCAATGGCATGAAAATACTGTATGTATGGATTGCTAACAATCGCTCAGGGGGTGGGCATTGCTTCTCTGTATATTGGATTGCCTGTGTGTGTATTGTACTAATGCAGCGTATGTGTGTTCATAGTGACAAACATTTGTTTCATTTTAAAAAACTGATTTAGAAAAGAAGCTCTCACAAATTGCTATATGTATCTGCTCAGATCTGCCCATATATTGGACTGCATTTTTAATATGATCCCTTTAAAATAAGTACAACAATACTCGTTGATATTACACATATAAAAATATATCATGAGAATGTATAATTAATTAATTAATTTCTAAATATGACATATATGTATGGCAAGACAGAAAAAAATGCAAATGTCTACCATTAAAATCTTGTTGAGACAGATCCAAAGTATGTTCCATACGTCACAGAACCTCAGGAATCCTCAGCAGCAGATGGCTTCATGTAGCGCCATTCCGATCCTGTGATTCCTGCTGAGCTTATCTATTTACATGAATCTCATTTTAATCAGGACATTATCTTGTGTTTTAACTAATTTTTACAAACATAAAAGTCCATACAAAATTACCTTTTACATTCTCTGTTTTTTTATTATTTTTAAGATGATTATAATCTTGAAGGACTATAATTAACCTTTGTATAAACTTAGAACACTAAATCCAGAATGTACGCATTCTGTGACATTTTTCACTTTGAAATGCACTAACTGCCTAGAGGCAATATATTGGCTGTGAGAACCAAACAACCAAATTCTATTGTGTGACTGGCAGCTCAGTTATGCTTCATTGAATAATAGGGAACCTTTCAATCAAATATACCATTTTATCCATTAACTGTAATACACACGCAGTGCTCATTGAAGCAAGAACCGTAAAAGAATAAAAAATGTTATTGACTATGTAAGAAGGCACGGGGAATAGTTGTGGACGATAGATACGTGTCACCGAGGTTCCTGGCCTCGGTGGAGTAAGAGCCGTTTTTTTCATGTCAGCAGCAGTAGCTGTTTGACACTTTTGATAGGTAGCATGGCTACTATAGCTGATCCGGGACGGCTTTTACTGGGAGTAGTCAAAGTGCTGGGTGGGTGACTACTCCCCATGTTCCAGGCCGGGTTTTGGCTGGGCTATAAAGCTCAGGCAGCCCTGTCAGGTGTGTGGATTATCTTCCATCCTGACAGTGAAGCTGTGGAGTCCTCTGGGCTGAACACTAAAGACTGCAAACAGGCGTGCAGGCCGCCTGGAAGCCTGCCATTGAACTTTGGGGTTACTGAGCTCTCAGGCAGGTGTGAAGCAACACCTAGGACTTCAGGTGAACTCTGTTTTGTTTGGCTGTGTGAACAAGCACAAGGACTGTTATGTTTTTTTTCTGAGTGTAAATAAAACACTGAAGTTTGAGTTACTACCTGGGTCCTTGCCTCTATACTGCGTCCGCTAACCTGTCTACCTGAGCAAATCCCCACATTTGGTGGAGGATGCGGGCAGAAAGCAGTGAGGCTGGTGTGAAGGCCGAAATATTTTTGTTTTTCTAAACATATGTCCTTTATTAAGCCGGCAAAGTTGCAGCCTGTGTTCCCTGACAAAATGGAGGCGGTTGTAAAAGCCCTTGTGGAGGCTAACTTGCAGCAGCGGGAGGCCAACAAGCAGCAGCAGGAGACCAACCAGCTACTACTTCAGCAGGTGATGGCCTTACAAGCGACAGGAGCATCCCAGTACGTCCACGATGCCCGGAAAGCTGTCCGTGCAGCGATCCCTAAGATGACCCCCTCGGATGATGTTGAGACCTATCTGGCAGTGTTCGAGAAGGTGGCCGTGAGGGAGAAATTACCCCGAGAACAGTGGGCTGAGGTCGTCGCTCCGTTCCTGGCGTCTGGACCCCAGCAAGTGTTTTTGACCTCCCAGATGATCAAGCAGCTGACTACCCGACCGTGAAAGGTGAGATCCTGGCAAGACTTGGGGTGAATGTTTTGGTCCGGGCCCAGCGGGTGCATCAGTGGGAGTTTAACCCGGCTGAACCCGCCAGACCACAATACTATGAATTGCTACATCGGTTGCAAAAATGGCTGCAGCCAGACATACTGACTCCTACTGCTATGTTAGACCGTCTGTTAGCAGATGTATTCTGGAGGGCTTTGCCATACCCTCTCCAGCACTGGATCGGTCAGGTGTCACCTGGGAATGCCTTAGAGATGGTCGACCTGGTGGAGCGATATGAGGCCACCAGAAACCTGCAGGGGGTTCTTTTGGGAGGGGGCCAGTCAAACCCCGGAAATCTCCACCCCAGACCCGGCGGCCGGCCAAACCCGCCCAGGATGTACCCCTTGCAGACCCAGCCCCAGTGGTCTGCTGGCAGTGTCGGGAGCCTGGACACATAAGGGCCAACTGTCCCCATCGGGGTGAACCCATGGATACGAACTATGGTTACCGCCATTCATTGTATGCCCGGAAGCTGTGTGCCACAGGTGTCTCTGAGACTATAGACAATAGCCACCTGTGTCAGGTGGAAGTGGGGGACACTCTGGCGGTGGCACTGCTGGATTCAGGGAGTCTGGTGTCTCTGGTAAGAGCTGCCCTCGTGCGACCCACGGAGTATACTGGCCGAAAGGTCGGGGTGGTGTGTATTCATGGAGACTTAAAGGACTATCCCACCGCCCTGGTCTCTCTATCAACTGTGGCTGGCAGGTGGGTTCATGAGGTGGCCGTCGCTACAAAATTACAGTATGAACTTATAATTGGGAGAGACTTCCCTGGTTTCCCAGCGCTCTGGCCGGATACGAAAGTCACCACTGCCCGGGAGGCAGATGGAACCCTAGCAGAGTGGCCTGGCTCAGGGGGGAGACCAGAACCCTGGGAACCCGAGACCGAAGGGTCAGCGGTAGGGGTGACCACCACTTCGGTGGAAGAGGGGAGATAACCCCACTGAATGTAATGGTGGGAGACGTGGAGGATTTGCCACCGGGACCTGAGTTGGCAGACCTCAACGTCTCTGGCGAAAATTTCGGTACCGCACAACACCGGGATCCCACCCTATCCCGGGCTTGGGAGAATGTGATAATAATTGATGGTGAACCCCAAAAACCTGGGGCTGAGTCGGTGTTTCCCCGGTTTGTTGTTCACCAGGGAATGCTGTATCGGGTAAACCAGCTGCGGGGTGAGCATATTGAACAGCTGGTGGTGCCCAAAGCGCACCGCAAACTCGTGTTGGAGCTAGCCCACCAGCATGTTCTTGGGGACACCTGGGATGGCAGAAGACGCAGGACCGGATATTACAGAGGTTTTACTGGCCCAGTGTGTTCAAAGAAGTAGAACTATTTTGTAAGTCTTGCCCAACCTGCCAGATAACTAGCCCCCAGCCACATTTCCGTAGTCCCCTTGTGCCTCTGCCGATTATCGAGGTTCCGTTCGAGAGAATAGCTATGGATCTTATAGGCCCTGCATCGAAGTCCGCTAGAGGGCACCAACATATCTTGGTCGTCCTAGACTATGCCACTCGGTACCCTGAGGCGGTGCCCTTGCGACATACATCGGCCAAACTGATAGCGAAGGAGTTGATGGAGATGTTTTCCGCGTGGGCCTACCTAAAGAGGTTCTGACTGACCAGGGGACTCCTTTTATGTCCAAGGTCATGAGGGAACTCTGTAAGTTGCTGCACATTAAACAGCTACGGACGTCCGTTTATCATCCGCAAACTGACGGCCTGGTTGAAAGGTTTAATAAAACATTAAAAATATGTTAAAACGAGTGGTGGCTAAGGATGGGAAGGACTGGGACCTCCTTCTCCCCTATCTGATGTTTGCAGTGCGAGAAGTGCCCCAGGCCTCTACTGGGTTCTCGCCCTTCGAACTGCTATATGGCAGGCATCCTCGCGGGCTGTTGGACATAGCCAAAGAGGCATGGGAGCAGCAACCCACACCCTATAAAAGTGTTGTGGAATATGTCACCCAGATGCAGGAACGCATGGAAGCGGTGTTACCGCTGGTAAAAGAACATATGGAGGCAGCGCAGCAAGCTCAGAGTCGGGTCTATAATAGGCAGGCTCGGGTCCGGAACTTTAACCCGGGAGATCGGGTTTTGGTTCTGGTTCCGACAGTGGACAATAAGTTCCTGGCCAGGTGGCAGGGACCCTACGAAGTACTCGAAAAGTTGGGGAAGTAAACTACAAGGTACACCAGCCAGGGCGGCGAAAGCCGGAGCAGGTGTACCATGTGAATTTACTTAAACCTTGGAAAGCTAGGGAGACCAGTTCAGGTGATAGCTCACGGCCGAGTTTTCTAGGAGAAGAAGTTCCAGCCCCTATATATGATAAAAAGAAGCGGTGGTCACAGTAAAAATTGCTGACACCCTCTCCCTAAACAGGCTCAGGAAGCTAGGGAATTTATTAGTCGGAACACTGATGTGTTCTCGGACCTCCCTGGACGCACTTCCCTAATCCGGCATGACATTGTCACTGAGCCTCAGGCAAGAGTCCGGTTAAAACCATACCGGGTACCCGAGGCTCGGCGACAAGCCATCTCGGAGGAAGTGCAGCTAATGCTGAAACTCAATATCATTGAGGAGTCTAAAAGTGAATGGGCTAGTCCAATAGTCTTAATTCCCAAGCCCGATGGGACGTTACGGTTCTGTAACGATTTCCGCAAACTAAATGAAGTTTCCAAATTTGATGCGTATCCCATGCCGCGGGTGGATGAGCTGATTGAAAGGTTTGGCCAAGCCAGGTATTTTTCTGTTTTGGACCTCACCAAAGGGTACTGGCAGGTACCCTTGACTGAGGCTGCCAAAGAGAAAACTGCTTTCATCACCCCTGAGGGGCTGTATCAGTATAAAGTCTTACCCTTTGGTCTGCATGGTGCCCCAGCAACGCTCCAACGACTCATGGACATTGTACTTCGTCCACATCGTCGGTACGCATCGGCTTACTTGGATGACATCATCATCCACAGTGGCGACTGGGAAAGTCATCTACCCAAAGTGCAGGCTGTAGTCGATGCCCTTAGGAAGGCCGGACTGACCGCTAACCCAAAGAAGTGCTCAATAGGGTTAGAGGAGACAAAGTATCTTGGGTATGTCATTGGGCGCGGGGTCATCAAGCCCCAAGTAAACAAAATAGAGGCAATACGGAGTTGGCCCCGACCTGTCACCACGAGGCAGGTAAAGTCATTCCTGGGCATGGTGGGCTATTACATGAGGTTCGTTCCCCATTTTGCCACTTTAGCGGCACCATTGACAGACCTCTTGAAGGGGCGGAAGTCAGTGACGGTCCATTGGAATGAGCAGGCAGAAAGGGCTTTCTCCGCCTTGAAATCGGCCCTGTGTGGGTCCCCGGTTTTGGTGACACCCGATTTCAAGAGGGAGTTTATAGTTCAGACCGACGCCTCTGAGGTTGGCCTGGGTGCTGTACTGTCTCAGGAAGTCAACGGGGAGGAGCATCCCGTTGTCTTCCTCAGCCGTAAACTCACCCCAGCTGAGACTAGGTACAGTATAGTGGAGAGAGAGTGCCTGGCTATCAAGTGGGCACTCGAGTCTCTCCGCTATTATCTGTTGGGGAGGAAGTTCCGTCTGGTGACTGACCACTCCCTCTCAAGTGGATGAGCCAAGCCAAAGAGAGGAATGCCCGAGTCACCCGGTGGTTCCTGGCCTTACAGAATTTTAAATTCTCCATAGAACACAGGGCAGGCCGCTTGCAGGGAAACGCGGATGCCTTGTCCCGAGTGCACTGTTTGACGTGTGTTCAACCCCGCAGGGTTGAACAAAGGGGGAGGTATGTAAGAAGGCACGGGGAATAGTTGTGGACGATAGATACGTGTCACCGAGGTTCCTGGCCTCGGTGGAGTAAGAGCCGTTTTTTCATGTCAGCAGCAGTAGCTGTTTGACACTTTTGATAGGTAGCATGGCTACTATAGCTGATCCGGGACGGCTTTTACTGGGAGTAGTCAAAGTGCTGGGTGGGTGACTACTCCCCATGTTCCAGGCCGGGTTTTGGCTGGGCTATAAAGCTCAGGCAGCACTGTCAGGTGTGTGGATTATCTTCCATCCTGACAGTGAAGCTGTGGAGTCCTCTGGGCTGAACACTAAAGACTGCAAACAGGCGTGCAGGCCGCCTGGAAGCCTGCCATTGAACTTTGGGGTTACTGAGCTCTCAGGCAGGTGTGAAGCAACACCTAGGACTTCAGGTGAACTCTGTTTTGTTTGGCTGTGTGAACAAGCACAAGGACTGTTATGTTTTTTTTTCTGAGTGTAAATAAAACACTGAAGTTTGAGTTACTACCTGGGTCCTTGCCTCTATACTGCGTCCGCTAACCTGTCTACCTGAGCAAATCCCCACAACTGTTACTTGTGTTAAGCGAATCGAAGTCGATAAAGTGAACTTTGATCCGAATTTCAGGATAAATTTGATTTGCCACAAAGCCGACTTTCCGCATGCTTCGTGGTAGCGAATCAATTTTACCTGAAATAATGTAAAAAAATAAAAATAAATCATACTTACCTCATCCATTTGCTCATAATGTGCCTGCCGCCGCCATCTTGATTGAAGATCTTGCACGAAATCCCATGCGCGGTGACTACAGATGAGCGAATCGAAGTGAGCGAATGGCTGCTGTACATGTTAGGACATGAAGCAAGGAACTCTAGGAATGAGGGATCACCCACAATGCCATGCATGCAGCCAATCAGCAGCCAGCCAGCCCTGTGATGTCACAGCCCTATAAATAGCCTCAGCCATCTTGGATCCAGCCATTTTATAGTGTACTCTAGTGCAGGGAGAGACATCAACAGGCGCTAGGGCCAGTGGAAGAAAAGACTTCAACACTTTTATTTTGCTTTATAGAAGTTCATGGAAAGGATAGGGAGTAATCATTCCACAGTATTGAAGCAGAACAGGGTTAAGTAGGGGAGTTTACAGCCTGGGTAATATGTACAATCCTATTACACCTTGATGCACTTACTGGGGATAAAAATTGCAATTATACAGCTTTGTAATTCCAGCAAACCGTGCTGTTTGATACAGCCATTAACAGGGTTTATTACAAGGAAATATTTATATGTCTTATTTGCCCTTGTGTGGTGCAGTTTTATGTTCTAAAGCATTTTTTGGATTGTATTAGTGGGGAAACAAAGGACTTATTAGCTGTTGTGTGGTGAAGTGAGAAAATTATAGCCTTTTTTGGCATGTATTAGTGGCAAAATAATAAACATTATTTGCCATTCAGCGGTGCAGTTATATGTTCTAAAGCCATTTTGCCATTTATTAGGGGCACAAAAATATATATTATTTGCCGTTCAGCGATGCAGTTATATGCTCTAAAGCCTTTTGTGGTGTGTATAAGTGGAAAAAACGAAGGGCCTATTTGCTGTTCAGCGGTGCAGTTATATGTTCTAAAGCACTTTTTGGTGTGTATTAGTGGCACAAAAATATATATATTATTTGCCGTTCAACGGTGTAGTTATATGATCTATAGCCTTTTGTGGAGTGTATAAGTGGAAAAAAGTAAGGGAATATCTGCCGTTAAGCGGTGCAGTTGTATGTTCTAAAGCCCTTTTTAGCGTGTATTAGTGGGAAAAAAATATATATTATTTTCCGTTCAAGGGTGCAGTTATATGTTCTAAAGCCTTTTATGGAGTGTAAAAGTGGAAAAAAGTAAGGGCCTATTTGCCGTTCAGTGGTGCAGTTATATGTTCTAAAGCACTTTTTGGCATGTATTAGTAGCACAAAAAAAAGTGTTTGCCGTTGTCTGGTGAGGTGAAAAAATTACCTTTTTGGCGTGTATTAGGGGCAAAAAAAATACTTTCGCCATTCTAAAGTGCAGTTATATGTTCTAAAGTCATTTGTGGCATGTATAAGTGGAAAAAAGTAAGGGCCTATTTGCCGTTTAGCAGTGCAGTTACATGTTCCAAAGCCTTTTGTGGCGAGTATTAATGGAAAAAAGCAAGGGCCTATTTGCCCTTCAGTGGTGCAGTTATATGTTCTAAAGCCCTTTTTAGCGTGTATTAGTGGCAAAAATATATATATTATTTGCCGTCCTGCGGTGCAGTTATTTGTTCTGAAGCCTTTTGTGGTGTGTATAAGTGGAAAAAAGGGAGGGCCTATTTGCCATTCAGCGGTGCAGTTATATGTTCTAAAGCCTTTTGTGGCAAGTATAAGTGGAAAAAGTAAGGGCCTATTTGCCGTTCAGCAGTGCAGTTATATGTTCTAAAGCTTTCTTTGACGCCTATTAGTGGGGGAAAAAGGGCTTATTAGCTGTTGTGTGGTGAAGTGAGAAAATTACAGACTTTTTTGGGGTGTTTTAATTTCCTTTTTATTTATTTATTTGATCTAACAGTATGTCAGACAGAGAAGTGCCAGGTTCTGCACAGGGGAGTGGCAAAGGCCTAAAAGTTTCTGGTGAAGGCACAGGTCACTGTAGAGTAAAGGGGCGTGGCAGCAGGATTCGCAGCGAGAGGCCTGAGCTCCCGGTGTCATCTAGCAGTCGTGTCTTGACCAGCAACCCAGCGGTTCTTGAATGGTTGACTCGGTCATACACTCGGAGCCAGCAAGTTGCTAGTGTGGCCGGGAGTCAGCAGGGTGGCAGCAGTGAGAGGTCGGAAGCTAAAAGTGCTGGTGGTAGACCACCTGCTTCGCAGGAGCCTACCTGCCCGGAAAGTAGTGGTGCAGGGGTTCACAAAAGCAGCTGCGGTAGCAGTCAGTGCGGAGTGTTGGGGATAAAATCACCTACTAGGCGATGTGGCAGTTTTTTGTTAAGCCACCGGAGGAGGTGAACATGGCCATTTGTAGAATCTGTGGGCAGAAGGTGAAGTGTGGCCTAAGAGAACCGTGGCTCCGATGTGGTGGTCCAGCCTGCCGCAGCAATAGCTGCATCACCCGGTGGCACACACCCGATTTCAGGCAGTCAATGCTCCACCACCTCAGCCGAAGAAATCTGTCAGTCCTTCCCAAAATCTGTTGGTCCTGATGCTACTGCTCCACCTCCTACTTCTTGTCAGTCATTCCATCAGCAATCTATCACCTAAGTTATGGCCAAGAGACAACAGTTACGTGCACTAATCCAAATGGGCAGAAGCTAAATGTGCTCCTGGCCAAGGTGCTGCAGTCCCTCCCTTTCCAAATGGTGGACTCTACACCTTTCAGAAAACTGATGGCATGTGCCGAGGTTAAGTGTCCCAAGCCGTAGTTTCATTGCCAAAAATGCAGTACTAGCCATGCACACGCATGTAGAACAGATGGTGGGCCAGTCCTTGAGCCTGTCGGTGTCTGCCAAAGTGTACGGCAGCACCGACTTGTGGAGCTGTAACTACAGTCAGGGACAATACATGTCCTTTACAGCCCTGGGTGAATGTGGTTCCTGCACAGCCACACCAGAAACTTGGCCAGGTGATGCCGCTTCCACCTCCACATCTCACACCATTGGTCCTGCTCCAATGTCTGCCTCTGCCTCCTCATCCTCCACCGTGTCCTCAGCCTCCACTGCAGGGACAATTCAGAGTGCTCCTCCAGCATACCACGCTATGTTATTTGTCAGTTACCAGGACTACGGGATGAACAACGTCATTCGACTGCTTCATGTCCTGGAACAGATGCTGGTAAATCTGTCTGGTAAGGGGACTGGAGACGTGGCGCCTAGATCTCAAGGCCACATGACCCCTGTTTAGCTGAAATGGAGGAGGACATTGGAGCATAAGCAATGTGTAGCGAAATGGGTGGTTTTTCTACACAGTTCAGGAGAGGAGGAGCAGCCAGAGGAGCTACAGGGCGATGAGGAAGACGAGGAGGAGGACCCAGACACACCTTGGCAGTATGCAGTGGAGATGGAGGCAGCGGATCCCTCCAAGTCACTTGCACAAATGCCCCTTCCCTTGTCGCAAATATTTGTGTGATTATTCTTCATATATTCGAGAATTCGAGAATTTGTGATTATTTTCTTGATTGCGAAAATCAGCAATGTAATATTTGTAATATATCAGGGTTTTATAGTAATTGCTAATTAGTGATGAGCGGCAGGGGCAGTATTCGAATTTGCAATATTTCATGAATATTTGGGCGAATATTCATCATAATTTAGCGATTTCGAGAATTCGCTATTATTTTTTTGATTGTAAAAATCGGCAATGTAATATGTACGTATTGCGCACGCAATACAGGCGTGGGTCACTTTTTCTACATTTTTCAAGCTGTTAAAACTTTCCTGAGACTAGAGAAAATAATTGGCATGGCAGAACATTACAATAGCTTTATATGCAGATAGAGTGCTCCAATATATTCGCGATTGCGCAAATCAGCAAATAATGATGCGCATATTTTTGCGCAATACGGGCAACTTCACATTTTAGCAGGTCTGACAACATATTACTGATTAGTGCACTAAGTATTGCTGTGAACTTGTGTGACATCATAGCACTATGTCTGTAGCATGTATGTATGGACAGCAGACCCAATCACACTACCTAACACCCTGCAATGGAACCTCAGCTACACTATATCACAATCTAACCTACACTGACTATCTTTCATTAACTATCTGTATTATATATATAAGCTAACTAACTAACTAACTAACTAACTATCTAATGTAATGACACAGCAAAGCAGAGAGCACAGCAATAACACTGCTGTCTCTCTCAGAACTGCAAAAAAACTGCAGAAAATGGCTGTGGGGAAGGCTCTTAAATATTAAGGGGTAGGCAACTTTCCTATTGGTTGTTAGGGATATTTCTAAAATCAGACAAATATATTGCAGCCTTCTTATTGGCTCACAAGCAAGAAGCAGGGAGAGATCATGGGCTCAGATGAAAAAAAATCTAGAATATTTGCAAATACGAATATATAACACTATATTCTAAATCTTCGCGAAGTGGCGATATTCGCTATTAAAATTCGAGATTCAAATATTCGTGCCCAACACTATTGCTAATGCCACTATCTGTGCTTAAGGAGCTGCTCACAATAGTAATAAATAATTTACATCCTCTAGACTTGAAGTGTGTAAAAGAAGTATTTTCCTATCAAATCGGCTTTTGTACCAAATCATTCTACAACTTTGTAGAAAAAAAAAAAAAACATTTTCAGAACGGCTAGTCTCTAATAAAATAAAAATCACATCTTGAATGAATTAGTAAGTTATTTGTGATATTCCACAAGGTAGATTCTATCCCTCTTCTGGCCAGTTTGTCACACTCTATGTATAGATGGACGCAGGCACAAGGAAGCTACTGCATGATGCACCTGGCTTTGGATAGACTTGCAGCCAACATGGTGAATGGCAGAGAGAACAAATGACTCCCTCCCAGAGGCATTTGCCTTTTCAAATGATGTGAAAATGGTACCCAAGAGGTTATGCAACTGTAAACAAAAATAACAATAATAATGTGACTGTAAGATGTAATCACTTATGAGATGTAGTTTGCATCAAAATAATGGGGTAAATGTACTAAGCTAAATGCCCCAGAATTCTGCCATAGTTTGCAAAAAAACTCACATACACAGTGCTGTGAAAAATTATTTGTGCCCTTACAGATTTCTTTTGTTTTTGCACATTTAACACACTTAATCAGATTATCAAACATCAAAGATAACCCGATAGCCCTATGTGAAAAAGTAATTGCCCCCTAAAGCTAATAACTGATTGTGCCACCCTTGGCGGCAACAACTGCAATCAAGCGATTGCGATAACTGGCAATAAGTCTTTCACATCTCTATGGGGGAATTTTGACCCACTCTTCTTTGCTGAATTGTTTTAATTCTGCCACATTGGAGGGTTTTCGAGCATGAACGGCCTGTTTAAGGTCATGCCACAGAATCTTAATCCGATTTAAGTCCGGACTTTGACTAGGCCACTACAGAATCTTCGTTTTTTTTTTTGCCATTCAGAGGTGTTCTTGATGGTGTGCGTTTGATCATTGTCCTGTTGCAGAACCCAAATACACTTGAACTTAAAAGGGTTGTCTCATCACAGACAATGGGAGCATATCGCTAGGATATGCCTCCATTGTCTTATAGGTGCAGGTCCCACTGCTGGGAACCGCACCTATATTGAGAATGGAACCGTGCAAGGTGATGGCTGAAGGACTCTTGTCTGGCCACCACCAAGAGCGCTATCCATAGAAGTGAATGGGAGCACACAGTGCATGACTGACTACCGCTCTTATTTATTTCTATGGGCCTGACGGAAATAGCTGAGCCAGCTCTCTGCTATTTTCGGCAGCCCCATAGAAAATGAATTGAGGGTGGCTGTGCATGTGCAGTGTGCTCCCCAACACTTTTGAGGCTCCGTTCTCGATGTAGGTGCAGGTCCCTGTGCTGGTACCCACACCTAAAAGACAATGGGGGAATATCTTAGCAATATACCCCCATTGTCTGCGATGAGACAACCCCTTTAAGGTCACAAACTGATGGCCAGACATACTCCTTCAGGATTTTCTGGTATAGAGCAGAATTCATGGTTCCATCAATTACAGCAAGTCGTCCAGGTCCTAAAGCAAGCAAAGCAGCCCTAGACCAGCACACTACCATCACAATGTTTGACTATCAATATGATGTTGTTTTTCTGAAATGCTGTGTGGGACCCACACCTTCAAAAAGTTCCACTTTTGCCTCGTCAGTCCACAGAATATTTCCCCAAAAGGTTTGAGGATTATTAAAACTTTTTCAGCAAATGTCAGACGGGCCTTTGTGTTCTTTTTGGTCAGCAGTGGTTTTCGACTTGGGACTCTCCAATGGATACCATTTTTGCCCAGTTTCTTTTTTATTGTTCAATCATGAACACTGATCTTAACTGAAACAAGTGAGGCCTACAGTGCCTCACTTGTTGCTCTGGGTTCTTTTACGACCTACTGGATGAGTTGTCGATGCACTTTTGGAGTAATTTGGGTAGGCCCGCCACTCTTGGGAAAGTTCACAGCTAGGGTTGAGCGAACCCGAACTGTAAAGTTCGGGTGTGTACCGAACATTACAGTTTTTCGAACCTGGACCCGAACCCGAACACTTTGTAAAAGTTCGGGTTCGTTGTTCAGCGATTTCTCCCTGCATTTTGAAAGGCTGCAGGGCAGCATGGGACCCAGCCTCTATTTTAGCTGGAGTTACGTAGCGAAGCATGTTACTCTACTGTTCTTAGTGTAGGGACAGGCTTCTGCTGGTGAGAGATTAGGGAAAAAATCTGTTGGTGGTGTTAACTCTTCAAACTACAGCAATTAATAAGGGTGCTATGATACATATTGGTACCAAACCCTATGCCCAGTGATACTGCAAAATTATTTTTAATCCATCTGTTACTGAGGTGGGGGGTCGGCAGCCATTTTAGCAACTGCAATGTTTTTGAAACTGAATGTGACCTGCATGTGTGCCAACCTGCCAGGGACATCAGTCTAATTATTTTTTGGTAGCTCAATGGAGGAAAAATTTATTTTTTCTGGCAGATCAAGTCCCCCTACATTACCTATTTTATAATTTTGGGGTGACATAGTGCATTTCTGTAGTTGCTGTAATAAACCAGTACTGTCATACCACAGAGCACGTTTGCATACGCCGCTGAAAAACCTATTTAAAAATTTTGCGGTGACATAGTGCATTTCTGCAGTTGGTGGAATAAACCCGTACTGTCGTACCACAGATCACGTTTACATACACCGCTGAAAAACCTATTTTAAAATGTTGTGGTGACATAGTGCATTTCTGTAGTTGGTGGAATAAATTCGTACTATCGTACCACAGAGCACATTTGCATACACCACTGATAAACCTTTTTTAAAATTTTGTGGTTACATAGTGCATTTCTGTAGTTGGTGGAATAAACCCGTACTGTTGTGCCACAGAGCAAGTTTGCACACAACGCTGAAAAAACTGTTTTAAAATTTTGCGGTGACATAGTGAATTTCTGTAGTTGGGTTAATAAACACATACTGTTGTGTCACAGAGTACGTTTGCATACAACGCTGAAAAAACTGTTTTATAATTTTTGGGGTGACATACTGCATTTCTGTAGTTTGTTGCAATTTACACTGGTTTTGTGCTACATAGCAGATCTGAGGCCTACCCTGTATTTCAGTCATTTTAAGTAACCTGTGGAACTCTGCATTTACATAGTTGGTGGAAAAAAATCGGTTTTGTAGTAGATAGCACATTTGCAGTGTACGCTGCATTTCTGTCAAAATAAACCGTTAACCTCTGCTGTTACATTGCTGATTTGAAAAATCACATTTTTGTTGATAGTGAAGTAATTGTATTGAATTGCTCCTTTACACTGTTGTGTGACCTAAAGAAATGTATTCTGTTTAAGACACGGGCACTGCCTTACTGTGACTTTTGGCAGTTAAATTGACACCTGAGATAAACCATCTGCTAGTTTGGTGGGTGAACGTAAAAAATGAGGAGAACATTAAATAAGGGACATGGACATGGTCGTGGTGGTGTTGGTGGAGCTCCTGTTGCTGGGAGAGGATGTGGCTGTTCTGCACCAGCTACAGGTCCAAGTGAAACACCTTCCTCAGGTGCGAGTAGGCAACAGAACCTGCAGCGTTATTTGGTAGGCCTGAATGCCGATCTACGGATGGTGAGGCCAGAACAAGTACAGGCCATAGTAAATTGGGTGGCTGACAGTGGTGCCAGTTCCTTCACAGTATCTCCCACCCATTACTCTGCAGAAAGCTCAGAGTTGGCACCTGCAGCCGATGCCCATCAGTCTTTCACCTCACCCCCTTGCAAATCAGCCAAGCAGCCTGAGCTCCAAGTCATGCAGCTGACTGTTATGCTTTTTGATGACTCTGCTAGCAGGGTTTTCCCGGATCATCCACATAGCCCTGCCCCAGAAGTGGAATACATTGAATGCACTGATGCCCAACCACTTATGTTGCAGGATGAGGACATGGGAATACCACCGCAGCACGTCTCTGATGATGACAAAACACACGTGCCAATTGCTGCGGCCTTCTGCAGTGTGCAGACCGACGAGGAGGGCAAGGGTCAAGAATGGGTGGAAGATGATGTGGAGGAGGATGAGGTCCTAGAACCTGACTGGACTCAAGTTCATGCTAGTGACATGTGCAGTTCTGAGGAAGAGGCGGTGGTCGCACAGAGGCAACAGCACAGCAAAAGAGGGAGCAGGCTGCAAAAGCGGAGCAGCTGTCCCCAAGACAGCACGTCTGCTACTGCCCAGTGCCCACCGCACCCAGGGACCGAGCACACCAAAGCCAACTTCAAGGAGTTCCTAGGTGTGGCAGTTCTTCAGACAATGTCCTGACGACAAGACACGAGTGGTTTGCACATTATGCCATCAGAGCCTGAAGCGAGGCATAAAGGTTCTAAACCTGAGCACAACCTGCATGACCAAGCATCTACATGCAAAGCATGAACTGCAGTGGAGTAAACACCTTAAAAACCAAGAAAGGTCTCATGCTCCTCCTGCTTTCTCTTTTGCTGTCTCTGCCTCTTCCTCCACCTCTGGAGTGATAGTGGCACCTGCCACCCAGCAAACAGAGGATTTGCCACCAACACCCCCACCTCCGTCATCATCACCAAGCATCTCCACCATGTCACACGCAAGCTTTCTCCGAAACACTGAAGAGAAAGAAAAAATACCCTAACGCTATATCTCCCTAACTGCACACTGGATAAATGTAGTGGTGGCTGGGCCCGAGGCGGATAGCGGTTTGACTCATTTCCTTTCACCATCGAGGATCGCAGGGCATTATTCTTTGCCTCCTGTTGCCTCCTCCTCCTACTCCGCTTCCTCCTCCTCCTCTTCTACCACCTCCTCATCAGGTTAGCAAAAGACCTTCACCACCAACTTCAGCACATCCAGGGGTAAATGTGAGCTGTGGAGAGGCATAGAAGAACAGACCGATGAGTGGTTGCTGCCAGTGAGCCTCAAGCCCGGCCTGGTGGTGTGCGATAATGGGCAAAATATCGTAGCATCTCTGGGACTAGCAGGTTTGACGCACATCCCTTGCCTGGTGCATGTGCTGAATTTGGTGGTGCAGAAATTCCTTAAAAAATACTCAGACATGTCAGAGCTGCTGCAGAAAGTGCGGTCCGTTTGTGCGCACTTTCGGCATTCTTACCCTGCTGATGCTCACCTGTCTGCGCTGCCAACCAGAGCACAGTTCTGGAGGACGAGGAGGAGGAGGATGAGGTAGAGGAGGAGGAACCGGGTTCACAACAGGGTGGTCATCACTGGAGCATGGGGGATACGGAGGACACAGATGATACACGACCTACAGAGGGCAGCTTATCCTTACCTCTGGGCAGCCTGGCACACATGAGTGACTATATGCTGCAGTCCCTGCGCAACAACTGCAGAGTTGCCCACATTTTAACTACTGGGTTGCCACCCTGCTGGATCCACCTTACAGAGATAACGTGCCGTCCTTAATTCCCTCACTGGAGTGTGATAGGAAGATGCGCGACTACTAGCGTATGCTGGTAGATGCGCTCCTGAGGGCAATCCCAACTGACACCGTGGGACGAGTGGAAGGTGGAGGAGCAGGAGGAAGAGGTCGCCAACGCAGCTGGGTCATGGCCAGCACCTCACAAGGCAGGGTTAGCATGGCCGACATGTGGAAAAGCTTTGTCACTACACCACAGCAACTGGCACCACCAGCTGATATGGAACATCTTAGCAGGAGGCAGCATTTGAACAACATGGTGGCACAGTACTTGTATCTCACGCCTACACGTACTGACTGATGGTTCTGCCCCATTCAACTTCTGGGTCTCCAAATTGTCCACAAGGCCTGAGCTTGCTCTTTATGCCTTGGAGGTACTGGCCTGCCCTGCAGCCAGTGTGTTGTCTGCTCTGAACGTGTATTTAGCACAGCAGCGGGCGTCATTACAGACAAACGCAGCCGCCTGTCCACAGTCATCGTGGACAAGCTCACGTTCATTAAAATGAACCTTGTGCAGAATATATATTTATATCCGCCTCAACCATACATTCTTGTATTCAAGTGCACTTATTATTTGATTCCTTTTTTTTTATTTGTCCCATTATTTTGGGGGCCTACCCCAATAAAAGAAAAAAAAAAAAACATTGTTAGCTTGCTATTTCCTCCTCCTCCTCCATCGCCACTTCCACCTACAACACCACATTCACCACCTCCTCAACCTCCGACTCCACATCCACCTCCTCCTCCGAGTTGCAGGTTAATAATTTTTAATTTTTATTTATTTTATTTTAGGTTATTTCCCTATCCACATTTGTTTACAGAGCACTTGCCATGCTCTTAAGCACATTGTTTTGCCTTTTGCAGCCTTCTAGCACTTTCCATGACATTTTTAGGGCCATTTTAGTGCCCAAAAGTTTGGGTCCCCATTGACTACAATAGGGGTCAAGTTCTGGTTAAGTTCGGATCCCGAACCCTAACTTTTTTGTGAAGTTCGGTCGAACCCGTCAAACCCGAACTTCCAGGTGTTCGCTCAACTCTATTCACGGCTCTTCCATGTTTTCTCCATTTGTGGATAATAGCTCTCACTGTGGTTTGCTAGCGTCCCAAAGCCTTAGAAATGGCTCTGTAACCTTCTTTCTTCAAATCAAGGCATGATGTGTTGCTTGTTGAGATCTTTTAGCATACTTCTTGTTGTCTGGCAGTAATTATGCCTGGGTGTCAGTGGCGTAGAGTGGGTTGCCAGCACCTGGGGCAAGCCAAGTGTTGTGCCCCCACCTGTGACCCTGCCCCCTTCTATATACAAATAATGCAGTAGATGTCACCTGCAGTCCTACGTACCACCACAGATAATACAGTGATAACTCTCTGAGTATAGATAATGTAGTAGATGTTACCTGCAGTCCTATGTAACACCACAAATAACAGTGATAACTCTCTGAGTATAGATAATGTAGTAGATGTCACCTGCAGTCCTATGTAACACCACACGCAACACAGTGATAACTCTCTGAGTACAGATAATGAAGTAGATGTCACCTGCAGTCCTATGTAGCACCACACTTAACACAGTGATAACTCTCTGAGTACAGATAAGTAGTAGATACGCGTGAGGCCCCACTATTCAGAACACACACAGTGTGACCTGAAGTCTGGGTCCAGTCTTCGGCAGTGTGAGCCAAATTCGATTTTTTTTTTAAATTTCTCCCTTTACTCTCATCCTCAGATAACAGACCTCCCTTCTCTCATAGTGCCCATAAGTATAATGCCCTCTGTATAATTATAATATATAATGGCCCCTCGGTATTATTATTGCCCCCTCTGTTATATTATAAATATTATGGCCCCCTCTGTATTATAGTAATAATTATGGCCCCCTTCAGCCCCTCCAACATACAGTCCCATGCAAAATACATCACTCCCCTTGCCTTTAGCCCCTCCAGCATTCAGTCCCATATAAACACAACCTTCCCCCTGCCTTCAGCCCCTCCAGCATACAGTCTCATATAAATAATATCACCCTCCCTCTCTTCGTTACCTGCCTTCAGCCCTTCTTGTAAACAGTCCCATGTAAAATAGATCACTCCTCCTGCATTCAGCCCCTCCAGCATACAGTCCCATGTAAGATACAACCTCCTTCCTATTCATCACTCTTCCTGCCTGCAGCCCCTCCAGCATATAGTCCCATGTAAAATAATATCACCCCCTGCCTTCAGCCCCTCCAGCATACAGTCCCATGTAAATAATACCCCCCCCCCCCGTTCAGACCCCTTTAACATACAGCCTCCAGTACAAGGATTATTCCTCCTCCCTTCAGCCCCTGCAAAAAGACCCCAAGTCAATTTTCTCCTCCACACACCGACCTGCAGCCTCTGCTCCTCTCTCCAACAATGTGCTTTGTAGAATCTCCTACAAATTTTTTTCTACAGAGTTTCTACAGGGAGGAACAAGAATACCGCACTTCAAAAAAGCAAAATTTAGCCAACTAAGAGAGGCCATAGGCCCAATTAACTGGGACATAGTCCTCAAAAATAAAAATACAACCACAAAATGGGAGATTTTTAAAAGCATTGTAACATCAAATTGTGATCGATGCATACCTTATAGAAATAAAAGGCTAAGAAATAAGAAGAAACCAATGTGGATAAATAGAACCGTAAAAAAAGCAATAAATGACAAAAAGAAAGCATATAAATCACTAAAACAGGAGGGGAGCCAGGAAGCACTGATAAACTATAAGGAAAAAAATAGAATATGTAAAAACTAATAAAAACTGCCAAACTAGAGACCGAGAGATTAATTGCCAAAGAGAGCAAAACTAACCCTAAAATGTTTTTCAATTATATAAATGGTAAAAATATAAACCTGAAGGAGTCGGCCCTCTACATAGCAATGAGGGGAGTTGCAGAAAGCGATGAGGATAAAGCCAAGCTATTAAATATTTTCTTCACCACTGTTTTCACTGAGGAAAATAAACTGTCAGATGAAATGCAAAATGTAAAAGTAAATTCCCCTTTAAAAGTGCCCTGTCTGACCCAGGAAGAAGTACAGCAGCGACTTAAAAAGATTAAAATAGACAAATCGCCAGGACCGGATGGCATACACCCCCGTATCCTAAGGGAATTAAGTGATGTCCTAGCCAGACCCTTATTTTTGATATTCACGGACTCCATACTGACAGGGAATGTTCCACCAGACTGGCGTATAGCAAATGTGGTGCCAATATTCAAAAAGGGTCCAAAAACAGAGCCTGGAAATTATAGGCCGGTAAGTTTAACATCTGTTGTGGGTAAACTGTTTGAAGGTTTTGTAAGAGATGCTATCTTGGAGTATCTCAATGAAAATAAGCAAATCACACCGTATCAGCATGGCTTCATGAGGGATCGGTCATGTCAAACTAATTTAATCAGTTTCTATGAGGAGGTAAGTTCTAGACTTGACAGCGGCGAATCAATGGATGTCGTATATCTGGACTTCTCCAAAGCATTTGACGCTGTACCACATAAAAGGTTAGTATATAAAATGAGAACACTTGGACTATGAGAAAATATCTGTATGTGGGTAAGTAACTGGCTCAGTAATAGAAAACAGAGGGTGGTTATTAACGGTACACACTCAGATTGGGTCACGGTCACTAGTGGGGTACCTCAGGGTTCAGTATTGGGCCCTATTCTCTTCAATATATTTATTAATGATCTTGTAGAAGGCTTGCACAGTAATATATCAATTTTTGCAGATGACACTAAACTGTGTAAAGTAATTAACACTAAAGAGGACTGTTTTCTGCTACAGAGGGATCTGGATAGATTGGGGGCTTGGGCAGAGAAATGGCAGATGAGGTTTAACACTGACAAATGTAAAGTTATGCACATGGGAAGGAATAATGCAAGTCACCCGTACATACTAAATGGTAAAACACTCAGTAACACTGACATGGAAAAGGATCTAGGAATTTTAATAAATAACAAACTAAGCTGTAAAAACCAGTGTCAGGCAGCTGCTGCTAAGGCCAATAAGATAATGGGTTGCATCAAAAGGGGCATAGATGCCCGTGATGAAAATATAGTTTTACCACTTTATAAATCACTAGTCAGACCACACATGGAGTACTGTGTACAGTTCTGGGCTCCCGTGAGCAAGGCAGACATAGCAGAGCTAGAGAGGGTTCAGAGGAGGGCAACTAAAGTAATAGCTGGAATGGGGCAACTACAGTACCCCGAAAGGGTATCAAAATTAGGGTTATTCACTCTAGAAAAAAGACGACTGAGGGGAGATCTAATAACTATGTATAAATATATCAGGGGTCAGTACAAAGATCTCTCCCATCATCTATTTATCCCCAGGACTGTGACTGTGACGAGGGGACATCCTCTGCGTCTGGAGGAAAGAAGGTTTGTACACAAACATAGAAAAGGGTTCTTCACGGTAAGAGCAGTAAGACTATGGAACTCTCTGCCTGAGGAGGTGGTGATGGTGAGTACAATAAAGGAATTCAAGAGGGGCCTGGATGTATTTCTGGAGCGTAATAATATTTCAGGCTATAACTACTAAAGATGGGTCGTTGATCCAGGGAGTTATTCTGACTATAAAAGATAGATAAAACTCCAGCTCACCTGCTGTAGATGTAGTGGCTTTATCCGATGGAGTGCACGGACCATCAAGTGAAGACTTGTGTAAATAGTGAAAAGAAAAGATCCAGCACTGCCGTTTTTCGATTGAAAAAGCCAAATACCTTTATTCCGTTGCATAAAATACAAGCGACAGCTTTGCCTTGACTCATGGAAACACACTCCTTGGTCTACGCGTTTCAGACACACCTGTCCTTAATCATGACCTCACCAGCTTCTTTCCCAGCAGAGTGTTTTAAAATCCACTGCTCCAATCACAAACCACCTCTGATGATGGTATTATCCCTCACCTGGTACTTCAAAACTACTCTGCTGGAGGCTGGTTGTACATCATTTAGTTACCTACATAGTCTAAAAAAGTTTAAAAATAAACCCATTGAAAGTGGAAGTATGGATACACAAACCACCGTTCGTGGACTAATACTTATTTCAATGGATCCATAATACCACCTTCAAATTGTATATGGGTTCAAACATGCCATCCTCTTTAAACAAAGAAAACGCATGATGTGAATATCGACATAACATAAAATCCATACAGCATCTATATATGGCACATGCTATTTATAATTGATTGTGTTGTAGAAAAACCTCTGCCAAACCATTGCTCATTATTAATAATAATGCATAAACTCTCTTTTATAATTCAGACCTTTGGGATATCTGGATTTTAAAGTGTATATCCAAAAGGCCTCTCTTTGTAGGACTTTTTTCTTGATGTCCCCACCTCTTGGTGATGGAAAAATCCTCTCTATACCATATGCTTGAAAGTAACAAACCTGTCGATTGTGTGAAGAAATAAAATGTTTTGCAGCCCCTGACACATTCGTATAGGAAGGATTGTTAATGTAATTTAGATGTTCTAAAATTCGGTTTTTTAATTTCCTTGTAGTACTACCTACATATAGCAAGTTGCACTGAATACACTGAATAATGTAATTTATGTCATAAATACGACCCATAGTGTCTGGTATAGGTTCCCTCAATGAGAGATTGGGGGAATGGCTTGACAGTATCTTGCAACCTCTAGTTAAACGAGTCCCAGGTTTTTTGAGAGACACGGGTGACGTATTAAGGGCTTTTTACAGTAAAAAATGGGATGCAAAATTTGCATGGATATCCACTGATGTTGTCTCACTGTACCCCTCTATACCTCATGACGTGGCCCTCTTGAGCCTTGAATATCATCTGCACCAATATAGTAGATTCCAAGAGGAAGAAATTAATTTTATTCTTGAAGTAACTGACTACCTATTGAAGCACAATTATTTCATTTTTGATGGACAATATTATTTACAGACAAAGGGTGTTTCAATGGGGCCAAATTTTCCCTTCTTTAGCTAATCTGGTTTTATCATACTGGGAGGAGAGATACATTTTCTGCGGTGATAACCCTTTTGTCAAATCCATTGAATGGTATGGCAGATACATCGATGACCTGCTTATTATATGGTCGGGTGATGTATCTGCCATACCCTTTTCATTCAATATTTGAATGATAATAATTATAACTTACGTTTTACATACACTAGCAATAGTGATACAGTTGATTTTTGGATTTGACATTGAAGGGCACCGCAGGAAGTATTATTGAAACTTCCACGTATAGGAAACCAGTATCGGGTAACTCTCTTCTTAGGGCTAATAGCCAGCATCCCATATACACTATTAAATCCATCCCTGTGGGTGAATGTATTAGGGCAAGGAGGAATTGTAATACCGACATAGCATTTGAGAGAGAGATTGAGATCATCTCCAAACGGTTTCAGGATAGAGGATATGCACGGTGGATGATTGCCAGGGGCATCAACATAGCTCGCAAAAAAATCGAAGAGAATTGTTATTTGGCAGTGTCACTAAAAACAAACAGAGGACACAGTCGTCTCTTCCTACAATAGTACTTACCTACAGTAGACATTTTGAAAGTATTAAAATATCATCAAGGACAGTGTTCCAATTTTATTTGAAAATGAAACAATGTATGAAATCTGCAAGGGCGGCATAAGGGTTGTGCCCAGACGGTCATCCACCCTATCCTCTACCCTGTCACCCTCCTTTTTTCAACCAATAAATACAAATACAAACACCAAAACATGGCTCAAATACACGGGGTTCAGTCGTTGTGGGAGTCACCCCTGTAAAATGTGTAATTACACTACTCCAGTCAAAAAATTTGGAGATTCGGAACAGGTTAAGGAATATGACATAAAATCATATATTAACTGCAATAGCAGTAATGTAATTTATGTCATAAAACGTATTCAGTGCAACTTGCTATATGTAGGTAGTACTACAAGGAAATTAAAAAACCGAATTTTAGAACATCTAAATTACATTAACAATCCTTCCTATACAAATGTGTCAGGGGCTGCAAAACATTTTATTTCTTCACACAATCGACAGGTTTGTTACTTTCAAGCATATGGTATAGAGAGGATTTTTCCATCACCAAGAGGTGGGGACATCAAGAAAAAAGTCCTACAAAGAGAGGCCTTTTGGATATACACTTTAAAATCCAGATATCCCAAAGGTCTGAATCACAAACCACCTCTGATGATGGTATTATCCCTCACCTGGTACTTCAAAACTACTCTGCTGGAGGCTGGTTGTACATCATTTAGTTACCTACATAGTCTAAAAAAAGTTTAAAAATAAACCCATTGAAAGTGGAAGTATGGATACACAAACCACCGTTCGTGGACTAATACTTATTTCAATGGATCCATAATACCACCTTCAAATTGTATATGGGTTCAAACATGCCATCCTCTTTAAACAAAGAAAACGCATGATGTGAATATCGACATAACATAAAATCCATACAGCATCTATATATGGCACATGCTATTATAATTGATTGTGTTGTAGAAAACCTCTGCAAACCATTGCTCATTATATAATAATGCATAAACTCTCTTTATAATTCAGACCTTTGGGATATCTGGATTTTAAGTGTATATCCAAAGGCCTCTCTTTGTAGGACTTTTTCTTGATGTCCCCACCTCTTGGTGATGGAAAATCCTCTCTATACCATATGCTTGAAAGTAACAAACCTGTCGATGTGTGAAGAAATAAAATGTTTTGCAGCCCTGACACATTCGTATAGGAAGGATTGTTAATGTAATTTAGATGTTCTAAAATTCGGTTTTTAATTTCCTTGTAGTACTACCTACATATAGCAAGTTGCACTGAATACATTTTATGACATAAATTACATTATTCAGTGTATTCAGTGCAACTTGCTATATGTAGGTAGTACTACAAGGAAATTAAAAAACCGAATTTTAGAACATCTAAATTACATTAACAATCCTTCCTATACGAATGTGTCAGGGGCTGCAAAACATTTTATTTCTTCACACAATCGACAGGTTTGTTACTTTCAAGCATATGGTATAGAGAGGATTTTTCCATCACCAAGAGGTGGGGACATCAAGAAAAAAGTCCTACAAAGAGAGGCCTTTTGGATATACACTTTAAAATCCAGATATCCCAAAGGTCTGAATTATAAAAGAGAGTTTATGCATTATTATTAATAATGAGCAATGGTTTGGCAGAGGTTTTTCTACAACACAATCAATTATAAATAGCATGTGCCATATATAGATGCTGTATGGATTTTATGTTATGTCGATATTCACATCATGCGTTTTCTTTGTTTAAAGAGGATGGCATGTTTGAACCCATATACAATTTGAAGGTGGTATTATGGATCCATTGAAATAAGTATTAGTCCACGAACGGTGGTTTGTGTATCCATACTTCCACTTTCAATGGGTTTATTTTTAAACTTTTTTAGACTATGTAGGTAACTAAATGATGTACAACCAGCCTCCAGCAGAGTAGTTTTGAAGTACCAGGTGAGGGATAATACCATCATCAGAGGTGGTTTGTGATTGGAGCAGTGGATTTTAAAACACTCTGCTGGGAAAGAAGCTGGTGAGGTCATGATTAAGGACAGGTGTGTCTGAAACGCGTAGACCAAGGAGTGTGTTTCCATGAGTCAAGGCAAAGCTGTCGCTTGTATTTTATGCAACGGAATAAAGGTATTTGGCTTTTTCAATCGAAAAACGGCAGTGCTGGATCTTTTCTTTTCACTAGTTATTCTGACTGCCTGATTGGAGTCGGGAAGGAATTTTTTCCCCTTAAGTGGGGAAAATTGGCTCTACCTCACAGGGGTTTTTTGCCTTCCTCTGGATCAACTTGCAGGAAACAGGTCGAACTGGATGGACAAATGTCTTTTTTCGGCCTTATATACTATGTTACTATGTTACTATGTTACTAAATATCGAGGCCCTATTCCCTGGATGACGAGACTCTGCCCCTTCCACCAACATCATACAGTACCTCACAGGAGAAACTCCATTCTAGCCTCTACCATTGTTCTTCTGCCTCTTAGGCTTCAGGCTACTGGCGCCCCCTGCAATTTTGCACCCAGGGCAACGGCCCCCACGTTACCGCCCCCCCCCCCCCCAAAAAAAAAAAAAAAAACACTATATGGCACTGCTGGGTGTGGATAGTGAAATTGAATTTGGCTTTCCAAACAATGTGGTTCATTACAGTTAATTCATGGGGGAAGTGGGGGCAATTATTTTTCCACATAGGTCCAGGTTGGTTTGGATAGCTTTTTTCCTTTAATAAATGAAATCATTTTTTCCTTTAATAAATTAAATAAATGAAATTCTGGGGTATCCTCGGATTATATGCAAATCATTTCAAGCTCTTTAACACCGAGCCAGCGTTAGTAATCTTAAAGTGACAGCAACATGTATCGCTATGAGTAAGTAAGGCATGTCTGCTGATGATAACAAACAGCCTCTTTAAAAGTAAACTGAACTGTATGATTTTTTTTTTTTTTTGGAATGGTCGGAAAATATTTCACTTTTTGGAGGCTAATACCTGCCGATGTATATACACACACCACATATGGTCATGTAGTTTTCCTTTATCTTTCCTGTCCTCTAATCTGAAAAATGGTATCAGCCATTTTGAGGAATTCGCTCAAATCGAATCGCCAAAATTTGATTCATTTAGAATGGATTTACTCATCTTTATTGGTAACAGAGTGGGAGCACACTATGACTGCTGCAGGGGTAGTCATATCCATCTTTGGATATAGACTGCCTAAATTCTGACTGAATCACCACTTTCAAACAGTATAATAGATTTGTGCATCTCTAATGTTTTTGGCATGTTTTTTCATGAAAAATACGACAATATCACAGATGAACAATCAGGCAATTCAGTGCCCAAAAATAAGGGGACCATGTAAAATGAACACCTTATCACAGATTGTACGGCATATAAAACATAACTTTTAATGTAGAAGTGCTAAAAACAAATTATGCAAGCTCAAACACAATGTGTATTATCAAAAAAACATGTACTGTTGCTATATAGATCAACTAAAATCAGGGTGATGCACTAACATATAATGCAACTGAGGGGAAATGGGGAAGAGGCAAAGCAGAAGGCCACCCATGACCCTACACTGCACCCTAGATGCCCCACCCTCGAGAGGATGACACTGCCAAAATCTCTACACTTTCCCCTCGAGGACAGATTCATCAGGGGAGTCATGTGATCAAATAATGTAGGTAAAGACAAAAAAGTTATCTGGCTAAATAAATAAAACATGTTAGCACATAAACGAAAAGGCAATAATTGCCTAGCCCACGATGGATCCACTTATTCCACCCACGTGCCTAGATGATGTAAGAAGGCATGATGTGTTATGCCCCAGAAATAGGGGCAGGGTCATCCCCTGGTGGTTGATTGTCCTGTTAGGGAGTCAATGGTGCAGTGTAGGTTCAAAGGGGCTGACTATAGATGAGCGAATTTCTCAAAAATTTGATTCGGTCGGTTCACCAAATTTTTCGAAAAGATTTGATTTAATATGAATTTATTTGTGGTGAATCACGTTAAAAAAAAGCTATTTCCTAGCTGCAGAGAGCCTGTATAGTGGTATAGAAAACGGTACCTTGCAGTAACACACATAGGGAGTCTGCTGTGGTAGTGAAACAATATTGTGAGTCAGTATGAAACGCAGATGACAGGTGTCGCTCTTAGAATCACTGCACACTTCACTTATTTGGGCAGTTATGGGGCCAAAACTGACCAAATAACTCAAGTGTGAACTTACAGGTCAATGTTAGCGCCAGGTACCAAGAACCATGTAGAGGCCCAAGATCCAACTACAGCGTGAAAGAGCGCATTCCTTCTACACCGTCATCAGCTGATTCCACATACATTTCTACAGAACCTGTTCTATTAAACGCTTATACAAAAGAGCCCCCTCGACAGAGTGGAGAGGGTGTCAGCAGTAAGTTTGTGTAAACATCACTGATTATTTTGCCCTTCTTCTAATTCAACTGAACAATATCCCCCAAAAAACGGATCCTGTCTGTGGAGCATCTGCCTTCACTTGGTCAGCATTTAGTCAGTAATCCATCAGTATTGCTAAAGCCCCAAAAAACAAGAGTAGATCGAAAACAGAGAGGACAAGTGAATGGAATATTTGCATGTCTTCTGTGTTTTATACCCACTTCTGCTTTTGTCTACCAAATCATAAGCCAATCCTAATGCAAAATAGGGACCCTGTTATACAGGCCCTACAGCTGCTACATAGACAGGATCCGTTGTGCGTCTCATTTTTCCTTCCTTTTGACAGATCAGAAGAAGAGTCAAATAAATGATGATGTCAACAAGGCCAAAAAGGCAAAAAAGTGGCCCAGTCATGGAGTGGGCAGGGTGGGAACAACATGAGAAGTCCACAGAGTAGCCCAATGACAGAGTCGTGAGGTGGCAGCAGCATGAGAATACCACAGAGTAGTGATGTGGCAGCAGCATGAGGAGACCACAGAGTGGCCCAGTGACATAGTGATGAGGTGGCTGCAGCATGAGGAGACCACAGAGTGGTGATGTTGCAGCAGCATTTGGAGACCACAGAGTGGCCCAGTGACATAGTGGTGAAGTAGCAGCAGCATGAGGAGACCACAGAGTGGCCCAGTGACATAGTGTTGATGTGGCAGCAGCATGAGAAGACCACAGAGTGGCTCAGTGACAAAATGTTGAGGTGGCAGCAGCATGAGGATGCCATAGAGTGGTGAGGTGGCAGCAGCATGAGGAGACCACAGAGTGGTGAGGTGGCAACAGCATGAGGAGACCACAGAGTGGCCATGTGAAATAGTGTTAAGGTAGCAGCAGCATGAGGATACCACAGAGTGGTGATGTGGCAGCAGCATGAGAAGACCACAGAGTGGTGATGTGGCAGCAGCATGAGGAGACCACAGAGTGGCGATGTGGCAGCAAAGGAGACCACAGAGTGACCCAGTGACATAGTGTTGAGGTGGCAGCAGCATGAGGAGACCAGAGAGTGGTGAGGTGGCAGCAGCACTAAAAGACCACAGAGTGGCCTAGTGACAGAGTGGGGAGGTGGGGGCAATACCAGTATCAGCTGAAGATGGTGGGTGGCAGTAGGAGCACCTGGCAGCAGGTGTGGCATCAGGGGAGTGGCAGCATAAGAAATAATAGAAGCTGAAGCAGGTAGTCAGAAGAAACAGGCCTCTTTTGTCAAAGTGTAAGTGTGGCACCATGGATGATCTAGTCTGAAGCATCATGCACTGGTATTTAAAAATCCTGGCTGATCCACGTCTGATTCATCTTCACAAAGGTCAGTTTCTCCACACTTTGGGTGTGGAGAAGTTTTCCTTGGGGTAACTATGGCCCCCGCCACACTAAACACCCGCTCTAATACCACACTGCTGGCCAGGAAGGAAAGTTTGTCCAGGGTATACTCAGCCAGTTGCAGCCACAAACCGAGTTTGGCTGCCCAGTAGTCCAGGTGATCTTGGATATAGGGTGGCAGGGCATAGTCCAAGTATGCAACAACCCGCTGGTTCAGGTTCTGCTCTATGTCTAGCCGCTGCTGCTGGTGAGTAGTTTCTTCAGTAGACGGGTAAAGAAAACTGATCATCAGCAACTCTAGACTTAAGTTGCTGCTGATGGAGCTGGTACTGCTCCTGCCCCCCTCAACCCCCCCCCCCCAAGCAGCCATTGCAGTGGAACTTGAGCGCAGAGGACATTCACAGTTAGACTTGCGTGAGGATGGGCAGCAGCCAAACTGACTACATAGGATGTCGATAGTAGTTAAGTTTGTCCTTCCTCTCAGCGGGTGTAAAAAAGGCCCCCATTTTGGACCGGTAGTGAGGGTCTAAAATGGTGGAGAGCCAGTAGTCATCCCTCTGTCGAATGGTGACAATTCGGCTGTCACTATGCAAGCAACTGAGCATGCATCAGGCCATTTGCACAAGTAACTTGGAGGGACTCCCTACCTCCATCTCCACTGCATACTGCCACGGTGTGTCTGGGTCATCTGCCTCGTCGTCTTAATCGCCCTGTAGCTCCTCCAGCTGCTCCTCATCTCTTGTCTCCTGTGTAGAAAAACCACCCATTTCTCTACACATTGTATGTGTTTGAATGTCCCCCTCCTCTCCTCCTCTAGTTCAGCCCCCACAGGGCTCATGTGGCCGTGAGATGTAGTCGCCATGTCTCCCGTTCCCTGGCCAGCCAGATTTAGCAGCTTCTGTTCCAGGACATGAATCAGTGGAATGACGTTGTTCATCCCGTAGTTCTGGTGACTGACAAATAAAGTGGCCTCCTCAAAGGGCTCGAGCAAACAGCAGGTGTCACGGATGAGCTGCCAGTGGCTAACATTGAAGTTACAAAGGGGAGTACCTTTATCCGTCTGTATCATCAAGAAATCGTTTACGGCCGTTCTCTGGTCATATAATCAGTCCAACATATGGAGGGTGAAATTGCAACGGATGAAAACATTGCGTATCAGCCTATGTTGGGGGACGCCATTCTGTGCTGCAGCTTAAGGATGGTGTGCTTTGCGGTGTACAAGTGGCTGAAGTGCATGCAAAGTTTCCTGGCCATTTTCAGTATGTCTTGCAGATGAGGGGAAGACTAAGGAACCGCTTTATAACCAGACTGAACACGTGCGCTATGCAGGAAGCATGGCTAAGCCCCCCTTGATGCAGCGCCGACACCATATTCTTCCCCTTGTCGGTCACTATGGTTCCGATTTTGAGTTGTTGAGGAAAAAGACGGGATTCGATTTCTTCCTGAAGGATGTGAAGCAGGTCCTCCCTTGTGTGACTCCGTTTGCCCAGGCAATTGAGATGCAGAACAGCGTGACACCGCCATGCCTTGCATATGTAGTATGCTGGAGGAGCACTGTGAATTATCCCTGCAGTGGAGGCTGAGGACACAGTGTAGGATGAAGAGGCAGAGGAGGACATTGTCGCAGGACCAATGGTGTGAGAACATGGAGGCGGAAGCTGCGTCACCTGGCCAAGTTGCTGGTGTGGCTGGTCAGGAACCACATTTACCCAGTGGGCCGTAAAGGTCATATATTGTCCTTAACTGTAGTTACAGCTCTACACGTCGTCGCTGCCGTGCACTTTGGCAGACACCGACAAGCTCAAGGACTTGCCCACCTTCTGTTCCACATATGTGTGCAGGCCTGGTACTGCCATTTTGGCAAAGAAATGACGGCTTGAGACTCTCCACCTCAGCTCGGCACATGCCATCAGTTCTATGAAAGGTGCAGAGTCCACCACTTGGAAAGGGTGGGACTCCAGCACCAGCAACTTGGCCCGGAGAATGTTCAGCTTCTATGCTATTGGATGAGTGCACGCATACTGCTGTCTCTTGGCAATCTCTTCGGTTACCGATTGCTGACTGAATGACTGACAAGGAGTAGGAGGAGCAGGAGCATCAGAACCAGGAGATGATCGGAAGGACAGACAACTCCAATCGGCTGAGGTAGTGGAGCCTTGACTGCATGAAATTGGGTGTAAGTCACTGGGTGATGCATTGGTTGCTGTCACAGGCTGGACCTCCACATCAGAGCCACGGTTTTCTCAGGCAACTTTATGGTGACACTGCATGTGTTGACGCAGAACAGTGGTGACAACATTGGCACCCTGGCCACGCTTCACCTTCTGCCCACAAATTCAGCAAATGGCCATGTTCACCTCCTCCAGCGGCCTAATAAAAAATTGCTATACCGCCGAGTATGGCATTTTCCCCTCAACACTCCACGCTGACTGCCTCCTACTGCTGCCTCCGTGAACCCCTGCACTGCTACTTTCTGGGCCAGTAGGCTCCTGTGAAGCGGGTGGTCTACCCTGGGCATGTTTTGCTCCTAACCTCCCACTGCTGCCACCCTGCTGACTCACAGCCATGCTACCACCTTGCTGACTCAGCCGCTGCCTTACGCGCTAGCTGCCACCATCTTTTACTGATGATGATGATGAAGCCCCTTCTTCACCCGGCTCTCAAGTGTAATCGGCTTCATCATCATCATCATCTGTTACTGTCTGCACGTCACTGATGCTCCTCTCAACATTCTTAGGGCCAGGAGCCTGAGCACTCGCAACACCTGCTCCCACACGACTCTCATCATTACTACTTGCCTGCCTACCGGAGGAATCGGTGGATGTCTCCTCCGGATCTTGGCTGGGCAGTTTCTGCTGATTGTCCTCTAGTAGCTCGCCCTCGCTGAAAAGTGGAGCCGAGTCTACGGCATATAATACTTCTCATGCTGAGGGAACTGAAAATGACAGAGGAAGGTTCAGGACAGGTGGGTGCACAGGTCCTGCTCCTGAGCCATGCCAACTAAGCATCATGTCAGAGGAACCAACCGACTCTTGGCTGGGGGTGTCTGATGTCACTTGCGACGAAGTCAAAGACAGAGTCAACCATTCAAGCACCGCCGGCTTTCTAGTCAAGACATGACTGCTAGATGCCACTGGGAGCTCAAGCCTCTCGCTACGACTCCTGCTGCCACCCCCCCCTTTCTTCTGCTGCCTGCGACAGAAACATTTTGGCCACTGCTCGTTCCCTTTGAAGGGTCTGTCACCTGTCTGTCTGACATACTGTATAATAAAAGAATTAAAATTAAATTAAAATAATACCCCCCCCCCCAAAAAAAAAAGTATGTAGTACAATGTAACTTCACTGCAGAATGGCAATTAAGACGTATTCTTTTTCCTATTTCTACACCCCAAAAAAAAGAAGTATAACAATCACAATTCACCACAGAACGGCAAATGGGACGTACGTATATCTCCTTTTAATACACCCCGTAAATGGCTGTAGTACAATGTAACTTCACCGCAGAATGGCAGTTAAGACTTATTCTTTTTCCTATTACTGCACCTCAAAAAAAGAAATATAACAATCACAATAACAATTCCCTGCAGAAGGGCTAATGGGACGTACGTATATTTCATTTTAATACACCACGTAAATGGCTATAGTACAGTGTAACTTCACTGCTGAACGGCAATTATGACATATATTTTTCTTTTTTTTTCCTATTAATACACTCCCTAAAAAAAAGAAAAACAATGTAAAATCAACACAGAGCGACAAATAGGACGTACGTATCTTTCCTATTAATACACCCCATAAATGGCTATAGTACAATGCAACTTCACAGATGAACAGCAATTATGACATATATTTTTTCCTTTTTTTTCCTATAAATACACCCCCCAAAAAAAGTAAAACAATATAAAATCAACGCAGAATGGCTAATAGGACGTACGTGTGTTTTTCCCACGTAAATGGCTGTATCACACAGAACTTGCACCCCAATCACAAGCAAGATTTGCTGGAATTAGTGATATACTGTATCATATAGTGCAAACAACCTAAAAGCAGCAGTATAACATAAATTTGGATCCCCAATTAGTGCAGCAAGGTGTAATAAAATTGCTCCTATTACCCAGGCTATACACTCTCCTATTGAAACATAGAAACATAGAATGTGTCGGCAGATAAGAACCATTTGGCCCATCTAGTCTGCCCAATATACTGAATACTATGAATAGCCCCTGGCCCTATCTTATATAAAGGATGGCCTTATGCATATCCCATGCATGCTTAAACTCCTTTACTGTATTTGCAGTTACCACTTCTGCAGGAAGGCTATTCCATGCATCCACTACTCTCTCAGTAAAGTAATACTTCCTGATATTACTTTTAAACCCTTTCCCCTCTAATTTAAAACGATGTCCTCTTGTAGCAGTGTCCTCTTGCACCCTGTTCTCCTTTTATAGTGTAGATGATGCCTCCTTATCCTTTCCCTACACCTTCAATAATCTTTCCCTGAACTTGTAAATCATTTTTTCAGCACAATAAAGTATTTCCTAGCACTGTCCCTAGCGCCTGCTGACGTCTCTACCTGCACTAAGCACACTGGAAAATGGCAGAATCCAAGATGACTGGCTATTTATAAGGCTGTGACATCACAGGGGCTGGCTGGCTGCTGATTGGCTGCATGGATGGCATTGTGGGTGATCCCTCATTCCCCAAGTTCTTTGCTTCATGTCCTAACACGTGCAGCAGCCATTTTAGGAAAAAATTTGATTAGTTACCACAAAGCATGAGAAAATTCGGCTTTGGTGTGAAATTCGGATCGAATTCCACTTCGTCAACTTCGATTCGCTCATCTCTAGGGCTGACCCTTGTGTTTGGGTCATTGTGTTTAAGCTCCCTTAATCAGCATTTCTGCATTAGAAATTATGGGGGAAATTTATTAAACTGGTGTAAAGTAGAACTGGCTTAGTTGCCCATACCCACCAATCAGATTCCACCTTTCATTTCCAATTGAGCTGTAAATAACGAAAGGTGTAATCTGATTGGTTGCTATGGGCAGCTAAGCCAGTTCTACTTACACCAGTTTCATAAATCTCCCCCTATGTCTTTAAACTGCAAGCAATGGGCCCCTAAAGCCGTTCTGAATTTCTGGATTGTTACTTCAGCAAATCTTCTAGCAAATCGATTTCTAAGCTCCAAACCTGACTAAGGGCTCTTTCAGACTTGCATTTTTGTTTTCCAGCATAGAGTTCCATCGTCGGGGCTCTATGCCGGAAAAATCCTGATCAGGATTATCTCAATGCATTCTGAATGGAGACAAATCCGTTCAGGATGCATCAGGATGTCTTCAGTTCAGGACCGGAACGTTGTTTTGCCGGAGAAAATACCGCAGCATGCTGCGCTTTTTGCTCCGGCCAAAAATCCAGAACACTTGCCGCAAGGCTGGATACGGAATTAATGCCCATTGAAAGGCATTAATCCGGATCCGGCCTTAAGCTAAACATCGTTTCGGCGCATCGCCGGATCCGGCATTTAGCTTTCTCTGAATGGTTACCATGGCAGCCAGGATGCTAAAGTCCTGGTTGCCATGGTAAAGTGTAGTGGGGAGCGGGGGAGCAGTATACTTACCGCCCGTGCGGCTCCCGGGGTGCTCCAGAGTGACGTCAGGGCGCCCCACGCGCATGGATCATGTGATCACATGGATCACGTGATCCATGCGCATGGGGCACTCTAACGTCATTCTGGAGCGCACCGGGAGCCGCACGGACTGTAAGTATACTGCTTCCCCACTCCCCACTACTACTATGGCAACCAGGACTTTAATAGCGTCCTGGCTGCCATAGTAACACTGAAAGCATTTCGAAGACTGACCGGGATTCTGATCAGTCTTCTAGTGCTTTCAGGCGACTTGCGTTCTGACGGATCCGGCGGGACGGAAGTGTCCGCTGGACCCTCAGAACGCAAGTGTGAAAGAGGCCTAATGCACACATTTTTTTCAGGCCATGAATTACAATGTATTCTGATTATTTTCTAAGACAATCATAAATCTATCAGACAATGAGAATTTGAAGTAGTTTTCTCATTTACAATGGACCTAATAAATCTTGCTTTATTATATTCAGAAACTCTGCTTTCATTTTGAATTTCCTTTATTTTGACATGCTAACCTTCTCTGTACAATGACAGTTCAACTTTTTCTTTTTTTTAACTTTGTGGATCATTTTTTAACACCTTTACAAATCTAAAATCCCCTTTAGGCTGTCACACTTCATGAGGCAGAGTAAGGTGTTCAAAGGGGTTTCATTTGAACAATGCCGTTGCTTGGTTCATTTTCTTCCAGTGACATTACCGTTTCTCAAGCAGATGAATAGTTCTGTGGACAAGATAATACACAATAACTGCATAGAAGGCTTCCCAAATTATAAATTGCATGTTATCGCTGAATTATACAAAAATATATGCTAATTGTAAATCCCTGCCCCCAGACTATCCAGTAATGATTAGCTGATGTGGGAAGGAAACATATATTCACCATAAGGATGCTGATACATAAAGCCCTCATCATCAGATATTAATGTTTAAATAATCCCTGCCATCTACACATCCCATTTATACAACAAGTGGAAATTGGCTTTCAACTCCATAAAATGCCACTATTCATCTGCAAACAGATTTAGTACAGACAAATATTTGGCGCTGGCGTAAGCAGAAGGGATGTCACCCATTAATCTCAGAAGAAACGGCTGGCAATTTTATCACATTTTCTTAAAAAATCTATACAGATTTAAGGTTAGGTTTGGAATTTAATTGAAGTAACCTTTTGTCCAATCTTACTTTAATGAAGTGAAATGCAGTTAAACTCCACAGGGGCCATTAATCTGAAACACTCCATTAAAACAACTGGGGAAGGATTTTTTTAATAAACAGTGTGAACTCATGCCCATGTGGTAATGTAATTGAGGGGAAGCTTGTGCCTCGGCTAGACTGTTTATTAAATTTCCATCACAAGCACGAGAAGCTTAAAACCACTTTTTGCAGACATGGGCTTCCATGTAATTTATAGTATTTGTGCCGTCCAACCTTAAGAAATAAAATCCATATTTAATAAGTTTAAAAAAGCCTTTTTGACTAGGCAGTAAAATAACCAAGCAATTACTTTCAATAATTTATATAGTATAATATACTGACTATATTCTCAATGTAAAAACGAGGAAAATAAGTACTGTAATAAAATTGTGAACCCGCTAAAAGGACTAAAGGTTTTATCAATGTTTTATCAGAGACTGACTGTAGGGCGCCATAAATAAGATCCACATTAATAGAAGTTTAAAAGAAAGTTCATAATTCTTATCTATACAAGAAAGGGATGGAACAAAGCAATTTATAGAAAATCACCATAAACTATAGACGAAAAAATAGTTTATTGTGTCCAAAGGATTATTACTTTTTGAAGTGACCCAAAATTGGAACTTACAGGGATGAAAGTGAAATGTTTTGTGGATGAAAGTTAAATGTGGCTTCTCAATGCTTTTATTAAACTGCCGTGATTCTCTGAAATACTATGGAATTCTGTTCCATATGCTTTGTTCACTCCTATGGCTCACATTGGGCACCTTGGTGAGTGTTTTTTAGCCTCAGTCATAAATGGATCACAAAGGAAAAGTATACAGAAAAAATGTATACAAAATGAATACAATATAAAGTTTACATGGGGCTACAGGTTTTCTTGGTGTACTGAATAAATTACTGTTCTAAGCTTTTATAATCATAGGTGTATGTACTAAAGAAGCCACGCATGGGGGCGCTATGGGGCTAGCATAAAGGAGACCATTCAAGGTTGGTCACTGGGGTAGGGAGACCACTAAATTATAAATGTGTAAAACGGGCACAAATTGTCAGATTTGCTGCATTGATAATAAGTTAGAAACTGCTCAGATATTATTTCTTATATTTCATATATCACGGCAATCTTCTGTGTAATAAGCAAGAGTCACAAAGATATACAAGTGTACTTTTTAGCTGCATGTAGCTCATTTTGTTTTGTGCAATAACGAAGCCAGTCAGTCAACGAGGCAACGCACACATTCAAATGGCTGTAAACTCAATATAGAAATCAATGGAGCATCAACAAAGAATGAATATGATAGATGCATATTTTATATTCTAATGGCATTTTTATTGTCAATATAGGGAATATAGAGAATATCCTAAATATAGGAGAAAATATAGATGAAAAGGGTACATAAACAGTAAACCAACACCAACTGTAAAACTGATTTGATATGTAGATAAATAATTTGCATTTCTTGCCCCAATGAGTTTCATATTTAGACCAGTAGAAAATTCTGCTCTTCTGTTGTAAGAGGCAAAGAGAAAGAGATTGTTTATGAGAAAATGAAAGTTTAATTATATGAGCAAACAGGCACTTTGATGGAGTTGTCCAAGGTGGGCCTTGATACAAAAGTTTGCCCCCATGCAACATCTCTTCCTGCTGGTCTGAGCTACCTGGGTCTCATAATTCATTCATAAAACACTAGCAGCCACAGGCACTCCTGGGATCTCAATAGATATATGCCCCCCTCAAAAAAATATGCATAATATTTCAGAAAGAGCATATTGACGGTTATAATACAACTATTCCAGTTTTCCTTTGCACCAGTTTATTAAATCTCCCCCTATTTATGGTAATATACTCTAATACACATCACCAAATGATGGTCAGATGGCATTGCTGGCTCTACACAATGAAAGTTGAATACAATCGTTACAAGCAGGGTCTCACAGGTGACATGATTGGAGTTGTCCACTTTCCATTTTCTTTTTTATTCAGACCCCAACCACCATAAAGACTTATTGAAGCCATGAGTCAGCTCTGCACTCAAACTCATCACCCTGCTGCTACCCACAATGTTCCCCTCAGTGCCCCTTACGCAATAGCGCCCTTCTTAATGCCCCACACAGTACTGCAAAAACTAAAGATAAGCCCCTGGAGTTGTCTCAAACAAAAAAAATCTGATATCTGTAGGTCTTACTTCTGAAAATCCTAGAATTCAAGATAATATTGCTGGGGTGCTCCAATTCACAAATGAATGAGCAACCATGCACATGCATGTGCATATAATACAGCTTGCATGTGTGCATTTAGTGACTGAATGCAGCAGATTTTATGCCAGTTTAAGTCCTATAGACAGGACATAGATTGATTGAATGACCTTTCATTATCTGGTTTATTCACAAAATAACATTCGGCATAAAAAATTGTTTTGTGAATACGTTACTCACTGCAACGTACCATGCTGACCTTAAATGACATTAATATCATACCCCACTGCTGCATTTAAAATTCTGTTTCTAAATTAGATTACCCAGATTAGATTTCCAAGCAGGACCGACATTAGAGGAGGTGGCAACCTGGGCAATTGTTCAGGGTCTCCAGTCCCCAAAGGGCCCCCCCCCTCCTGAAGATTAAGATTATAATACTTCTAATTCTGTCACCAAACTACAAGAACCAGATATACCTACTACATGGCTGAGTTCTCAGGAGTGGCCCAGGCTGCTCGATCTGCCATGCAGTGCTGTCCGTGGATCACGGCTACACCTTCTAAACTGAAAGAAGCTGCCATCTGCACTCTACCTGTTCAGGCCCTCCTGTAAAGCTGGCAATGTGAGTGCTTTGTGTGTCTCCAGCTGCTGTTCCTCCTCTCTTCCCATGATAGTCTCCTCACCCGTATAGATGCCCACACAGAAGCATATGTGAGGAGGCAAAAATCCTCCTTACTGATCTGCTGCATCAGCTGCTTGTCACGCTCGTGTGTGGGAGGAAAACACCACACCGAGCATAGGAGGGAAAGAGAATACCAGAATAAGGCCTGGAAACTAGGAAAGGAAGATGGACACCTCCTAGAGAAAACCTTAACTCCAGTCCAGACAGACTATCAGTATGAACAGGCTCTAAAGGTAGGCAAGTTCATACACCATATACCTAGAATCCTATCTCACCCTATAGGACCCTGGAACTAAAGTCAGGACTGAGTCTACCTGTTTCTCCAAAGGGAAGGACGAACAGGAGTCTCCCTCAGGCCTGATGACAAACAGGGAAAGGCAACACACACATATATATATAAACAAAATACAAAAGGGAAAGAAAACACTTATCTTCAATGAAGCTTTGGTAGCACCAGGAACTCAGCCAAGAAGCAAACACAAGCTAACCACAAGTTCAACAGAAGCTATAAACCTCGCATAGCATAGTGGAAGAAACAACAATAAAAAGAGAAGGTTAAATGACCCAAATAGCCACACCTGGAAAAGAAGGTGTGGTAAGCACCAGAAACAAAACAGACGTCATTTGATCCAAAAGGAAAACATGTCTGATCAAACCACATGTTGCCAGTCTCACACAGCTCCACGTGACACTGCTTAATCGGAATGGGAACCATCTGTTACCACCTGGAGGTAGTGTCGCACTGGGGTGCCTAAAGCCCACCGGTAAAATGCTTACACAGAGGCAGTCAGCAGCAAGATGCTACAAGATGATTGATTATGAGGTCCCTGCAGCAACTTTGAGAAGGCAAGTTCCTGGGGAAAGAGCATGCTGTCTGGCCTACCTCTGTACCTAGAAGTCATCTCAGTCACCCAATGCATCTGTAGTAATAAACTAGTTTTTTATTAAAACATAGGATGGTTGAATTGTTGTATGCTGCCAATCTGTATGTAGTGCAGTCATTCTAGTGTGTCATGTACCACTTGGGAAGGGAGGTGGGAGACTAGGGGCCCACCTAGCTCAACTGCACACTGAGGGATCTAGCTGTTTTCCTGAGGGCCAGTCCAAGCCTGCCTGGAGGACAAAGGAAGACATTTCTGCCCACATTCTGTCACTGCAGGCGGAGGTAACTGTTTACTGCATGCAGGGGCGTAGCTAACAGCTCATGGGCCCTGGTGCAAGAGTTCAGGGAGAGCGTGAGTGTCAAAAAACCTAATGAGAGAGCACCATCACTGAAACTGTCATAAGATAGGTCGTTCGTGTGCAAAAGGACCGACTGAGACATAGCGATATGGAATAGAATGTCTAATCAACGGACCATAGATAACGATGTGTAAACTTGTATTCACTCAAGCCTACATTGAACCAACCGTCCCGTATCAATGATGGGTGTATCAGTGGTGTGAACAGGTGTCAAAGATCGCCATCCCCAGTATGGTAAGTAAAAGGGAAAAGGCAGACACCCTAGATATCTCTCATTGGGACTAGGGTGTGCACACTCTGAAACACCAAGACAGTATATACCATCACAAAGAAACATTACCAAAAAATAATGAGCATGCTATGAAATTGAATATCCATTACATGCTCTGATTTCCACATTAACTCTGTTTGATATGTGTGGGTGGGGGTGAGGGAGTGAGGGGTTATAAACCCCACCTCATTATTTTGCTGTTGTTTTAGCGTGGTCTTATTAACTTACAAGGAATTTGGCTCCAGCTTGTTTGTATACCTGAAGTCTCACTAATATGGTGAAAGCGTTTAGTGGTGTATTTTAGTACTAAAAGAAAAATATCTACGCAGTTCACTGTTGCAGTTATTTGGGGTTAAAAGTGTTTAGTGACATATTTCTGTACTACAAGAAAAATATATACGCAACTCACTGTTGCTGTTATTTGCGGTAAAAGCGTTTAGTGGCCAATTTCAGTACAAAAATATATATGCAGTTCACTTCTGCAGCTATATGTGGTGAAAGCGTTTAGTGACATATTTCTGCACTACAAGAAAAATATATACGCAGTTCACTTCTGCAGTTATTTGGGGTTAAAAGCATTTAGTGACGTATTTCTGTACTACAAGAAAAATATATATGCAGTTCACTGTTTCCGTTATTTGAGGTAAAAGCGTTTAGTGGCCTATTTTATTACAAAAAGAAAAATATATGCAGTTCACTTCTGAAGTTATTTGGGGTTAAAAGCATTTAGTGACGTATTTCTGTACTCACTGTTGCCATGATTTGTGGTGAAAGCGTTTAATGGCTTATTTAAGTACAAAAAGAAAAATATATTTGTTGCTTTTAGAGTTGTTTTAATTTGCTTTTAATTTACTTTGTTCAGCTAAAAGTATGTCTGACAGAGAAGTGCCAGGCCATGCACAGAGGAGTGGCAGAGGCCGAAATATTTGTGGCGCAAGCAGAGGTCGCAGCAGAGTAAGGGGCGTGGTAGCAGGAGTCACAGCGAGAGGCCTGAGCTCCCGGTGTCATCTAGCGGTCATATCTTGACCAGCAACCCAGCGGTTCTTTATTGGTTAACTCGGCCATCCACTTCATCCCAAGTGACATCAGACACCCCCAGCCAACAGTCAGTGGGTTCGTCAGACACAGCCCTGTGCCCTCACCTGTCCTCAACCTGCCTCTGTCCTTTGCTGTTCCCTCACCGTGAGAAGTAGTATATGCTGTAGACTCAACTCAGCTGCACTTTATAGCGAGGAAGAGCTACTAGAGAACAGTCAGCAACTACTGCCCAGCCAAGATCTGGAGGAGACATCCACTGCTTTCTCCGCTAGGCGGGCAAGTAGTGATGAGGAGAGTGGCGTGGGTGGTGGTGTTGAGAGCGGTCAGGCTCCTGACCCAGAGGCTGTTGAGAAGGACATCAGTAACATGCAGACACTACTCGACGATGATGAAGCCAATCGCACTAGGGAGCCGGGTGCAGAAGGGGCTTCATCATCATCAGGAGAAGAGGGTGGCAGCTTGCCCGTGAGGCAGCAGCAGAGCCAGCAAGATGGTAGCATGGCAGGGTGGCAGCAGTGGGAGGTCGGGAGCCAAACATGCCGGGGGTAGACCACCTGCTTCGCAGTAGCCTACCTGCCCGGGAAGTAGTGGTGCAGGGGTTCACATAGGCAGTGGTAGCAGTCAGTCAGTGCTGACTGTTGGGGGGGAAATCACCTACTCGGCAGTGTGGCAGTTTTTTTTTCAAAGCGCCAGAGGAGGTGAACGTGGTCATATGTCGAATCTGTGACGTTAAAGAGTGGCCAGAACTACGGCCCTGCATCATCGCATACAGTGGCCTGGGAGAACCGTGGGTCCGATGTGGTGGTCCAGCCTGCCGCAGCAACCGCTGTATAACCCAGTGGCACGCACCGGGATTAAGACAGTCAAGGCTTCATCATCTCAGCCGAAGGAAGCTGTCTGTCATTCCCATCTTCTGCTTGTCCAGATGCTCCTGCTCTTCCTCCTCCTCCTATTCCTCGTCAGTCATTCTGTCAGCAATCAATCACCGAAGCGATTGCCAAGAGACAGCAGTATGCGTGCACACTTCCAACGGCGCAGAAGCTGAACGTGCTCCTGCAGGTTCTGCAGTCCCTCCCTTATCAAGTGATGGACTCTGCACCTTTAAGAGAACTGATGGCTTGTCCGAGCTGAGGTGGAGAGTCCCAAGCCATAATTTCTTTGCAAAAAAGGCAGTACCAGCCCTGCACAAATAGTCCATGGCAGCGCCAACATGTGGAGCTGTAACTACGGTGAGGGACAGTACATGTCCTTTACGGCCCACTGGGTTAATGTGGTTCCTGCAGAGCCACACCAGCAACTTGGCCAGGTGAAGTCCCTTCGCCTTCACGTTCTCACGCCGTTGGTCCAGCGACAATGTCTGCCTCCTCATCCTCTACCATGTCCTCAGCCTTCACTGCAGGGACAAGTCACAATGCCCCTCCAGCATACCACATGTGCAGAGCACGGAAGTGTTACGCTGTTCTGCACCTCATTTCCCTGGGCGAATGGAGTCACACAGGGGAGGAACTGCTCCATGTGATTCATCAAGAAATCGAATGCTGGATTTCTCCATGACAACTGAAAATTTGAACGATGGTGACCGACAACGGGAAGAACATGGTGTCAGCACTGCGTCAAGAAAGGCTGAGCCATGCACCCTGCAGGGCACATGTGTTCAATTTGGGTGTCAAGTGGTTCTTGAAGTCTTCCACCCATCTGCAAGACATCCTAAAAATGGCCAGGAAACTTTGCATGCACTTCAGCCACTCGTACACCACAAAGCACACCCTCCTTGAGCTGCAGCAGCAGAACGGCATCTACCAACATAGGCTGATATGCGACGTTTCCACCCGATGGAATTCCACCCTCCATATGTTGGACCGGCTATACGAACAGAGAAAGACCATCAAAGATTTAATGAGTCCTGTGGGGGCTGAACTGGAAGAGGAGCGAATACTGGTATTGCCACCCACTGCCCCACTCTGTCACCAGGTCACTTTGTGGTATCCTGATGCTGCTGCGATATCCACACTATGTCACCTTGCCACTCTGTGGTCTCCTGATGCTGCTGCCACCATCTCCACACCATGACACCTTGCCATTTTGTGGTCTCCTGCTGCTGCCATCTCCACACTATGTCACCTTGCCACTCCATGGTATCCTGATGCTGGTGCCACCTCCAGACTCAGTCTTTGTGCCACACTGTGGCCTACTCATGATGCTGCCACCTCCAAACTCTGTCATTGTGCCGCCCTGTGGTCTCCTTATGCTGCTGCCATCTCCACACTTGGTCATTGTGTCACTCTATGGCCTCCTACTGATGCTGCTGCGGCAACCTCCGGACTCTGTCCTTTTGCCACTCTGTGGCCTAGTCCTGCTGCTGCCACACTCTGTTATTGTGCCACTCTGTGGCCTCCTGATTTTGCTGCCTCCACCTCCAGACTTAGTCTTTGTGCCACTCTTTGGTCACCTCATGCTGCTGCCACTTCCAGACTCTATCATTATGCCACATCTGTGGTATTATCATGCTGATGCCATCTCCACACTTGGTCATTATGCCACTCTGTGGCCTTCTCCTGATGCTGATGCTTCCACCTCCAAACTTAGTTTTTGTGCCACTCTGTGGTCTCCTCATGCTGCTGCTGCCACCTCCAGACACTGTCATTGTTCCACTCTGTGGCCTCCTCATGCTGCTGCCACCTCCACACTATCATTGTGCCACTCTGTGGTCTCCTGATTCTGCTTTCACCTCCATACTTTGTCATTGTGCCACTCTGTGGTCTCCTCATGCTGCTGCCACCTCCATACTTTGTCATTGTGCCGCTCTGTGGTCTCCTCATGCTGCTGCCACCTTCAGACTTGGTCATTGTGCCACTCTGTGGCCTCCTCCTGATGCTGATGCTACAGCCGCCACCTCCAGACTATCATTGTGCCACTATATGGTCTCTTCATACTGCTTCCACCTCTAAACCCTGTCATTGGGTTACTCTGTGGTCTCCTCATGCTGCTTCCACCTCACCACTATGTCATAGATCCACTCTGTGGTCTTACAATGCTGGTCCCACCCTCCCCACTTCATGACTGGGCTACTATTATGGCTTTCGGCCTGGCTGACATCATCATTTATTTGACATTGCTTCTGATCTGTCAAAAGCAAGGAAAAATGAGACGCACAATGGATCCTGTCTGTGTAGCAGCTGTAAGGCCTGTATGGTCCCATCAGAATTGGCTTATGATTTGGTAGCCAAAAGCAGGAGTGGGTAGAAAATACAGAGGACATGCAAATATTCCATTCACGCGTCTGTTTTAGATTCCATCCTGTTTTTTTTGGCATTAGCAATACTGATGGATTATTGAGCAAATGCTGACCAAGTGAAGGCGTATGCTCCATTTTTTGTGGGTTATTGTTCTGACGGATCAGAGGAAGGGAAAATTAATCAGTGACGTCAACACAAACTTACTGCTGCCACCCTCTCCACTATATCAGGGGGGGCTATACTTGTATGAGGGTTTAATAGAACAGTTTCTGTAGAATTCTATGTGGAATCAGCTGACGTGGGTGTAATAGGACTGTGCTTCTTTTTGACGCTAACATCCACCGGTAAGTATTTGATACTTGAGTTATTTGGTCAGTTTTGGCCCTGTGACTGCCCAAATAAGTGAAGTATGCAGTGATTCTAAGAGTGACTAGTGATGAGTGGCAGGGGCAATATTCGAATTTGCGACATTTCGTTAATATTTGGGTGAATATTCGTCATAAATTTGCGAATTCCAGAATTCACAATTATTTTCTTGATTGCGAAAATCGGCAATGTAATATGCTCGTATTGCGCACGAAATACAAGCGTGGGTCACTTTTGCTACATTTTTCAAGCTGCTAGAAGTTTCCTGAGAATGGAGAAAATGTTTGGCATGGCAGAACATTACAATAGCTTTATGCAGATAGAGTGCTCCAATATATTCACGAATGCGAAAATTGGCAATTAACCATGCGCATAATTTGGCGCAATAGGTGCAACTTCACATTTTAGCAGGTCTGACTATATATTACTGCACTCTGTCTGTAGCATGTGTGGCAATGTGAACACTGATGTGTGCAGTGAAGCCCCAGGGAAACCGTCAGACAGGGCTGTTTGCACCGAGAGCGTGTCACCAAGGTGCCTGGCCTTGGTGGAGTGAAAGCCCCAAGTTAAGTATTAGTATTAGTATAGCTGGCTCAGCCAGTTCCAGGGCGAGCTTTTACTGGGAACAGGTAATGTGCTGGGTGGGTGCCTGTTCCCCATGCTCCAGTCCGGGATTTTCGACAATGCCCATGTCCAGGGATGCTATTTAATCCTCTTGTTGGACATGGGTGGGGCTCTGACTCTGGAGAGTGTGCAGACAGAGGCCTGCTGAGGCTCTGTCAGTGTGGTCTCAGCAAGGCAAGGCTGAGGGGCCAAGAGGCTATGCAATAGCCTGGACTTTAGGGGACTCGGTGATGCCCGGGAACAAACGTTGAAAGGTCAGAGTCGGGAGGTCTGCTAGACCACAACCCCTGTCTAAAGGTACTGCACTCGTTACAGCCTGAGGGCTGGAGTATTGTATGGCTGGGGTAAGCCGCACCTGGTTCCATGTGTGAACGCTGTCATATAGCCGAGTTAGGGATCTGACGTTTATTATGTATAAGGTAGTGCCTAGCCGGGCAGGTGTTCATTTATGTTGTTTTGTTTGAGAAGTCTGCCAAATAAATGCACTGTTTGGACATGAAATCCGTTGTCCGGAAGGAAGTTTGTGTGAATGATCCCCGAGACCAGAGCTAACCCCCCACACATGTATGTATGGACAGTAGAACCTATCAGCTACACTACATGATGAACTAACCTACACTGACTATCTGCCACTAACTATCTGTATTATATATAACTTAAGCTAACTTAACTATCTAATGTAATGAAACAGCAAAGCACAGAGCACAGCAATGGCACTGCTGTCTTTCTCAGAACTGCAAAAAACTGCAGAAAATGGCTTCTGGGGAAGTTCTTATATAGTGAAATGGTAGGCATCTTTCCTATTGGTTGTTAGGGATGTTGCTAAGCTCAGACAAAGACATTGCAGCCTTCTCATTGGCCCACAAGCAAGAAGCAGGGAGGGACCATGGGTTCAGATGAAAAAAAATCTAGAATATTTGCGAATACAAATATAGAGCACTATATTCTAAATCTTTGTGAAATCTCGAAGTGCTGATATTCACGATTAAAATTCGCGATTCGAATATTTGCGCCCAACACTAAGAGCGACCCATGTCATCTGCTTGTCATACTGACTCACATTATTAGTTCACTACCACAGCAGACTCCCTGTGCGTGTTACTGCAAGGCACAGTGTTCTACACCCTTATAAACGCTCTCTGCAGTCCGGAAATAGCCGTTTTTTAAACGCGATTGGCCGCAAATAAATTTGGATCGAAGCTAATTTTTCTGAAAAATTCGGCAAATCAGCCGAATCAATTTTTTTTAAAATTCACTAATCTCTACTAATGACACACAACTATACACTTCATCCCTCAACATCACCCCTGCAGTATTACACCAATGTCTTTCCGCTATCTCTAACATCAAGTTCTCTCTCTATCTGAAACTGAATCTTTCAAAAACTGAACTTCTTGTGTTCTTTCCATCTACTAACCTACCTACACCAGATATCTTCATCTCAGTGTTTGGCACTACAATCACGCCTAATCAGCACACCCACTGTCTGTGTTATGTTTGACACTAATCTTTCCTTCACACACCTATATTTAATCTCTCGCCTACTTATGTCACCTACATCTCAAAAACATCTCTAGAATCTGCCTCTTTCTCACTATGAAAACAACAAAAAATGTCATTGTCGCCCTGAGCCATTCCTGCCGCAATTACTGTAACTCACGTGATTGGCCTCCCACTCACCAGACTTTCTACTCTCCAATCTATCCTTATTGCAGCAGCCAGGGTCACCTATCTGTCCGATGCCTCCACTCTGTGCAAGTCATTGCACTGGTTGCCCATGCAGTATAGAATCCAATTTAAACTGCTTGTTCCCACCCACAAAGCTCTCCACAGTGCTGCACCGCCTACATCTCTTCCCTCATCTGTCTACCTCCATACCCGTGCTTTACGCTCTGCAAGCGACTGACATCCACCATAATCTGAATCTCTCACTCCATGACTTCTCTTGACTTGCACCAGTTCTATGGAATGCCCTACCCTAAGAAATTAGATTAAATCACAATACACACAATTTAAGGCGCTCTCTAAAAACACTGTTTTAGGGTGGCCTATCACATCCTATGAACTCCTCTCCATATATAGTCCATTTATCATCATTTCCTGATCCTCCACCAAACTCTCCACCGCAGCCATGCATCCAAAGCACTACAGATATCGGTTGGTGACTGCCTCATGCAGCTTTATATCTACTCCCCTATATATTTACTCCCCTATTTTCCCAAGATGGTTGGACCCTTGCACAAAACAAGCACTTTTACCTTTTGTGTCACCCCTTTCCAATCATAGGAAAGCAGCAGGGACCTCATTCATCTTATTCTAATTATTGATTTGTCTGTTGCTATGTTATTTATGAGTTTGTACATGAACCCCTAAATTGTAAAGCAATGCAGAATATGTTGACGCTATAAAAATTATTATTATTATTATTATTGTTTTTATTGCGATCAAGTTACTCAGCCATACTGTTTTGGGTAAACTGTTTGAGGGTTTTCTAAGAGATGCTGTTCCAGTGTTCTGTAGTATCTCAATGAAAATATGCAAATAACACCGTATCACCATGGCTTCATGAGTGATCAGTCATGTCAAACTAAATTAATCAGTTTCTATGAGGAGGTGAGTTAAAGACCTCACCATGATAAGTCAATGGATGTAATAAGAGATGAGAGAATCGAAACTGGCGAAGTTGAATTCGATCCGAATTTTAGGAATTATTTGATTCACACCGAATTCGAATTTCCTCATGCTTCAAAGTAACTAATTGCATTTTTTCCTAAAATAGCTGCTGCACGTGTGAGGACATGGAGCAAGGAACTCTGGGAAGGCAGGATCAACCATAATGCCATGCATGCAGCCAATCAGCAGAATATATTTGTCGTTCAGCTGTGCAGTTATATGTTCTATAGCCTTTTGTGGCGTGTATTAGTGGCAAAATGAAAATATATTTGCCGTTCAACGGTGCAGTTATATGTTCTAAACCCTTTTGTGGCTTGTATAAGTGGAAAAAGTTAAATATTTTTGCTGTTCAGCGTTGCAGTTATATGTTATAAAGCCCATTTTGTCGTGTAATAGTGGCAAAATAAAAATATATTTGCCGTTCAGCGGTGCAGTTATATGTTCTAAAGCCTTTTGTGGCGTGTATTAGTGGCAAAATAAAAATATATTTGACGTTCAGCGGGGCAGTTAAATGTTCTAAGGCCCTTTTTTGTGTGAATAAGTGGGGGGGGGGGGAAAGGGCTTATCAGCAGTTGTGTGGTGAAGTGAGAAAATTACAGACTTTTTTGGGGTGTTTTAATTTCCTTTTTATATATTTATTTATTTGATCTAAACAGTATGTCAGACAGAGAAGTGCCAGGCCCTGCACAGGGGAGTGGCAGAGGCCTAAATGTTTATAGCGCAGCCACAGGTCGCAGCAGAGTAAGGGGCCGTGGCAGCAGGGGTCACTTCGAGAGGCCTGAGCTCCCAGTGTCAGCTAGCGGTCGCGTCTTGACCAGCAACCCAGCGGTTCTTGAATGGTTGACTCGATCTTCGACTTCGTCGCAAGTGACATCAGACACCCCCAGTCAACAGTCAGTGGGTTCGTCAGACACAACCCTTAGTCGCCATGGCCCAGTAGCAGGCCCTGTGCCCTCACTTTTCCTCAACCTGCCTCTGTACTTTTCTGTTCCCTCAGGCAGAGAAGTATTGTATGCTGTGGTCTCAGCTCCATTATTTAGTGAGGACGAGCTGACAACGGTGTAAAAGGAGTGCGCTTCTTTTTGCTGCTAACATTGACCTGTAAGGCTGAGCTCATACTTGAGTTATTTGGTCAGTTTTGGCCATGTGACTGCCCAAATAAGTGAAGTGTGCAGCGATTCTAAGAGCGACACCTGTCATCTCCATGTCACACTGACTCAGAGTATTTTTTCACTACCACAGCAGACTCCTTATACGTGTTACTGCAAGGCACAGTGTACTACACCACTATAAAGGCTCTTCGCAGCCAGAAAATAGCCATTTTTAACGTGATTCGCCGCAAATAAATCCGGATCGAAACAATTTTTTCAAACAATACGGCGAACCGGTCAAATCGAATTTTTAAAAAATTCGGTCATCTCTAAATGTAATATATCTTATAAATGGTATTATATAACAGGCAACTCAACCATCCAGAACTGCAACAAAATAAGACGTAAAACAAGATAAAAAAATGTATAATTGTGTTGTAGTCACCTATTGGTTATATTAAATAGTATATAAATTCATATATAACATTTCAATTAAAAATTGTAGGATTTTATTAAGATATTATATTCCAGTATAAATATATACAAACAAGTATAAAAAAATAGAATAAAAAAATATATGAAAAATATTGTAACTTTAACTTAGTTCATTCTGTCCATGTAGAAAATTCATATATCCCTAATTCAAAAAGAGGAAAAGAAAAAAGGAATTGTTCCAGTGATTACTGAAAAAGTATAAAAAAATATGAAAAATATATGAAAAGGTAAAAATGTCCAGTGATTGTGAAAAAATTGAGATTTGAGAAAATATAGGTTAAAAAAATATAAATATATTCTTGATATATGGGTGTTTTTTTATAGTGCAAATTGGTAGGGTCACAGTAATACTAATAGTAATAGTAGATTGTGCTTCCAAGTTTCCCTTACATCTAGATGTCTCTTTCCACTGTATTTATAGTATTAATAGAAGGTAAAAAGATACTTAGTATCATATACAAGGTAAAAATATACTTTAGTTGGCTACAATGTAGCTGTTTTACCGTACTGCCGGCTTTAATGTAGCTTTCCTCCTGGCTATGTCCATGCAGCTGCTCGTAAGCGGTTGTTCATAAGAGTTGGCGTCCCACGTGCCAGTGCGCTCTTTACTCCTGGATTGCAGGTTGCGGGGATCGCTGGGTAGCTTGAATGGAGGGTTGTATGAATCTCACCCCGAGTGGGGATTGTAGGAATATCACCCCGATTGTTTACCTGCCTGGCTGTATGTCACAGTCGCTGTAATATTTATTTTTAATAGATGTTTTTAGCCTCCTGCATTCGGGCTGTATGGTGTATGTGAAGCTTCTTGTAAAACTGCATTCATGTATTCCCCATACGTTTTTTCTGGACCGACACATCCCTTCCTCAGTGGTACATGAATGCAGTCTATAGTGCTGTCTCTAAATAGATGCTCTTTGGTGGCTGAATGTATAAAAGAATGATAAAAGATACCTATCTTAGATATATTTAATGATGTATAAAAGTATATGTTATAATATATTATGTATAAAAGTATATGTTATAATATATATTGTATAAGGTGCACTTTACATATAAGATATGTTGTTCTCAATCCTCAGTTCACTATTTGCATTATTGATGCGTTTATTTAGGTCTTTATAATGAACAAAAATTAAGATTGGAGATAAAATTGTGGTTATAAAGTATATATACAATGTGCATGCATATATATGTAGAGACTGAGTATGTTCTTGTCTATATATAAATCTTCAGGATTTCTTTATTTGTTCAATGTTATATATCTATATTTTTTTTTTATTTTTCTATATTAGGGATGATATTAACGAAGATGGGAGTGGGGGCCTCTGATGGAGGAGAGATCGAGGTGCCGGTAAAACAGCCGGCCCTTGATGTCTTGTCCATGAAGGACACCCACTCCATGGTCAACAGGAAACCAAAAAGTTCCAGCTCTGCATTCAATTCATTTGGAATTAATTTGTCAAATTCAAAGATTCTTCTCGATTCTACTCCCCTCCTTTGTCTTTTGACTCTTTCCAGAGTAAGTCCACCTCTGTATTCTTCCTCACTCAGGAGATATTGCAAACCCCTGATCTTTTGCTCCCAGTTTCCCCAGTCACTAGTCGATAGTGATGTCGCGAACATAAAATTTTCAGTTCGCGAACAGCGAATGTGAACTTCCGCAAATGTTCGCGAACCGGGCGAACCGCAATAGACTTTAATAGACAGGCGAATTTTAAAACCCACAGGGACTCTTTCTGGCCACAAAAGTGATGGGAAAGTTGTTTCAAGGGGTCTAACACCTGGACTGTGGCATGCCGGAGGGGGATCCATGGCAAAACTCCCATGGAAAATTACGTAGTGGACGCAGAGTCGGGTTTTAATCCATAAAGGGCATAAATCAACTAACATTCCTAAATTGTTTGGAATAACGTGCTTTAAAACATCCAGTGTGTGTATATGATCAGGTATGATGTTGTATCGATCAGGTAGTGTAAGGGTTACGCCCTCTAGACAGTGACAGACCAAACTCCCCTTTTAATGCACCCCAAACAACCGCAAACAGTCCATTTGCACAACCGCAAACTCCCCATTTGCACAAGGTTGGATACCAAGCTAGCCACGTCCCGGTGATGTCATTGAAGGTTTCTTCCTCCACCCAGCCATGTACAACACCAAGGGTCCCCGAAAGGTCAACCGGGGAGATGGTTAAAAAAACGCTGGCTCCCATCCCCTTTGTTTTAATCCACAGTCACTGCGTCTGCGCCGTGCAATTTACTGTCACACCCGATATGAGTGGTATTTTCTGTAGTACTATTCTCATCAGTTTAATCCCTCTAACGTCCCCAATCTGGGGGCCATTTATTGAATTTATTTTTCGAACAGGGAGATGGTTAAAAAAACGCTGGCTCCCTCCCCTTTGTTTTAATCCACGGTCACTGCGTCTGCGCCGTGCAATTTACTGTCACACCCGATATGAGTGGTGTCTTAACTAGTACTATTCCTATCAGTTTAATCCCTGTTACATCCCATATCAGGGATTGCCTTTTGTGAAAAAAAATGTAGGCCGGGTACCTTCGACTGCCTTCACAGTGACAGACCAAACTCTCATACACTAAACTGAATTAATTTTAGGAACCGGGAGATGGAAAAAGCAGCTTGGTCGGTCCTCTTACTCCCGAATTGGGGCACTGCGTGTGCACAGAGCAATGTGCTGTGACACCCTATATGAGTGTTGTCTTAACTAGTACTATTCCTATCAGTTTAATCCCTGTTACGGACCCTATCCGGACTAAAGTGTAAAAATGGAATGCCTTATTTATCGGCAAGCTACTGTGCCACCCGGTATGAGTGGTGGTGGGCACTGGCAGTGGGCACACTACAGTCTGTGGAAGTCGGCCTGACACACACTGGCAGCAGGCAAGCAACTGAAATTAAACTAAAGTGTAAAAATTAAATGCCTGTGCCACCCGGTATGAGTGGTGGTGGGCACTGGCAGTGGGCACACTACAGTCAGTGGAAGTTAGCCTGACACACACTGGCAGGCAACTTACCTTAGATTAAAGGGTAAAAATTAAATGCCTTTGTTTGATTCAAAGTCCTGTGCCACACGGTGTGAGTGGTGGGCACTGGCAGTGGGCACACTACAGTCTGTGGGCCTGCAGCTCCTCACACACAGGCAGGCCAAGCAACTGCAATATATATATGGAGAAGAAAAAAAAAAGCAGACTAATGTAGCAGCCCTAAAAAGGGCTTTTTGGGGTGCTGTCAGGACGCTGTCCGTACAGCAGAGATCAGATGAGTCTTTCAGGGCTGGAGTGGACACTGAATACACTAGCCTAACTATCAATTTCCTTTTAAATCAGCAGCAACTACACTCTCCCTCCTCTCACTAAGACTGCAGCTTCAGAATGAATCTAAAATGGATGCTGTTCAGGAGATGGGAGGGTCTGGGAGGAAGGGTATGCTGCTGATTGGCTGGAATGTGTCTGCTGACTGTGAGGTACAGGGTCAAAGTTTGCTCAATGATGATGTATAGGGGGCGGACCGAACATCGCATATGTTCGCCTGCTGAGGCAAACGCGAACAAGCTATGTTCGCCGGGAACTGTTCGCCGGCGAATAGTTCGGGCCATCTCTACTAGTCGAGACTCAGTGTAGGTGAAACAACAACTTTATTGAGCAACTGTACAAACTTATATAAAGAAAGGGATCAGATGAAACTGTAATCCCATCACATCCCCCTTCCCCTCCTCAGACATTCTGTCTGCACCACACGACAGGGGTCCACCTGCTCATAGCTCCAGACAGGCCTAGCAAGATCCTGGCCAAAATGAAATTGTCCTGAGCCCTTTTAGAATACAATGGGAGATAACGAAAAGAGGGGGGGGGGTATACTGGCTAAACAAGTTAGCCAGTATAACGTAATTACATGTATCCAGCACCAATACACATTTAACTCGAACTGATGATTATGTCGTCACATAGCTCCCCCAAGTTAAAGGATGGCAGACCCGGCGAGACCCTCTACGGGTCCACTTGAGGATGTCCATGTTAGTCACCCTTCCAGTTCTGTTTGACAAGATAGTCCATCGGTATTCGCATTGTGTTTCCCGGGCCAGTATTGGATTGTGAAATTGAATGGCTGTAGGGCTAGGCTCCACCGCAACAGCCGCCCATTGTCCCCAGACACTTATGGATTGTACATTGGTAGTTTTTGGGGGAGATTTAGTAATCTTGCACCCACTGCAAGTTCCATATCTGAAGAAGCCTCTAAAATGTAATCAATTGTGTGTTATTTCTGTTTTGGTTTTTTTATACGTTGGTGCAACTTTTAAACCTAAGTTAGGTGCCTTAGTATACGTTATTTGAGGAGTTTTGTATTATATGATGCCAATATCTATTTATAATTTATTTTAATTGTTTGTATTGGTTATTGGATGGGAGTATAACACTTTGCAAATCATTAGTCAGACCACACATGGAGTACTGTGTACAGTTCTGGGCTCCTGTGAACAAGGCAGACATAGCAGAGCTGGAGAGGGTTCAGAGGAGGGCAACTAAAGTAATAACTGGAATGGGGCAACTACAGTACCCTGAAAGGTTATCAAAATTAGGGTTATTCACTTTAGAAAAATACGACTAAGAGGAGATCAAATAACCATGTATAAATATATCAGGGGTCAGTACAGAGATCTCTCCCAGCATCTATTTATCCCCAGGACTGTGACTGTGATGAGGGGACATCCTCTGTATCTGCAGAAAAGAAGGTTTGTACACAAACATAGAAGAGGATACTTTACAGTAAGTGCAGTGACTATGGAACTATCTGCCTGAGGAGATGTTGATAGTGAATTCACTAAAAGACTTCAAGAGGGGCCTGGATGTATTTCTGGAGTGGAATAATATTACAGGTTGTAGTTATTAGATTTCTGGAGAGGTCATTGATCCAGGGAGATATTCTGCTTGCCTGATTGTCAGGAAGGAATTTTATGTTACTATATTACGATTTGGCTGTCATTTGTCTACTCCTTGAGTGCCAAACACATATATGTCATATAAGAAGAAGGTTATTCAATAAACAATAACAAGCATTCTTTAAAAAAATTCTTGGAGTCTAGAGTTCTTCTTTATATTGTGAATTGGATTGGAGAAAGCACCACTCATTTCTTGTGAGCTCTTGAATTACAGCAGTTATACAGTTGCAAGAAAAAGTATGTGAACCCTTTGGAATTATATGGATTTCTGCACAAATTGGTCATAAAATGTGATCTGATCTTCATCCAAGTCACAACAATAGACAATCAAAGTCTGCTTAAACTAATAACACGCAAAAAATTAAATGTTACCATGTTTTTATTGAACACACCATGTAAACATTCACAGTGCAGGTGGAAAAAGTATGTGAACCCTTGGATTTAATAACTGGTTGAACCTCATTTGGCAGCACTAACTTCAACCAAACGTTTCCTGTAGTTGCAGATCAGACATGCACAACGGTCAGGAGTAATTATTGACCATTCCTCTTTACAGAACTGTTTCAGTTCAGCAATATTCTTAGGATGTCTGGTGTGAATCGCTTTCTTGAGGTCATGCCACAGCATCTCAATCAGGTTGAGGTCAGGACTCTGACTGGGCCACTCCAGAAGGCATATTTTCTTCTGTTTAAGCCATTCTGTTGTTGATTTACTTCTATGCTTTGGGTCGTTGTCCTGTTGCAACACCCATCTTCTGTTGAGCTTCAGCTGGTGGACAGATGGCCTTAAGTTCTCCTGAAAAATGTCTTGATAAACTTGGGAATTCATTTTTCCTTCGATTATATCAATCCATCCGGCCCTGACGCAGCAAAGCTGCCCCAAACCATGATACCCCCACCACCATACTTCACAGTTGGGATGAGGTTTTGATGTTGGTGTGCTGTGCCTCTTTTTCTCCACACATAGTGTTGTGTGTTTCTTCCAAACAACTCAACTTTGGTTTCATCTGTCCACAGAATATTTTGCCAGTACTGCTGTGGAACATCCAGGTGCTCTTGTGCAAACCGTAAACATGCAGCAATGTTTTTTATGGACAGCAATGGTTTCCTCTGTGGTATCCTCCCATGAAATCCATTCTTGTTTAGTGTTTTATGTATCGTAGATTCGCTAACAGGGATGTTAGCATATGCAAAAGACTTTTATAAGTCTTTAGCTGACACTCTAGGCTTCTTCTTCTTCACCTCATTGAGCAGTCTGCGCTGTGCTCTTGCAGTCATCTTTACAGGACGGCCACTACTAGGGAGAGCAGCAGTGCTGAACTTTCTCCATTTATAGAAAATTTGTCTTACCATGGACTGATGAACAGCAAGGCTTTTGAAGATACTTTTATAACCCTTTCCAGATTTATGCAAGTCAACAATTCTTAATCGTAGGTCTTCTGAGAGCTCTTTTGTGCGAGGCATCATTCACATCAGGCAATGCTTCTTGGGAAAAGCAAACTCAGAACTGGTGTGTGTTTTTTTATATGACAGGTCAGCTATAACCAACACCCCCAATCTCATCTCATTGATTGGACCCCAGTTGGCTGACACCTCACTCCAATTAGCTCTTGGAGATGTCATTAGTCTAGGGGTTCACATACTTTTTCCACCTGCACTGTGAATGTTTACATGGTGTGTTCAATAAAAACATGGTAACATTTAATTCTTTGTGTGTTATTAGTTTAAGCAGACTGTGATTGTCTATTGTTGTGACTTAGATGAAGATCAGATCACATTTTATGACCAATTTGTGCAGAAATCCATATCACTCCAAAGGGTTCACATACTTTTTCTTGCAACTTTATGTATTCACTTACATTTAAATTCTTTGTGCAGAGCTGATGAATATGACTGTCAATGATGATTATCTATCAATATAAATGTATATTCCCTCTATTTGGCTTTTAAATATGTTTATAAATATAAATCATGTTTTTGGCTCCCGATCCAATGTACTTTTGATGTTGCCTTTCAGGTCCAAGAGCAATGGCATATTGATAGCTGAGATCCATAATAAAACAGTCACCATGACTTGTTTTGGGAATCTCAGTGTTGTAAATGTAGTATAATTTCATCGATTTGATGTTGTATAGACTCTCCAAGCAGTGGGATCATTTCAATACCCATAATGTTTAATGGAGATGTAAAGACATAGGTAGTAGGCTCAGTTAAAAAGAAACAACAAACCCCATTGTGTTGGATCGATATATTACATCACATACTTTCTGCAGACGGAAATATTGATTTGTAAATATCATTATTGTTAGCAGCGCTATCTATTTCAACTATGGTGTGCTCCCCTGTACACAAAGGATATGTGTTTATTTCCACTAAGTAAATATGCAGATGCTGTGAAATCTTATGCTCCATTATGTTCTGTGTAATCCGCTTTATCGACTTACAAAGTAAATGGAAAGTAATAAGAAAATCAATGTTATGCGCTGATTGAGTTTGAATTCAGTCGCTCAATCCACTCCACAAGCAAGATCTGCCTGAGAATAGCAAGTGACTTTCACTTTTCTTATAGGTGGGCAACTGAAGCTTTAAATCTTCTTCCAAAAATACTTTAGAGCAGCTGGAGGTAGAAATACAGTGGAGGCGAAAGAACTGTGAGCTGACACAAACTACCCAGAAATGTATTACTATCACAATGCCATTTCACAGGATCCATTCGAGCATGCCGCGCCTTTAGATTCAAAGCTTGTTTGAAAATATCTAATGAAAACGTAACCATTGTTACGTAGTGTAGTAAAGGGAGAGAATCTACAATTTCCCCTTATGTTGAGTGAAGATGCCAAGAGTAATACAAACTATAGAAGTAAGAAGAAAAATATTCATGCTTTGCCTGGTCATCGTAGATGAAAGTAGATCAAGAATTTTAACGTGAGCTCATTTATCACAATGACTCAAGACATATCCAAAATGTTTCAATTTATGACACTTTGAAAGTAATATTTTACTGCATATTTGTTGTGTTTGATGGTCACCTAACAGCTATCATTGAAATGCATTAGCCATATTTGTGTCTGATCGTATAGCAGAGGAAAAAAAGGAGGCTTGGGAAAAAAATTACAGCACGGGATTTTGATCAGTAAATGCCAAACACAAAACCTATCTTTTGTACAAGAGAGAAGAAAATCCACCTTGATAGAATTTTAAGTAACATGGGAGGCTTTAGAAACAAAAGTGCTTAACCGCCTAATGACCCGAGCTGTATAGGTCATAATGGCCCTTTTTTTCTGTATTTTAGCAGCCATAACGTTTTTATTTGTTCATTGATGTGGCTGAATGAAAGCTTGTGTTTATTTTTGGGAGGACATTTTCTGAAACATTTTTGTAATCACATTTAATTGTAATACATTATGTTATAGGGCAACACTTAGACAAAAGACGTCACTGTAGACTGAGGGCCCAAACTGTCTGCCATCAAAAAAAGTAAACTATTGTTTACAGGGCCGCCATCAGGGGGGTACAGCCCATACTCCAGTAAGGGGCCCAGACCCTGGGGGGGCCCGGCCAGTCCTGAAACTTTTTTTTTTTTTTTTTATTGTGGCAGCCGGCTCTGGGGCCCAGTGCTCCTCCCCCTCTTCCTTCTGCAGTCCGTCCCTTATCTCCCGGGGCCCCGGGCCCCAGCTATCTTGTTCTGAGAACAAGATAGCTGGATGCTCGGCAGATCCATGGGTAGAATGTAGTTGCTAGAAGGTGGTCTGTGACATCACTGGTCACATGCTCCTTAATAGTCACATGGACAAACCCCGACAGCAGCAGCAGCTTGTGGAGGAAGGAGGGGCTGTGTGCCTGCAGGCTGCTCAGTGATGGAGGATGTGCTGCAGTCCTGGAGTCCACAGAGCTTCATGGAGAGCAGGTGAGGGGCAGATCATATATGAGGGGGTAGGTGGAGCACTCAGGAGCAGTGGGGTTTAAGTGGAGTGGAATCTGGTGCAATTAAGGGGGTTTATAGCACAGATCCAGGTGTATTATGAGGGCCATGGTGTATGTGTGTCTGTCCCTGTCCCTGTGTGTGTCTGTGTCTGTCTGTCCCTGTGTGTGTCTGTCTGTCCCTGTCTGTCCCTGTGTCTGTCTGTCTGTCCCTGCGTGTGTGTCTGTCTGTCCCTGCGTTTGTGTCTGTCTGTCCCTGCGTTTGTGTCTGTCTGTCCCTGCGTTTGTGTCTGTCTGTCCCTGCGTTTGTGTCTCTGTCCCTGCGTGTGTGTCTGTCTGACGTGCAAACTAGCTAATTTACTCACCTCACTGGTGCTGACATAATTGAAGAGAAGCGCTGTAATCTATATTATGTAATAAATTAACTAGGAGGCGGCACTGGGCTCCGGAGTGTGGCGCGATTCTGAAGAAAAAAAGGTCTTTGCTTTATTATACCACTATTAATTCTGAGTGTTAGGGGTTACTTATGGGGGATCAGTGTGGATGGCACTTAGGGGGGATCTGTGGATGACATATATATATAGCATAAGATGCCATATATGTGCCATCCACAGATCCCCCCAAAACAGTGCCATCCACAGATCCCCCCAAAACAGTGCCATCCACAGATCCCCCCAAAACAGTGCCATCCACAGATCCCCCCAAAACAGTGCCATCCACAGATCCCTCCCCCAAAACAGTGCCATCCACAGATCCCCCCAAAACAGTGCCATCCACAGATCCCCCCCCCAAAACAGTGCCATCCACAGATCCCACCCCCCCCCCAAAACAGTGACATCCACAGGCCACCATTAGCTCAAATCCCACCAAATGCTCACCTTATGGTTAAAAATAATTTTTGTTCTTATTTTTCTCCTCAAAAACCTAGGTGCGTCTTTTTATGCTTTTCTATCTTGAAATAAACTAAACCTTTAATGTTATGAAATTTAAATGTAATTTATATTAATTCACGCCCCATCCATCTACTCTTGGCCCAGCCCCTGGGTCCAAAGCCATTATTAAATTGACCAGTTTTCTGTTGTTCACAAAAAATAAATATTTTCAATATGTTCCTGTTAGGCACTTCTAATATACATTTAAGCTTTTCCATCACGTCGCCCCTCCCCTTCATTACATTCTCAGAAACAAGCAGAGCATGGATGTCAATAAAATTATGCCCCCGCCCCCCCTGGAAAAATTTCTGCGGAAGCCCATGCACAGAGACTGGATTTAAGGAAAGGGTACCTCCAGCCGGTGCTGGGGAGCGAGCTGGCCGGAATCAGCGACACAAGTACAGGGGGTGGGGGGTCAATAATGGAGGGCTGTCTGGGAGCAAAATTAACTTGTGTGGGGGCAAATTACTTAGTGGGAGGTCAGTGTGGCGGGCAAACTACATGGAAGGCCATGTGGGGGCAAATTACATAATGCAGGGCTGTCTGGGGGTAAAATTAACTTGTGGGGGAGGGGCAAATTACTCAGTGGGGGTGGGGGTCAGTGTGGCGGGCAAACTACATAATGGAGGGGCATGTGGGGGCAAATTACTTAGTGGGGGCAACTTGCATAATGCAGGGCTGTCTGGGGCAAAATTAACTTGTGAAGGGGGGGGGGAATTAGTCAGTAGGGGGTCAGTGTGGCGGGCAAACTACATAATGGAGGACCATGTGGGGCAAATTACATAATGCAGGGCTGTCTGGGGGCAAAATTAACTTGTGTGGGGGCAAAATTAACTTGGGGGGGGGCAAATTACTCAGTGGGGCGCAGTGTGGCAGGCGAACTACATAGTGGAGGGCCGTGTGGGAGACGTCCTTGGATGTAAGAGGTATGGGCGCGATATATGGGTGGGGCTGTGTGTGGGTGTGGCTTGATGGTGGACGGGGGGGGGGCCCAGGCCTTGAGCTGTGTAAGGGGCCCCAAAATTTCTGATGGCAGCCCTGACAGTATATGTGGTCCTGCATTATACGCTGTAATAGTTTTGTGCTCTGTTAGGCTACTTTCACACTGGCGTTTTAGTTTTTCGGATATTGAGATCTGTCATAGGGTCTCAATACCGGAAGAAAATGCTTCCATTTTGTCCCCATTCATTGTCAATGGGGACAAAACTGAACTGAACAGAACGGAGTGCTTCAAAATGTATTCTGTTCCGTTTAGTTGTGTTCCCATACCGGAGAACAAAGCGCAACATGTTGTAATTTGCTTTCCGTCCTGGGATGACGGAATGCAAGTCAATGGGGGCGGATCCGTTTTCTCTGCCACAATCTGCCACAATAGTAAATGGATTTCAATGGAGTTCATGACTGATCCCTGTTGGCAATGTTAAAGATAATACAACAGGATGCATTCATAACGGATGCAGATGGTTGTATTATCAGTAACAGTAGCGTTTTTGCTGAACTCTGCCAGATCCAGTAAAAACGCTAGTGTGAAAGCAGCCTTAGTTCCATGTTAGTTTGCTACAGTGTATCAATTAATAGCATATAACTATGGCTAGAAATTCTATGATACAAACTGTCCACTAAAGGAAATGTATCAACCATATGCTAATTACCTCTCCATACACAGTTATCAAGTATACACAACTAAGGCAGGGTTCACATGTGCATTTTGTAAATCCAGTAGTCCGTTCAGGCAGAGGAGCAGACTATATCCAGCATAACCTGAAAACACATGACATAGCAGGGCAGTGCGGGCTTCCCATTCACTATAATGGTATCTGATGGGAATGCGGTGGATTTCCAGTATAAATGCTGGCTTTCTGCCAGAGAAATACCACTGCGTTAAACTAAATGGGAATTCCGCAGTGTCCGGATATGCCAGATATGGTAACTCTGGTAGTCTGTTCCTCAGACTAGCAGATTTGCAAAACCTAGATGCTAAATAACCCTTGGGGAGGTATTACATTGCCCAATGTACCGACAGTGTGAGCGCCAATGGATGAGAACACTTCGCTAATTTGTACTAGCCTGATTACACAGGTTGATGCAAACAGAATGCTGGAGAAATGATTGCTACCACAGTCCCTCATTCTGTTCCATTTATTCTCAGCAGCACTTCCCTGATAATCGGGCATCTTTTATCCTGATGAGATATGCCCATCATCTGATGAAGGAGCATTTGTTCTTCATCAACTAATTGGCTGATCGAGGCAAGTATTGCAAAAGAGCATTCTTATGAATGCTTGTTCCCAATAATCTGCTGATAATCGTGCACTCTAATAGGCTAAAGGTGTACTAAATGTACAAGAGCCGAATTTATTTCATGTATTTGAAAATTTTACACCAATGTACCTGAAAAATATGGTAAAAAGGGATTGAGTAAGATAAGTTGCAGTGTATTAAAAGTGAGTTTCAATTTAGTGACAGATTTACTGTACAGCTAGAGGCTTATATAAACCAGGATAGTAACACTATACAACACACACTATTGTAATATGCATTTCATTTGTCACAGCCTAGTTTCTGGGGTTTGGGGCTGTCACATTCTAGAGATTGTAGTACAAGATTTATCTGTTAATTAACTCCTATTCATTGCAGTTGCTGTAAACGGAAAAAAGTGGACAGATATAGCATTCTGGGAAAATTCCGGCCACTATTTCATCTGCCTGCCCCAAAGTCCATGAGGTCAGGAAACATGGTCTGTGCCAGTGAAAGGCCAGAGTTAGGGTAGAACTGTTTTTTTTTAGGAATTATAACTCCATTTGCTGATTTGTGTCAGCCTGGCACAACATATGGAAAAACTGCTCCATTATGTAGATGATACTGAACTGGCTGCTGCGGCTTCTGTTGCTTGTAATAGTACAGACAGATGGAGGTGGGTGACTCATCGAGGGGCATTCTGGTTATAAACACACACAGCAGGTGTCTGCTCAACCAAAGCTGCAGCAAGCTGCATTTGCCATGTATCCTGGTATTACTTCTACCACTACTACTACCACAAACAACATAGCTATGCATGGGGTGCCCACCTTTGCTTGAACCTCTTCCTCTTTGCAGTCCAAACACGGATGCTGACGCTTCACACAAATTGTCAACAGGTAAACTCTCTTGAGTATCTTCCATGGTGTATGGGGTTTTGTTGTCCCTTCATAGGAAAAAAGCAGATGTGCCACTGGCAGGGAGCAGTGACTACAGAGATGATTAAAGTGAAAGGCATTTCTGGGGTTGCAAGAAGGAAGACCAGGAGGAATGCTGTGACCACTGGCTCAAAGACATGGTGTCAGACTCAGAGATGACCTCCACATCATCCCACCCTGACTGAGAGGTGGAGTGAGCCACCCAGTCCACAATTTTATCATCTTTGTCCTCATTAATATCATAAACCAGGGAGAACTATGGCCTTCTACTACTATTAGCCAGATGGCTGGTGCTGCTACTGCTGATACTACCTACATTCTGATTTTCACATGAGAAATGGGTCTTTCATTCTTCTGTTTTATTATGAGGCCTAAAAAAGAAAATTCACAGGTTGCCTATAAATGAAAAGTCCCAGGTTTGGTATACAGATTATTAAACAGTACTAGCAAAATTGCAAGATTTTTTTTTTAAAGACAGTGGTGCAATTTAATTCCTCTACCCTTCAAAAAACTCATTGCACACTGGTACTAACAATTTACTTTGGTAATAATGCAGTTTTTGTAGTCAAATGTGTTTGAACTACATGGTATGTTATAGTAATAGAATGTGTTTAGTAACACATATAACAATGACATTTTTGCAGATAATGTGTTTGAAATACATATGATGCAACAATGAGTTTACCATCACGGGTATAACAATGCAATTTGTGCAGTAAAATGTCTTGATCTACACGATATGATTCAGTAACACTGGTGTAACAATGTAATTTTTGTCAGTAACATGGGTATTAAAATGAAATGTCTTCAAACTACACAGACTGTTGCAGTAATGGGTTCACTAAAGCAGTTATAAGCAGTTGTAACTACCCGTTATCTTGCAGTAATTTGCAATGCATTTAATAATGGGGTTACAAAACTGTGTTATTGCAGTACTACTTTTGCTGTAACTATCCATTGTAATGCATTTAATAACATGGGTATAAAAATGGCATTATGAAAGTATTGCTTTTATCAGAATCAGAATCAGTTTTTTGTCACCAAACACGACAGGGTCGTGTCCAGAATTTGGTTTGGCACAATGACATACAAAAACAGTGTTTACACGATCAAGTTTACACTTACAATGATCAAGTTTACAATTGGTGGGGGGTTAGTAGTCTGGGAGAGGGAGGGGGGGGTGTAGGGGTGTCGATAAGATAGTCCGAGTAGGATTCCACGGGTAAGTGGGGGGTGCATTTGGGGGGTAAAGTGTTGGTAGAGTTCAGAAGTCTGACCGCCGCAGGGAAGAAGGTGTTACTCCACCTGGTGGTTCTGGCGGCGATGGCCCGAAACCTGATTTAAGTCCGCTGAGTAGGCGATGCCTCGGGTGAGACTGATCAGTGACGGTGAGCGCATTCTATTGTCGGGGATGAGAAGCATCCACTACAATATCTTGCAGTAATATGCAATGCATTTAATATGCAATGCATTTAATAACATGAGTATAAAATGGTGTTATATCAGGATGAAGGGTGCATACAGACTGGTGAGAGGTATATATGGATTGTCAACCTGCTCCCAGTCTGTGAACAATACTTAACCAATAGGTAATAATTACAAGATAAAAGCTAACTTTTACTAGACAATATTAAAACTGCATAGGTTCCCCTAACTTACTAGCGATGAGCGGCAGGGGCAATATTCGAATTTGGGATATTTTAAGAATATTCGTCATATATTCGTGAATATTCATTTTCACGATTATTCTATTGATTGTGAAGATCAGCAATGTAATATTCGCATAATGCAAATATTCTAAAACACAAATATATAGCACTATAAAATATGGTGCTGAATATAGGTTTTTTAGAATATTCATCATTTTTAAAATTTAATGTGAACAGTCATTGCCCCAAAAGCAACTTAAACAGGGAGGAATCATGACTTCAGATGGAAAAAAAATGACGAATATTCTAAAAACGAATATATAGCACTATATTCTATAGTGCAACATATTCGTGTTTTAGAATGTTCGCATTACGCGAATACTACATTGCCAATTTTTCGCATAAGAGAAAATAAATGAAATAATGAAGAATATTCTAATTCACTACAGACTACAATATTGCAGCCTTCTCACATTGGCCCACAAGCCAGAAGCAGGTATGTATACTAGGTCATGGGTTCAGATGTAAAAAAAGAAAAGGAATATTCGTTTTTAAGAATATATATCACTATATTCAAAATATTCGCGAATTCTCGAAGTGCCGATATTCAATATTAAAAATGTGCAGTTCGAATATTCACGCTCAGCTACACTATATTACACTATATTAATTACTATATTACTATCTAACCTAAACTGACTATCTCCCACTAATTTTCTGTATTATATATATGAGCTAACTAACTATCTAATGTAATTAAATAAGGATCAAGATGACTCGGCAAAGCACAGAGAACAGCAATGACACTGCTCTCTCTCTCTCAGAACTGAAAAAAAACTGCAGAAAATGGCTACTGGGGAGTCTCCTAAATAGTAAGGAGTAGGCAACTTTCCTATTGGTGGCTAGGGATGTTGCTAAGCTCAGGCAAAGATATTGCAGCCTTTTCATTGGCCCAGAAGCAAAAAGCAGTGAGGGTACTGATGAAAAAAAAATCTAGGATATTCACTATTACAAAGATATAGCACTATATTCTAGATCTTTGCGAATTCTCAAAGTACCAATATTCGAGATAAAAATTCACGATTAGAATATTTGCGATCAACACTAGTATTGAGGAGAAGAAAAACAACGCCACCCTTAAGGGTGTGCAACCTGTGACTCCTAAAGGGATGTCAGACAGACATTCCTCTTTACCCGGGCTCCTGGTCAACAGGATGATTCGCCCAGTTTCCGGGCACCTCTGAACTAAATTTTATCTGCATCCACAGGAAGCAGATACAGTTGAATGTTATGGTGAAGAAGGGTGTCAAGAAGATCTATGGCACACCAAAAAGTTCGTTTTGCAAACTGGTACTTTAATGCATTTTGGGCATCTTCACACAATCATTACATATTTATCTCATCCAGGTGTAGAGAATAGCTAAATTAATTGGCGATATAAAGCGTCCCAACGTTTCGGTCAAAATGACCTTTTTCAAGGGATCTGTGGCCGGTGCATAGAAGGGATCGTCTTCTATGCACCGGCCACTACAATGTTTTGTAGCGTTCGCTCAGCTTCAGGCCCTCACCTCTAATGTTTTATAAGGTCTGCTCACCTGTAGGCCATCACTGCAATGTTTTATGGGGTTCGCTCACTTTCAGGCCCTCACTACAATTTTTTATTGTGTCCGCTCACCTTCAGGCCCTTAATTATAATGTTTTAGAGGGTAACCAGCACGCCCTTGCTCCAAATGATTTTGAGGGTCACCAGTAGGCCATCAATGATAATCTTTCAAGGGTGTGTATGATGCCCTCCTTTATGTGTAATAAAGGGTGTATTGGAGTGCCGGTTTCTTGTCATTTTTGACAGCCCTTTTACTTAGTGCATAGGCTTTATGAGTGCAGCAGTGTACCTGAATCGTAGCACCATGTGGAGGCGAAGAAGGAGGCGGATGAGAAAACAAGATACAAACATAAAGTCTTTATTTTGCGGTGAAAACTGTGCATCTGAATCTTGTGGATTGAGTACATTATAAGGCATACATTTAAATTGCGTTTTTGTTCCTCATTAGCTCAGTTTTCCTCTGGTGGAGTGGAGAAGTCAGGGGCAATCAAGGCCTTATTCATTTTTATCTGAGTCAACCTGTCAGCATTGTCAGTGGACAAGCGGATACGCTTATCTGTTATAATGCCACCCGCAGCACTAAATACACTCTCAGACAATACGCTAGCGGCAGGGCAGGCCAGCACCTCCAAGGCGTAGAGCGCAAGTTAATGCCACATGTCCAGCTTTGACACCCAGTAGTTGTAAGGCACTGAGGGATCATTTTGGACGCTGATCACGGTCTGCAATGTATTCCTTTATCATCTTCCAAAACTTTTCCCTCCTTGTAGCACTAGGCCGCGATTCAGAGTGAGGTTGTAGGCAGGGTGTCATGAAAGTGTCCAATGTCTTGGAAAGTGTTGCCCTGCCTCTGTTGTAACTACTGTGTGTTCCACTTGTCTCCCTTCCTCGGTTGCCTAAAGAAGTACGGACTCTGGCAGCCGCATTGTCAGATGGATAATGTTTGAGCAATCTGTCAACAAGTACCTTCTGGTATCGGACGGTTTTTCTCGTCCTCTCCGCCACAGGAATGAGAGATGAGAAGTTTTCTTTGTAGCGGGAGTTGAGAAGGGTGAACACCCAGTAATCTGTGTTACCTACAATGCGTATAGCGCGAGGGTAGCGGGAAAGGCAGCCTTACATGAAGTCAGCCATGTGTGCCAGAGTGCCAACGGGCAAGACATCAATGTCAACTTCAGGATGACTCTCCATACCCTCCTCCTCCTCCTACTCTTCTGCCCATCCACGCTGAACAGATGGAATTAAAGTTCCATGGGAACTAGCCTCTGCAGCAGATGCAAGTGTCTCTAGCTCCTCCTCCTCTTCATGGCCCAATTCGCGCTGAGAAGACGAACTGGGGGAGGGGCTATGGCCTGTGGGAGGGTATTTGCGCTTGCGTTCAAATGCCTCTGTTATCGACATTTAGACGCTGCGCTGGGACAGGGAAGAGGATGTTATTGCTGACGGTTCATGCGAAGTTCCAGGTGCAGGGCGAGGGGCATCCAGGCCTGTGCGTAACACAGGGGAAGTGGAGGCAGTGGTGGGACCCGCAGATGCAGAGTGTGGACCTAGGCGTTCGGCCCACTTATTAGGGTGCTTGGATGCCATGTGGCGGATCATGCTGGTGGTGGTGAGGTTGCTAGTGTTCACGCCCCGACTCATTTTGGTACGGCACAGGTTGCAGACTACCACTCTTTTGTCATCTGAGCTTTCCTCAGAAAAGCGCCAAACTGCAGAACACCTACCCCTTGGCAAGATAGATTTACGCATGGGGTGTTCAGTATAACGGTTGCGGGCCTGTTTGATGTGGGCCGACGTCTCCCTTTTGTAACCCCACTGCCTCTTCCAGACTGTTGCGGTGCAACAAATCCCTTCCCCTCTGTAGTGCTGGCCTCGCTTGGCCTTTCACCTTCCCATGTTGGGTCAGTGACCCCATCGTCCACCACCTCCTCTTCCACTTCCTCACTCTGCTCATCCTCCTGACTTGACCTAACCACCACCTCAGTGATTGGCAACTCTGTCTCATCATCATCCACCTCGTGAACGAATGATTGCCGTTCACCACCGTCATCTTCTTGAGACTGTGAAGGCTCAAGAGGTTGGGAATCAGGGCACAATATCTCAGGTATCTCTTCAAGCGTGCTTGGCGAGAGAGCCAAACCAAGTACTGGCGATGAAAAGAGGTCATGTGAATATCCGAGTGTAGGATCACTTGTTTGGCCAGATGCGACATGGTGGGAGGAAGGAGGATCAGAGTGAGGATTCGGTTGACCAGACTCTTGGCTACAGAAACTGGACATCGAGGAAGAGAGGGTGGTGCTTAACCGACTAGAAGCATTATCTTCTGCAATCCAACCGACCACCTGTTCGCACTGGTCCGACTTGGACAGTGTTGTCCTGCGCCGCCCAGCTAAGTAGATATATGAACGGCCTTTGCTTTCACCACCAGCATCACGCCCAGGGCCATGGCCTCTGCTTGCACCATCAGCATCACGCCCAATTCCCACACCCTTTGTGCTCGCCTTCTTCATATTAATGGTTTTGTCTGTAGGACAGTTTTCTGATGCAGGACAGTACTGAATACAGAAAAATACAGATTTTCGGCACTACAGTAGGCCACAGATAATGAAATTTTTACAATACACACTGTATTGGCTTGCTGTAATGTACTGGAGACAAATACACATTTTTGGCACTACACTAGGCCACAGATAATGTAATCTTTACATTACACACTGTGTTGGCTTGCTATAATGTTCTGGATACAGAGAAATACAGATTTTTGGCACTAAACTTGCCCAGAGATAATTTAATTTTTACAATACACACTGTATTGGCTTGCTGTAATGTACTGGATACAGAGAAATACAAATTTTTGGCACTACACTAGGCCACAGATAATGTAATTTTTACAATACACACTGAATTGGCTTCCAGTAAGGTACTGGATACAGAAAAATACAGATTTTCGACACTACACTAGCCCACAGGTAATGTAATATTTACAATACACACTGTATTGGCTTCCAGTAAGTTACTGGATACAGAAAAATACAGATTTTCGGCACTACACAAGCCCAGAGATAATGTGATTTTGACAATACGCACTGTATTCGGATGTAGGTCTATATTGGATACAAATTTGTCCCATATAAAATGTATTCTCTGCAGGAATACTGTATATATGGTTGCGGCCTAAACGCACACACAGATGTGCCCAAAAGTAGTTAACTATGGCCAAAATATATAACTGTTGCGGAGTGAATGCACAAACAGATGTGGCACAAGTTAGGTTAATTTCCCCAGAACAAATAATTTCTCTGATGGTGCAGTGTATATCCCAGTAGCAGGCACACTGTTGTGAATAAGCCCCTTTTTATAATGTCTGCCCGACACACTGCTTTATGATGGTGAAGTGTATATCTCAGTATCAAGGAACACTGTTGTGAATAAGCCCCTTTTAATAATATTTGCCCAACACACTGCTTAATTTCTGTCTTTTAGAAGTAAAAAAAAGCAATATTCAAGCCCTGCACTATCTGTCCCTTCCTGGTGACGCCTGTCCCTAATAGTGCTGAAGCAAACCCCTTCTTAAAAAATAAAATAAAAGGTGCTGCACTGCTGTCAAACACACACTGTAGTCCTTAAAAGGACTGTTAGGTCGTTCAATAAGGTTTTTGAAATTAAATCAGTAAGTTTAGAGCAAAACGCTATCTGTCCCTGTTTACTAAGCTTGAAGAGGTTGTCTCACTTCAGCAAATATCATTTATTATGTATTACTAATGTATTGTTATTATCCATATTGGTTCCTTTGCTGGTTGGATTCAATTTTCTATCACATTATTCATTGCTTATTTCCATGGTTATGACCACCCTGCAATCCATCAGTGGTGGTTGTGCTTGCACACTATAGGACAAAGTGCTGGCCACTCTGGTGGCTAGGACCATGGGACCACAGATAGGCTAGTGCTTTTTCCTGTAGCGCGCGAGCACGGCCACGGCTGGTGTGTATGGTGGTCGTAACCATGGAAAAGAGCAGTGTAAAATGTGATGGAAAAATTTATCCAACCAGCAAAGTAAGCAATATGGATAATAACAATACATTAGTAAGTGCCTTGTATTAACTTCCTCTACATAATAAATACTATTGTCTGAAGTGAGACAACCCCTTTAATAAATGACCACCATACTACCATGTGCACTGAGGGAACATCACTACTGGATGGGGGTACTACAGGGGCCTTTTACTGTATAGGGACACTATGGGGCATTCTACTGTGTGAGGATATTAAGGGGTATAACTACTGTGTGGGGGTACTCAGGGGCATAACTACTGTTCAGTAAGAAGGGAGCGCTTTCAGGGCATAACTACTGCTTGAGGACACTAACAGGGCATTTTTAATGGGAGGGTCATAAGGGGGCATAACTACCGTAAAGAGGGACCAAGGTTCCCTCCTTGGGCTTTTCAAAAATTATGAGGTATGCATTTGCCTCAAAGCTGGTGGAACAAGGGAACCATCGGTTCCCTGTCCCACCGATCAGCACTCGTTTTGTGATGCAGATGCACACCGCAGATTGAACATTCTGCAGATGCCAGTCTGGCCACTTCTGGCAAGGCCTTTATCTGCAGAATGTGACAGGTGTAGAGACGATGTCTTGCCACCTACATCACAATAAAGTGCAGAATGGTGAGGCAGGTAACTAGTAGTTCTCTGCCCTGCCATTTAGGGCTTTTTTGTGATGCAGGTGGCATTCCACAGATGCAGGCCTTGTCAGAAGTGGTTATAGCATGAGACACACTATAGGGGGGCACAAAACATGAGGTACTATAGAGGGAACAGAGCATGAGGCCCTATTGGGGGCATAGAGCATGAGGCACTATAGGGGCACAGAAGAAAAGGCAGTAAATATGAGGACAAAGAGCAATAGGCACTATATAAAGGGGGCACAGAGCAAGGAGCACCATATAAGGATAGCACAGATCCTGGCACTATATAAGGGGTATAGATACTGTAACTATATAAAGGGAACACTATATATAGGGCACAGAGTGTTATACTCTCTATAGGGGGCACTAACATTAATGCTACTGTGTGCGTGGTGCTTTATTTTCAGAGGGCATAGTATGTGATATGACTGTATTCAGGGGAACAGCATGTGACACTAAGATAAGCTTGTGTTAATAAATACTGTAGGGTCCAGTAGTGGAGACAAGTAGTGGCAGGGAGAAGTTATCATGGTGGTCTAAACAGGATAGAAAGAAAAGTTAAAAGAAGAACTTTGAGGAGATACCCCCTAGTGTACTGTAAATATATATTCAGCCACTAACCTTGACTGATAAGTGCTGTAGTTTCTCTTGTTGTCTCCAACGTGATGATGGGTGGCAGCATAATCTTTTGTGAAACTACAACTCCCAGCATGCCTTCAAAACTGTTCAGGCAATACTGGGACCTGTAGTTTCAATTTTTGCATACTTTTATGGTGAGGGCCAACCTGACTAGGCAAATGATATCTGTATTGAGCTATTTTTGAGCTGGCGCTGTATATATTTACCATGGTATTTGGTTTTGGTGTTGTAGTTATTTAATTAATTTGGTTATTGTGCTTTATTTATGTAATGAGCTTGGTTCTAGTGATTTATTTATGTTGCATGCATGGCTCTGGTGTAGCGTTTAAGTATGGCACCCTTGCTACTGCACATGCACAATGTCCTCTCCATTCACTATTTTGGGACTACTAAAAATAGTTTAGCCAGCTCTCAGCTATTTTTGAAAGTCCTATAGTGTGAATGGAGGGGTGCCTGGGCATGTGTGGCTTCCTCTCCATTCACTTTGAGGCCCCATTGTTGAGATAGGAGTGGCTCCCAGAGATGTGACTTGCACTATTCAACATTTATGACATCCCACTGATATGCTGTAAATGTGCCAGAAGGGAATACCCCTTAAGATTTAACTCTGCATTCTTTTTTACATAAAATGAAGTTGCATTATAAAATTGATGCTCCTAATTTAGTGTATTTAATACTCTATAATGGTTGCGGAGGTGTGTGTTGGGGCACCAAAAAGACTTTTCACACAGGGTGCCATGTAACCTCCCTGAAGAAAAACATTTACATGTGAAATAAAAGTTTATTGTAAGGACAATTTATATTAACTCTAATTATTGTAAACATAGAGAGACAGAACTTTCATGAAACAGTCCAAGCAGAACCTTATTGCATCACTACTAATAAGCCTTAACAATGCCAAGAACAAGCTTCAGACTGTAAACAGGAGAACGCCTGATAAAGAGTAGAGACAGCAGTAAATAATAATGCAGTAAAGTCAGCAGTCTGATTTAATGTTTCAAATCTTTCATATTGCTCAAACCAACCACGAGCCATAAAATGCTAATACCATGATTAAGAAAACTCCAGTAAATAATTTCTAGGACAGCAGCAGATTTATGAGCGCTAATACTATTTTCACAAGTAACTGTTTGATAGTAAGTATCAAAGGAGAACTATGCATGATTTAGTTGACCCAAGCAAATTCGTTTCCTCACTTTAGCAGTTGCCATTATCAAAGCACATGGAAATAACCTGAAATAACCTGCAAAGGACAAGTTAGAGAAAAATAGGAAATGTGACATGCAGACTTTAAGGAACAAGGCATTCGTCCAAAATAGATTTCATTTAAATATAAATGATTACAGCAGCGCTTTTGTTTAATATTGTGCTTGTGTCCCAGAGGAATCAAAGTACTTTGCAGAAGAGTATAATGGTCACAGGATTCCTGGGAAAAATCAACGTTCAATCATACCTCTTTCACTTTCGTTCCCTTTCCCAGAGCTCTGATTCGAAGCCACTTCTGCTACTATATTAGAGCATTTCATTGTGAACCTTAAAAAGGAGGTATTTCAATAATAGAGCAAGCCGACTCCTATTTGCAGGTGCCATGCATAAAGCAATGGTACATTTTATAGCAACCCTACAATTTTTAAATTGAGTCAGCAAAGCCAAGGTCAAAATGACCCAGGTTCTAACACTATAATAGACCCAATAATCCAGCATGTGACAGCAGTCCCAAAAATGCAGCAGATGACAATGTAATTTATTAACCTGTTTTGAAGCCTACCGTCATGACTGAATGTTTTGAGATTGAGTTTGCTGCTTTGGTTTTTTTATATCTTTTTTCGGATGTAGGTACACTGAAGTACAATTATGAGCATTTTTATCTATGTTTAACCCTTTCCAGACCAGGCCATTTACTCCCCTTCCCAGCCAAGCCTAATTTTGTGGATTTGACATGTTTCACTTTTTGTGGTAATAACTTTGGAATGCTTTTACTTATCCAAAATTTACCGAAAATTTGGACAAATTCGCTATTTTCTACATTTGAATCTCTCTGCTTTTTAGACAGGTAGTGATACCTCACAAAATAGTCATTCATTAACATTCACCATTTCTCTACTTCATGTTGGCATCATTTTGGTAGTCATTTATTATTATTTTTTAGAACGTTAGAAGACTGAGAATTTTAGAAGCATTTTTTTAAATTTTCAAGATAATTGCCAAAATCAACCTTTTGACAAACCAATTAAGTTTTGAAGTCACTGTGAGGAGCTTACATAATAGAAACCATCAATAAATAACCCAATTTTAGAAACTGCGCCCCTCAATTTATTCAAAACAGATTTAGATATGTTGTTAACCCTTTAGGTATTCCTCAGGAATTAAATCAAAATGGAGGTGAAATAAAAAAAATTCACTTTTTTAAATGTTTTAAAACTATTTTTAATCCATTTAATACTATTAATCATTTTTTCCCTGTAACATAGCAAGGGTTAACAGCAAAACAATCCTCAATATTTATTATCCAGATTCTGCAGTTTACATAAACATCCCATATATGGTCGTAAACTGCTGCATGGCCACAATGCTCAGAAGGAAAGAAGTGTCAAATGTTTTTTGGAGAGCAAATTTTGCTGGAGTGGTATTTGGGCACCATGTTGCATTTGAAGAGACCCTGAGTTATCCATACAGTGGAAATCCCCAAAAAGTGACCACATTTTGGAAACTACACGACCCAATGAATTTGAAAGGGGTGTAGTGAGCATTTAGCTTTAAGCCCAAACTTTTTTTTATCACAAGGAATAACAGGATAATTTTACCCCGTAATTTGCTACCCATTTTATCCTGAATACAGTAAAACCTCACTTGAGGTCGTAAAGTGCTGTTTGGGGATATGTCAGGGCTATGAAGGAAAGGAGCTGCACTTGGATTTTCTAACATGGAATTTGCTTACATTTTTTAAGAGCCATAACTTTTTTTTTTTTTGCTGACTGAGCTGTCTGAGGGGTAATATTTTGTGAAACAAGCTGTATTTTTCATTGGCACCATTTTGTAGTATATTTGGCTTTCTGGTCACCTTTTACATCATTTTATGGGAGGTGATGTGGGCAAAAATTTAAATTCTGTCTGTTTTTTATTTTTATTTTTTCTGGGGTTCACCACCATATGGTATATATTGTATGGTAACTTTATTCTGCAGGTTAATACATTTATGGTGATACCAAATTGATATAGTTATTTTCACATTTTACTACTTTTGCATAATAAAATCACTTTTTATTACAAATCTATTATATCGTCTTATACTAACATCCATAACATTTTTATTTTTCTGCCAACGTAGATGTCTGATGGCTTGCCTTTTGCAGGACAAACTGTTCTTTTCATTGCTACAATTTTGGGGTACATAAAAATTTTTAATCGTTTAATCTTATGGTTTTTGGCAGGTGAGATGACTAAAAATAGCTGTATTGGCATCATTTTTATTTATTTTTTTACAGCATTCACCTAATGGGGTAATATGATAAAAAAAAATGTGATATTTTTATAGAGATACCAAATATGTCTTTTTTTCTATTTTTTACAATTTCTAAACGACTTCATTAGGGTTAAGGGGAGCTTTTTTTACACCTGAAACTTTTACTTTATTTTTATAAAACACTTTATTTTTATTTATTTCTTTTATTTTACACTTTGTGTTCCCCATAAGGCCATAAAAGACCTTTGGGGTACATTTAACATTGCCTTTTTTTTTTTTTTTCAGTTTTACTACTGATTTCACCTGCCCCCAGCCCCCCAAAATACAGCCCCCAGAGAGGCAGTACAGTGATATGTAGCTTCACTGCCTCAAAGTCTAAGAAAAAGCTGGCAGCTCCTGCAGTCTCCCTTTCCTGGCACATGATCACTGGGGCCAAAACAGGAAGCGGCTTGTCACTTCTTCAACTATATAGCTAGCCCCTCAGAGCACCACTTCACCTCCACCTCTCACCATTTACCATTCCCTCTCTCCCACTGAAGGCAAGGTATTCTCACTGTTTTAATGGAAAAGCCTGCCCCCAGCCCCCCAAAATACAGCCACCAGAGAGGCAGTACAGTGATATATAGCTTCACTGCCTCAAAGTCTAAGAAAAAGCTGGCAGCTCCTGCAGTCTCCCTTTCCCGGCAGTCACATGATCACTGGGGCCAAAACAGGAAGCGGCCTGTCACTTCTTCAACTATATAGCTAGCCCCTCAGAGCACCACTTCACCTCCACCTCTCACCATTTACCATTCCCTCTCCCACTGAAGGCAAGGTATTCTCACTGTTTTACTGTAAAAGAATCAGAATATCTCATTACTTCTGTTTCTATGGTTCGGTGTCCAGTGGGTGGTACTATAAGTAACTGATCGTCATAGAAGGATGAAATAGTCAAGATGTGCTAAAATAAAGGTTGGAAAAATTAGGTGATACATTTGAAATCATACTTTTGAGTCTAAGTGATGTTACATTAAATGTTCAGTTGCAATAATAAGTGAACTCAATGAACCTAATTTCTGTATTCATTGCTAACAAACATGGTCTGATAGATATCTAATAATGAACTTTCTTTACTGGATTACAATCCTGGAGGAGGGTCTACCGGTTTTGAAGATGGGTCACCTAGCATATCTTAACTTGTACTGTTCATTTTAGGTAGGTTCACATCACTGTTTAGTTTTCCATTCTTTTGATCGGTCCGAAGAACACAAAAAAAAAAGGGATCCTTTATTTCGAGCATCGTTCTTTCTGAGAACGTTATTTTTGATGGGAAGAAAAGTCCTCCACAAAGGACTTTTTCCCCCATCTAAAATAATTGATCTCACATGAAAATGGCTAAAATGGATGCCAAATAAGCACAACGAATAATCAAAATAAAGGATTCATATTTTAAATTATTATTATTCTTTTCTGTTCTTGTGGCGGATCAAAAGACCTGCAAACTAAAAGATGATGTGAACCCGGCCTTATACATTTTGTTGGTGATTATCTAATTCACAATTATAGACACATACAAAATACTAAACTTATAATACACAGTTATACCGTCCATGTCTTTTATTGAGCACAATGGGTAAATATCACCAGTGCACAGAGAAAGTAAGTCTGTGAACCTCTGAGTTAATGACTTCTTCAAGAGCTAATTGTTAAAAGTTGTTTTAATTAAGAAATCTGTTCAATGTTGATCAATAAATGGAGTTTATCAGCATTGGCTAATTGCGTATGAGATAGACTATATACCGTGCCCTATTTGTCAGATCAATCTACTGCTTTGATCATCCCCTTTACTTTAAAGAAAATGTGTCATCAGAAAATGACCTATTGTTGTTATGTTAAACAACTTCTTAAAGAATTTTTGGTGCCGTTATATTTCCTGCAGTTTTTGCACTGACCACTGGGCATCATAATAGGCGCCACTTCTTGGTCTGTACAGATCACTTTTCAGCAGTCATCTTATTATCACAGACAGGATTAGAATGACAGATATCACCTATATATAGATAACACAGGATCTACCATTCACAATAAGTGATTGTAAAAGCTTATTTACTCCATGCTTGTAGAATGACCTCTGCACAGGTTACAGAGCATGCATAACTAGAGTGCTATGGCCCCCAGGGCAAACTTTGGATCGGGGAAACAACCCCCCCCCCCATGTCATGCACGGTTGCACCCTCTGTGACCACGATAGTTACATCCCTGGTCCCCAAACCCCCAGTAATGTCCCCCACTGCCCCCAGTAATGTCCACCACTGCTCCCTGTAATGTCCCCCACTGTTCCCGGTAATGTCCCTCACTGCCCCCAGAAATTTCCCTCACTGGTTCCGGTAATGTCCCCCACTACCCCTAGTAATGTTCTCCACTGCCCCCAGTAGTGCCCCCACTGCCCCAGTAATGTCCCCCACTGCCCTAGTAGTGTCCCCACTGACTCTAGTAATGTCCCCTACTACCCCCAATAATGTCCTGCACTGCCCCCAGTAGTATCCCCACTGCTCTAGTAATGTCCCCCACTGCCCCCGGTAGTGTCCCCAACTGCCCCCTGTAGTGTCCCCCACTCCCCCCAGTCTTCACTCACATGTAATGGTGCCTGGCATTGTCACTATACTTCATGCCGGGCCCCGTTAGAGTGCTCAACTCACCTGCATCATACTGTATGCTCTCCAGGCCTCCAGCATCAGGCCCCGGTGGCACCCTACTAGAATTAGCCTCAAGTTAAATGGGTGGGTGGAGACTGACTAACATTGGCTAGGCTCCGCCCAGCCACTTAATTTGTGACTATTTCTAGTAGGGCTGCGCCAAGGCCTGATGCTGCAGGCATGGAGCGCATATGATGCAGGTGAGTTGAACACTCTGATGGGGCCCGGCATGAAGTACAATGACAATGCTGGACCCCGTTACATGTGAGCGCAGTGGGCCCCCTCCCTCCACCAGGCCCGGTCATGGTCGCACCCTATGTGACCACGATTGTTATGCCCCTGAGAGCATGCCTAGGTAACTCTCCCTTAGAAATCAAATGGGGCCCCTCCTGTTCATTATGTCTGTGGCCCATGGTAGATCCTGTTAACACAAGCTCAGGCAAGATGGCTTCCCCCATAATCATGTTGAGGAAACAGAATAAGAAAATCTACAACCAGAAAATGTGTCGCTATCTGGTTTTACCTGGCAGAAATATTATAGTTGACTTTTCCCTTTAACTGCCATTTCAGATAGACTACTGCATATAAGCATAGACTCATCAGGAATTGATTGCATTATCTGGAAAATGATTAGTATGAAATGGTTAATTAGTGTTCTGATCATGTCACAGGTGCATGGCCAGCGAAGTGTATCAGAGCTGTCTCCTATAATGAGCTGTGCACCTGTGTTAAATGGACATGATCTGGGTGGGTATTTCAGCCTCTGGATGCAGGCTGGGTTTACATGGCCAGGATTTTTAATGCAGTTTTTGAAGCCAAAACCAAGTATGGAACATTAAGGAGAGAAAGTATTAGAGACATATACCGTCTCAGCTCTTTTTTTGATCCATCCCCGGTTTTTCGTTTAAAAACAGCATCAGACAACCTAAAATTGGGAACCCAACTTTAAGCTGGGTTCACACATACATTATTTATAAGTGGTGTTTTGTGCATTTTTAGTGGTATTTTTTCACCTGTGGTTTTTGATGTAGTTTTAGTGGTGAAAACATCAGTTCCAGATGCTAGCTGAAGTGAAAACCTGGGAAAAATATGAAATGCAGGACACACAATTATATTTTTTTGTAGGAGTTTTTTGTTAATTAGGTGGGTCTTTTAACTAGGTGGGTTTTTAAAAAATGTAGGATGTTGAAGCTTTGGGCTTTTATATTTCTTTCTCTGAAGGAGAAAAAAGCCAGAAAGAAATTCAGACAGTGGTTTAGAAAAGCCATAAAAACCGCATGTGGTATGGAAAGAACCATGAGTCGTTTCTAGGGCTTTATTTTGGAGAGAAAATGGTGGGGTGGATGTAAGAGATGGGACTCGCACCTATGAGACGTTTATGCTGTATACTATCAATATGCCATAAATGTCCAGATGGGAATACTCCTTTAATAAAATAATTGATGCTGTGTAATTGATAAAGAAGGTTGAACTTGATGGACCTTTGTTTGTTTTTTTTCTACGTATGTAACTACGGAAGTCTAGGAGACATACAGACCTATGCAACATTTTAAGAATATTGCCTGATTAAAAAAAAAAAAAACATAATTACATATAAACAATGTAGAATTGCATGTTCTTATTGAGCGAAGACAAACTTTAACATATCAAAGAACTTTTTATAGCATTTCCTTACATAACATGACTGTGAGCAGGAAATTGGGCTTTAAAACTTAACAACATAGAATCAGTTTGAATCAGCTAAATTAAATTAATGGCCGTGGCTGCAGAATTCATCACCACCAAGGATCTTTTTGGAATGAACAATAGACATATTTTTTAAGTTCTGCACCATCATCTGAACGCGGCAGATATATTGTAACAAAGAGTTTCATTGACCTGGCAATATATATTATATAATGCTGGTGGAGAACTGTTTTAAAATATGTCTTGTCCACTGAGGCAATGTGATAGAAAAATAAAGCGTGAAGCTGAGGGAGGATGAGAATTTAGTGTATTACTGCTCTCTGCTGGCTGAGCTGAAAGCCTAGCACGGTGACTAGGATCTTGTCTCTTTGTGTTATACATTTGTGCATGCATTCTAGAAATCTGTCATCTGATGGGCTGTGAAATTGAGGTGCAGTGGGGGTTATTTATTAGCCTGATGGGGCAAATGGGAAAAAAACTAGTGAAAAAAGATGACCCTTTTTTCTTCTTTGCATTCAATCTGCCTAATACAGTTGTTTGCACTTTATTTTGTAGTATATTGTAGGCAGGAAATATTAATATGTAAACTTCCGTAGGCTGGAAATGTGCAAACCATTAGAAGCCAATAAGAGCATGAAATACATAGCTGGGAAGGTGTTTTGTGATTCTTGTTAATATCCCAAGTGCCTTTTTCACTTATGTCATGAACTAATAAAAAGTGTCTCAAAGGCAAAATAGAATCTAAATGTAAACTTCATTTTCTCAGTTGTCTTTTTTTTACCTAAAATAATGACTTTCTTAAATAAACTGCAAAATGTTCTAACAATTTATCTGTTTTTGTCTCACCTTTCTATTTCCTTCTCTTAAGCCACCCCTCCCCCCAGACATGCTATGTTTATTACAGACTTAAACTAGTATTACTCAAGCCTGAATCATCTACTCACAAAATTTACATTAATATATATGATTTGGCAGCCCTTTTCCCCAAATTCATAAATTAAGACCAATAGCATCAATCCTTCATTTAGGTAGATTGTAGGGTTAGCTCAGATGAATGTAGTGATCTGTAATCTGTTGCTTCATTATGTAAATAGGCAGTTAAGTGTGCCATTAGTGGACCCAAGCCATTGTGTGCATACTAGCTCCTCTTGCTTCCTCTGCCAGCTCCTCCCTTTCCATCTTGATTGACAGGCCCAGATTCCTGCATAGTCTTCTAGCCTTCCCTTGTCAATCAAGTGAGAGAGGGAAGGGCAGATAGAGGAAGCAGGAGGAGCAAAGGTGAACAGAATGAATTTTGGCCCGCCCTTGGTGCACTTAAATGTTCATTTGCACATGGATAAGAAGTAATGAAGTATAGGAATTAATCTACTTATCTGCATACCAGACAGAATGCCTATGCTAACCCCTGAAAATCATCAAAAGTACCAACAATGTGCATGTGGGTATTAAAAATTAGACCATAGGGCAATGGAAGAAGGTGGTCTGATCTGATAAATTATGTTTTCTTTTACAGAAAGTGAATGCACAGTTGTATTTGGGGCACTTGTCCTAGGAAACAATGGTACCAGCATGCATTGTGGGAAAAGGCAAGATGTCAGAGGCTTTTGGATGCTCTGGACAATGTTCTGCCAGAGGCTTTTGGATGCTCTGGACAATGTTCTGCAGGGATAACTTTGGTCCTGCTATTTATGTGGATGTTACTTTGACATGTACCACCTGGCTTAAAATTGCTGCAGACCAAGTAAACCCTTCTTGGCCACAGTATTCTTAATAGCAGTGGTCCATTCAGCAGAATAATGCGCTCTGCCACACTGCAAGAATTGTTCAGGAATGGTTTGAGGAACATGACAAAGAGTTCAAGGTATTGACTTCGCCTTAAAATTCACCATATCTCAATCTGATCAAGCACCTATTAAATGTCCTTGAACAATATTTGCAATCCATGGAGACTCCACTATGCGACCTATGGGAACATTGTTGTCTTTGTAGCACAAGAGAGACCTGCACAATATTAACCCTTTAATGACCAATGATGTACTGTGTAAGTCATGATGTGGTGTTAGTTACCGCATCATGATGTGCACAGTACGTCATTAGATAAAAGTGTCAATGCAAGTACACTTGTGGTGACACCGGCATTCAAACAGATGTCATGGACAGCAAAGCTGCCCGGACACCCGGCAGGGGACCCTTTAGACTGGTTCCTGCTTTTGAATAGCTGCAAACGGTGAGTAAAATTTGGCTGACCAATCGCAGCGTTCAGTGAGTGTTGAGGAGATCGGGGCTGCGCTGTTAATATTAATCTGCCCCAATCACCCCCCCCCCCCCCATTCAGGATGGCTGAGCAGGACCCCCCCCTTCCCGCCCCCACAATCTTTCAGGATGGCCAAGTGGTAGTAGAGTGTCAACTGTCACATACAGCTGGCACTCTACTATAACGGCCGACATTGGTGCATGTAAGGGGTTAACAGGGATGAAGCTCCCTCCCCCATCGGGCGCTGCTGTGATCATAACAGAGGGAGGGAGCTCCCTCCCTCCCCTTTCCCATTGGGCCCCTGCTCTGCTGTAGCAGAGTCCCGCTTGTTACCATGGTAACCGGATGCCTTACACAGGCATTCTGCTTGCCATGGTATATCTAAGACTGATCAGGCTCCTGCTAAAGGCAGAAGCCAGGCCAGGCTAAGTGTAATTTAAAATACACTGCAGTACAATATACAGTGTACTGCAGTGCATTATGGAGGCATTAGACCTACTGGACCTGCAAGAACCAAGTGGGTCTGGGTAAAAAAAAATGTAAAGCAAAAAAGTAAAAAAAAATATCTAATTTCTTTTTATAGCCGCACAATTGATTAAAAAGTTGAAATAAAATACACTACACATGTTTGGTATCACCGTGTCCATAACAACCTGATCTAAAAAAAAAGGGTCATGTTACTTTTACCGCATGGTAAAAAAAAAAACAGAAAACCTATGATGGAATTGCAATTTTGCCCACCTCACTTCCCAAAAAATGGTATAAAAAGTGATCAAAAAAGTTATTTGTACCCATTAGTACAAATTAGTACCAATCAAACCGTCACCTTATCCCGCAAAAAAACAAGCCCCTACATGAGACAATCACCCCAAAAATAAATAAAAAAACACGGCTTTCAGAAAATGGACACACAAAAACATGTTTGTTTTTTTTTTCAAATATGCTTTTATTGTGTAAAACCAAATTAAAATAAGAAAAATAGGCATAATAGGTATCGCCGTGTCCATTACAATCTGCTCTATAAAAATATCCCATGACCTATCCCCTAAGGTAAATGCCATAAAAATAATGAAAAGAAAAACTGTCCCAAAAAAGCCATTATTGTGTAAAACTTAAATAAATAAGAAAAAGTATACATATTAGGCATTGCCACGTCCGTAAGGACCTGCTTTATAAAAAATATCACATAACCTACGGCAATCCCTCGGTGAACATTGTAAAAATATAAAATCCCTTCGGTGAACATCATAAAAAATTTAAAAATTTAATAAATAAAAACTGTGCCAAAATTACCAATTTTTTGGTCACTGTGCCCCAAAAAGGGTAATAATGAATGATCAAAAAATCACATAACCTAATCCCTTAAGTGAACATCGTAAAAATATAAAAAATACAAACTGTGCCAAAATTACTAATTTTTTGGTCAACTTGCCCCAAAAAGGGTAATATTGAATGATCAAAAAATCATATGTACCCAAAAATGGTACCAATAAAAACGTCAACTCATCCTGCAAATAAACGAGCCCCTGCACAAGACGATCGACATGAAAAAAAAATGGCGTTCAGAAAATGGAGACACAAAAACATATTTGTTTCAAAAATGCTTTATTATGTCAAACTGAAACAAACAAAGAAAGTAGACCTATTTGATATCACACCCATAACAACCTGCTGTACAAAAAGAGCACATGATCTAACCTGTCAGATGAACATTGTAAAAATCTAAATATAAAAACAGTGCCAAAACATCCATTCTTTGGTTACCTTGACTCAAAAAAAACATAATATAGAGTGATTAAAAATCATATTTTCCCCAAAATAGTGCCAACAAAACTGTCAACTTATCCCATAGTTTCCAAAATGGGGTCACTTTTTAATTGTTTCTACTGTAGGGTGCATATGGGGGGCTCCAAATGGGACATGGTGTCCAAAAACCAGTCCAGCAAAATCAGCCTTCCAAAATCCATGTGGCGCTCCATTTCTTCTGCACCCTGCCGTGTGCCCTTACATCAGTTTACGACCACATATGGGGTGTTTCTGTAAACCGCAGAATCAGGGTAATAAATATTGAGTTTTGTTTGGCTGTTAACCTTTAATGTCTCAAAGATAAAAGTGTATTAAAATGGAAAATCTGCCAAATAAGTGCAATTTAGAAATCAGGTTTGAGTGACTTGAGGGGAGTTTCTACTATGTAAGCCCCACAAAGTGACTTCAGACCTGAACTGGTTGGTAAAAAGTGCGTTTTGGAAATTTTCTTAAAAAGAATTGCCTCTAAAATTCTAAAAATTGCATTTACAAAATGATGCCAACATAAAGTGGACATACTGTATGGAAAATGTTAAGTAATAAATATTTTACAAGGTATCACTTTCTGTTTTAAAGAACAGAAATTGAAATTTTAAAAATTGCAAATTTTTCAACATTTTTGGTAAATTTGGCATTTTTTCATAAATAAAGATAAAATATATTGACTCAAATTTATGACTGTCATGAAGTCCAATGTGTCACGAGAAAACAATCTCAGAACGGCTTGGATAAGTACAGTTGTGTTCAAAATTATTCAACCCCCAATGCTGTAAAGGGTTTAAGGGAATTTAGTGTACATTTGCAATTGTGTTCAGAATGAAATCTTACAAGGACTTTTTAAAGAACCAAATGCAACTAAAATGACATCAATTGTTTTTGTAATACAGTATTAAATGTTTTTATTTGTGATTTCTTCATTGACACAATTATTCAACCCCTTAAAGACGACCACTCTTACCCTAAGTTCACACCTGAGCGTTTTACAGCGCGTTCAAACGCGCTGTAAAACGCTGAACACATGAAAACCAATGCTTTCCTATGGCCCTGGTTCTCACTAGAGCGTTTTACAGCGCGTTTGAACGCGCTGTAAAAAAGCCCGACGCATAAACAAGTACTTGAGCTTTTTTTGGGGCGTTTGTCACGCGTTTTGTGATTGACACCAAAGTAGTCAATCACAAGAACGCGCGTACGACGCTCAGGTCGCTCAGGACGCTCAGGTCTGAACCCAGGGTTAAGAACAGAGGTTCATTTAAGTGTTTTCGATTAGGTATTGAAAACACCTCTGGATGTCAAGGAGCAGCAATCAAGCATAATAAGCACCAATTAGGCAGATTTAAAGTGACTGTGATGCTCAGCTCCTTCTAGACATTTGCTGGTGTGTTTACAGACATGGTGAAGTCAAGAGAATGGTCCAGGAAGACAAGAGAAGAGGTGATTTCTCTTCACAGGAAGGGCAATGGCTATAAGAAGATTGCAAAGATGTAAAACATACCAAGAGTCACCATAGGAAGCATCATTCGCAAATTCAAGGCAAAGGGCACTGTTGAAACGCTACCTGGTCGTGGCAGAAAAAAGATGCTGACTTCGACTGATGTGCGCTACCTGAAGCGCAAAGTGGAGAAAAGTCCCCATGTGACTGCTGAGGAACTGACAAAAGATTTGTCAGATGTGGGTACTGAAGTTTCAGCTCAGAGAATAAGGCGCACACTGCGTAATGAAGGCCTCCATGCCAGAACTCCCAGGCGCACCCCCTTGCTGTCTCCAAAGAATAAGAAGAGTCGACTGCAGTATGCCAAAAGTCATGTGGACAAACCACAAAAGTTTTGGGATAGTGTTCTGTGGACTTATGAAACAAAATTAGAACTGTTTGGGCCCATGGATCAACGCTATGTTTGGAGGAGGAAGAACAAGGCCTATGAAGAAAAGAACACCTTGCCTACTGTGAAGCATGGCGGGGGGTCAATCATGCTTTGGGGCTGTTTTGCTTCTACAGGTACAGGGAAGCTTCAGCGTGTGCAAGGTACCATGAATTCTCTTCAGTACCAGGAGATATTGGATGAAAATGTGATGCAGTCCGTCACAAACCTGAGGTTTGGGAGGCGTTGGACCTTTCAACAGGACAATGATCCCAAGCATACCTCCAAGTCCACTAGAGCATGGTTGCAGATTAAAGGCTGGAACATTTTGAAGTGGCCATCGCAGTCACCAGACTTAAATCCGATTGAGAACCTCTGGTGGGACTTAAAGAAAGCAGTTGCAGCGCGCAAGCCTAAGAATGTGACTGAACTGGAGGCTTTTGCCCATGCAGAATGGGCGAAGATACCCGTAGATCGCTGCAAGACACTTGTGTCAAGCTATGCTTCACGTTTAAAAGCTGTTATACCTGGAAAAGGATGTTGTACTAAGTACTAAGATTGAATGTCACTTGGGGGTTGAATTAAACTGATAATGATGTGAGCACAGAAAAGACATTTGTGGTTATTTCATTATAAATGTTATGTTATATTTGTCTGACTTACAAGTGCCTCTTTGATTTAATTGTAAACAAGATGACTGAAATGATCAAAATCAATGTCAAACTGGCCAAAACACTCAATTTCTGTGGGGGTTGAATAATTTTGAACACAACTGTAAAAGTGTTCCAAGGCTATTACCATATAAAGTGACACATGTCAAATTTTCAAAAATAAGCCTAGTCACAAAGGTGCAAAATAGCCCGGTCATTAAGCAGTTAAGCTTTAATGTTTGAATGTTATGGCTGATGCTTACATTTATACCATTTTCTACACCTAAGGACTGATGCACACAAACGTATTTTCTTTCCGTCTCCATTCCATGTTTTTTTTTTTGCAGACCGTATGCGGAACCAGTCATTTCAATGGGTCCGCAAAAAAAATGGAAGTTACTTCATGTGCATTCTGATTCCGTATGTCCATATGTACAGTCATGGCCAAAAGTTTTGAGAATGACACAAATATTAGTTTTCACAAAGTTTGCTGCAAAACTGCTTTTAGATCTTTGTTTCAGTTGTTTCTGTGATGTAGTGAAATATAATTATCGTACATTTCAAAGGCTTTTATCGACAATTACATGACATTTATGCAAATAGTTAGTATTTGCAGTGTTGGCCCTTCTTTTTCAGGACCTCTGCAATTCGACTGGGCATGCTCTCAATCAACTTCTGGGCCAATTCCTGACTGATAGCAACCCATTCTTTTATAATCACTTCTTGGAGTTTGTCAGAATTAGTGGGTTTTTGTTTGTCCACCCGCCTCTTGAGGATTGACCACAAGTTCTCAATGGGATTAAGATCTGGGGAGTTTCCAGGCCATGGACCCAACGTCTCAACGTTTTGGCCCCGAGCAACTTAGTTATCACTTTTGCCTTATGGCACGGTGCTCCATCGTGCTGGAAAATGCATTGTTCTTCACCAAACTGTTGTTGGATTGTTGGAAGAAGTCACTGTTGAAGGGGGTTTTGGTACCATTCTTTATTCATGACTGTGTTTTGGGGCAAAATTGTGAGTGAGCCCACTCCCTTGGATGAGAAGCAACCCCACACATGAATGGTCTCAGGATGCTTTACTGTTGGCATGACACAGGACTGATGGTAGCGCTCACCTTTTCTTCTCCGGACAAGCCTTTTTCCAGATGCCCCAAACAATTGGAAAGAGGCTTCATCGGAGAATATAACTTTGCCCCTGTCCTCAGCAGTCCATTCACCATACTTTCTGCAGAAGATCAATCTGTCCCTGATGTTTTTTTTGGAGAGAAGTGGCTTCTTTGCTGCCCTTCTTGACACCAGGCCATCTTCCAAAAATCTTCGCCACACTGTGTGTGCAGATGCGCTCACACCTGTCTGCTGCCATTCCTCAGCAAGCTCTGCACTGGTGGCACTCCGATCCCGCGGCTCAATCCTCTTCAGGAGACGATCCTGGCGCTTGCTGGACTTTCTTGGACGCCCTGAAGCCTTCTTAACAAGAATTTAACCTCTTTCCTTGAAGTTCTTGATGATCCTATAAATTGTTGATTGAGGTGCAATCTTAGTAGCCACAATATCCTTGCCTGTGAAGCCATTTTTATGCAATGCAATGATGGCTGCACGTGTTTCTTTGCAGGTCACCATGGTTAACAATGGAAGAACAATGATTTCAAGCATCACCCTCCTTTTAACATGTCAAGTCTGCCATTTTAACCCAATCAGCCTGACATAATGATCTCCAGCCTTGTGCTCGTCAACATTCTCACCTGAGTTAACAAGACGATTACTGAAATGATCTCAGCAGGTCCTTTAATGACAGCAATGAAATGCAGTGGAAAGGTTTTTTTGGGATTAAGTTAATTTTCATGGCAAAGAAGGACTATGCAATTCATCTGATCACTCTTCATAACATTCTGGAGTATATGCAAATTGCTATTATAAAAACGTAGCGAGCAACTTTTCCAAATTCCAATATTTATGTAATTCTCAATACTTTTGGCCACGACTGTATGTTCTGCAAAAAAATAGAACATGTTCAATTATTGTCCACATTACAGACAAGGATAGCACTGTTATATTAGGGGCCAGCTGTTCCATTCCGCAAAATAAGTAGCGTAAGCAGGGAAAAATTTGCAGATTGTGGTGCAGCTAACCGCTGCGTCACAATCTGCAACCGATGTACGCCTAATATAGGTGTATTTCTGGATAATAAATGATCCTCTATGTATACTAAAAGGTGCCCTTTAAATAATAAGTCATACATAGCTTTCATCTACTTCTCAGTCATATGATGGAATATTTCACAAATTTATCAAAAATCCGACCTGTGTGTTCCAGAAAATTTTTATTTATTTATTTTGCTCCTTTGAAACAATTAGCTGTTTACAATTAAGATATTTGACATGTAGGTATTTAAGGTAACTTAATTCAATAAATCCTTCAGCATTTCCTTGTTTTGTAAAGTACGAAGCATTTACATGTCGCTTTGAAAATCTAATTGTATGACCTGAATAATGTACTAAGTAAAACAAATGGCATTAGTAAGGCCTGTATTAGACAGGTAGATCAGCAAGCGATTGTTGGGAGGGTAGCGTTCCCTCCCGGCAATTGTTTGCTAGCTAGCGGAAAAGACTTCTGCTATTACATTCAGCAATTTCCTCTCCAGCATGGTTGGGAGAGATCGCTATGACATCGCTCGTCCCCATACTGTCTAGTTGTTTGCCGGCGGCAGATCGATATTAGACAGCACGAATTGCCACCGGCAAGCACTGATTTTTAAGCATGATTAGAAATCAGAATTGACCAATGACTGAATGTTTGCTTGTTGGTTGTTTCTTTGTTAGTATAATTATAAGGTTTGAATGCTCTTAACATGAATAAATATCCATAGTAGAACAGAAAACTATTATCTGCTTGTGCTTGCGTAGTAGCACAGTAAATAGAAACATGTTTTACTTTAATATAATGTATTCTCATAAATCTGATTAAGGCCCCTTTCACACGGGCGTCATGTTTGACGCCCGGATAAGAGGCGGGTGCGTTGCAGGAAAATGCGTGATTTTCCCACGCGAGTGCAAAGCGTTTTAATGCATTTTGCACGCACGTGGTAAAAATCGGCATATTTGGTACCCAGACCCGAACCCGGACTTTATCACTGAAGTTCGGGTTTGGGTTGAGTATTCTGTAGATTTTATTATTTTCCCTTATAACATGGTTATAAGTGAAAATAATAGCATTTTCAATACAGAATGCTTAGTAAAATGTGGATTAAGGGGTTAAAAATAAAAAATTAACTCACCTTATCCACTTGATCGCGTAGTTGCAATCTCTTCTTCAATCATTAGCTGCCAGCTAAATGAAATGTGATGACGTCACTGAGCTCATCACATGGTCCAATCACATGGTCCATCACCATGGTGATGGACCATGTGATTGGACCATGTGATGTGACGTCACCATTTGTCCTTTAGCTGGCAGCTAATGCTTGAAGAAGAGAGAAGAGATCGGCAACTACGCGATCAAGTGGATAAGGTGAGTTAATTTTTTTTATTTTTAACCCCTTAATCCACATTTTACTAAGCATTCTGTATTGAGAATGTTATTATTTTCACTTATAACCATGTTATAAGGGAAAATAATAAAGATCAGGTCCCATCTCTTAGCAACCTTGCAGGAAAATCACGCTGCATCCGCACTTGATTGCGGATGCTTGCGATTTTCCCGCAGCCCCATTCACTTCTATGGGGCCTGTGTTGCGTGAAAAACGCACAATATAGAGCATGCTGCGATTTTCACGCAACGCAGAAGTGATGCGTGAAAATCACCGCTCATGTACACAGCCCCATAGAAATGAATGAGTCAGGATTCAGTGCGGGTGCAATGCGTTTACATCAGGCATTGCACCCGCGCGGAAATCATGCCTGTGTGAAAGGGGCCTAACACGTTATCATATATGTCATGGGCACTCTCAGAACTAGCATAAATGGAGAATAATATAGCCAACTCTGAGAACTGGTTGGAGAAAACACACTTCTCTTACAAGTTTACATTTGACATATGTACAGGCTGCTATGATTTTCAGAAACCTCAAAAAAGTATTATTTTGTTTCTATAATGAAAGTCAGTGGAATATGTATGTATTTGCATACATTTTCCCAATGTACATTCTAAGAAAAAAGCAAAAAAAAAAGGTAAATGGATAACAAATATAGATATTGAATTTTTTTTGTGTTGAATAAGCTTGAGGGATCTGAGAAAAAAAAAGTCAAAGGGGAGATTACTAACCTACCTAACCTGATATGTCCATTTCAGTGTGTGCGCTACCATCACACCTAGGCAGCACACCTGATGTCTCTGTGTTATGTTTGACACTGATCTTTTCTTTACCCCCTATATTCAATCGCTTTCCCGCTCATGCTACTTGCTCCTCAAAAACAGCTCTAGAATCCGCTCCTTTCTGACTGTGGAAACAACAACAAATCTCATTGTTGCCCTGATCCATTCCCATCTCAATTACTGTAACTCATCACTAATTGGCCTCTCCCTAACTAGACTCTGCCCTCTCCAATCTATCATGAATGCAGCAGCCAGGTTCATCTACCTGTCTAACTGCGACTCTGATGCCTCCACCCTGTGCCAGTCATTGCACTGGTTACCCATATGGTACACGATTTGATTTAAAGTCCTCATTCTCACTCGCAAAGCTGTACACAATGCTGCACTCCCTAAATCTCTTCCCTCATTTCAGTCTACTGCCCTGCTCGTGCTCTCAGTTTAGCTAATGACTTACAACTGACATCATCCACCGTAATCCGAACCTCTCACTCCCGTCTCCAAGACTTCTCCCACGCTTTTATTATCTCCAGTCCAACAATGAACCTAGCTGTGGGCCCAGCAGCTGGTATAACATTATTATAACAAAGATGGATCCATCTAAAATTCAAACAGAAGACAAAAAAATTTGATGAAATTGTACATATTGTGTGGCTTGTATATATATATATATATATAGCTCTCAGTCTTTATTGAACCAGCAGTTCTTGTGTGTAATTAATGTAAATATAGTATATATTTAAAATATAGTAGATATTTGAAATATAGTACATAGGAATACAGCAGCAGCAAACTTTAGTGCAATTCTCTCTGGCAGCAGCAGAGAAGGTACTCTTCAAGACAACTAACTGTCCTAGACCTCCCCCTCCTGGCAGGAAGTCAGACCAGACCACTCTGTCAGGAGGGGTGGAACAGGGAGGTTAACCCTGTTACAGCCAGCATTGCCAACCAGTACCTCCCCTGCTGAATAAAATGACATGGTACACACAATACATATAAAAAATTCAGCAGTTAGGGATACAATAGTAGTGCCCCCAGGCCAGGGGTAACCTGTCATGTGTTTATTTGAGTTCTAGCGCCACAACTGACCATTATATGACTTAAAACTGGCACTTAATCACTGTGGCTGGTGGATGGAGACTTGCTGATCATCAAATCTGCCTATAGTTTACACATAGAAACAGCAGATTTGGATCCTAACTTACTCAAAGTTAGAGAGAAGCAGCATATAGGACATTACATTCAAGTACTTAGCAGGAAGGGAACCTGTCACGTTGGACATAGTGTCTGAGCTGAAGGTAGCAGGTCACAGAGCAGGAGGAGCTGAGCAGATTGATATAGAGCACTGTAGGAAAAGATTCAGTAAAACTTGTAATTTATCCATTTACATCAGTGCTTATTCTGAAGGTGAGGTCAGGGAGACAGTCCTATCAGAGATTGACAGCTATCTCTATATTAAGGCACCATTCATACGTCCACAAGTGTTTTGCGGAGCCACAAAACACGGACATCGGCGATGTGCGTTACGCAATTTGCAGACCGCACATCGCCGACACTATATGCGGACAAGAATAGGACATGTTCTATTTTTTGGGGCAATGCGATTGCGGACCCGGAAGTGTGGGATGGGTCCGCAATTTGGTTCTGCAAAATGCGGAACAGAATTGCGGACGTGTGAATGGGTCCCAAATGCCATAGAAGGAAAGCTATCAACCACTGATAGGACCATCTCCTTGACTTCAAAGCCTAGAATATGCTTGGATATAAAAGGAAAAATTACAAGTTTTACTACATCTTTATCCTATAAAACTATATATCAAGCTGCTCAGCTTCTCCTGCTTTATAACATGCTGCCTGCTGATTATTTTGCATTTTCATAGTGAGAGATTCCTGTTAAGTAGTTGGGGTATGATAGAAGTATTACCATTAGCTGCTAAATCATTTCTGTGCTGTCTGGTTTCTGAACACTTCTTTCACTCGCCTCTCCCCACCACTCTCATTAGACATCTATGGATCACATATTCCTTATAAATTTTAGAGACGTTAGTTTAGAAAAGGGGGTTAGGAGCAGTTGAAACTCTAAAACAAGGCATTTACAGAAACTTTCCAAAAATTCACAAGTACTATTAATTCATGCAGAGTTTCGTTTTCACAGAATACTGACAAATTATTTTATTATATCATTAGAAGTGGAAACACTTTTCACAGGTTTTCCTGCAGCATCATTGTTGAGAGGGCGAGGTTCACACAATCAGGATTTGATTTGGATTTAGATGCGGTTCCGACATTCTGCATCCAATGCAAGTGAATAAGGCATTCATACTATAGTCACATACAAAGGAGAAAAACAGTGTAAACAACCTAAGCAATAAAGTCCCATCTCTAATTGATATATTAATAGGAAAGCACAATACAATTTGTTTAGTCTAGGAATCTATAAAAAAATAAAATCTGAAAATAAAAGATAAAAAATTAGATATACACATAACTAATGGAAAATCAAGATCACATCCACTAGGCCCATTGTGAAGGAAAGCTCTCTCATGCCATATTTTCACCTAGAAATTGCATGCTCATTGTAAAATTCTTATATTATAGAAGTGTTTGCTCCACATTCTCTTATGTTTCACATTTTTATTTATTTTACTTACTTATAGTCGGATCACACATGGAGTACTGTGTATAGTTCTGGGCTCCTGTGAACAAGGCAGACATAGCAGAGCTGGAGAGGGTTCAGAGAAGGGCAACTAAAGTAATAACTGGAATGGGGCAACTACAGTACCCTGAAAGGTTATCAAAATTAGGGTTATTCACTTTAGAAAAAAGATGACTGAGGGGAGATCTAATAACTATGTATAAATATATCAGGGGTCAGTACAGAGATCTGTCCCATCATTTATTTATCCCCAGGACTGTGACTGTGACGAGGGGACATCCTCTGCGTCTGGAGGAAAGAAGGTTTGCACACAAACATAGAAAAGGATTCTTTACGGTAAGAGCAGTGAGACTATGGAACTCTCTGCCTGAGGAGGTGGTGATGGGGAGTTCACTAGAGGAATTCAAGAGGGGACTGGATGTATTTCTGGAGTGTAATAATATTACAGGTTATAGCTACTAGAAATGGGTCGTTGATCCAGGGAGTTATTCTGATTGCCTGATTGGAGTCGGGAAGGAATTTTTCTCCTTAAGTGGGGAAAATTGGCTTCTGCCTCACAGGTTTTTTTTTTGCCTTCCTCTGGATCAACTAGCAGGATGACAGGCCAGATTGGATGGACAGACGTCTTTTTTCGGCCTTATGTACTATGTATGTTACTACTATGTATGTTATATAGCGCTGATATCCTGCAGCAGTTTACAGATATTTTTATCAGTCACTGTTCCCAATGGGGCTCATAATCTAAGTTCCCTATAAGTATGTATTTAAAGAGTGGGAGGAAACCAGAGTACATGGAGGAAACGCACAAAAACACAGGGAGAACATATAAACTCCATGCAAATGGTGTCCTTGATTGGATTTGAACCTAGGAGCACAGCATTGCAAGTCACCAGTGCTAACCACTAGGCTACTGTGCTACTGAGGCATATCTACTCTAGCACTCTGCAGAAAAAACCTTTCATAATGAAATAACGAATATATAAGTGTTATATAAGTATAAAAGTGTTATATTGTACATATGCAGAGAGCCTATATTGTACATATCATGGTCTCCGTATACCATTAAAACAAAGTGTTAGAACAATCTATGATACGAAGTTCTATTCACTCAACACTAGTGGATATAGACTTTCTTGGTATGATACAGGACTGGTGTTTGGCCTAGAAGGTCGGAGTGATGGGTGTCTGAGTCATAGTCGCTCACCTGCAGCAAGGTCTGTAAAGTTGTGGTTTTGCTGATTACTGGGCACACTGAAGCTTTTTTGGAAGTAGTGTTCTCGATTGTGATACTCTTCCTGGAGTGAAGGTCTCAAAGGAGAACTGGACATGGTTCTTTAGAGTAAAAGATCTCGCATGTGCTTCCTATCCTCTTGCTGTCAGCACTCTAACTCCCCCTCCTGGCAGGAAGTAGTACCAGCCTACTCCTACCAAGAGAGGAGGAACAGGGTGGGTAGCCATGTTCCTGCCAACGATTCCTCCCATACTGGTGTACGCAGCAAAAACATCAAACACAATACATAACGTCATTGCAGATACCTCCAGGTCTATGGTACTGCACGTAGAAGTGTGTGAAATCTAACAAACCATGCAGTACAGAAAATCGGAATTCTGGCAGACTTGCCTGATCACACATTTTAAACCTGTTAGGGTACAGCCATGCAAACAGGTTTTATGATGCAAATTTTAAAGCCAGAACCAGGAGTGAATTAAAAAAAAGAGAAGTCATATCTGTCCTTTATAGTTTATCTCCTCCTGATTGTGGCTTCCAACACTGCATCAGGAAACCTAACCGTGTGGCCGTACCCTAACAAAGCAGAAGGAGGAATGACATAAATATCTGTTGGAATTCATTCATCTGCATCCAGCAGCATTTTCTTTTCCTTTTAGGGACACTACATAACCTGGAGCACAAAAAATGATGAACTGTTGTAAAAATCATTTTAATGTTTCTGAAGATAACATTAGTTCCTAAAAGTCTTTTAATTGCCATTTAGAGAACAGTTCTGCATTATTTTTCATTATTCACTATATGAGCAAACAGAAGAAAAGCGCATTTATGTAAAACGCTTTTTCCACTAACAGGTAGGAAGATTTAAAGTACTAATTTGTGCTGTTAACAGTTATTGTGTCTTGGTCTGTGTCAGAAGAGTACTTTTTTTATTGTTTTTCAATTTATCTGAGTATAACAGTATGCAATAGTTAGGCCATTACCGCAATTGTTATGAGAAATCATGAGGCACTTACTAAGCATTTATTTTGCTCCAATGGCTATTTATTACCAGTCTGCTCTTGCCTGTGCACACTAGTCCATTAAAATATCTACATGCCTGGAATAAGCTTAATGGGAGCCAGCAATTCTATATTATGTTATCGCTTCCGTTTCTTAACACAAGGGCAAAACACGATAAAGATAAAAGAATATGATTATATGGAGCACACTCTCACTTGTTTCTCCCCACAACAGTATACAACCCTATTTTCGAAAAAATTGGGATGTTGTAATATAAATAAATGTAAATAAAAACAGAATATAATGATTTGATTAGCAAATCTCATAGACCCATATTTTATGCACAATAGAACCTAGAACACATATCAGATGTTGAAAGTGAGACATATTACCATTTCATTAAAATGCAACAACATATCTCAAAAAAGTTAGGACAGGGCCATGTATTGTGTAGCATCCCCTTGTTACGGGCAGTGAAAGTAGACTAAATGTGCCAAACAGGGCCGGCGTGTGCACCCGCCATAAGTGCCGGGGCCCACTGTTACTGGGGGGACTAGCTGCGTTGCTATCAATACAGATGGAAGCGCTCATAGCTGGAGTGTAGGGAGTCACATGAAAGCCTTTTTCAGCAGCATGCTGAGTCCAGCTGCTGCTGTCCTTACAAGCTTCTGTGCTGTGGAGCTTCAGACACGCACGTTACCTTACAAGCTTCAAACACTCCACCTCTACATGGGAGATGCTGCCTGAGGAGAAGAGAGACCTCAGAGGAGCAGAAGTGTGAAGAGATGCAGACAGTCTGTGAGTCTGCACTGTGACTGTCTCCTCTCATTGAGACAGGGGGGGGTCGGTGTCAGGGAACTCTTCAAGCTGCTGCTGGATGCTGCAGTAGAACAGCAGCTTCATGCTATTTAGTTGTTTTACTGCCTCATTAAGCAGTTTGCCTCCATGTGCAGCGACCGGGCCACAGGGGCAACACGTGAGCTTTGGTGGGCCGATGGGGGTATTAGCTATTTTACTCACAGTTAGCAGCGCTCCCAGGGCCGGCATGCAGTGAAGGGAAGGACAGCACAAGTTCCTTCGGGGCACACTATGTGGTCCAGGGACTCCCGCCAGATGGTGGTCGAGGTGCCCTTGGTGGAATGGATTTTTAGGTGCCTTGGAGGCAGGGTCCCTGGTGTTCGTGACACCAGCATCGTTAGGTGCAAAGGAAGGTGGTAGAACGGATGAGGACTCAATGGTTGTGAACAACAGAACTTTTTACTTAATTTTCTCAGGGTAGTCAGTACAGTCCATTGGTAATTAGCAAAAGTAATAATCCAAATATTAACTCAGCTGTAATCCTTGTAACAGGTTTGACAAATGTAGCTTGCAGAGTTTCCTTTCTAACAGGTGCTAACAGGTGGAAGAGATTCGTTCTTATATCTATCTACACTATGTCCTCACTCTAGCCGTCAGGTACTGGATATAATAACTTCTTACTTGCAATTAGCAATCCACAGGGCGGTCTCCCTAACGCCAGGCAAAATCCTCTGCTCCATTATTTGTATAGGATGCTTTCATAAACTCTGGTCCACAATGTCCATAGAGGTATGTGGTAATAGACAACTTTGAGCCTAGTCGTCCGGCTGTGTCCAGGTGCTTTTAGGCTTCTCCCCGTCACTGGTGCTGTGGAGTCCATAAGCTAATGCTGTTTCTACCTCCGCAAGACTTACTCTATATCCATGGATTCCCTCTCTTTTCTGTGCTAGGTAGCTGTAAGGAATTTGTCCACACTCCCTCGGCTTGGCCATAGCCAAGGGGCTAAAGTGGCATCTACATACTGGACTTGTGCTATTCCACACCTTCATCAACTTCCTCCCTTCTCCCCCTATTCTACACTACATTGGCACACCCACAGCTAAATATGTGTTGCCAGCATCACCTAGGGGTGAATAATTGTAATGACACACTCATCTAAAACAGCCTGTTATAAGGAATTTACAGTTTACACAGCAATACATTGACACAATATACAGAAGTTTGAAGTGCCCATGTTTAGCACATAGTGGGACACTGCACATGACACCTGCCCCTGCCCCCTATATCCTGTCCTTCTCTTATATAATCATCATGGAGCCCCTTCTGTCTCCTTTCCTTTCTAATGTATCCAGAGCACCTGTTCCACCCTCCTATCACCTATTGCTGCCCTGCACAGACTTCCTGCCACTACTTATTGTACTTACTGTGTCCACCCCTCCTGTCCATCCAGGGCCCCGGTAACCTGTCTCACTCCTCTGCCTCTCAATATGGTGGTGTCTAAACTGCATGCACCATATGGACCTTCTAACGTCACAGGGTCATGTGACTGTGCCCTCTTATACCCTGCATTGTGCTATCTTACCATACCCTGTACAGTGCCTCTAGTCATTCCCTGTACTGTGCCCTCTTATACACTTTTATCCGGTCACTGTATGGCGATATTATCCATTTACTGCATGGTGGTTTTATCTGGTCAATGTATGGAAGTATCTGTATGGAGGTGTTGTCCAATAACTGTATGGCCATAACTTTATCCCCTTCCCTGCCACGCCACCTTTTTTAGACCTGGAATGAGTAAGGAAAAGTTGCATATTGCTGACCACCAGGACCAGGTTGTGCGCTCTGTCAGTACATGGTGGCCTCCCCTCTCTGCTCTGTTTTGTACTATTCCTTATTCTGACACTAAGGGCTCATGCACACGACTGTTGCTGTTTTGCAGTTCATTTTTCACGGATCCATTGTTCAGTATCTGAGTTTTTTTTCCCTCTAACTTAAGTCCTCTTCCGTTCCATTATTGCACAAAACATATCCGTTTTGTTTCCGTATTTGATCCGTTTTGTGAGGATCGTATACTAAACAGTAACTTATTAATCACTAAACACATGAGCAATATGTTCTGGGCATAGCATTTCTACAGTATGGATCCGCAAAATACGGATGAAATACGGATGACATACGGATGTGCGTTCCGTATTTTTTGTGGACCCATTGAATTAATTGGGGCCTCGGACCATGATTTGCGGACAATAATAGGACATGCACTACTTTTTTGCGGAACAGCCATGCGGACAAATGGAAATGGAATGCACACAGAGTAACTTCCGTGTATTCTACAGCCCCATTGAAGTTAATGGTTCCGCATACGGTCCGCAAAAAAAACCAGAACGGAAGCGGAAAGAAAATACGGTCGTGTGCTTGAGCCCTAAGGCTGGGTTTGCATCACATTTTTGCCATCCGTTTAATGTATACCAAAAACGTATACATTGACAGATGCCTCAGACTCATGCTATACAGTGGCAGCCGTTCACCATACAGTTCCATAGTAAAAAAACATATATGTTAACGTATGTATTTTTTTACTAGACTCTGCAGTATACAAAAACTTGGTGTTCTGCACATTTGTACACAGTACCTTTTTTGTATACCTCAAACAGATAGAAAAACGTGATGTGAACGCACTGGGGGTGGCAAGGGGGGTTCGTAAATTTTTTTGCTGTGGGGCCCAGTCAGTTCTAGCTAGTGAGGGCCCCTTACACAGTATCCCCCAGTGACCACCAAACAGTATAATGACCTGCAGTGCCCCGTCCATACAGTATAACCCCTAGTGTGGGGGTCACTGGGAGTAATTATTCGAAATGGGTGCAACTGGGGGTCATTATTCTGAATGGAGGGCCACTGTGGGGTCATTATACTGTGTGGGGGGCCCACTGAGATTTATTGCCCAAGGGCTCACATGAACCTGGAGCCGACCCTGGTGCCAACCAACCTGTTTGACTTTGCAGATTGATCTTGCAGCAGATTTTTTTTAGTATTGCTTACTTTTCCAGCCCTTTGTTGCCCCTGTCCAAACTTTTGAGATACGATACGATTTTGTGAGATACGATGCAGCCATCATGTTCTTATTTTTTTTCATGATATGGTGATGGTGAAATATCTCACAACAACTGACGTGTTCTTTGTTCCAATGTAAATAAAATATGGGTCTATGAGATTTGCAAATGACTGCATTATGTTTTTATTTACTGTTATTTACATTTTAAACTGTGTCCCAACCTTTTTGGAATTGGGGTTGTAGATGGATTTTAGACTGTGATATTTGCACAATTCAATAAAGTGAAAGTGGTCAGGTAATAAATTATTCAATGTTTAGAAAATATACCATAAATGGCCATTTTAGTCATTTTGAAAGAGCATGTACAGATGTAGCCAGGGGTAAGACTTAAACCCTAAACTCAAATTTCTTTATCTCATCGCGTTATCTTGAAACAAAAGCCATTGAGAAGCAGTTGCTTAACGCGTTTAGTTAACTTTAGTTTAGTTAACACATCTCATAAAACATGAGTGTTAACCCTACTACATCCGTAAATAGACCTACAGGTCAAAATTTTGGCAACAGGGTGGGTTTTTGGCAGGAACAGAAACTCACTGGCAAGAACAATTTATTCATAAAGTAAAGTAGATCTGCCCTAATATTAAACTTGATGTAAAGTAGAACTGGCTTAGTTGTCTATAGGAACCAATCAGATTTAATCTTTAATTTCACAAAGGAGCTGTGAAAAATGAAAGGGGGAATCTGATTGGTTACTATGGGCTCCAGTTTACACTAGTTTGATTAATCTCCTCCAACGTATTTTTTTCCCCAGATAATCCATTTAATGTTCAACATTAGGGCAGTTTGATAAATCTCCTCCATTGGCTTACAATTATCATCTTAAAGGGATATTCCAGCTATTTGATATTGCTGACCTATCCCTTAGATCGATATCAAATCAGTAACATAGTAACATAGTTTAGAGGCTGAAAAAAGACATCTGTCCATCCAGCTCAGCTTGTTATCCTGCAAGATGATCCAGAGGAAGGCAAAAAAAAATTGGAGGAAAAAATTCCTTTCCGACTCCAATCAGGCAATCAGAATAACTCGTCACTGAGTATATATTAATTACCCTTTAACCCCTTAACCCCTGCACGTGGCGGTGATCGGAACAAGATGCCTGCTGAAAACAATCAGCAGACATCTTGGCACAATGCCCAGGGGGGTCCTGTGACCCCCCCATGTCAGCGATCGCAGCAAACCGCAGGTCAATTCAGACCTGCGGTTTGCTGCGCTATCTGTAGTCTCTGATCCCCGCGGTCTGTGACCGCGGGGATCAGAGACTCAAATATGCCCCAAAGTGTAAATTTTAACACCCCCCCCCTGCACCCCACCATATTAGTGTCCCCCCGGGTGGTGCAGGGGGGGGATTGCGGGCGGTGCTGCGGGTGGGCGGCGTGGGAGGCGGGCGGTGCGGCAGGCGGGATCGCAATTGCGATCCCCCGCCCGCCTCCTTTCAATCGATTTCCTTGGTGTCTAGTGGGTATAGCAGGGGGTCAGCACATTGCTGACCCCCTGCTATAAACTGCTGACATCTGTGCTGCAGATGTCAGCAGTTTAACCCCTTCTATACCACGGTCCGTACGGACCGCAGTATAGAAGGTGTTAACATGGAGGGAGCTGTACCTTTGCAGCCCCCCCCCCCCGACGGGATAGGATAGTAGAGGGAGGGAGCTCACCTCTCTTCCCATCACCCGCTGCTCTCTTGTGGCAGCGGGTGATGGTTACCATGGCAGCAGGACGCTTTCAGAAGCGTCCTGCTTGCCATGGTACTGAAACTCTGCATGGGCTTTTGCTAAAGGTAAAAGCCTATTCAGACTTTGTAAAGTAAAAAAATACAGTAAGTACATTATATAGTGTACTTACTGTATTATATAGACACCAGATCCACTGGATCTACAAGAACCAAGTGGGTCTGGGTCAAAAAAATGTCAAAAAAGTGAAAAAATAAGAAAAAATACATATCACTGAATAAAAATAAAAAAAAAACAAATACACTACACATATTAGGTATCGCCGCGTCCGTAAATATCTTCTCTATAAAAATATCATGTGACCTAACCCCTCACGCAAATACCGTAAAGAAAAACACAAAAAAATGGTGTAAAAAAGCCATTTTTTGTCACCTTGCATCACAAAAAGTGTAATACCAAGTGATCAAAAAGGCGTATGCCTCCCAAAATAGTACCAATAAAACCGCCATCTCATCCCTCAAAAAATGAGTCATTATATAGGACAATCGCCCAAAAAAATAAAAAAAAATATGGCTCTCAGACTATGGAGACACTAAAACATAATTTTTTTTTTCTAAAATGCTATTATTGTGTTAAAGTAAAATAAATAAATAAAAAGTATACATATTATGTATCGCCGCGTCCGTAAAAACCTGCTATATAAAAATATCACATTATCTAACCCCTCAGGTAAATACTGTTAAAAAAATAAAATAAAAACAATGTAAAAAAAACATTTTTGTCACCTCACATCTCAAAAACTGTAATAGCAAGCGATCAAAAGTTATATGCACCCAAATATAGTGCCAATCAAACCGTCATCTCATCCACGCAAAAATGATACCCCACATAGGACAATCACCCCCAAAAAAAAAAAAATAGGGCTCTCAGACTATGGAGACACTAAAACATGATTTGTTTTGTTTTAAAAAATGATAATATTGTGTAAAACTTAAATAAATAAATAAAAAGTATACATATTTGGTATCGGCGCGTCCGTCGCAACCTGCTCTATAAAAATAACACATGACCAAAACCCTCAGGTGAACACAACAAAAAAAAAAAAAAAATACGGTGTCAAGAGCCATTTTTGTCACCTTACATCACAAAAAGTGTAATAGCAGGCGACCAAAATGTCATATGCACCCCAAGATAGTTCCAATCAAACCGCCATCTCATCCCGCAAAAAATGAGCCCCTACATAAGACAGTCGCCCAATAAATAAAAAAAATATATGGCTTTCAAAATGCTGTATTATGTAAAACTGAAACAAAACCCCCCAAAAAGTAGCCATATTTTGTATTGCCGCGTCCGTACCAACCTGCTCTATAGAAATAGTACACAATCTAACCTGTCAGTTCAACGATGTAAATAACAAAAAATAAAAACGGTCCGAAAATAGCTATTTTTTTGCAAATTTTCCATTTTGATCAATTTTTCCAGTAACAAAGCAAGGGTTAACAGCCAAACAAAACTCAATATATATTGCCCCGATTCTCTAGTTTGCAGAAACACCCCATATGTGGTCGTAAACTGCTGTATGGCCAAACGGCAGGGCGTAGAAGGAAGGGAACGCCATATGGTTTTTGGAAGGCAGATTTTGCTGGACTGGTTATTTGACACCATGTCCCATTTGAAGCCCCCCTGATGCACCCCTACAGTAGAAACTCCAAAAAAGTGACCCCATTTTGGAAAGTACGGAATAAGGTGGCAGTTTTGTTTGTATTATTTTAGGGTAAATATGATTTTTGGTTGCTCTATATTACACTTTTTTTGAGGCAAGGTAACAAAAAATAGAAGTTCCGAAATTTCATCTCCATTTGCCACTAACTCTTGTGGAACACCTAAAGGGTTAAAAAAAGTTTGTCACTTTTTTGGAGATTCTACTCTAGGGGTGCATCTGGCGGCTTCAAATGGGACATGGTGTCAAAAATCCAGTCCAGCAAAATCCGCCCTCCAAAAACCATATGGCGTTCCCTTCCTTCTGTGCCCTGCCGTTTGGCCATACAGCAGTTTACGCCCACATATGGGGTGTTTCTGAAAACTACAGAATCGGGGCAATAAAAATTGAGTTTTGTTTGGCTGTTAACCCTTGCTTTGTTACTGGAAAAAATGGATTCAAACGGAAAATTTTCCAAAAAATCGAAATTCTGAAATTTTATCTCCATTTGCCATTAACTCTTGTGGAAAACCTAAAGGGTTAATGGCGTTTGTAAAATCAGTTTTGAATACCTTAAGGGGTGTAGTTTCTAGAATGGGGTCATTTTTGGATGGTTTCTATTATGTAAGCCTCACAAAGTGACTTCAGACCTGAACTGGTCCCTAAAAGTGGGTTTTTGAAAATTTCTGAAAAATTTCAAGATTTGCTTCTAAACTTCTAAGCCTTGTAACGTCCCCAAAAAATAAAATGGCATTCCCAAAATGATCGATACATGAAGTAGACATATGGGGAATGTAAATCAATAACTTTTTTGGGCGGTATTACTATGTATTATAGAAGTAGAGAAATTGAAACTTGGAAAATTGCAAATTTTTCCAAATTTTTGGTAAATTTGATATTTTTTTATAAATAAAAATGAAATTTTTCGACTTAATTTTTCCAGTGTCATGAAGTACAATATGTGACGAAAAAACAATCTCAGAATGGCCTGGATAAGAAAAAGCGTTTTAAAGTTATCACCACATAAAGTGACACTGGTCAGATTTGCAAAAAATGGCCTGGTCCTAAGGTGAAAATGAACCTGGTCCTTAAGGGGTTAAAACTTAACATTTATTGAGATGCATTAAAATAAATAATTATTCCCACAAATAAGGTACAAAAATGTAAATAATTGATATTGGAGACACTTATAAATGGATAGATGGAACTACTACACAAAATCAATGTTAGTAATGTAGCACCACCACAGTGGCTACTCGCGATACTGAGGAACCTTGGGGTACAAGAATGTAGGTTATCAAGATACTGGATAATCCCTTTCACCAAATAGCAGGATGGTCACTTGAAGGTTAATTGTAGAGACTTTAATATCGCTTGCAGGAGCTTCCAGTCTTCCAGTGTAGAGCATACACATGATAGATATTCATCCACTTTCAGGCATCAGGGATACTGTCCCTCAATAGCTATACTGTCCATGCCTCAAAGCAGAGTAATCACCCTGAAAGGGGCGGCCCCACTTATAGTGTCCCTAACTATCAGGTGTTCCCCTTGTGTAGTGATAACAAAGTTTTCAGTCGGTAGTCCCAAATAGCAATAAGGTCTCCAAAATAAACAGTCCCAACCCATTTCCCCTTTCACATTATTGGTTCTTTAGGGGACTTGACAAAACAGGCACAATGGCATACGGTTGATGTGAAGGCCCATGGATGTAATGGCCCGCAGCGCTACCTGCTTCCTGCCGCGGTTTTAAATACCCTGTATATACCAGTTATTGGTGTCTCTGCCCCTTTTTACCATTTAGTATGTACTGGTGACTTGCATTATTCCTTTCCATGTGCATAACCTTACTTTGTTAAACCTCAGTGTTAAACCTCATCTGCCACTTCTCTGCCCAAGCCTCCAATCTATCCAGATCCACCTGCAACCGTATACTGTCCTCTTCCATGTTAATTACTTTACACAGTTTAGTGTCAGTTGAAAAAAGTATATTTTACTGTGCAAGCCTTCTACAATATGATTAATAAATATATTGCAGAGAATAGGGCCCAATACTGACCACTGAGGTACCCCACTAGTGACAGTGACCCAATCTGAGTGTGTACCGTTAATAACCACCATCTATTTTCTATCTCTGAGCCAGTTACTTACCCACATAGAGACATTTTCCCCCTATCCAAGCATCCTCATTTTATCTACTAACCTTTTATGTGGTACAGTGTTAAATGCTTTGGAGAAGTCCAGATATACGACATCCATTGATTCACTGCAGTTTAGTCTAGAACTTACCTCCTCATAGAAACTCATTAAATTAGCTTGACATGACCAGTCCCTCATGAAGCCATGCTGATATGGTGTTATTTGCTTATTTTCATTGAGGTACTCCAAGATAGCATCTCTTAGAAAACCATCAAACAGTTTAAACACGACAGATGTTAAACTTTCCGGCCTATAGTTCCAGGCTCTGTTTTTGGACCCTTTTTGAATATTGGCACCACATTTGCTATGCGCCAATCGTGTGGAACACTCCCTGTCATTTTAGAGTTCTTAAATATCAGAAATAAGGGTCTGGTTATGACATTCCTTAATTTTCTTAGGATACGGGGGTGTATGCCACCTGGGTCCAGCGATTTGTCTATTTTAATCTTTTTAAGATGCCGCTCTTTTGGCAGGATCTCCAACTTTAAAATCAATTTTGACAAATCGGAGGCTCTGGGTATCTCCCTGACCCCCTCGCAATAGCGCAGATTGTGAGATCTTACCCCATTTAAATGGCCGCCTACAGGTATTAAATATTTAGGTATACACATTCAGCCAACTCCAAAACCATCTAAAGAGATGGATAGCATTGGCTAGAACAACAGCACACCCTATTCATGTTGATTTGGAAAGAGCCTTGATGGGGAAATTAGGTGATAGACTGCTGTGGACGTCTTCGAAGCCTCCTGGAGATTGTAAATTAATTAGTGATATTACGAGATGTACTATAGCAGTTTGTAAATCTTCTTAAACCCTTAACATAGGTAGAGGTAAGCTTTCTCCTCTAGCACCCTTGGGAGTTCTTCCATATGTTCTACACCCTGGTACCTTTGAACCTGCTGAGATTTGGTCATCTTTGAAGGGCGTGAGAGTGGGAGACTTGACCAAGGTCCGGACACAATCAGGTTTCTTCTCAGCCCTCATGGGTAGAGATCCTGACACTAGAAATTTCCTACAAGCACAAGGGTTTGAGAACACCTGTGCTAAATTCCTGAGGTCCGCTTTGCTCCCACTGTCGGATCCCACCTGGTTAGAAAACCTCACATTGCTTCCTAATCTCCCCCCCAAGTGTACCTCCTTAATATATAGGCACTTATTTACATCTAGTGAACCACCTGACCCGCCCTACCTAAAGGAATGGGAGAAGGAGCTTGATATTAGCTTAGATGACAGTTCAAAGAAGTTCATATTAGCCCACTCGCACGGTTTTTCCAAATGTGTTAAAATCCAGGAAAATTCCTACAAAGTTCTAACTAGATGGTACAGGGCACCTGAGTTTCTTTTTAAAATCAATCTAATTCCTACGGATCTCTGTTGGAGATACTCGCAGTTAACTGGGAGCATTTCACACTTATGGTGGTCCTGCCTAGTCTTGAAATACTTCTGGGCAGGAGTGGAGCAGTCCATCAAAAAGATATGCTTGACACAAATTAAACTGTCAGCTCCATTGGTTTTACTTTGGAAGCCTGTGGAGGGTTTCAGGCCGGACAGGAGACATCTCCCGACACTTATGGTCACGGCGGCCAAATTGCTAATACCATTGAAATGGAGGGAGACTGAACCCCCCACCATTAATATGTGGATTGACAAACTGAACGATATTTGTCGCATGGAAGAGATCGATCGGTGGGTAAACCACAGACGGGAACAATTTCTGAAGACCTGGTTACCTTGGTTAAACTACATGAGGGATTCTGTAGGGAATGTCCAAGGACTACCTTTTGGATCTGATCCCTCAGTAACGTCCTCTGTACTGATAACATAAGGAGTGGGGTTGATGTGAAGGATGGGATACAACATTAAGATATATCCTGATGTATGGAGAATAACCATTTAGGGATACCTTCCTACTGGGCGTTTACTATCACACTTGAATGATCCGGCTTTATGTCCAGTCACCTGATTATTTGAATTGTAATAGGCGACTTCAATCCTTTTATCCTTTTTTTTTTGTGATTTCTTCATTGACACAATTATTCAACCCCTTAAAGACTACCACTCTTAGGCCCCTTTCACACGAGCGTGTCCGGATTAGGTCCGGATGCGTTTTGATGCGTTTTGATGCGTTTTTGATGCGTTTTGATGCGTTTTGATGCGTGCAATGCGTTTTGATGCGTTTTTCACGCGCGTGATAAAAAACTGAAGGTTTACAAACAACATCTCCTAGCAACCATCAGTGAAAAACGCAATGCACCCGCACTTGCTTGCGGATGCAATGCGTTTTTCATGCAGCCCCATTCACTTCTATGGGGCTAGAGCTGCGTGAAAAATGCAGAATATAGAACATGCTGCGATTTTCACGCAACGCACAAGTGATGCGTGAAAAAAAACGCTCATGTACACAGACCCATTGAAATGAATGGGTCAGGATTCAGTGCGGGTGCTATGCGTTCACATCACGCATTGCACCCGCGCGGAAAACTCGCTCGTGTGAAAGGGGCCTTAAGAACAGAGGTTCATTCAAGTGTTTTCGATCAGGTATTGAAAACACCTGTGGATGTCAAGGAGCAGCAATCAAGCATAATACGCACCAATTAGGCAGATTTAAAATGACTGTGATACTCAGCTCCTTCTAGACATTTACTGGTGTGTTTACAAACATGGTGAAGTCAAGAGAATGGTCCAAGAAGACAAGAGAAGAGGTGATTTCTCTTCACAGGAAGGGCAATGGCTATAAGAAGATTGCAAAGATGTTAAACATACCAAGAGACACCATAGGAAGCATCATTCGCAAATTCTAGGCAAAGGGCACTGTTGAAGCCGCTACCTGGTCGTGGCAGAAAGAAGATGCTGACTTCGATTGCTGTGCGCTACCTGAAGCGCAAAATGGAGAAAAGTCCCCGTGTGACTGCTGAGGAACTGAAAAAAGATTTGTCAGATGTGGGTACTGAAGTTTCAGCTCAGACAATAAGGTGCACACTGCGTAATGAAGGCCTCCATGCCAGAACTCCCAGGCACACCCCTTGCTGTCTCCAAAGAATAAGAAGAGTCGACTGCAGTATGCCAAAAGTCATGTGGACAAACCACAAAAGTTTTGGGATAGTGTTCTGTGGACTGATGAAACAAAATTAGAGCTGTTTGGGTCCATGGATCAACGCTATGTTTGGAGGAGGAAGAACAAGGCCTATGAAGAAAAGAACACCTTGCCTACTGTGAAGCATGGCGGGGGGTCAATCATGCTTTGGGGCTGTTTTGCTTCTACAGGTACAGGGAAGCTTCAGCGTGTGCAAGGTACCATGAATTCTCTTCAGTACCAGGAGATATTGGATGAAAATGGGATGCAGTCCGTCACAAACCTGAGGCTTGGGAGACGTTGGACCTTTCAACAGGACAATGATCCCAAGCATACCTCCAAGTCCACTAGAGCATGGTTGCAGATTAAAGCCTGGAACATTTTGAAGTGGCCATCGCAGTCACCAGACTTAAATCCGACTGAGAACCTCTGGTGGGACTTAAAGAAAGCAGTTGCAGCGCGCAAGCCTAAGAATGTGACTGAACTGGAAGCTTTTGCCCATGAAGAATGGGCGAAGATACCCGTAGATCGCTGCAAGACACTTGTGTCAAGCTATGCTTCACCTTTAAAAGCTGTTATAACTGGAAAAGGATGTTGTACTAAGTACTAAGAATGAATGTCACTTGGGGGTTAAATAAAACTGATAAAGACAGAAAAGACATTTGTGGTTATTTCATTATAAATGTTATATTTGTCTGACTTACAAGTGCCTCTTTGATTTAATTGTAAACAAGATGACTGAAATGATCAAAATCAATGTCAAACTGGCCAAAACACTCAATTTCAGTGGGGGTTGAATAATTTTGAACACAGCTGTACCCCTTCAAAATAAAGCAGTTATTATATAATTTCAAGAGTCATCTTGGAACAGTGTGCTGCTACAAACCTCAGTCATGTGATACAGGACGTTGTATTATTATTATTATTATTATTATTATTTATTTTTAGAGCGCCATTCATTCCATAGCGCTGTACATATCATAAGCGGTGCACATACATAATAAGACAATAGCCTTAAGCATGAACGAGACAAGTTACAGACTGGTACAGAAGGATAGAGGGCCCTGCCCGTGAGGGCTTACAATCTACATGGTATGGGGGATGGAGACAGTAGGCGAGGGTGAAGCTGGTCATGGCGGTATAGAAGCAGCAGTGTCACTAGTCGTAGGCTTGTCTGAAGAGGTGGGTTTTCAGGTTGCTTTTGAAGGATTCCACTGTAGGTGAGAGTCTGATATGTTGGGGTAGAGAGTTCCAGAGTATAGGGGATGCACGGGAGAAATCCTGGAGGCGAGTGTGGGAAGAGGTGATAAGAGGAGAGGAGAGAAGGAGGTCCTGTGAGGATCGAAGATTGCGTGTGGGGATGTATCGGGAAGTAGCTCAGAGATGTAGGGAGGGGACCGATTGTGGACGGCCTTGTATGTGTGGGTTAGTATTTTAAACTGAATTCGCTGGGCAATGGGGAGCCAGTGCAGGGACTGGCAGAGGGGAGATGCAGAGGAGTAACGGGGGAGAGATGGATTAGTCGGGCAGCAGAGTTGAGGATAGATTGTAGGGGTGCGAGAGAGCTAGATGGAAGGCCACAGAGGAGAATGTTGCAGTAGTCTAGGCGGGAGATGATGAGGGAATGTATAAGCATTTTTGCCGATTCAAAGTTGAGGAAAGGGCGGATGCGGGAGATGTTTTTGAGTTGGAAACGGCAGGTGGTGGAAAGGGCTTGGATGTGTGGTCGGAAGGAGAGGGCAGAATCCAAGGTCACTCCAAGGCAGCGGACTTGGTTGACCGGGAGAGTGTGCAGTCATTGATTGTGATAGATAGGTCTGTTGGGGGAGTGAGCAAGATGGGGAAAGATGATAAATTCTGTTTTATCCATATTAAGTTTTAGAAAGCGAGAGGAGAAGAAGGAGGATATGCGAGATAGGCATTGTGGGATTCTGGATAGTAAGGTTGTGATGTCTGGACCAGAGAGGTAGATTTGTGTGTCGTCAGCATAAAAGTGATACTGGAAACCATGGGACTCTATAAGCTGTCCCAGGCCGAAGGTGTAGATAGAGAAGAGCAGGGGTCCTAGGACGGAGCCTTGCGGGACACCAACAGAGAGGGAGTGAGGCGAGGAGGTGGCGTGAGAGTGGGAGACGCTAAATGTCCGGTCTGTGAGGTATGATGTGATCCAAGAGAGGGCCAGGTCAGTGATGCCAAGAGATGAGAGAGTTTGTAACAGAAGGGAGTGGTCGACAGTGTCAAAGGCAGAGGACAAGTCAAGTAGAAGGAGGACAGAGTAATGTTTTTGGTTTTGGCAAGTAGTAGGTCATTGGTGACTTTGGTGAGGGCAGTCTCGGTTGAGTGGTGGGGTCGGAAGCCAGATTGTAGCCGGTCAAAGAGGGAGCAGGAGGAGAGGTGAGAGGACAGTTCAGAATGGACATGTTGCTCAAGTAGCTTTGAGGCATATGGAAGAAGTGATATGGGGCGATAACTGGACAAAGAAGATGGGTCAAGTGATGGCTTTTTGAGGATGGGTGTAATGGTAGCTTGTTTAAAAGCAGAGGGAAGAGACCAGAGGTTAGTGATAGGTTGAAGAGATGAGTTAGGGCTGGGATAAACACTGTGGTGAGGTTAGGAATGAGGTGGGATGGGATTGGGTCAAGTGCACAGGTGGTGAGATGGGATTTGGAGAGTAGAGTGGAGAGTTTTTCTTCTGTAATAGCGGAGAAGCTGGTTTTGGGTGAAGAGGACGGAGCAGCTGTGTGGAGGGTCTGTGGAGACTGTGTGTTGAAGCTTTCTCTGATGTTGACTATCTTTTGTTTGAAGAATGTGGCGAAATCCTCAGCTGAGATGAGAGGAGAGGGTGGGGCGCTGGTGGACGGAGAAGAGAATTAAAGGTGTTAAAAAGTTGTTTTGGGTTGTGGGATAGGGAAGATATGAGAGATGAGAAGTAGGCCTGTTTTGCATCAGCAAGTGAGGATTTGAAAATGAGGAGGGATTGCTTGTATGCGGTGAATTCATCTTTAGAATGGGATTTCTTCCATCGCCGCTCTGCAGCCCTGGAAGCTTGTCTGAGATTTTTGGTCAGGTCGGTATGCCAGGGTTGTCTGTTAATTTTTCTGGTTTTGTTGTGTGTAAGTGGGGCAATAGTGTCCAGAGTTGCACTTATTGTGGTGTTATATAGGGTGGTGGCAGTATCTGGGTCTTGGAGGGAAAAAATTGAAGAGAGCGGCAGAAGAGAGTCGGAGAGCAAGCGAAAGTCGAGATGTTTCAGGTTCCTGCGGGGGTGTGTTAGTGTGTGGACCGAGGGAGCAGCAGAAGAGACCAGTGAAGAGAAGGTGAGTAGGTTGTGGTCGGATAGGGGAGAGGCGAATTAGAAAGGTTAGATAGGGAGCAGAGGCGGGTAAAGATAAGATCCAGAGTGTGACCATCTCTGTGTGTAGGAGCGGAAGACCACTGTGAGAGGCCGAAGGAGGAAGAGAGCGATAGGAGTTTAGAGGCGGCTGAGTGGCAGGTTTCAATGGGGATGTTGAAGTCACCCATGATGATAGTGGGGATGTCAGCAGAAAGAAAGTGTAGGAGCCAGGTGTTAAAGTGGTCAAGAAAGATGGTGGCTGGGCCTGGGGGCGGTAAATAACAGCTACTTGGAAGTTGGAGGGAGAGTAGATGCGAACAGAGTGTACTTCAAATGAAGTGGGTGCAATGGAGGGCGGCAGTGGAGTTGGGCTGTAGGAGCAGGTATCTGATAGGAGCAGACCAACTCCTCCACCATGTTTGCTGCCAGGGCGGGGGTGTGAGTGAAATGAAATCCACTGTACGAGAGTGCAGCAGGGGAGGAGGTGTCGGAGGGTGTCAGCCATGTTTCTGTGAGACCCAGAAAGGAAAGTTTTTGAGAGATAAAGAGATCATGAATGTAGGAGAGTTTGTTACAGACAGAGCGAGCGTTCCATAATGCTCCAGAAAGAGGAGCCAAAGGAGCAGGGGTCAGAGGAATGGTTATTAGGTTTAAGGGGTTGCAGAAATTTGTGGAATGAGATTTGTAGTAGGAGGTAGAGGTGATAGTGGGAATTTGCTGAGGGGGCCTGGATTTGGTGAGATATCACCAGCAATAAGGAGAAGCAGAGAAAGTGTCAGTAGGTGAGAAAAAGAAAGGGCAGGAGGTATATGTGTGTGCTTGGGAAGGAAGTGTTTTACATTGCCAAATAAGTTTGTGCAATCAGTCAGATGAGAAGGTAAGATGGAGGGAGATATGAATAGTTCCTTGCTGGGAGCATGGATGTGGGGGTATTTTAGGAGGTTTAGGAAAAGTGGGAAGAGTAAGATGAAAAAGTGAAACATTGTTTACATTAACTTTTTTGTAGTTACCTTTGGGTCACTTCTGGTTCAATTCTGGTATAATTCGGTCTCAGCACTTAGAATGTTGCACTTTGAAGATGGTGCATTTTGGAATGACCAAGGTCTGGAATGACCTAACAACTTAGATTTATACCACTCAGTGTTCAATCAGGTGTGAACAAGAGGAGGGGGCTACTTATGGCCTAATCAAGGGAGGACCAGATACAGAAATAGTCAATGTAAACAAATACTCAATAAATCCAGCAGGGAAAGAGACATTAATGCTTCAGAGTAGACATACCAAGCAATGTGAAGGAAACAGGAGGGGTGTGGACGATATCAGACTCTGGGAAAGCTGGATGTAGCAGTTAGCTTCAGAGTAGACATACCTGGAGAGGAGAGAATTGGGTGATGGTCAGTAGGCAGTGATGACAAGGTGGATTGTATAGTTTATGCCAGTGCTATGTTAACACAACTCCGCATCATGAGTGAATTTCTACAATTTAACACCATTTTGTTTTAAAAGGTTTTACTCATTAACAACATTTATCACATATTAACAGGATAGATGATAGATGTATAATTTCTGTGGTCTGGGCTCTGGGAACCCCACCTATTACAAGAATGGGGATTCCCAAGTTCCCTGAATTCAAGGAATGATGTTAAGCATAAATGACCACTACTCCATTCATTTCAATGGACTGATAGAGATAGCCAAGCTGTATATTTGGCAGTCCCATAGAAGTGATTGGAGAAGTGGTCACATATGCACAATATAGCGACTTTCACACAGTGAAGTCGAAGACCCCGTTTTCATGATCAGTGCTTGCTTGTCCATGCAGTTGGACCGCCAGCAATAATAGATCTATCATCCATCCTGTGAATATGTGATACAGTGAAAATCCCTTTAAGGCCAACATTCTGAGCTCATTGATTTCATGATCTATCTTTTTTTTACCAGTCATTCGGTTCCATATTTCTGATACAGAGCTTCCCTGTACTGTAAATACCATACAGTATATATATATATATATATATATATGTATATGTTAATATTCTGCCTGAGGCCATCACTAGGGGGTGCTTACTATTTTGCTATTACATTCAATTTTTAAACATTATGCAGTAAGTGCCCAGGCTACCCCTATTTGAAGCTGCAAGCAATCAGAAATTTGTCTATTGGTGGATTTGGAACTGCGTATTGCAAACAAAGCACCAACTTCTATAAAGGTATGTTAAGACAGTAATCAACACAAAATAATAAACTTATCGAAAGAGTTATCCCAGTTAGATCAAGTTGTCTATTTACAGGATAGGGGATAAGAATAGGATTCGTGGGGATCATCTGCTGGAACACCCATCGGTCATGAGAACCAAGACTCTGTACCTCATGGGGAGACTCAAAATTAATGGAGCAGCAGGTTTGGCATACGCACTGCTCCATTCATTGCTATGGGACTGCCACAAATAGCCAAGAACTGTGATCAGTTATTTATGATAGTCCCACAGACATAAATAGTGTGGCTGTGCACATGAACAACCTGTTGTTCCGCTAAATTCGGGATACAGAGCCCTGTTCTCGCGATCATGGGGTTCCCAGAACTTAAACCCCCTCTGATCCAATAGTTATCTGCAGAACAAGTTGATATAACCAGAATACCCTTTTATGTTTAAAAAAAAAAAAAATTGTGTTAGATTTGTAGCTTGTTTAATTCTATACGTTAACAGAAATAGCATATTAATTACCCACATATTTGATGTTCTTACACCATCACAGCATTCTTACAGCATCAATTAAATGTTGGTTGTAATGTGTATATATACCGTATATATTTTTTAAATAGAGTATATACCTACAAGGGGATTAACTGTTATGACTCCTCAGCATACTAGAAAATGTTAACCAAAATTTCAAACTACAGTAGTTGCATGACACAAATAGGTTAGATTATGTGATCAAAATTTAATGGAAAGGTCTGAATATACTATGTAACTTTTGTCTATAGAAAGTTAAAGAAATATCTAAGATTTGCGACTTCATTAGCAGGGTTAGGACAAACTGTGTTGGTGCCCAAGGCAGTGTTGTCAGCATGATTGTTGAATAGGCAGTCATTCATTTATCTCCCCCTTGCATCTCTTCCCAGCAATCCACGGGGTAAAACACTATATTCAGTGACTACTAGAGATCTGTAAATCGGTAAAAAAAAATATCTATTTGAGTTAGAATCTACCCAAATCAAAAGTGCTCCAGTTGGCCTAAAAATTGATATATGATACTATGAGGTCTCCTAGGAACCATATTTTCGGCCCAGCACCCAAAGTATTATGTATGGAGTATTATGTTGCTGAGGCAGGGAGGCAATTAAATGATGACTCCACATATGTAAAGTTGTCCTCGGACCCCGTGCCCGGGATTAGCAACAAGTTAGTTGCATTGTTGCGGAGATACATTGAGGCGGGCGTCCTCCAGGGCAATACCATTGATAAATTGGTCCCTCCCGCCCCTAGCAAGCCGGCCTGGTATTTTCTCCCTAAGGTGCATAAGTCACTGACCCAACCCCCTGGACGACCTATTGTGTCGGGGCTTGGTTTAGTGACTGAACCCTTGTCGAGGTACCTTGACTGGCTGCTGCGTCCTATTCTCTGCAGGTTTCCCATGTATCTGGGTGACACCAACGACTTCCCCTGAGCACTGGAATGTTTTCAGTGGCAGGATGGCTGGAGTTTGGTGTCCCTAGACGTGGTGAGCCTATACACACGCATTCCACAATGGGTAGGAGTTGACGCAGTTCTCGAGCTTATCGAACACACCGGTAGGGACCCGCTATTCGGTGAGTTTGTAGAGGAATCTCTATTGTTCGTTCTGGAAAACAATGTTTTCCAGTTCAATGACCAATGGTATAGGCAAATTTTTGGGACAGCCATGGGGACGCCCGTCTCTTGTACATTTGCGAATATTTTTTTAGGCAGGTTTGAGGACAAGTTCATCTTTTCTACTTTGAATCCCTTCCTCGGTTCCATATGTTTGTTTTTGCCTGCCCATATTTACATATTCCTACACGGTAGTATCAAAATGTTGCCTTTATTCGGGAGCAGCAGCAGTACAATGTGGATGTGAAAGGGGTAAGCTGTTTAGGTGTAATAGTAGCAGCAATAGTGGTGGCAGCAGTAGCAGAACAATATGGAACAAATAACGCAGTAAATGTGCAGTTGTGTAGGGGTCCTAGTAGTAGTAGTAGTAGCAAGGCAGTAGACGTTTGGCTGTGTAGGGGCAATGGTGGTAGCGGTAGGGGGAGTAGCAGTTGCAACCGCAATGTAACATACTGGCAGACAGACAGTGGCATGATGGGGCTAACGATAAATAGACACTATCAGCAATGGCTGATCTATTCATTGGCCTCAGCCGCAGGTGTGTGAAAATCCACACGTTTCCATGCTTTCTAGATTTTGTAAATGTGGCTGGCCAGAAAGATGTGGAAGGTATTATTCTTCTGCCATCCCTTGTTACATAAGCATAGGTGTTTGCTCTAAGATAAATAGGAAGACATAATTGATGCCGCAGTTGTCTATACTGACAAATCTTGTGCCTCTCCAAAGGGTCTGAGTATGCAACACGCACCCTTGATGAACTGCCACTGCCTGAGCTCAAAATAATATATGCTCATTACTGTGGTAGTCTGGAGCATGATGTAATCCTTCAGCACTTTACACTGCTTGGATAGATGCTCCAGTCTATGCAAGGTAGAATTCCAGAGAGTTTTAATGTTGCAGATCAAGCGGTGCAATGGCAGACCATTCTGTTGCTGCAAGTCCAGGAAAGCATTCTTAGCCATGCAAGAACAACAGAGATGCACAAACATTCTCCTGGACATAGCCACCACCTTCTGTAAGCCACAATATTTTTTGTGCATTGCACCACAAAATGTATCAGGTGCTCCATGCCTTATATGTGCCATGTCTTATATTTAGACCATTTTCTATGCCTAAACCAGGTGTAGAAAATTATCAATGAGTCGGGTCTGCTGGCCCGTCTCTTTCCCTGACCACATCACGCCCACCTATTTAGACCTGGCATGAGCAGGGAGAAGGGGCCAATTGTGACACAAAGGACCTTTGCACCGAAATCTGCACCAGAAATACTCCTAATTTACGCGTATTTGTGTTTCATAAATGACTGCCCTTGCCCTTGTGAACTACAGTGGAACTGATTTTTGCAATTTTCTAATACACAGTCGATGCATAATTTCACTGTCATATTCGTACTGTATATGATTCATACATTGAAAGTAGTGATGAGCGAGCGCCAATGTGTTTGGGTACTCACATTGCTATATTCGTGTGCTCGGCCGAGCACCCGAGTATAATGGAAGTTAATAGGAGACAACCAGGCACCCCCTGGTCTGAAGAAGGGAGGGAGCCTGGTCCATTGGAAAAGGTCAGAACGTGACAGAAACACCACCGAAATGGATCGGGAAAAGCATGGGGACCATGTCTGGGTGCATCTTGGACTCTCAGGTCGCTGCTGGGAACCATGTTGTCCGAATTGTACGCCACTTTTACAGACTGACAAAAATACGCACAAAACCCCCCCAAAAAAATCGCTTTTACAGGAAAAATTATTAGGAAACATTCTTTCCTGTATATTCAATTATATATAAAGTGCAAGTGCTGCCAAAAATTACAAGGAAGAAGAACTGAGATACAGCCTTTATTTCACATAAAGTAGGGCCTGATTCACACTGTGGTACAATAGTTCAGGTAGTGGGACTCCTACGCCTATGCACTAAGTGAAAGGGCTGCCAAATATTACAAGGAAACGGCACTCCAATACACACTTACTTACGCATAAAGGAGGGCATCATACACACACCCTTGAAAAACTAACCTTGATGGCCTGCTGGTGACCCTCCAAAACATTCGGAGCAAAGGCTTGCTGATCTGACCACCTAAGAAGTTAAGTGAGCCAGTCAGCACAGGCTACCAAGAAAGAATTACCAATTTCAATTTAATTTTTTTTGGGGGGATTAGAGATAACATTAGCGTCACATATCAGAGTTAGCGCAGTGAATGGTGGTCAGCACGGACTCGAAAAAATAACATTGCATTTCACAGCTATATTTCACGTTTAATATTTATCCCAGTGCAACTATATAAAAACCCGAATCCTGCAAAAAACACATGCGTAAAAGATTCACCACCGAAGGAAAGCAAATTATTTCCTTCCAAGTCTGAAACATAGAAAAGAATATACCATGTGAGCTGACCCCCAAAAAATTGAAGGTGAGGGCCTGCAGGTGAGCTGACCCTCCCTGAAGAGGGACATGGGGATATCTTATGCACTGATCCCCCAACTTTTCAGCCTCCACAGTCAGAAGAAGATGACTGGGGGGAATGGCAATTAGTGTTTCACTTGGTGGATGATGGGGATGAGACACAGTTGTCAATAAGTAAGGTCTTGTTAGGTCAACACAAGTCAGGAGATGACCAGAGTGAGGAAGTGTATTTGGAGATGGGGGACAATGACATCACTGACCCAACCTGGGAAGGTGGAAAGCCAAGCGAGGACAGCAGGACAGAATGGAAGGGATCCACAACACCGCAACAGGCTGGAAGAGGCTGTGGGGTGGCGAAAGGGAGAAGGCGGGCCACAACAAACAGGCCCGCAACTGTTCCCCCTTGCACAAATCTCCCTTGCCAAGGGGTACAGTAGGTGTTCCGCAGTCTGGGGCTTTTTGAGGAAAGTGAGAACAATTTAATTAGCAAACTGTGCCATACCAAAATAAGAACTAAACATTTTATAAATAACAATAACCATAACATATTTTACATCCTATTAATAAACTAACTCAAACCATAACAATAAAACCTCAAACACGGGAACATAATGGGGGAAGACTGTAAACCGGAGGCTAAATGAGTAGGGGTGGGAACACTAGCAACCTCAACACCACCAGCATGATCCGCCACATGGCATCACAGCACCCTAATAGGTGGGCCAAACCCCTGGATCCACAATCAGTGTCTGTGGATCACACCACTGCCTCCTCTTCCTCCCCTGTGTTACATGCTGGCCAATCCTCTGTCCTAAACGCAGACCTGGATGACTCCCCCCTACAGCTGGGCTTTAGCAAGCACAATCAGCTAGCACATCCACTTCTGTGTCCAAGCACAGTGTACAGATGTCCCCAGGCTTTTGAACGTAAGCGCCAATACCCCGCCACCCACCTACAGGCCATAGCACTAAATGCACACCTTTCAAAATTTGGAGCCATGGAAATGTTGCCATTTAGGCCTGTGGACACTGAGGCTTTCCTCAGCCTCATGGCGGCGGCCGTCCTTCGTTACTCAGTCTCCAGCCGCCACTATTTTTCTAGGTGTGCCATCCCCGCATTACACAAGCATTTGTGTCCCATAACATCACCCGTGCCCTGAACAACAAAATTATTGGGAAGGTCCACTTAACGATGGACACACGGACAAGCACTTTTGGCCAGGGATGCTACATTTCCATGATAGCACACTGGGTGAACCTTGTGGAGGCTGGTAGCGAGTCGTAACCTGGGATGGCACAGGTGCAGACGCCAAGGATTGTGGGCACTACTTCCATTAGGATTTCTGCCACCACCTACATTAGTGGCTGCAACCCCCCTTCTTCTCCTCCGCCTCCACCTCCTCCTCCACTGCAAACTCTGAATTCTCATGGGGAAGCGGCAACAGGCCTTGCTGAAATTCATTTGCTTGGGTGACAAACAGCACACTGCTGCAGAGCTGTGGCAGGGTATAAGGGACCAGGTTGGCTGTGTCTGATAATGGCCATAACTTGTTGGCATCTTTGTAGCTCGGCAAGCTCACACACATGACAATCAAACAGCATATATGTACCATGCACAACAAACCTCCCAAACTTATACATTAATATAACTAAAAACCTAACACACAAGAGTGGAGGTAAACCAATGGCATGAACTTTGTAAGAACTCATAAATAACCAAATAACCATAACATATTTTATTTTACAGCCTAGTCAGAAACTCAAACTCAAACCATAACAATAAAAAATCAAACCCTGGAACATAACAGGCCCAGCCCTCAGCGAATCAGGGCCACACACAGGGGCAGAAAACAACCTCTGCCTAGTAAAGAAGGGAAAATTGCACATGGGACAAATGCTGATATGGCCATGTGGATCCCACCTTAATGTCCGGGATCCGGCCATACCATGCCTAGGCCAAGTGTTCTCAATTTTCTCCCAACCTACCCTATTTTGCCTGAGCTACTGGTGAAGGTGCGCAGTGTGTGTGTGCCCATTTCCAAAGGATTTTACAGCTGCCATCGGTTTGGAAACGCTGTTGCAGAGCTTGCATTTGCCAGCTAACAGACTATTGTGCGATGTGAGCATGCGCTGGAATTCTACGTTCTACATGTTGTCCCGGCATTGTGAGCAGCAAAGGGCAGTAGTGGAATACCAGCAGCAACATGCTCTTGTATGTCTGACCTCTGTGAGGTTTTACGCAACTTTGAGGTATAAACACAGATGGTGAGTGGCGATGCCGCTATTATCAGCCTAACCATACCACTTCTGTGTCTAGTGAAACGCTGGCTGGTAACAATGAAGGCGGACGCTTCACATGTGGTAGAGGTGGAACTAGGGGGAAGACATTACACAGGGTGATAGCCAGAACACCATCAGTTCGGCTTCTCAGTGTGAATTGGATGATGACGACAATGAGGGGGAGGAGCAAGAGACAGTTGCCTACGCTACAGAGGGTAGTAACAATAGCAGGTTTATTCCATCTGTTCTGCATAGATGGGCAGGAGAGGAGGAAGAGGCTAAGGAGAAGGAGAGTCATCCTCCTGATGAGGACAGCAAAGTCTTGCCTGTTGGGAATCTGACACACATGGCTGACTTCATGTTAGGCTCCATTTCCCGCGACCCGTGCGTTACACGCATGTTAGACAACACGGATTACTGGTTGTTCACCCTTATCGACCCCCCCCCCCCCTCCCCGTACAAAGAGAACTTCTCATCTCTCATTCCTGTGGTGGAGAGGAAGAGCAAAACAATGCAATAACAATGCAATAATGCAATAACAGAGTGTCCTTGTTTAAAAATTGCTTAGAAAATTTCCATATGACGACACTGGAAGCAGAGTGCGTAGTTCCTTGGGCAACCCAGGAGGGGAGATGAGGGGGACACCGCAGTTCCCACAGAAGTAGAACAACAAGGCCTGGGACAGTTTCATGACACCCCGCCAGCACCCACACCCTGATGCGCGACCTAGACCTAGTGTCATAAGAAGGGAAACATTTTGGAAAATGGTGAAGGAGTACATAGCAGACTGTGTCAGCGTCCTCAATGATCCCTCTGTGCCTTACAATTGGGTGTCCAAGCTGGACACGTGGCACATACTTGCACTCTTTGCCTTTGAGGGACTGGTCTGTACACTGTATTCACTAAAGCTTCATCCAAAACTTACACATTACTATAAAATATAAACATAATATACAACAGGGGTGGTAAAAAAATGGCATGGCCTGTTAAATAACTCCTAAATAACAAAATAAATAACAATAATAACATATCTTACAGACTAGTCATAAATAGTGTTGAACGAACAGTTCGAGCATAGTTCGGGTTCGTACCGAATTTTGGGGTGTTCGGGACCCGGACCCGAACATTTTCAAAAAAGTTTGGGTTCGGGTCCATTGTTCGGCGATTTCTTCACGCTTTCTGAAGGGCTGCACAGCAGCCAATCAGCTAGCGTTTTACTTCTTGCCCTAAGAAGCCATCACAGCCATGCCTACTAATGGCATGGCTGTGATTGGCCAAGTGCAGCATGTGACCCAGCCTCTATTTAAGCTGGAGTCACGTAACGCCGCACGTCACACTGCTCTGATTAGTGTAGGGAGAGGACGCAGCTTCTGTGAGGGCGAGATTAGGCAGGGAAAAGTCAGCAAAAACACCTAATGAAGTGATCGATCTGCAGCTGTGAAACATTCAACTTCTGCTAGTTAATTGCTCACTGGTTTTTAGGCTGCACAGAGCGTTTTTCTGTCACTTTTTTCTGGGGTGATCGGTGGCCATTTTGTGACTTGTGATGCACCAGCACAAGCTGCCACCAAGTCCATCAATCCATCAATACTAGTTTTTTTTTTTTGCTATATCCTACATCAGGGGCTTGGCTGTGCTTATTGTCACCCCTAGAAACTCAGGATAGAAATTTCTATATTTTATTGAGGGGTTAAATTCAATTGCCAAAATAGTATTCCCCTAAATTTGGTGTTCCAGCTGTGGCTAGCCAAGTGTAATACTGACTGCTGTCTGGCAAAGGATAGATAATTTTCTGTGGTAAAATTCAATTGCCAAAATAGCAATCCCCTAAATCTGGTGTCTTAGCAGTGGCTGGCAAAGTATAATAGTGTCCGACAAAACATATATTTTGTTCTGGGGTGAAATTCAATTGCCAAAAAAGCAATACCATAAATCAGTGGTTTCAGCTGTGGCTGGTAAAGTTTAATAGTGTCCTGCAAAGGATATATTTTGTTCTGGGGTGAAATTCAATTGCCAAAATAGCAATACCATAAATCAGTGGTTTCAGCTGTGGCTTACCAAGTTTAATAGTGTCCTGCAAGGGATATATTTTGTTCTGGGTTGAAATTCAATTGCCAAAATAGCAATACCATAAATCAATGGTTTCAGCTGTGGCTGGCCAAGTTTAATAGTGACTGGCAAAGGATAGATTTTGTTCTGGGGTGAAAATCACTTGCCAATATAGCAAAACCCTGAATCTGGTGTTCCAGCTGTTGCAGGCCAAGTGTTAATCAGTCCGTAAAAGGGTATATTACACTCAAGGTGGATATACAAGTGCTGAGAGGGTCATCCTCAATAACTTCACACGCTACCGTGCATCTCCCATTGTATTTCTGTCCGTTAAAGGGTATATTACACAAAGTGTTGAAATACAATTGCTGAAGGCATAATCCTACATATTTTTTCATACGCTACTGTGCATCTCCAAGTGTAAATCTGTCCATAAGAGGATACCTTTCATCCAAGGCCTAAATACTAGCCCTACAATTGATATTCCCCTAAATCAGTGGTTACTGCTGTGCCTAGATTAGTGTAATACGGTACATAAATAAATAGGCAGATAGTGTTAGGTGCCTGTAAAAAAAAGGCCTGAATTTGAAATCAATACATTGTGCCAAATTTTTTTTTTCTTATTGTGGTGCTTGGTGAACGGTAACAATGAGGAAAACATCTAGTAAGGGACGCGGACGCGGTCGTGGTGGTGTTAGTGGACCCTCTGGTGCAGGGAGAGGATGTGGCTATTCTGCCACAGCCACACGTCCTAGTGAACCAACTACCTCAGGTTCCAGTACCCGCCAGAATTTACAGCGATATTTGGTGGGGCCCAATGCCGTTCTAAGGATGGTAAGGCCTGAGCAGGTACAGGCGCTAGTCAATTGGGTTGCCGACAGTGGATCCAGCACGTTCACAACATTATCTCACACCCAGTCTTCTGCAGAAAGCGCACAGGTGGCGCCTGAAAACCAAGCCCATCAGTCTGTCACATCACTCCCATGCATATGAGGGAAACTGTCTGAGCCTCAAGTTATGCAGCAGTCTCTTATGCTGTTTGAAGACTCTGCTGGCAGGGTTTCCCAAGGGAATCCACCTAGCCCTTCCCCAGTGGTGGAAGACATAGAATGCACTGATGCACAACCACTTATGTTTCCTGTGGTTCTCTCTATATAGGAAAGACAGAGAAGGCAAGAAAGGGGGTGGAGTGGCCCTATATGTGAAAGATAGCATAAAATCTAATCTAATACAAGCCAGTGAAACCAATTTAGAGTCAGTTTGGGTTACGTTGCAGCTTGGTAATCATAAGGTAACTCGTGTAGGTGTCATATACAGACCACCAAGCCAAGTCAAAGAATTGGATGATCTACTAGTTGAGGAAATGGCTAAAATGACATTGAAAGGGGAAGTTGTCATTATGGGAGACTTTAATCTTCCTGATATAAACTGGAAAACCAAAACAGCTAGTTCTGCCAGGAGTACAGACATTCTAAATTCCCTACTGGGATTATCTTTACAACAAGTAGTTGAGGAGCCAACCCGGAAGGAGGCCATTTTAGATTTGGTATTCACAAATGGCAATTTGGTATCTGATATTACTGTAGGGGAAAGCTTAGAATCCAGTGATCACCAGTCAGTGAGGTTTACTATAAGTACAGTGACTGAGTCACTCCACACAAAAACAAAAGTTTTAGATTTTCGGAAAACAGACTTTTCTAAAATGAGATCAGTGGTATACGAGTCCCTATCAGACTGCAACAATTTCAATGGAGTCCAAGAGAAATGGGACTACTTAAAATTGGCACTACTGAAGGCAACAGAAAAGTGCATTAGGCTTGTCAGTAAAGGCAAAAAAAGGAAGAGACCACTGTGGTACCCAGCAGAAGTGGCCAAAATAATTAAAAACAAAAAGATGGCATTTAGCAAGTATAAAAACACCCAAAACGAGGATGACCGGGAAATCTATAAGATGAGGCAGAGAGAGGCCAAGCAAGTTATAAGAGCTTCTAAAGCTCAGGCAGAAGAGAAATTAGCTCAGTCAGTGAAAAAAGGTGATAAGACATTCTTCAGATACATAAATGAAAAAAGGAAATTAAAAAAGGGAATTACCAAATTAAAAACAAAAGAAGGAAGGTATATGGAAGAGGATAAAGAACTAGCTGACTGCCTCAATGAATACTTCTGTTCAGTTTTTACAAAGGAAAATGAAGGAGAAGGACCTCAATTAGGGAGGAAGACTAATGAATTCTTTAATGCATGTGTCTTTACAGAGGAAGAGGTTCTAAGTCAGCTGTCTAAAATTAATACAAATAAATCACAGGGGCCTGATGGGATACACCCAAAGCTATTAAAAGAGCTTAGAGGTGTACTAGCAAAACCATTAACAGATTTATTTAACCAATCACTGGTAACAGGTGTCGTCCCAGAAGATTGGAAATTAGCAAACATTGTGCCAATTCACAAGAAAGGTAGTAGAGAGGAATCGGGCAACTATAGGCCAGTAAGCCTGACATCAATAGTGGGGAAATTAATGGAAACCATACTCAAGGAGAGGATTGTGGAACATCTAAAAACCCATGGGTTGATTGATAAAAAACAGCATGGGTTTACTTCAGTGAGATCATGTCAAACTAATCTTATTGACTTTTTTGATTGGGTGACTAAAATAATAGATGGCGGAGGTGCAGTAGACATCGCTTATCTGGACTTTAGTAAGGCTTTTGATACTGTCCCACATAGAGGGCTTATCAATAAACTGCAGTCTCTGAGCTTGAGCTCACATATTGTTGAATGGATTAGGCAGTGGCTGAAGGACAGAAAACAGAGGGTTGTAGTCAATGGAGTATATTCAGACCATGGTATTGTTACCAGTGGGGTACCTCAGGGATCTGTTCTGGGACCCATATTGTTTAATATCTTTATCACCGAAATTGCAGAAGGCCTCAATGGTAAGGTGTGTCTTTTTGCTGATAACACAAAGATTTGTAACAGGGTTGATGTTCCTGGAGGGATACACCAAATGGAAAAGGATTTAGGAAAACTAGAGGAATGGTCAAAAATCTGGCAACTAAAATTTAATGTCGATAAGTGCAAGATAATGCACCTGGGGCGTAAAAACACTAGAGCAGAATATAAAATCAGTGATAAAGTACTAACCTCAGTATCTGAGGAAAGGGATTTAGGGGTCATTATATCAGACGACCTAAAGGTGGGCAGACAATGTCATAGAGCAGCAGGTAATGCCAGCAGAATGCTTGGGTGTATAGGGAGAGGCATTAACAGTAGAAAGAGGGAGGTGCTCTTGCTGCTCTACAGCGCACTAGTGAGAGCTCATTTGGAGTATTGTGTGCAGTACTGGAGACCATATCTGCAGAAGGATATTGAAACTTTGGAGAGAGTTCAGAGAAGAGCTACTAAACTAGTACATGGATTGCAGGACAAAACTTACCAGGAAAGGTTAAAGGACCTTAACATGTATAGCTTGGAAGTAAGAAGAGACAGAGGGGATATGACAGAAACTTTTAAATACATAAAGGGAATCATCACGGTAAAAGAGGAGAGAATATTTAAAAGAAGAAAAACTGCTACAAGAGGACATCGTTTTAAATTAGAGGGGCAAAGGTTTAAAAGTAATATCAGGAAGAATTACTTTACTGAGAGAGTAGTGGACGCATGGAATAGCCTTCCTGCAGAAGTGGTAGCTGCAAATACAGTGAAGGAGTTTAAGCATGCATGGGATAGGCATAAGGCCATCCTTCATATAAGATAGGGCCTGGGGCTATTCATAGTATTCAGCATATTGGGCAGACTAGATGGGCCAAATGGTTCTTATCTGCTGACACAATCTATGTTTCTATGTTTCTATGAGGACATGGGAATACCACCTCATTGGAGTCCGCACGTCTCTGATGATGACGAAACACAGGTGCCAACTGCTGCATCTTTTTGCAGTGTGCAGACCGAACAGGAGGTCAGGGAGGAAGACTGTGTGGAAGACGATGCAGGGGACGATGAGGTCCTAGACCCCACATGGAATAAAGGTCGTTCCACTGACTTTCATAGTTCAGAGGAAAAGGTAGTGGTGAGACCGAGCCAACAGCGTAGCAAAAGAGGGGGCAAAAGCAGAACAGCCGCCGCCAAGAGAGTTCGCATGCTACTGGCTACCACCACCAGTGACCGAGCACCCCAAAGGCAGCTTCAAGGGGTTCCCTGGCATGGCACTTCTTTAAACAATGTGCTGATGACAAGACCCGAGTGGTTTGCACGCTGTGCCATCAAAGCCTGAAGCGAGGCATTAACATTCTGAACCTTAGAACAACCTGCATGACCAGGCATCTACATGCAAAGCATGAACTGCAGTGGAGTAAACACCTTAAAAGCAAGGTACTCACTCAGGCTCCCTCTGCTCCCTCTTCTGCTGCTGCCTCTGCCTCTTCCTCCACCTCGGGAGGAATGTTGGGACCTGCCGCCCACTAAACAGAGGATGTGCCACCGACACCACCAGCTGCGTCACCAAGCATCCCCACCATGTCACACGGCAACGTTCAGCTATCCATCTCACCAACCTTGGAGAGAAAGCGTAAATTCCCACCTAGCCACCCTCGAGCCCTGGGCCTGAATGTCAGCATTTCTAAACTACTGGCCTTTGAAATGCTGTCGTTCAGGCTGGTGGACACAGACAGCTTCAAACAGCTGATGGCGATGGTTGTCCCACAGTATGTTGTTCCCAGCCGCCACTACTTCTCCAAGACAGCCGTGCCTTCCCTGCACAACCAATCATCTGATAAAATCAAGTGTGCACTGCGCAACACCATCTGTGGCAAGGTCCACCTAACCACAGATACGTGGACCAGTAAGCACGGCCAGGGGCGCTATATCTCTTTAACTGCACACAGGGTAAATGTAGTGGCGGCTGGGCCCCAGGTGGAGAGTTCTATGGCGCACGTCCTTCCGCCGCCAAGGATCGCAGGGTATCATTCTTTGCCTCCTGTAGCCTCCTCCTCCTACTCGGCTTCCTCCTCCTCTGCCTACACCAGCTCATCCAGTCAGCCACACACCTTCACCACCAACTTCAGCACAGCCCGGGGTAAACGTCAGCAGGCCATTCTGAAACTCATATGTTTGGGGGACAGGCCCCACACCGCGCAGGAGTTGTGGCGGGGTATTGAACAACAGACCGACGAGTGGTTTCTGACGGTGGGCCTCAAGCCCGGCCTGGTGGTGTGCGATAATGGGCGAAATCTCGTCGCAGCTCTGGGACTAGCCGGTTTGATGCACATCCCTTGCCTGGCACATGTGCTGAATTTGGTGGTGCAGAAGTTCATTCACAACTACCCCGAATTGTCAGAGCTGCTGCATAAAGTGCGGGCCATCTGTGCGTGCTTCCGGCGTTCACATCCTGCCGCTGCTCGCCTGTCTGAACAGCACCACTTCACCACCAATGACTGGGCCTCCATGCAAAACCTGTGTGCCCTGTTGCGCTGTTTCGAGTACTCCACCAACATGGCCAGTGGCGATGACGCCGTTATCAGCATTACAATACCACTTCTATGTCTCCTTGAGAAAACACTTAGGGTGATGATGGAAGACGAGGTGGCTTAGGAGGAGGAGGAGTATGATGGGTCATTTTTAGCACTCTCAGGCTAGTCTGTTAGAAGTGCCTCAGAGGGAGGTTTTTTGCAACAGCAGAGGCCAGGTACAAATGTGGCCAGCCAGGGCCAACTACTGGAGGACAAGGAGGATGAGGAGGAGGTGGATGAGGATGAAGCAGGTTCACAGCGGGGTGGCACCCAACACAGCTCAGGCCCATCACTGGTGCGTGGCTGAAGGGATACAGAGGACGATGACGATACGCCTCCCACAGAGGACAGCTTGTCCTTACCTCTGGGCAGCCTGGCACACATGAGCGACTACATGCTGCAGTGCCTGTGCAACGACAGCAGAGTTTCCCACATTTTAACGTGTGCGGACTACTGGGTTGCCACCCTGCTGGATCCCCGGTACAAAGAAAATTTGCCCATTTCACTTCCTGCACTGGAGCGTGATAGGAAGATGCGCGAGTACAAGCGCACGCTAGTAGACGCGCTCCTGAGAACATTCCCAAATGTCACAGGAGAACAGGTGGAAGCACAAGGTGAAGGCAGAAGAGAAGCAAGAGGTCGCCAACGCAGCTGTGTCATGGCCAGCTCCTCTGAGGGCAGGGTTAGCATTGCAGAAATGTGGAAAAGTTTTGTCTCCTCGCCACAGCTAACTGCCCCACCACCTGATACGGAACGTGTTAGAAGGAAGCAGCATTTCACTAACATGGTTGAACAGTACGTCTGCACACCCCTCCATGTACTGACTGATGGTTCGGCCCCATTCAACTTCTGGGTCTCCAAATTGTCCACGTGGACAGAGTTAGCATTTTATGCCTCGGAGGTGCTGGCCTGCCCAGCGGCGGGCATTTTGTCTGAACGTGTATTCAGCACGGCAGCGGGCGTCATTACTGACAAACGCAGCCGCCTGTCCACAGCCAACGTGGACAAGCTGACGTTCATAAAAATGAACCAAGCATGGATCCCACAGAACCTGTCCCTACCTTGTGCAGAATAGATATTTATAACTGCCTCCCCCTCAACCATGTATTCTTGTACTCCGGGGCACTTCTTTATTGAATCCTCATTTTTTTAACTTTACCATGATCTTGCGGTGCAATCCAAAGTTGAATGAACCTCTCCTCAATCTGGGCGCCGGGGCCTAAATAACTGAAAGTGGCCTTCTCTAGTGGTGGGTGATATGAAGCTTGATTCTGTGCTATGGGACCTCTCTCCTTTGCCTGGGTGCTGGGGCCTTGCTGTGGGACCTCTCTCCTCTGTCTGGGTGCTGGGGCCTAAATAACTCAAAGTGTCCTTCTCCAGTGGTGGGTGATACGATGCCTTATTCCTTGCTGTGGGACCTCTCTCCTCTGTCTGGGTGCTGGGGCCTAAATAACTCAAAGTGGCCTTCTCCAGTGGTGGGTGATATGACGCATGATTCTCTGCTATGGGACCTCTCTCCAATTGATATTGGTTAATTTTTATTTATTTTATTTTAATTCATTTCCCTATCCATATTTGTTTGCACGGCATTTACCTACATTTTGCTGCAGCCCTCTCGCCCTTTTCCTGGACTATTTTACAGCCTTTTTAGTGCCCAAAAGTTCGGGTCCCCATTGACTTCAATGGGGTTCAGGATGAAGTTCGGGTCGAGTTCGGATCCCGAACCCGAACATTTTCGGGAAGTTCGGCCGAACTTCTCAAACCCTAACATCCAGGTGTTCGCTTAACTCTAGTCATAAACTCTAACTCAAACCATAACAAAAAAAAAGTCAAACACAGTACACAGGGTGATGGCGAGATCACCCTCAGTTTGTCTTCTTTACGTTTCAGAGGTGCTGGCCTGCCGTGCCGCCGGTGTTTTGTCACAGCGGGTATTTAGTGTTGCTGGGGCCATAATAACAGATAAGCGCATGCGTCTGTCAACTGAAAATGCTGATAGGTTGACTATTATAAAAATGAACTGGACCTGTATTGCCCCTAACTGCTTTACTCCACCAGATGAAATCTGAACATAAAGGCACTTTAAATGTGTTGTTTGTAATGTACTGAATACACTGTATTCACATACACCTCTGCGACCACCAAAAAGGTTATATGGTTTAATCTTCCTTTGCTCGTCATTCTCCTCCTCCTCCTCCTCCATCATATCAACATGCTTTTTAGGCTGCCCTCGCTCATAAAGTTTTATAGGGTCAGCGAAACTCTTGCACAGCTGCCAGAGGCGACACCCAGAGCCCTCTCTGTGGGCACCCTTACGCTTGAAAAAGTCTATGGTGCACCAATATGCCTTACACTTTTCCTGCCATTCATCAGCCTTGGGTACGCCATAAATGGGACAGGCAGCACATTGACTGTAGGCAGGCTCTTATAGCTAAATAATAAGGAACATGGGAGATATACTATATTGGACTGTAGTATTCAGGTTAAATGATTGTGTCGGCACTTTGCGATACCTAAGTGTGTTTGTGGTTGCAGTTTGGGCAATCAGTCTCTAAAAGGTTCGCCATCTCCTTCACAGTTTTAGAGGGTTAGCGCTCCTGGAGGCCCTCAGCTACCTTATTTTACTCTGTTTCATTGAGTCCAGGGCCACAGCCTCTGCGTGAACCATCAGCATCACGGCCACTTCCACATCCCGTACTGGCCGCCTTCTTAATATTAAATGTTATATATGTTTAAAAGCATGTCACACGTACAGTGTCGTAGGCAGGGTCGGACTGGCCATAGGGCAGATCGGGCATTTGCCCGGTGGGCCGGGCCCAGTGCCGTTTTTATGGGCGGCGGCAGTGGCGGCAGGCCGGCGGCAAGTGACAGGAGATGAACGCTTCCACTGTGGAAGCGTTCATCTCCATAGTGATCTGTATTGCTGTCCTCTGGACAACGATACAGATCGCTGTGCTGTGCGGCAGGGGAGGGAGGCGTCTCCCTTCCCTGTTCCTCTGATAGGCTACGGGCCTTGTGCCGGCAGCCTATCAGAGCGGTGCAGCAGGCGGCCGCGATGATGTCATCACGCCGCCTGAGCAGTACAGAGCGCTTCCAAGGAGGTAAGTATGGGGGGAGGAAAGAAATGGAGCCTGCACATGAATGGGGGGAGGAGGGGGGAGGAAAGAAATGGAGCCTGCACATGAATGGGGAGGGGAGGGGAGAAGAAGCCTGCACATGAATTTGGGGGGAGAAAAGGAGCCTGCACATGAATTGGGGGAGAGAAGAAAAGGAGCCTGCACATGATTGGGGTGGGCGTGGGAAGAAATGGAGCCTGCACATAAATTGTGGGGGGATAAAGCAAAGTAGCCTGCACATGAATTGGGGGTGGAGAAGAAAAGGAGCCTGCACATGAATTGGGGGGGGGGGGGAGAAGAAAAGGAGCCTGCACATGAATTTGGGGGGGAAGAAAAGGAGCCTGCACATGAATTGGGGGGGGGGAGAAAAGGAGCCTGCACATGAATTTGGGGGGGGGGGGAGAAAAGGAGCCTGTACATGAATTGGGGGGGGATAAAGAAAAGTATCCTGCACATGAATTGGGGGTGGGGGGTGGGGAAGAAAAGGAGCCTGCACATGAATTTGGGGGATGGGGGGGGAGAATACCATACACCGTCTGCGGATGAAGTACAGTATATGTTAGTGATTTGTATGAAATGCACACACAGTAGATGTGGCACAAATATTTAACTTTTCCCCAAAATACAGAGTAGGGTAGGCCATTTATATAGATACACCTTAATAAAATGGGAATGGTTGGTGATATTAACTTCCTGTTTGTGGCACATTAGTATATGTGAGAGGGGAAACTTTTCAAGATGGGTGGTGACCATGGCGGCCATTTTAAAGTCGGCCATTTTGAATTAAACTTTTGTTTTTTCAATAGGAAGATCATTTGACACATCAAACTTATTGGGAATTTCACAAGAAAAACAATGGTGTGCTTGGTTTTAACGTAAAATTTTTCTTTCATGAGTTATTTACAAGTTTCTGACCCCTTATAAAATGTGTTCAATGTGCTGCCCATTGTGTTGGATTGTCAATGCAACCCTCTTCTCCCACTCTTCACACACTGATAGCAACACCGCAGGAGAAATGCTAGCACAGGCTTCCAGTATCTGTAGTTTCAGGTGCTGCACATCTCGTATCTTCACAGCATAGACAATTGCCTTCAGATGACCCCAAAGATAAAAGTCTAAGGGGGTCAGATCGGGAGACCTTGGGGGCCATTCAACTGGCCCACGATGACCAATCCACTTTCCAGGAAACTGTTCATCTAGGAATGCTCGGACCCGACCCCCATAATGTGGTGGTGCACCATCTTGCTGGAAAAACTCAGGGAACGTGCCAGCTTCAGTGCATAAAAAGTGAAACACATCATCATACAGCAATTTCGCATATCCAGTGGCCTTGAGGTTTCCATTGATGAAGAATGGCCCCACTATCTTTGTACCCCATATACCACACCATACCATCAATTTTTTTGTTCCAACAGTCTTGGAGGGATCTATCCAATGTGGGTTAGTGTCAGACCAATAGCGGTGGTTTTGTTTGTTAATTTCACCATTTACATAAAAGTTTGCCTCATTACTGAACAAAATCTTCTGCGTAAACTGAGGGTCCTGTTCCAATTTTTGTTTTGCCCATTCTGCAAATTCAGTGCACCGATCTGGGTCATCCTCGTTGAGATGCTGCAGTAGCTGGAGTTTGTAAGGGTGCCATTTGTGAGTAGCTTATATCCGCTGAAGGGATGTTCAACTAATGCCACTCTCCAGTGACATGCGGCGAGTGCTACGCTGTGGGCTCTTGCTGAATGAAGCTAGGACAGCCACTGATGTTTCTTCATTAGTGACAGATTTCATGCGTCCACATTTTGGCAAATCCAACACTGAACCAGTTTCACGAAACTTAGCAAGCAGTTTGCTAACTGTAGCATGGGAGATCGGTGGTCTCGTAGGGTGTCTTGCATTGAAATCTGCTGCAATGACCCGGTTACTGCGGTCACCAGACATCAACACAATTTCTATCCGCTCCTCATGTGTTAACCTCGGCGACATGTCAATGGCTGTAAACAAAGAAAAACCTGTAAATAACTCATGAAAGAATAAAGTTACGTTAAAACCAAGTACACCATTGTTTTTCTTGTGAAATTCCCAATAAGTTTGGTGTGTCACATGACCCTCTTCCTATTAAAAAACAAAAGTTGGATTCAAAATGGCTGACTTCAAAATGGCTGCCATGGTCACCACCCATCTTGAAAAGTTTCCCCCCTCACATATACTAATGTGCCACAAACAGGAAGTTAATATCCCCAACCATTCCCATTTTATTAAGGTGTATCCATATAAATGGCCCACCCTGTACACTGGTTTCACATGTGGTACTGTATTTGAAACAGAGAGCCACGCGCTATGGACACTAGATTTGGACCTGATTATTTTGATTGTCACAAGACACACAGATTTAAAATTTGAGTCAGTATATGTCCCAGTAATGAACAGAATATGGACACTACCTTATGCACAGATTATTTAGATTGGAGCAACAGACACTCTTTTCAAATGTGGTAGAGTATATTTGGCACAAAACAGTTAAATGTGTCCCAAATACAAATAATTCTCTGCTGGAATACTGTATATAACGTTTGTGGATTGAACGCATACACAGATGTGCCCAAAAGTAGTTAAATGTTTCCCAAATACAAGTAATTCTCTGCTGGAATACTGTATATAATGTTTGTGGATTGAACGCACAGACAGATGTGCCCAAAACTAGTTACATTTGTCCCAAATACAAATAATTATCTGCTGGAATACTGTATATACGGTTGCAGCCTAAACGCACACACAGATGTGCTCAAAACTAGTTAAATTTGCCCAAAATATAAATAATTCTCTGCTGGAGTAATGAATTGAACAGTTGCAAAAAATATATAGCATGTCCTATTCTTGTCCGTTTTGCGGACAAGAATAGGCATTTCTATAATGGGCCGCGTTCCGTTCCGCAAATTGCGGAACGGAATGCGGATCAGCCTCCGTGTTTTGCGGATCTGCGATTTGCGGACCGCAAAACACCAACGGCCGTGTGCATGAGGCCTAAGGCTAATAGCTAATATGGCTATGGCATTACACTGAAGGGAATTACTTATCTGAATGTTGATTGGCTACTTAGGAGGCGCTAAAAGTGCGGGGAGGAGACTCGAGCAATGCGACGAGCACACGTGGTATTCGGCCAAGTAGCACCATGTGCCGAGCATAACGATCCTTGAGCCAAACCAGTACTCAGCCGAGCATGCTCGCTCATCACTAATTAAAAGGCCTTCATGAACATGTGTCTTTTTAATGAATGCTGTACTGTATATCAGGTGTACGGAGACCATTATCTGCAGAGTTTGGAACTTATATTATTGATGCATTCTATTCTTATCTCTGTATCTTCCTTTCCTTCTATTTTTTTACAGTCATCGAAAAATTATAATTATTACTTAAGGACAAGCATCTTCTAAAATGTAAATAGAAAAAACATTCCGTTATTAGTTCTGTAAGCTACCCCAAAGTCTATTTCCCATCCCCTTTCATCTTGACACTTTCATTTATTATTGTAGAAGGCTAATGTTGCTGAATGGAAATGAAAATTCAGAAAGGGCCTATGAATTTGTGATGTTATATTACTCTGATCAAAATATCTCATTAGGACCAGTTGCCTTGTTACAATCTTCTACAAGACTCCCTCAGTTATAATTACACAGGGTTACAATTTCAGAGGACATAGAAACAAGGATGTATTGATCAAAGTCAAAGCTGTAAACATGAGGTGAATTAGGTGCACAATAACTGCACTCGATTTGACAAAAATCAATTATATTTCTTTTCTATGACAAATCTATTTTACATCAGCCTGGTTATGTCAGTCAAGCCAGCAAGGTTTTCTATTTTTCCTGAAAAAAAAAATGTGTTAAAGGAATTATAAAGAACAAAAGATGCTGTGTGAGTCATTTACCAGGTTTATGAAAAAAAGTAGGGCCTACACAGTAAAAATCTAGTGCTGCATAGAGATGTCCCGAACTATATGCCGGCGAACGGTTCCCGGCGAACATAGCTTGTTCGCGTCTGCCGCGGCGGGCGAACATATGCGATGTTTGCATTCGCCCCTATACTTTATCATTGAGCAAACTTTGACCCTGTACCTCACAGTCAGCAGACACATTCCTGCCAATCAGCATACACTCCCTCCCAGATCCTCCCACCTCCTATCAAAAAGCAAGGACGGCAGTTCTGAAGCTGCAGTGTTAGTAGTTGTAATCGCAATGCGATTAAGGCTACATGCACACGACAGTTGTTTTTTGCTGTCCGCAAAACGGGGTTCCGTTGCTCCGTGATCCGTGTCCGTTTTTGCTTCCGTTGTGTTTTCAGGTGTCTTCTGTTTTTTTTAGCGGACATGAGACAAAAGATATTACCAAAAGACAGGCTGAAAATTTCCCAAATGCCTGCCAAGGGATCCGCAAAAGAAATACGGGCGCAGAACGCGAATGACACACGGATGGCCACCCGCATTTTTTCACAGTCCCATTGACTTGAATGGGTCCGCAAACCGTTCTTCACAGACAAGAATAGGACAGGTTATATTTTTTTGATGGACTGGAATCACGGACCAAGGACGCGGAGTACAAACGGTGCATTTGCCGAGTTTTTCACGGACCTATTGAAAACCAACAACGGTCGTGTGCATAAGGCCTAATATAACCTGTATTAATCGCATTGCGAATTTAACTTAGAGCTGGGTTCCTAATGGTTGTATTGCTAGAATATAACGAAGATTGAGAATATAGCGCTATATTCAATATATTCGTCAATTCTAGCAATACAACCATTAGGAACCCAGCTCTAAGTTGTAATCGCAATGCAATTACTACAACCTGTATTAATCGAATTGCCATTTCAACTTAGATCTGAGTTCCAATGGTCGTATTGCTAGAAATGATGAATATAACGAATATAGCGCTATATTTTCAATCTTCGTTATATTCTGGCAATACAACCATTAGGGACCCAGCTTTAAGTTAAAATCGCAATGCAATTAATGCAGGTTATATTAATCGCATTGCGAATTCAACTTATAGCTGGGTTCCTAATGGTTGTATTGCTAGAATTATATAACGAAGATTGAGAATATAGCGCTATATTCTCAATCTTCGTTATATTCTAGCAATGCAACCATTAGGAACCCAGCTGTAAGTTGAATTCGCAAATAAGATGTCCCGAACTATTCGCCGGCGAACATAGCTTGTGCGCGTTTGCCGCGGCGGGCGAACATATGCAATGTTCGGTCCACCCCCTATTCTTCATCATTGAGTAAACTTTGACCCTGTACCTCACAGTCAGCAGACACATTCCAGCCAATCAGCCACATACCCTCCCTCCCAGACTATCCCATCTCCTGGACAGCATCCTATTTAGATTAATTTGGAAGCTGCAGTCTTAGTGAGAGGAGGGAGAGTGTAGTTGCTGCTGATTTAATAGGGAAATCGATAGCTAGGCCAGTGTTCTGTGTCCACTCCAGTCCTGAAAGACTCATCAGATCTCTGCTGTAAGGACAGTGTCCTGACAGCACCCCCAAAAAGCCCTTTTTAGGGCTAGTACATCAGTCTCCCTCCCAGACCCTCCCACCTCCTATCAAAAAGCAAGGACGGCATCCATCTTAGATTCATTCTAAAGCTGCAGTGTTAGTAGTTGTAATCGCAATGCGATTAATATAACCTGCATTAATCGCATTGCGAATTCAACTTAGATCTGAGTTCCTAATGGTTGTATTGCTAGAATTTAATGAAGATTGAGAATATAGCACTATATTCTCAATCTTCGTTATATTCTAGCAATACAACCATTAGGGTTATCGACATGCCGGTCCTGCGCCTCTTTGCCTGCACATAACTTGCCTGATGAAGGGCATACCAATTGCCCGAAACGTTGCTATTATGCACCACCATGTCCGGCTAATATAATAAATTAATCAGCATACGAAATTGGAGTGCTGTCTCATCTATTGAATACAACCATTAGGAACCCAGCTCTAAGTTGAATTCGCAATGCGATTAATGCAGGTTATATTAATCGCATTGCGAATTCAACTTACCACACTCTGCATCAAATTCGTAATTTTCCATGGGAGTTTTGCCATGGATTCCCCTCCGGCATGCCACAGTCCAGGTGTTAGTCCCCTTGAAACAACTTTTCCATCACTATTGTGGCCAGAAAGAGTCCCTGTGGGTTTTAAAATTCGCCTGTCTATTGAAGTCTATGGCGGTTTGCCCTGTTCACACGTTTGCGAACATTTGCATAAATTCGCCATTCGCAAACAGAAAATTTTATGTTCGCCACATCTCTAGTGCTGCATCTTCAAGAGTAAACCCACAAAAAAAGTACTAGACTAAGGTATAAATAAAAACATAACTTTATTAGAAACGTACCAAAAAAACTTTTGGTATGAGATGACAGTTTGGTTGGTACTATTTTAGGGTGCATATGACTTTTTGATCGCTTGGAATTACACTTTTTGTAATGCAAGGTTTTTTGTTTTTTTACGGCGTTCACCTGAGGTGTTAGGTCATGTGATATTTTTATATAGCAGGTCATTACGGACGTGGAAATACTAATATGTATACTTTTTTAAATTTATTTAAGTTTTACACAATAATATTATTTATGAAACAAAAATAAATCATGTTTTAGTGTCTCCATAGTCTGAGAATCATAGTTTATTTTTAGTTTTGGGGCGATTGTCTTAGGTAGGGGCTCATTTTTTGCAGAATGAGGTGACAATTATATTGGTATTAGGGCTGCACGATATGGGAATTTTGTGCGATTGCGATTAGGGCCCTAAAAATTGCGATAACGATATGCGATGCGATATTTTAAGGGAATTGTGCTAGAGGTCTATCTGCTTGGATTTTCAAGGTAAAAGCACACACAGATGACTGATAATGTGAAATGTAGTTATGCTGAACTCAAGAACTGAAATGCGCAGTGTTTTTCAAAATAAAATACATATTTGCATTACTGCAAAAGTACAAAATACAAAAATTGCCATTTTCTTAATAGCGCTGCACAGAACAGATAAAATAACGACTTTCCACCAGCCCCTCCTCCGTCCCCGCACTGTAACTGATGTATCGCCGGCCACGCTGTGCAGCATAGCGGCCGGAGATACAGTGTCAGTGTCATGTAGAAAGTCAACCATCGCTTTATAAGACGCACTGCCATTCCCCCCCACACACACTTTTTGAGGGAAAAAAGTCTTTTATAAAAATACGGTAATATAATTGCAGCATTTTTGGGTCAGCAAATTGCGATTGCGATATGGCGATTAATTGCGATTACGATTGCTTTCGCGATATATTGTGCAGGCCTAATTGGTATTATTTTGGGGGGCATGCGCCTTTTTCATCGCATGGTGTTGCACTTTTAGTGATGTAAGATGACAAAAATTGGGGTTTTCTTAGCACAGCTTTTATTTTTTTTATGGTGTTCACCTGAGGGGTTAGGTCATGTGATATTTTTATAGAGCCGGTCAATATGGACACCTAATATGTCTACTTTTTTAACTTTTCTTTTACTTTATTTTTTGTCCCACTATGGGACTTCAACTTTTGGGGGTCTGATCCCATTTACAATGCATCACAATATTTCTATAATACACTTACAGCCTGCTTCCTGTGAGATCCAGAGGGCTGGATCTCATCGGCTGTCACGGAAGGCGGCCACAATGCCTAAGGAAGGCATTGGGCTTTTACTGCCATCTTCCCTGCCATTGGGTCCCCATCACAGCACAGCGGGGACCTGATGGCCACCCAGCACAATCCCGCACATGCTGCAGTCAGCACTGACTGCGGCATTGTGAGGGTTAATGCGCCAGCATCTGTGTTTTCACCAATGCCGGCATTGAGGCCTGCATTACTAAGTGGCTGCTTTCATAAGTGGAGTTGAAGAAACCGGAGTTCTGCTGAGTGTCTTTTTGTTGGGACTGCAAGTGTCTGAGTGTGGTGTGAAGCTGCTTACCTAGAAAGTTAAGTGCTTGCAGTTTAGTTCTGCCATTTAAAACCGCTTTTTTCTCTCTGCTGTGTAGTGTCATTTAAAGCAGTTTTTTTTTCTCTGCTTGGTGAGGGGGAGTGGCTTGGCCTAACAGGTGCTATAAATTAGACCACTCAACTCTTCCAGAGCCTGATCTACCTGAGGCCTGCATTACTAAGTGGCTGCTTTCATAAGTGGAGTTGAAGAAACCGGAGTTTAGGAAAAGGAGCAAGAAACAGAGATTCATTAGATCATCCTTGTATACAGTTGGTTTGATTCTAGCTAGTCTTCCTACTGCTGTAAGGGACCACAGTAAGTAAGAATCTTGATATCACTGCTCTATATTGTATTTATTTATTTTTTTCCCTCTCTTTTCCTGTGTAATCCCCATTTAGTATGACTTCCGGGGGCGTGGCCGGATGCCGGGCAGGAAAGACGCTCTGTGAGCTCTGCAGGATCCCCACCAAGCGGCACAAAGCACAGCAAATATACTGATCCCAGCTGCCCCAATTTTCTCCCACTCCTCCCTGAACCTTCACAGTGCACCCCGATGATGACGAGGGGTAAGAAGAAGGGAGCGGCACCTCAGAAGATGACGTCCTTTTTCCCTCCTGCTCCAGGATCGAGGCAAGATGGCGCCGGCTCACATGGCAGAGAAGCAGCAGCAGCGCGGGCTTCTCCTCAGGAGCGCAGCCCACAGCCTCAGCGCTCATCAGAGGGGGGCAGCCCGAGGTCCCCAGAGCTTCCCTCCTCACAGGATCGCCACATTCATGACAGGGTGAGTGACTCTTCACCCTACAAAGCTGCCTGTGTAATAGACTCTCCTCTCTCCCAGCCTCCTGCCACCATATCGATTCCAATCATGCAGGACATGCTCCTTGATCTTAAAAGATCTATCCATAATGATTTCAAAGAAACAATAACCATCATACATGCGGATATAGTCTCCATAGGGGAAAGGACTGCACATTTGGAAGAAAAATGGAAGAATTTGTTTCTGCTCACAATTCACTAGTAGACAGCCATAATCTAGTTGAAGATGAGCTAGCTGCCATTAAGTTAAAAATTGCGGACTTAGAGGACCGTTCTAGAAGAAATAACGTTCGTTTTAGAAATGTTCCAGAGTCTGTAGATGATTCTCAACTTCATGATTTCCTAACAGGTCTGCTTTCAGCGTATCTCCCAGAGGCTACGGGTGCGGATTTAATTATTGACAGGGCGCACAGGGTGCCCAAACCAAAATCTCTGCCTTCCTCGGTTCCAAGAGACGTACTAGCTAGAATTCATTTTTTTCACATAAAGGAAGCACTCATGAGAGCTTCTCAGAAAGGAACTGATACGCTTCCTGAAAGATTTAAAAAGTATTGCTTTTACAGATTTATCCGCTGCTACTCTTTCTAAAAGAAGGAAATTTCAAGCTTATACAAAGATTCTCCGTGATAATCATATACCATACAAGTGGGGTTACCCAGTTAAGTTGGTAGTGCGTTTTCAAAATACAACGCATGTGATGAATACCCCTCAAGACCTGGCTGATGCGTGCTCAAAATGGAACATTTCCTTACCACAAGAGGGCAGTGCAGGACTTCCTAAACCGCCTTCTCCAAGCTCTTCGCCTCCCAAGAAGAAGCATTCACCCCTTGCTCAGGAGTGGACCAAAGTTGGATGACTGTTGCTGTATCATTCCTTTATTTCTAATCCAATACAATTTCGTGGGGCTCCACGGATCCATGGTTGATTACCTACTGTTGTTCTAGTGTATTCCTTGCCTAAATCCCTACTGTTATATTCACCCCCCCCCTTTAGCGGTTATATCAGCACAACTCTCCTATACCCCTAGTTACACTGAACTAGGGCAGACTGCAATGTTTACTATGTTTATTGAAGTTTGTTTTTGTTTTTTTGTTTCTATTTGTTTTTGAGATGCTGCCGGGTATGCCTTATAAGTAACTCACACGAACCAATTCTCCTGGACGTCTTGACTGTCCTGATGACCCCCTCCTTTGCATCTGCAAAATGTGGTAAAACCGTAATGGCATTTGTTACTAATGGAGTGATTTTCTTGGTGTGGGAGGGCGGTGGTTTGAGCTCTATCTGTACTATTAAATATGGGACTAAAAATTTTCTCTGCTAATGTTAGAGGACTTAACAGTCCATTTAAACGGTCCACCTTTTGGTCCGAAATTAAGAAACAAAAATGCGATATTTTTTGTATTCAGGAGTCCCATTTGAATGCAGAAGATACGCACAGAATACACCATCCCTCCTTCCCACACCTTTTCTTTGCCCCAGCGGACAAAAAAAAGGCGGGGGTTATCATTGGATTTAAAAATTCAGTATCTTTTCAGTGTACAAATACTGTTATAGATGACAAAGGTAGAGATACCTTATTATAGTATGCGAAATCAACAACTCAAAATTTACTTTGGTAAACTTATATGCCCCAAATAACGATCAGCTTAGATTTATTAAACGCACCATTGGGAAAGCTCAGGATGTTAAACAAGGTGCCCTCTTAATCTGCGGTGACTTTAATATGTGTCCGAACCTAACTATAGATAAAACCCCCCCCCCCCCCTCAGCCAAAAAAAACTCAGCCCTTCAAGATTACTTATATAAGGAAGGTCTCTATGACACTTGGCGCACCTTACATGCTAATGAAAGAGATTATTCTTTTTACTCCCACATTCACAAATCTTATTCACGCATAGACCTTTTCGTCACTGACAAATGGCTATTGCAAAAGATTAGTGAAGTCTCTATTAGCAACATAACCTGGTCAGACCACGCTTTCTTATCCTTACATTTGGCTGATAGTTATAATCAGGGCTCTACATCTCCATGGAGATTAAATAACTCTCTTCTACAAAATTCCTCCGTTCGGGCGGACATAGAGAAATCTTTAAATGAATATTTCCACTTTAATGATAACTCCTCAGTCTCTGACCCCATCCTCTGGTGTGCACATAAGGCCTTCATTAGAGGTGTCTTCCTGAAACACGCTGCCATTATTAAAAAAGCTAAGTCAAAAATCCTAGACTCCCTTCTATCTGAAGTTCAGTCCTTGGAAAATCAATATAAATCACTCCTGGACCCTAAAATTGAAGCCAAATTAAGACAAGCCAGGCATTCCCTATACCTCCACCTTCATGATAAATATGAGTTTCATCTCCGTAAAACCAGAGCCAACCATTATTGGCATGGCAATAAAGCCTCAAAACTTCTTGCCAACAGGATTAAAAAAAGAGAGAATAAAATTAGAATTCCATACATATACAATAAATTAGGTCACAAAATCATAAATCCTAAAGACATTGCGGAGGAATTTGCCCATTACTATTCAGATCTCTATAATCTACACAATTCCCTAGACACCTTTCAGCCTTCCGCTGACACTGTCGAGAAATTTTTGAAGGATATTTCTCTCCCTTCCCTATCCCCCGAGCAAAAACAAGCTCTCAACAAGCACATATCTCTGCAAGAAGTGGTTGATGCCATAAGATCTCTCAAATCTAACAAATCCCCTGGCCCTGACGGCCTCACAAATGAATATTTCAGATTATTATCCCCTATTCTCTCCCCTTACCTTGTGAGGATTTTCAATATCTTTGCTATCCAAGGGACTATTCCCAAAGACATGTTGCACGCACTAATCATCACCTTGCCTAAACCAGGTAAGCCGACCGACTCGCCAGCTAATTTTAGGCCTATATCTTTACTTAATTCAGACATGAAGATCTATGCAAAGATTCTAGCGGGCAGATTATCTGACATTTTACCCCATTTAATTGCAAATGATCAAATAGGATTTGTCCCTAATCGCCAGTCCTCGGACGGCACTAGAAGATTCATGGGTCTAATTGATTGGGCTCGGGCCTCTCGGACGCCTTCTCTGCTTTTATCTCTTGATGCGGAGAAGGCGTTCGATAGGGTTTACTGGCAATTTATATATATGGCTTTGCAAAAATTTGGGTTTGAAGGCTTTTATTTATCAGCTACAATGGCATTATACTCCAGTCCGAGCGCGTCAGTGTATTCCTCTAGCTTCATATCTAATCCATTTAAAATTAGCAATGGTATACGCCAGGGCTGCCCAATGTCCCCCCTGATTTTTGCTCTGGTAATGGAACCCTTTGCTGAGCACATCAGGTCCTCCTCATTGATCCAGGGCTTAAAAATTGGTTCTCATGACCATCGTATAGGGCTTTTTGCTGATGACGTTCTTCTCGTCACGTCTAACCCTATCGACTCTCTCCCAGCAATAAACGAAATCATTACCAGATTTAGTGAAGCCTCGTACTACAAAGTGAACTCTACTAAATCCCAAATGCTAAATATTGGACTTTCCCCTAAAACCAAAAACGCTATTTCCAGAAACTTTAATTTTACGTGGTCACCTGATTCCTTAACATACCTAGGGATCCAATTAACTTCTTCTTCTAAAGATCTTTTTCGAGCTAATTATGTCCCTCTTCTAGACAAAATTAAAAATTCACTACAAAACCTCCGACTTGATACGCTTTCATGGCTAGGTAGAATTGCTGCAATTAAAATGGTCATTTTGCCTAAAATATTGTATGTCTTCCGCAACGTCCCTATAATGGTCCCCTCTTACTTCCTAGGGAGACTACAATCCCTTATTAACTCATGCATCTGGAGGAATAAAAGACCTAGGGTAAAGGCAGACATTCTTTACATGTCGTCCGCTGCAGGCGGTCTCAATGTCCCGTGCATGAGGCACTACTACCGAGCATCAATTTTAGACCAACTCAGGTACTTAATGTCAGGCGACTCATCCAAAAAATGGGTTCCCTTGGAATTATCTCTGTTACTTCCTTCCAGCATCCAAAATGTCTTAATTTCCATAGCTTCCTTTGGTGTTATACCCTCTACAAACTCTGCAACCTTGCAAGCTACATATAGGGTTTGGTATTCCCTGTCTAGACAAGACAAAAAGCTCCCCTCAAATATTAAAAATGCCTCTATTCAAGTCTGTGAAGTGGCTATCCCCGATCTTAATATTCAAACATGGATGACGGCTGGCTTACAGTCTCTCTCCCAGCTATGGCGCAATGACAAATTCGTCGACTTCTCTTATATTCATGATACTTTTAGAATCTCCAATAAGGAGTTTTTCAAATTTTTGCAAATTAGACATCTGATTCACTCCTCAAATTTTCTTGATTATACTCCTAACAATTTGTCTCTTTATGACTGGGTTTGCTACCCGTTGGGTCCGAATAAGGGAATAACTAAAGGGTACCAACTCTTGAAAGATTCCTTGGATGACCCCTTATCACAAACTAAAAAGCTTTGGAACAGTGATCTGGGTATATCTATTTCCGATACAGAATGGAAAGAGGCATATTCTACTACCCCGAAATTTTCTAAATGCGCTAGCCATGTGGAAAGTGCCAGAAAAATTTTATATAGATGGTACTTTACTCCACTTTCCCTCAGTAAAATATTCCCCGATCTATCCCCATGTTGCTGGAGATGCGGACATCCCAGTGGCTCCTTTCTGCACATGTGGTGGGAGTGCCCTCCGGTTCTCGATTTGTGGTTCAAGGCCTTTGCTTTGATGTCATCTCTCTGCTCAGCTACCATATTACCCTCTCCTAAATTGGCCCTCTTATCTATAGGTATTATGGACTACCCTTCTACCTTTAGGACGGTACTAATGCACATTATTATTGTTGTTCGCGCTAAAGTTGCTTTGTCTTTTAAGAATAAGTCTGTCCCCAATATCAAAAGGATCTGTAGAGACCTTGACATTAATTGTCTTTTTGAGGGTCTTTGGGCCTCTTCTAATAATTCCAAACCCTCGTTTTATGGGAAATGGGAGATGTGGCTCCAGGACTCCCGTTGTAGCGTCCCGGCTTATGTTTACTCATAAATATGTTTACTCATAAATGTGTTTACTCATTAATAGGTTTACTCATAAATATCTATGCAATCCTTAAAATACCGTACAGTCATGCATTACAAATGCTTTGTGTTCATGATTGTTTTGTAATTGTTAATTTACTTCTTTTATGTGAAGTTTCTGTGAAATTGATATATTTACCATATGTCTAAAAAATTCAATAAAAATCTATTGTTCAAAAAAAAAAAAGTATGACTTCCATTATTGACAGCGCCGTCCAGTGCACATCTTGTATGATGTATGCAGTCCTGGAACAGCCGTTCGAGGGTGTATATGTTTGTTCAAAATGTGAGCAAATTACCCGTTTGGAATCGCACATCGAGTCTCTAAACAGGAGAGTTGCAACACTGAAAGCCACTGACAATTTGGAAAAGAGTTTGCTGCTCACTGAGCAAGCACTCTATGGGGTAGATGTGGGGGAGGGTGGTAGCGAGGAGGCTGAGGAGAGTGAGGTAGTTAGCTGGGTAACAGTAAGAAACCGGGGTAGAGGGAAGAGTGCCAGGGAGGCTAGCCCTGATCTGACACACCCCAACAAGTATGCACGGTTGGCAGATGAGGGGGATGACAGTTCAGGGACGGCACCGCTGCAGCCAGACACTTCCTCTGCCAGTCAGGGGAATGTCAGCTCCAGTAAGCAGGGGACCAGGAGAGCAGGGCAGGCCAGACAGGTGCTGGTAGTGGGAGACTCAATTATTAGGGGTACAGATAGGGCAATCTGTCACAAAGATCGTGATCGCCGAACAGTGTGCTGTCTTCCTGGCGCTAGAGTTCGACACATCGCGGATCGGGTTGACAGATTACTGGGAGGGGCTGGAGAAGATCCAGCGGTCATGGTCCATATCGGAAACCAATGACAAAGTTAGAGGAAGGTGGAGAGTCCTTAAAAATGATTTCAGGGATTTAGGTCAAAAGCTTAGGGCAAGGACCTCAAAAGTAGTATTTTCTGAAATACTGCCTGTACCACGAGCCACACAAGAAAGGCAGCGGGAGATTAGGAAGGTTAACAAGTGGCTCAAGAACTGGTGTAGGAAGGAGGGGTTCGGGTTCATGGAGAACTGGGCCGATTTCTCTGTTGGCTACAGGCTCTACCGTAGGGACGGGCTGCACCTCAATGGGGAAGGGGCAGCTGTGTTGGGGAGAAAGATGGCTAGAAGGTTGGAGGAGTGTTTAAACTAGGGACTGGGGGAGGGTAATTACGTTATAGGAGGGAAGATAGTGCAGATAGAGACCAGGGGCGAGGTAGTGTGTCTGGGGGAGGAATGGAAGGGGGACTAGAACAGCTCAGAATGAAAGATGTAGGGTAAAAATACACATAAACCTCTCAAATGTATGTATACTAATGCCAGAAGCCTGACTAACAAGACTGGTGAACTGGAATTAGTGATGTGTGAGGAGGACTATGACATAGTGGGAATAACTGAGACATGGCTGGATGATAGCTATGACTGGGCAGTTAATATAAAAGGTTACAATCTGTTTAGAAAGGATCGTCAAAACCGGAGAGGTGGAGGGGTCTGCCTCTACGTGAAGTCGTGTCTAAATCCCGTAATTCGAGAATACATCTCTGAGGGACATGAACATGTGGAGTCACTGTGGGTAGAAATACATGGAGCAAAAACAATAATAAAATACTAATAGGAGTGTATTATAAACCACCTAATATACCAGAGTCCACAGAAAATCTATTACTAAACGAGATAGACGAGGCGGCAAATCATAATGAAGTCGTTATCATGGGGGACTTCAACTACCCAGATATAGACTGGGAAACTGAAAGCTGTACATCCCATAAAGGAAACAGGTTCTTGGCAATAGCCAAAGACAATTTCCTTTCCCAACTGGTTCAGGACCCCACTAGAGGGACGGCCATACTGGACTTAGTATTAACCAATAGACCTGATAGAACAACAGATGTACAGGTTGGGGGACACCTGGGAAATAGTGACCATAAAGTTATAACCTTCCAATTATCCTTCAAACGAGAGTTTCTAAAGGGAGGAACAAAAATACCAAACTTCAAAAAAGCAAAATTTAGCCAACTAAGCGAGGCCATAGGCCTAACTAACTGGGACAAAGTCCTCAAAAATAAAAATACAACCATAAAATGGGAGATTTTTAAAAGCATTGTAACATCTAATTGTGAGAGGTACATACCTTATAGGAATAAAAGGCTAAGGAACAATAAGAGACCAATGTGGATAAATGGAACCGTAAAGAAGGCAATAAATGACAAAAAGAACGCATATAAATCGCTAAAACAGGAGGGGAGTCAGGAAGCACTGATAAACTATAAGGAAAAAAATAGAATATGTAAAAAACGAATAAAATTTGCCAAACTAGAGATCGAGAGATTAATTGCCAAAGAGAGTAAAACTAACCCTAAAATGTTCTTCAATTATATAAATAGTAAAAATATAAATCTGAAGGAGTCGGCCCTCTACATAGCAATGAGGGGGTGTTGCAGAGAGCGACGAGGATAAAGCAAAACTATTAAATATTTTTTTCTCCACTATATTCACTGAGGAAAATAAACTGTCAGATGAAATGCAGAATGTAAAAGTAAATCCCCATTAAAAGTGCCCTGTCTGACCCAGGAAGAAGTACAACAGCGACTTAAAAAGATTAAAATAGACAAATCGCCAGGACCGGATGGCATACACCCCGTATCCTAAGGGAATTAAGTGATGTCATAGCCAGACCATTATTTCTGATATTTACGGACTCTATAATAACAGGGAATGTTCCACAGGATTGGCGCATAGCAAATGTGGTGCCAATATTCAAAAGGGTCCAAAAACAGAGCCTGGAAATTATAGACCGGTAAGTTTAACATCTATTGTTGGTAAACTGTTTGAAGGGTTTCTAAGAGATGCTATTTTGGAGTATCTCAATGAAAATAAGCAAATAACGCCATATCAGCATGGCTTCATGAGGGATCGGTCATGCCAAACAAATTTAATCAGCTTCTATGAGGAGGTAAGTTCTAGACTTGACAGAGGCGAATCAATGGACGTCGTATATCTGGACTTCTCCAAAGCATTTGACACCGTACCTCATAAAAGGTTAGTATATAAAATGAGGATGCTCGGACTGGGAGAAAATGTCTGTATGTGGGTAAGTAACTGGCTGAGTGACAGAAAACAGAGGGTGGTTATTAACGGTAGATACTCAGATTGGGTCACTGTAACTAGTGGGGTACCTCAGGGGTCAGTATTGGGCCCTATTCTCTTCAATATATTTATTAATGATCTTGTAGAAGGCCTGCACAGTAAAATATCTATTTTTGCAGATGACACTAAACTGTGTAAAGTAATTAACACTGAAGAGGACAGTTTTCTGCTACAGAGGGATCTGGATAGATTGGAGGCTTGGGCAGAAAAATGGCAGATGAGGTTTAACACTGACAAATGTAAAGTTATGCACATGGGAAGGAATAATGCAAGTCACCCGTACATATTAAATGGTAAAACACTCGTTAACACTGACATGGAAAAGGATCTAGGAATTTTAATAAACAGCAAATTAAGCTGCAAAAACCAGTGTCAGGCAGCTACTGCCAAGGCCAATAAGATAATGGGTTGCATCAAAAGGGGCATAGACGCCCGTGATGAGAACATAGTCCTACCACTTTACAAATCACTGGTTAGACCACACATGGAGTACTGTGTACAGTTCTGGGCTCCTGTGAACAAGACAGACATAGCAGAGCTAGAGAGGGTTCAGAGGAGGGCAACTAAAGTAATAACTGGAATGAGGGATCTACAGTACCCTGAAAGGTTATCAAAATTAGGGTTATTCACTTTAGAAAAAAAGACGACTGAGGGGAGATCTAATAACTATGTATAAATATATCAGGGGTCAGTACAGAGATCTGTCCCATCATCTATTTATCCCCAGGACTGTGACTGTGACAAGGGGACATCCTCTGCGTCTGGAGGAAAAAAGGTTTGTACACAAACATAGAAAAGGATTCTTCACTGTAAGAGCAGTGAGACTATGGAACTCTCTGCCTGAGGAGGTGGTGATGGTGAGTACAATAAAGGAATTCAAGAGGGGACTGGATTTATTTCTGGAGTGTAATAATATTTCAGGCTATAGCTACTAGAGAGGGGTCGTTGATCCAGGGAGTTATTCTGATTGCCTGATTGGAGTCGGGAAGGAATTTTTTTTCCCCTTAAGTGAGGAAAATTGGCTTCTGCCTCACAGGGGTTTTTTGCCTTCCTTCCTTTTGCCTTCCAACTTGTAGGAAACAGGCCGAACTGGATGGACAAATGTCTTTTTTCGGTCTTATATACTATGTTACTATATATACAGCAGGTGTCCGGCTATCAGTGACTGCTGGCCCCTGCTGCTGATCGGCGGGCGCAGCTCCTGCATCCGCCCGATCTGCCCGCCATACATGTATGGCGCTTGTCCTTAAGACACGTCCACCAGTGCCGTACATGTACAGCGTGGGTCCTTAAGCGGTTAAAGAAAGGGGATCTGCCAAAGTCTGATCTCTACAACACGTGGAAGTGTATCATGGCACTAACAAAAGAGATTCTGAGGACCTCATAAGAAGAGATGTTAATGTTCATCAGGCTGGTAATGGTTACAAATCCATCTCAAAACAGTTTGGATTCCACCAATCTACAGTCACAAATTTTGTACAAATGGAGGTGTTACGAATCAGCAGGTGTGAACCCACTGTGCCATGTGTCCTACCTCCTCTAAGAGCATTGTCTAAGTGAGCCCCTCGTTCTTCACAGTAGTCTTGATGGCGGGGATAGACACCAGGTCGCTACTAGGGATGAGCGAACCCGAACTGTATAGTTCAGGTTCGTACCGAATTTTGGGGTGTTTGGGACCCGGACCAGAACATTTTCAAAAAAGTTCGGGTTCGGGTTCGTTGTTGGGCGATTTCTTCCCGCTTTCTGAGGGGCTGCACAGCAACCAATCAGCTAGCGTTTTACTTCTTGCACTAAGAAGCCATCACAGCAATCCCTATTAATGGCATGGCTGTGATTGGCCAAGTGCAGCATGTGACCCAGCCTCTATTTAAGCTGGAGTCATGTAGCGCCGCACGTCACTCTGCTCTGATTAGTGTAGGGATAGGACGCAGCTGCTGTGAGGGCGAGATTAGGCAGGAAAAACTCAGCAAAAACACCTAATGAAGTGATCAATCTACAGCTGTGAATCACTCAACTTCTGCTAGTTATTTGCTCACTGATTTTTAGGCTGCACAGAGCGTTTTTCTGTCACTTTTTTCTGAGGTGATCGGCGGCCATTTTGTATCTTGTGGTGCCCCAGCACAAGCTGCCACCAAGTCCATCAATCCATCAATACTAGTGGATTTTTATATATCCTACATCAGGGACTTGGCTGTGCTTATTGTCACCCCTAGAAACTCAGGATAGAAATTTCTATATTTTATTGAGGGGTTAAATTCAATTGCCAAAATAGCAAACCCTTAAATCTGGTGTTCCAGCTGTGGCTAGCCAAGTGTAATACTGTCTGCTGTCTGGCAAAGGATAGATTTTGTTCTGGGGAGAAAGTCAATTGCCAAAATAGCAATCCCCTAAATCTGTTGTCCCAGCAGTGGCTGGCCAAGTTTAATAGTGTCCGGCAAAGAATATATTTTGTTCTGGGGTGAAATTCAATTGCCCAAATACCAATCCCCTAAATCTGATGTCCCAGCAGTGGCTTGCCAAGTTTAATAGTGTCCAGCAAAGAATATATTTTTTTCTGGGGTGAAATTCAGTTGCAAAAATAGAAATACCGTAAATCTGGTGTTCCAGCTGTGACTGGACAAGTTTCATAGTGTCTGTTAAAGGATATATTATTTTCTGGGGTGAAATTCAGTTGCAAAAATAGAAATGGCATGGCTGTGATTGGCCAAGTGTAGCATGTGACCCAGCCCCTATTTAGGCTGGAGTCACATAGCGCCGCACGTCACTCTGCTCTGATTAGTGTAGGGATAGGACGCAGCTGCTGTGAGGGCGAGATTAGAAATACCGTAAATCTGGTGTTCCAGCTGTGACTGGAGAAGTTTCATAGTGTCTGTCAAAGGATATATTATTTTCTGGGGTGAAATTCAGTTGCAAAAATAGAAATACCGTAAATCTGGTGTTCCAGCTGTGACTGGACAAGTTTCATAGTGTCCGTCAAAGTATATATTATTTTTTGGGGTGAAATCCAGTTGCAAAAATAGAAAGACCGTAAATCTGGTGTTCCAGCTGTGACTGGACAAGTTTCATAGTGTCCGTCAAAGGATATATTATTTTCTGGGGTGAAATTCAGTTGCAAAAATAGAAATACCGAAAATCTGGTCTTCCAGCTGTGACTGGACAAGTTTCATAGTGTCCGTCAAAGGATATATCATTTTCTGGGGTGAAATTCAATTGCCAAAATAGCAATACCCTAAATCAATGGATTCTGCTGTGGCAGGACAAGTTTTATAATGTCCGTCAAAGAATAGCTTTTGTTCTGGGGTGAAATTCAATTACCAAAATAGAAATACCATAAATCTGGTGTTCCAGCTGTGACTGGACAAGTTTCATAGTGTCTGTTAAAGGATATATTATTTTCTGGGATGAAATTCAGTTGCAAAAATAGAAATGGCATGGCTGTGATTGGCCAAGTGCAGCATGTGACCCAGCCTCTATTTAGGCTGGAGCCACATAGCGCCGCACGTCACTCTGCTCTGATTAGTGTAGGGATAGGACGCAGCTGCTGTGAGGGCGAGATTAGAAATACCGTAAATCTGGTGTTCCAGCTGTGACTGGAGAAGTTTCATAGTGTCTGTCAAAGGATATATTATTTTCTGGGGTGAAATTCAGTTGCAAAAATAGAAATACCGTAAATCTGGTGTTCCAGCTGTGACTGGACAAGTTTCATAGTGTCCGTCAAAGTATATATTATTTTCTGGGGTGAAATCCAGTTGCAAAAATAGAAATACCGTAAATCTGGTGTTCCAGCTGTGACTGGACAAGTTTCATAGTGTCCGTCAAAGGATATATTATTTTCTGGGGTGAAATTCAGTTGCAAAAATAGAAATACCGAAAATCTGGTCTTCCAGCTGTGACTGGACAAGTTTCATAGTGTCCGTCAAAGGATATATCATTTTCTGGGGTGAAATTCAATTGCCAAAATAGCAATACCCTAAATCAATGGATTCTGCTGTGGCAGGACAAGTTTTATAATGTCCGTCAAAGAATAGCTTTTGTTCTGGGGTGAAATTCAATTACCAAAATAGAAATACCATAAATCTGGTGTTCCAGCTGTGACTGGACAAGTTTCATAGTGTCTGTTAAAGGATATATTATTTTCTGGGATGAAATTCAGTTGCAAAAATAGAAATGGCATGGCTGTGATTGGCCAAGTGCAGCATGTGACCCAGCCTCTATTTAGGCTGGAGCCACATAGCGCCGCACGTCACTCTGCTCTGATTAGTGTAGGGATAGGACGCAGCTGCTGTGAGGGCGAGATTAGAAATACCGTAAATCTGGTGTTCCAGCTGTGACTGGACAAGTTTCATAGTGTCTGTCAAAGGATATATTATTTTCTGGGGTGAAATTCAGTTGCAAAAATAGAAATACCGTAAATCTGGTGTTCCAGCTGTGACTGGACAAGTTTCATAGTGTCCGTCAAAGGATATATTATTTTCTGGGGTGAAATTCAGTTGCAAAAATAGAAATACCATAAATCTGGTGTTCCAGCTGTGACTGGACAAGTTTCATAGTGTCCGTCAAAGGATATATCATTTTCTGGGGTGAAATTCAATTGCCAAAATAGCAATACCCTAAATCAATGGATTCTGCTGTGGCAGGACAAGTTTTATAATGTCCGTCAAAGGATAGCTTTTGTTCTGGGGTGAAATTCAATTACCAAAATAGAAATACCATAAATCTGGTGTTCCAGCTGTGACTGGAGAAGTTTCATAGTGTCCGTCAAAGGATATATTATTTTCTGGGGTGAAATTCAGTTGCAAAAATAGAAATACCGAAAATCTGGTGTTCCAGCTGTGACTGCACAAGTTTCATAGTGTCCGTCAAAGGATATATTATTTTCTGGGGTTTAATTCAGTTGCAAAAATAGAAATACCGTAAATCTGGTGTTCCAGCTGTGACGGGACAAGTTTCATAGTGTCCGTCAAAGGATATATTATTTTCTGGGGTGAAATTCAATTACCAAAATAGCAATACCGTAAATTTGGTGTGCCAGCTGTGACTGGACAAGTTTCGTAGTGTCCGTTAAAGGATATATTATTTTCTGGGGTGAAATCCAGTTGGAAAAATAGAAATACCGTAAATCTGGTGTTCTAGCTGTGACTGGACAAGTTTTATAGTGTCCGTCAAAGGATATCTTATTTTCTGGGGTGAAATTCAGTTGCAAAAATAGAAATACCGAAAATCTGGTGTTCTAGCTGTGACTGGACAAGTTTCATAGTGTCCGTCAAAGGATATATTATTTTCTGGGGTGAAATTCAGTTGCAAAAATAGAAATACCATAAATCTGGTGTTCCAGCTGTGACTGGAGAAGTTTCATAGTGTCCGTCAAAGAATATATTATTTTCTGGGGTGAAATCCGATTACCAAAATAGCAATAGCGTAAATTTGGTGTGCCAGCTGTGACTGGACAAGTTTCGTAGTGTCCGTTAAAGGATATATTATTTTCTGGGGTGAAATCCAGTTGCAAAAATAGAAATACCGTAAATCTGGTGTTCTAGCTGTGACTGGACAAGTTTCATAGTGTCCGTCAAAGGATATATTATTTTCTGGGGTGAAATTCAGTTGCAAAAATAGAAATACCGTAAATCTGGTGTTCCAGCTGTGACTGGACAAGTTTCATAGTGTCCGTCAAAGGATATATTATTTTCTGGGGTGAAATTCAGTTGCAAAAATAGAAATACCGAAAATCTGGTGTTCCAGCTGTAACTGGACAAGTTTCATAGTGTCCGTCATAGAATATATTATTTTCTGGGGTGAAATTCAGTTGCAAAAATAGAAATACCGTAAATCTGGTCTTCCAGCTGTGACTGGACAAGTTTCATAGTGTCTGTCAAAGGATATATTATTTTCTGGGGTGAAATTCAATTGCCAAAATAGCAATACCCTAAATCAGTGGATTCTGCTGTGGCAGGACAAGTTTTACAGTGTCCGTCAAAGGATAGCTTTTGTTCTGGGGTGAAATTAAATTACCAAAATAGCAATACCGTAAATCTGGTGTTCCAGCTGTGACTGGAGAAGCTTTATAGTGTCCGTCAAAGGATATATTATTTTCTGGGGTGAAATTCAATTACCAAAATAGCAATACCGTAAATCTGGTGTTCCAGCTGTGACTGGACAAGTTCAATAGTGTCCGTCAAAGGATATATTATTTTCTGGGGTGAAATTCAATTGCCAAAATAGCAATACCGTAAATCTGTGGTTTCAGCTGGGGCTGGCCAAGTTTAGTGTCCGGCAAAGGGTAGATTTTGTTCTGGGGTGAAATTATATTGCCAAAATAGCAATCTCCTAAATCTGGTGTCCCAGCAGTGGCTGGTCAAGTTTAATAGTGTCCGGCAAAGGATAGATTTTAATTTTAAATTGTTGGGTGAATTATTACCATTGTTGCCAGGTACAAACCCCTGCACTGCATAACTGACATGGAACTTACAATTGGCGGTTACATTCTTGAATGAAATAAAGCCTTTTTGGGCTGTGAAGCCAAAGGTAGTCGCCAATAACTGTTTTTTTATTTTTTATTTTTTTAAATAAATTAGTGTAGACCCCAAAACATTGGGAAAATATAAAAAATAAAACAAAGTGTAAGTGCACGGTAGTATAACAGTGGTTGGGTGAGGCCGGTATACATGTCTATTCTGCATAAGGTACAAACAAGTCCTGTGGGATCATGCCTGTTTTTTTTTATAAACGAAAGCTTGCCCACATTATCTGTGGACAGGCGGCTGCGCTTGTCTGTGATAATGCCACCAGCCATGCTAAACACACGTTCAGACAATACAGTGACTGCAGGGTAGGCCAGCACCTCCAAGGCGTAAAGGGCAACCTCAGGACATGTGCCCAATTTGATGACCCAGAAGTTGAATGGGGCAGACCCAGTGGCGTAGCTAGAAATGATTGGGCACCACAGCAAATTTTTGAATGGGGCCCCCCTCCCCCAGTAATTTTTGTGCAAACCCCTTCCTTTTATGCCGCTATGCCTGTGGCTACTAAAGGTCGCTCTCTCAGACCAGGCCCAGCAGCTGTTCCATTCGCTTTCTACACTGTCTATACTGCCACTGTATATAATTTCATTGTATAATACTGTTAGTCCTCCTCCTCCTCCTGGATGGGCCCTTTCTAGGTCACTGCCCCAAAGCAGTTGCTTCCCCTGCTTCCCCAGTAGCTATTCCCCTAGGCAAACCCATCAGTCTGTACGTGTACTGTTCCACCATGTTGCTGAAATGCTGCCTCCTGCTAAGGGTACTTTCACACTTGTGTTGGTGCGGATCCGTCTGTTTATTTGCACAGACGGATTCGCACCTATAATGCAAACGTTTGTATCCGTTCAGAACGGATCCGTATGCATTAGGTTTAAAGAAAAATGACAAAGTCCAAAACGGATCCGTTTTCAATAACATTGAAAGTCAATGGGGAACAGATCCGTTTTAAAATGCACCATATTGTGTCATTGACAACGAAACGAAAATGCTGCATGCTGCGTTTTGGTGTCCGCCTCCAAAACGGAATAGAGGCGGAACGGAGCCTAACTGATGCATTCTGAACGGATCCCTTTCCATTCAGAATGCATTGGGGCTTAACTGATCCGTTTTGGACCGTTTGTGAGTGCCCTGAAACTGATCTCACAAACGGAATATAAAACGGTAGTGTGAAAGTACCCTAAGATGTTCCAGATCTGCTGGTGGTGCAGGTTGTTGTGGCGTGATGACAAATCTTTTCCACATTTTTCCCATGCTAACCCTGCCTTCTGAGGTGTTGCTGGTGACCCAGCTGCATTGGCAAATTCTTCCTCCTCCTCCTCTGCCCTCACCTTGTGCTTCCACTGAGTCCCTGGTCTCAGGTGTGAATGCCATCAGCAGCGTGTCTACTAGCGGGCTCATTATTATTATTTATTATTATTATTTATTTTTAGAGCGCCATTCATTCCATAGCGCTGTACATATCATAAGCGGTGCACATACATAATACAGGCAATTGCCTTAAGCATGAACGAGACAAGTTACAGACTGGTACAGAAGGATAGAGGGCCCTGCCCGTGAGGGCTTACAATCTACATGGCTCATCTTCCTATTACACTCCAGTGAGGGAATTAAGGACGGCACGTTGTCCTTGTAACGGGGATGCAGCAGGGTGGCCACCCAGTAATCAGCAAAAGTTAGAATGTGGCAGTAACTGGGCGGTCGTTGCGCAGGCACTGCAGCATGTAGTCGCCAGGCTGCCCAGAGGCAAGGACAAGTGTTCCTCTTTGAGGGAGGTATATCGTCTGTGTCCTCTGTATCCCCCAGCATTCCTCCTACTCCTCTTCCTTATTCTCCAGAACTGTGCCCTGGCAGGACAATTGTGTTCCAGGCCAGGGCCTATGTTGGTGCAGATACCCACCCTCTGAGCCACTTGTATTTGGTTGGCCTTAAGTTAAGGATAAGGCGTGTATATAGTTTTGTTTCTTTATATGGTTAGTTTAGCTGCCTTATAGTTATTTTAATATGTTTTAATAAGTAAATTTGTAAATGGTTTGTTAATGGTTTAAATGAAAGAGGAGGGGGGGGGGGGATGTTGAGTGTGTAGGGTGTGAGGCTGTTTGGGTTTATTTTCCATCCGCTTTCCACACTGTCTATACTGCCACTGTATCTAATTTCATTGTACAATAATGTTGAGGGGGCCCTGACAAAGTCTTTTAGTCCTCCTTCTCCTCCTCCTGGATGGGCCCCTTCTAGGTCAGGGACCCAAAACAGTGTGCTTCCCATGCTTCCCTGTAGCTACGCCCCTGGGCACACCCATCAGTAAGTACATGTACTCTTCCACCGTGTTGCTGAAATGCTGCCTCCTGATAAGACGTTCCAGATCTGCTGGTGGTGCAGGTTGTTGTGGCGTGATGACAAAGCTTTCCCACATTTCGCCAATGCTAACCCAGCCTTCTGAGGTGCTGATGGTGACCCAGCTGCCCGCTCATCCTCCTCATCCTACATATCCTCCTCATCCTCCAGAACTGTGACCTGGCTGGACAATTGTGTTCCAGGCTAGGGGCTATGTTGGTGCAGGAACCCACCCTTTGAGCCACTTGGATGTTACTGGCCTTAAGTTAAGGATAAGGCATGTATATAGTTTTGTTTGTTTATATAGTAAGTTTAGCTGCATTATAGTTATTTTAATATGTTTTTAAGAAAATTTGTAAATAATTTGTTAAAGGATAACTGTCACATTTAGACCCAAATTTCAATGTTCATATATGTAGTTAACAATAACATGATATTCCAGAATCAATAACTATTAGACTTACTCGCCCCATATTTCATAAGATCCAACCCTTAGCAACCAGTTTGCACAAAACTGCAATTTCCTTATTCAGTTAAGATGGCTGCTGCTGCCCTCACCCTGAGGCTAATCCCGCCTGCCCTCACTACTGTGGGGAGTCGCTCTGGTAGACAGCGGTGCGGGTGCAGTTTAGAGGCAAAACAAGGAATCCAGATTGTGCATCAAACAGTGTTTTATTCACACTTGCACACCAGAAATGAAAACAGTCTCTTGGTGACAGTTCATACACAACAGAAATCATGTGGAAAAACCAAAAACAGGCCAACACACGGTCCAGTCACCTTGGGTGGTTTAGGTGCGGGTTCACACCTAGCAGTCGGCTCAGCCGCAGGCGATTCCACCTTCAGGTCGCAGGGCAACACCACCTTGCTGAGCTCCTTCCTCCAGGACAGAGAATTCCTCAGCCCTGTTTGCAGGCTCCAGGATAATCACACACACCAGACACAGCTGCTGGCTGCGTTTTATACCCAGCCCCAAAACATGGACTGGACCGTGGGGAGCAGCCACCCACCCTACTCTTTAGCTGCTCCCAGTAAGAGCCGGCCCGGATCGGCTTTGCAGCCATGCTATTTAACAGAGCAGCACTAGCTGCTGCAGACCAAAACCCCGGCTCTTACCTCACCGAGGCCAGCAACCTCGGTGACACGTACCTGCTATCAAAAACAACACCTTGCACCCTCTTACACACCCCCTTTGTTCAACCCTGAGGGGTGAACACACGTGAGGCAGTGGACGCGGGACAGGGCATCTGCGTTGCCCTGCAAGCGGCCTGCCCTGTGTTCCACGAAGAATTTGAAATTCTGAAGAGATAGGAACCACCTGGTGACCCGAGCATTCCTCTCCTTGGCCTGACTCATCCATTTGAGGGGGAATGGTCGGTCACCAGACGGAACCTCCTCCCTAACAGGTAGTAGCGGAGACTTTCGAGTGCCCACTTGATAGCCAGGCACTCCCTCTCCACTATACTATATCTGGACTCGGCGGGATTGAGCTTACGGCTCAGGAAGACAACGGGATGTTCTTCCCCGTTGACCTCCTGAGACAGTACCGCACCGAGGCCTACCTCCGAGGCGTCGGTCTGTACGACAAACTCCTTGTTGAAGTCGGGTGTCACCAAAACCGGGGACCCACACAGGGCCGACTTCAACGCGGCGAAAGCCTCCTCCGCCTTCTCACTCCAGCTAACCCTCCCAGACTTTCGCCCCTTCAAGAGGTCTGTCAACGGCGCTGCTATTGTGGCAAAGTGGGGCACAAACCTCATGTAGTAACCTACAATCCCCAGGAACGACTTTACCTGCCTGGTGGTGACCGGTCGGGGCCAGTTACGAATGGCCTCTACCTTGGTTACCTGAGGTTTGATGACTCCCGCCCAATTACATATCCCAGATATTTTGTCTCCTCTAACCCTATGGAGCACTTCTTTGGGTTAGCGGTCAGTCCGGCTTTCCTCAGGGCATCCACTACCGCCTGCACCTTGGGTAAATGGCTTTCCCAGTCGGTGCTGTGGATGACTACATCATCTAAGTAGGCCGAGGCGCACCGACGATGTGGTCGCAGCACTATGTCCATTAACCTTTGGAAAGTGGCGGGGCGCCATGCAGGCCAAAGGGTAACACCTTGTAGTGATACAGGCCCTGCGGGGTAACAAATGCGGTTTTTCCTTAGCCGACTCCGTTATGGGTACCTGCCAGTACCCTTTAGTGAGGTCCAGCACAGAAAAATAACGGGCTTGTCCTAAACTTTCAACCAGCTCGTCTACTCGGGGCATGGGATACGCGTCAAACTTGGATACTTCATTTAACTTGCGAAAGTCGTTGCAGAACCGCAACGTCCCATCCGGCTTGGGTATTAGGACTATGGGACTGGCCCACTCACTTTTCGACTCCTCAATGACATCGAGCTTCAACATTAACTGTACTTCCTCCGCGATGGCCCGTCGCCGAGCCTCGGGTACCCGGTATGGTTTTAACCGGATCTTGGCCTGAGGCTCAGTGACGATGTCATGTTGGATGAGAGACGTGCGGCCAGGGAGGTCCGAGAACACATCCGTGTTCCGACTGATGAACTCCCGACTTCCTGAACTTGTTTGGAAGACAGGCTGTCTGCAATTTTACCGTGGTTACTGCTTCACAGGCCTCGAACTGTGGGGCTGGACCCTTTTCACCTAGAAGCCCTGGCCGGGGGCTGTGGTCGTCGGCTGTGTCCCTATCTTTCCACGGCTTAAGTAAATTCACGTGGTACACCTGCTCGGCTTGCGCCGCCTGGCTGGTGTACTTTGTAATTTACTTCCCTACTTTCTCGATCACCTCATAGGGGCCCTGCCACCTAGCTAGGAACTTGCTGTCAAGGGTGGGTACCAGAACCAAAACCCGATCTCCCGGATGGAAGCCCCGCACCCGAGCCTGACGATTATACACCCTACTCTGGGCTTGTTGCGCTGCCTCCATATGCTCCCGGACCAGCGGCAACACCCTTTCTATCCGTTCCTGCATCTGGGTGACATACTCAATGACACTTTTGTGGGGACAGGCTGTTGTTCCCATGCTTCCTTGGCGATATCCAACAGGCCCCGAGGGTGTCTGCCATAAAGCAGTTCGAAGGGCGAGAACCCAGTAGAGGCCTGGGGTACCTCTCGCACTGCGAACATGAGATAGGGCAGAAGCAGGTCCCAGTCCTTCCCATCTCTAGACACCACCCTTTTTAACATATTTTTAGAGTTTGGTTAAACCTCTCAACAAGACCGTCTGTTTATGGATGGTAAACGGACGTCCAGTAACTGCTTTATACGCAACAATTTACACAGTTCCTTCATTACTTTGGACATAAAGGGGTCCCTTGGTCTGTCAGAACCTCTTTTGGCAGGCCCACACGGGAAAACATCTCCATTAACTCTTTGGCAATGAGCCTAGCTGAGGTATGTCGCAGAGGCACCGCCTCCGGATACCGAGTGGCATAGTCGAGAACTACCAGAATGTGTTGGTGGCCCCTGGCAGACTTTGGTACAGGCCCAATTAAATCCATAGCGATTCACTCAAACGGTACTTCAATAATTGGCAGAGGTACCAGAGGACTACGGAAATGAGGCTGGGGGCTAGTTATCTGACAGGTTGGACAGGACTTACAATAATCTTCTACCTCCTTGAACACACCGGGCCAATAAAACCGCTGCAGTATGCGGTCCTGGGTTTTCTGCCACCCCAGGTGTCCCCCAAGAACATGTTGGTGGGCAAGCTCCATGACAAGCTTGCGATACGCTGTGGGCACCACCAACTGTTCAACAAGTTCACCTCGGACTTGGTTCACCCGATACAACATATCCTGTAGAACAATAAATCGTGGGAACATTAATTCAGCCCCCGGTTTCTGGGGTTTACCATCAATTTCCAGCACATTCTCCCAGGCCCTGGTTAGGGTTTGGTCCCGGTGTTGTGCGGTCCCAAAATTTTCCCCGGAGACATTGAGGTCTGCCAACTCAGGTCCCGGTGGCAAGTCCTCCGTGTCTCCCACCATTACACTCAGTGGGGTTGTTTCCCCCTCTACCGCCGGAGCAGTGGTCACCCCTACCGCCGGCCCTTCAGACTCGGGCTCCCAGGGTTCAGGCCTTCCAGCGGTATCAGGCCACTCTGCTAGGGTCACCCCTGTCTCGGGTCCCTCAGATACCTTTATTGCCGGCCACAGCGCCGGAAAACCGGGGAAGTCCCTCCCTAGTATTAGTTCGTGTGGGAGTGTAGTAGCGACAGCCACCTCGTGGGTCCACCTACCAGCCGCTGTGGACAAAGTCACTAGTGCAGTGGGATAGTCTTTCAGGTCTCCGTGGATGCACAGGACCCCGACTTTACGGCCAGTATACTCCGCAGGCCGTACCAGGGCAGCCCTTACCAGGGAGACTAAACTCCCGGAGTCCAGCAGAGCCACCACCAACGAATCTCCCACCTCTACCTGACACAGGTGGTTATGGTCTTGTACCTCACGGGTGCCAGTTGCGCACAGCTTCCGTGCATACAAGGAGTGGCAACCCCCATACTTCACCTCCATCAGCTCATCCCGACGCGGACAGTCGGCCCTGATGTGGCCGGGCTCCTGACACCTCCAGCATACCACGGGAGGCGGGCTCGCAGGGGGTATATTCCGTGCAGGCCGTTCTGTCGCCAGACGTTGGAACTGGGGCAGAGGCCTCCGGGGTTTAACTGACCCCTTCCCAGCAAGACTCCCCTGCAGGTTTCTGGTGGCCTCGTACCGCTCCACCAGGTCGACCATCTCCAGGGCATTGGTGGGCGATACCTGGCCGATCCAGTGCTGGAGAGGGTAAGGCAAAGCCCTCCAGAAGACATCGGCTAACAGACGGTCGAGCATAGCAGTGGGAGTCAGTATGTCTGGCTGCAGCCATTTTTGCAACCTTGGTAGCAAGTCATAGTATTGTGGCCGGGCGGGTTCAGCCGGGTTAAACTCCCACTGATGCACCCGCTGGGCCCGGACCAAAACATTCACCCCCAGTCTTGCCAGGATCTCACCTTTCACAGTCGGGTAGTCAGCTGCTTGGTCACCTGGGAGGTCAAAAATACTTGCTGGGGTCCAGACGCCAGGAACGGAGCGATGACCTCTGCCCACTGTTCTCGGGTAATTTCTCCCTCACGGCCACCTTCTCGAACACCGCCAGATAGGTCTCAACATCATCCGAGGGGTCATCTTAGGGATCGCGGTACGGACAGCTTTCCGGGCATCGTGGACGCGGTGGGACGCTCCTGCCGCTTGCAACGCCATCACGTGCTGTAGCAGTAGCTGGTTGGTCTCCCGCTGCTGCACGTTAGCCTCTATGAGGGCTTTCACAGCCGCCTCCATTTTGTCGGGGATCACAGGCTGCAACTTTGCCGGCTTAATATAGGACATTCACTTTTGCCCAGCAAAAACAAAGTTCGGCGTTCACGCCAGCCTCACTGCGCATGCCCGCATCCGACACCAAATGTGGGGAGTCGCTCTGGTAGACAGCGGTGCGGGTGCAGTTTAGAGGCAAAACAAGGAATCCAGATTGTGCATCAAACAGTGTTTTATTCACACTTGCACACCAGAAATGAAAACAGTCTCTTGGTGACAGTTCATACACAACAGAAATCATGTGGAAAAACCAAAAACAGGCCAACACACGGTCCAGTCACCTTGGGTGGTTTAGGTGCGGGTTCACACCTAGCAGTCGGCTCAGCCGCAGGCGATTCCACCTTCAGGTCGCAGGGCAACACCACCTTGCTGAGCTCCTTCCTCCAGGACAGAGAATTCCTCAGCCCTGTTTGCAGGCTCCAGGATAATCACACACACAGACACAGCTGCTGGCTGCGTTTTATACCCAGCCCCAAAACATGGACTGGACCGTGGGGAGCAGCCACCCACCCTACTCTTTAGCTGCTCCCAGTAAGAGCCGGCCCGGATCGGCTTTGCAGCCATGCTATTTAACAGAGCAGCACTAGCTGCTGCAGACCAAAAACCCCGGCTCTTACCTCACCGAGGCCAGCAACCTCGGTGACACGTACCTGCTATCAAAAACAACACCTTGCACCCTCTTACACTACCTACAATGCATTGAGCTCCTCGTGCACTAGTTTCTGCACCTCAACCAATAGGTGCTCTCCACACTGAAACACGCCCCCCTCCTGCTATCACATACACAAGTGGTAGAACTGTGTGAACATTCTCTGTTGCGTGGACAAAGAAAACTAATGGTAAACTAGTCTTTATAATATAATAGCACTGCCTTACACTATATATATTCTGTCATGGGGACACATCTGTGCTGTATCACTGCTGTGATAGGGGGACATACATGGGCGGCAGAATTACTGTCATGGGGCCACATCTGTGCTGTATCACTGCTGTGATAGGGGGACATACATGGGCGGCAGAAGTACTGTCATGGGGATACATCTGTGCTGTATCACTGCTGTGATAGGGGGACAAACATGGGCGGCAGAATTACTGTCATGGGGACACATCTGTGCTGTATCACTGCTGTGATAGGGGGACATACACGGGCTGCAGAATTACTGTCATGGGGACACATCTGTGCTGTATCACTGCTGTGATAGGGGGACATACATAGGCGGCAGAATTAATGTCATGGGGACACATCGAGGGTTAAGAGCCAAACAAAACTCTATATTTATTGCCCTGATTCTACGGTTTACAGGAACACCCCACATGTGGTCGTAAACTGATGTAAGGACAGGTGGCAAGGCACAGAAGGAAAGGAGCGCCATATGGTTTTTGGAAGGCAGATTTTGCTTGAATTTTAGATGCCGTATCCCATTTGAAGCCCCCCTGATACACCTTTACAGTAGAAACTCACAAAAATTTACCCCATTTTGGAAACTAGGGGACAAGGTGCCAGTTTTATTGGTACTATTTTGGGGTAAATATGAGTTTTAATTGCTCTATATTACATTTTTTGTGAGGCAAGGTAACCAAAAAAGGGCTGTTTTGGCACTGTTTTTATTTTTTATTTTTTACAAGATTCATCTGACAGGGTAGATCATGTGTTATTTTTATAGAACAGATCGTTACGGACGTGGCAATACTTAATATGTATACTTTTTCTTATTTATTTAAGTTTTACACAATAATAGCATTTTTTAAACAAAAAAATTATGTTTTAGTGTCTCCATATTCTGAGAGCTATAGCTTTTTTATTTTTTGACTGATTGTTTTAGCTATGGTCTCATTTTGTGCAGGATGAGGTGTCGGTTTGATTGGTACTATGTTGGGTGGGGCATACGCCTTTTTGATCGCTTGGTGTTGCAATTTTTGTGATGTAAGTTGACAAAAATGGCTTTTTTGGCACTGTTTTTATTTTTATTTTTTTACGGTGTTCAGCTGAGGGGTTAGATGATGTGATATTTTTATAGAGCAGGTCCTTACAGACGCGGCGATACCCAATATGTATACTTTTTTTATTTATTTAGGTTTTACACAATCATTTTTTAAACAAAAAAAATTATGTTTTAGTGTCTCCATAGTCTGAAAGCCATAGTTTTTTCAGTTTTTAAGCGATTGTCTTAGGTTGGATAAAATTTTTGCGGGATGAGGTGACGGTTAGATTGGTACTATTTTTGGGGTCATATGACTTTTTGATCGCTTGCTATTACACTTTTTGTGATGTAAGGTGACAAAAAATGGATTTTTGACAAAGTTTTTATTATTTTATTTTTACAGTGTTAACTTGAGGGGTTAGGTCATGTGGTATTTTTATAAAGCAGGTCCTTACGGACGTGGCGATACCTAATATGTCTACTTTTTAAAAAAATGTTTACATTTAACACGAAAAAGCATTTTTGAAACAAAAGAAATCATGTTTTAGTCTCAGAGCCATAGTTTTTTTAATTTTTAGGGTGATTGTTTTTGGTAGGGGTTCATTTTTTGCAGGATGAGGTGACGGTTTTATTGGTACTATTTTGGGCGGCGTACGCCTTTTTGATCGCTTTGTGTTAGAATTTTTGTCATAAGGTGACAAAAAATGGCTTTTTTTTACATGGTTTTTATTTTTTATTTTTTACGGTGTTCACCTAAGGGGTTAGGTCATGTGATATTTTTATAGAGCTGTTTTTTTTACGGACGTGGCGATACCAATTATGTATATATATATTTTTTTTTATGACAAACAGATTTGAAAAAAGACCATTTTTATTTTATTCTCATTTAAATTTGTATTTATTTATTTATTTTTTAACTTTTTTTTTTTTTTTACTTATCAAGACCCATCTGGATCCTGAAGATCCAGTGGGCCTGATCACTGTACAGTGCATAGCAAAAGTCATCTATTGCAATGCACTGTATAGTCAGTGCTACATTTACACTAAGGCTGATGAGACCCTCAGGGTCTCATCAGCCTTAGGTAACTTGGCAACCAGGACGCCTTTGTAAGGCGTCCGGTTGCCATTGCAACCATCGGGCCGCTGCAATCGCAGCAGCAGCGCGATAGAAGAGAGAGGAAGCTCCATCCCTCTTAACCCCATGGATGCCGCGGGCGGCTGCTGACCGCGGCATCTATGGGGTTAAACGCCCCAGATCGGTGTCAGCACCGATCTGGGGTGTAGCAGCAGAGTGTTAGCTGTAAGTCACAGCTAACACTCGCTGATGAATACAGCCGGCAGCAGGAGGAGCGGAGCAGAGGGAGGGAAGGAGGGGGAACGGAGAGGGCAGCGGGGGACATATGGAGGCATATGGGCCACATGTGGGGGGCAGTGGGGGCATTTATTTATAAAAAGGCTCTGGGGGCACTGGGGGCACGGTAGCAGACTGGGGCACTAACGCGATTTCAGACTGCAGTCTCCAGAGTGGAGATCGCAGTCTGAAACCGGCATTTTAGAGAGCCCTCACTTCCGGGAGCGCGCGCGCACGCACAAGTTACTGTGCGTCTCCCGTCCTCCAGGAGATAGACGGACCTCACATAGCAACCTTTTTTTATGCTAAGGTAAAAATAGGCGCTGAGGGGGTCAAAATGAGAGTTTTATAGGGGTTCAGGGATAATGAAAAAAAATATGAAGATGGCCACTAATGTCATGAAGATGGTCTCTATTAAGATATTGGAAAAAAAAATGTGACAGTTATCCTTTAATGGTTTGAGCGAAAGGGGGGGTGGGGGTGTTGTGTGTGTTCGATAAACTGAATTGATTTTCACTGTCTGGTGTTTAGGAATATCTGCACCCCAAATTCAGCACATGTGGCAGGCAGGGGATGTGTGTCAAACCGGCTAGGCCCAGACCTGCTAGTATATTTCGCCTATTAGCGCACAACACCAGGCCGGGCTGGAGGCTCAATGGCACCAACCAATGGTCGGTCTGTGTTTCCATGCTTGTCCACAGCTCCTCCGGTGTGGGGTTTGTCCCACAAACACACAAGTTTTGAAACAACCTGCTGTCGTTTCCCCCTGGCTGTGCTGCTGTGGGTGGTGAAGGTGTTACGCTGAGTGGATGAGGAGGAGGTAGAGGAGGTGGAAGCCGAGGAGGAGGAGGTAACAGGATACAAAGAGAAATGCTCAGCAATCCTCGGGGGCGGAAGGACATTCGCAAAAATGCTATCCGCCTTTGAGCCAGCCGCTACATTCACCCACTGTGTTGTTGGTTATGTGGAGGTTGCCACAGATAGCGTTGCGCAGTGCACACTTGATTTTGTCCGCCACTTGGTTGTGCAGGGAAGGGATGGCTCGCCTGCAAAAGTAGCGGTGGCTGGGATACACGTACTTTGGGATAGCCACCGCCATAAGGTTTTTAAAACTGTCCACCAGACAGAATGACAGCATTTCAAAGGACCAGGAAGTTTGAAATAAGGCATTTAGAGCCATGGATAGGGGGGTATTTCCTCTTTCCATTTCTTTTTCTCTCCAGTGTTTGGGAGATGGACAGCTGATAGCTGAACACTTCCATGGGATTTGGTGGAGATGCTTGATGACAATGACAGATGTGGTGGCGTTGCTGCCACATCCTCTGTTTGCTGGGTGACAGGTGCCACTGTCACTCACTTGGGCTCAAGTTTAGAATGTTTATTTATTATTTTTCTGTATTTTATTTTATTTTAAGTCATTTCCCTATTCACATATGTTTGCAGGGCATTTACCTACATTTTGCTGCCCTTTGCAGCCCTCTAGCCCTTTCCTGGTCTATTTTACAGCCATTTAAGTGCCCAAAAGTTCGGGTCCCCATTGACTTCAATGGGGTTCGGCCGAACTTCTCGAACCCGAACATCCAGGTGTTCGCTTAACTCTAGTCGCTACCTCTTGAGGAGGATTGGCACATGAGGCAGCTGGTCCGGGCAGACCAGGAGGTACCTAAGCAAGGTACCAGAGTTACAGATGTAGTCCGCAGGCCGAGTCATAACCAGGAGCAACAGTGTAGGACCGAAGGATGAGGCAGAAGTGAAGTCAAACAAGCAATAGGTCAGGGCAGATGGAGTCAAGGTAAGCAGGCAGGGATCAAACAGTTAGTGGAGTCCAGAAACAGAAGCACTAGTCAGGTACACAGAAATACGAGCCGAGAAATCAGCAACCTTGGCAGGACAAAAGGACCTTGACGCTCAGGCACCTAGGAAGGGGCTGAGCCACTTGCAGGGGGCTAGAATTGGTCAGCAAGGTCACATGAGCTAACCCGTAAAACACAGGAAAACACAGTGCACCAGCCCTTAAGGAAGTGCTACAGGAAACAAGCAGCAAGCATGCTGTGGCCATGGCTGTAAGGAAACCGTGGAGCAGATTCCAGACCAAACAATGCCAGCAAGGAAAGAGCCCAGGACTGCAGTGGTGAATGGAAACACCGGCAGCAGATCACCACTGAACACGGAGCCCAGGACCGTGGCATCAAGCAGGGGAACATTGGCGGACAGCAGCCACTGTTGCAGAAGAAAATGTAAGACCAATATTACCCTTCCCTGGTGTGGTCGACCAAGACAGATCACTCCAAGAGCAAGGCGTGTTATAGTCTGCAAGGTCATAAAGAAACCCAAGGTAATCTCTAAAAAACTAAAGGTATTTCTCACATCAGTTGACATTAGTTAAGTGGTGTGCATAACAGGATAGTATGTCGCTGCTCTCCAAAAAGAACATTACTACCTATCTGCAGTTTGCTAAAGATCACATGGACAAGCCACAGGATAATTGAAACAATGTTTTGTGGACAGAAGAGACCAAAATAGAACTTTTTGATTTAAACTAGGTGTTATGTTTTGAGAAATCAAAACACTGCATTTCAGCATAAAAAACGCATCCTATTTGTGAAACATGGTGGTAAAAGTATCATGGTTTGGGCCAGTTTTGCTGCAGCCCGGCTGGGGATCAATTATAGAGAAATTAATTCTGATTTATACCAGCAAATTCTAAAGGAAAATATCTGTCCGTAAGCTGAATTCCAAAAGAACATGGGTAATGCAGCAAGAAAACCTAAGCACACAAGTCATTTGACTAAAGAATTGTTAAAAAGTAGGGATGAGCGAATTAACTTCGGATGATTCATCGCATAAAACTTTGCATAAAACTTTGCTTGAATACTGAACGGAGCGAGCACTCTGTACAGTATAAGAATGTTGTGGCTCCAATGAGCCAAGTCAAAAATGTGACCCTAATTTAATAGAAATGTTGTGTAAGGACCTGAAGTGAGCAGTGTATGGGAGGAAACCCACCAACATAACAGTTGAATCTTTTTTGTATGGAGGAATGGGCTAAAATTCTTCCAAGCCAATGTGCAGGGCTATCTAACAATTGCCAGGAACGTTTAGTTGCAGTTATTGCTGCACAAGGCGGCTTAAGTACCGAAGCTCTATTCACTCACCTCTAGTGGTGCTGTCAGATACTGAAAGCAAAGGTTTACATGCTTTTAGCTAGCCACTACCACCAACAGCTGAGGTGGGAGTCAGGGAGGGACTGTGAGGACCCCGGCCACTGCATTATCAATAAAAATAAGAGAGTGGGCGTAGGGGGAGTTTGAGAGGCAGTGTCAGTGAGAAAGGAGTGTGCAGTGTCAAGGATGGGGAGTGCGAGGGGGATTGTGAGTGTGCAGTGTCAGTGAGGGTGAGTGTTCAGTGTCAGTGAACAGGAGTGTGAGGGGGCAGTGTCAGTGAGGGGGAGTGTACGGGGGAGTATGAGGGGGCAGTGCCAGTGAGGGGGATTGTGATGGGGCAGTGTCAGTGAGGGTGAGTGTGCAGTGTCAGTGAGGGGGAGTGTGAGGGGGCAGTGTCAGTGAGGGGGAGTATGAGGGGTCAGTGTTAGTAAGAGGGATTGTGATGGGGCAGTGTCAGTGAGGGTGAGTGTGCAGTGTCAGTGAGGGGGCAGTGTCAGTGAGGGGGCAGTGTCAGTGAGGGGGAGTATGAGGGGGCAGTGTTAGTAAGGAGGAGTGTGAGGGGGCAGTGCCAGTGATGGGGAGAGTGAGTGGGCAGTGTTAGTGAGAGGCAGGGACAGGGTGAGGTTGAAAAATAGTTTGCACATACCAGCAGAGGGTTCTGCTTCCTTCCAATGATCTGCACTATGTCCAGCCAGGAGCATAAAGGAACATTGAGGTTAATGTGACGCATTAACCCCAGTGTTGCCATTATGTGAGATAAATAATGGGACACTTATTATTAATGTGAGGTACATGGTGTTATTACTTTAGTACCTCCATGTGCCTCACATTATTAATAAGTAAGCCTATCATGTACCTCCTCACATAATGGGCAAAATGGGGTTAATGGGAGGTACATGATAGGGGTTAGCTACTATGAATATGGGACGCATGGAGGCCCAAGTCGATAAAAACACGTTCCTCACATTATTAGTAAATTACTCCATCATGTACCCACATATTAACTCCATGTTGTCCATTAGGTGAGGAGGTACTTGATGGGGTTACTATTAATGTGAGACACATGGTTTTATGAATTTAGACTTCCATGTGCCTCATATTAATAGCATATGACATCAATTAGCTGGCAACATGGGGTGAAAGGATTTATCCGATAGTACAAATATCCCCCACAATGCCCGGGCCCCTCCTATAAACGATACTTACCCAGTCCCCGACACCTGCATCCATCCCTCCGAACCCCTGCATGGCCACCATTGCATCTCTCTATCGCATGGATCAAAACATCAAGCAATGGGGGAAGGAGCAGCCAATAGCAGGCCGCAACGGTAACCAGCCTCCCTAGTATCGCAACTGATTTAAGGGAGGCTGGTCACCATCACGGCCTGTTATTGGCTGAACCCCACTTCCCCTGATCACCAGATGTTTTGATCTGTGCGATGAAGAGATGCGGCGGTGGCTGTACAGTTATCCAGAGGGAAGCGGGTGCCAGGGACCGGGAAGGTATCATCTATAAGAGGGGCCCAGGCATTGTGGGAGATAAATGTACTATTGGATAACCCCTTAAATGTGTACATAATTTTTTTTTTTTTTTTTTTGCATGGTATTGATCTGGTATCTAATATCAATATGTTATTCTTGCTATTATATAGTAACATAGTTTGTAAGGATGGAAAAAGACATACGTCTATCCAGTTCAGCCTGTTATCCTGCAAGTTGATCCAGAGGAAGGTAAAAAACCCTGTGAGGTAGAAGTCAATTTTCCTCATTTTAGGTGGAAAAAAAATTTCCCGACACCAATCAGGCAACCAGAATAACTCCCTGGATCAATGACCCTTCTCCAGAAATCTACTAACTATAACCTGTAATATTATTACACTCCAGAAATACATCCAGGCCCCTCTTGAACTCTTTTAGTGAATTCACCATCACCACCTCTTCTGATAGAGAGTTTCATAGTCTCACATGTCTTAGGGCCGTATTGCGTATTGAATGGGTTCGCAATCACGTAGATGTGGAACGGAAGCAAGGATCGTAACCCCATGAAAGCTTCTGTGGTGTTTCTGGCCGTGCCTCCGCACCGCAAAAAAAATAGAACATGGACCCATTCAAGATGCCCGTGCATTGGGGACCGCAAATTACTCTTATAGTAAAGAATCCACTTCTATGTTTGAGTAGAAACCTTCTCACAGGTATGAATAGATGATGGGAGAGATCTCTGTACCCTGATATACTTTTATATAGTTATTAGATCTCACCTCAGTTGTCTTTTTTTAGTTTAAAATAACCCAGGATTTGAACCCACAACCATCTACATTAAAGGAAATGACCTTAACCACTGAGCTATGGAGCTCAATGTTATAATGCTGTAGAAAAATCTCATAGTAGTTTGTCATATATTACATATTCATATACAGCAGAAGTATAATTTTATATTTTTTTAGTAATTGTAAAAAAATGTATGTCACAAAATAAATATGAAATTACTAAAAAATATATATATAAAATGATCCCTCTGATATATGTGACTGCATAACACATTGGAAACTACTAATAAAGTTTTTATCCATAATATATTTACAACAGTATAACATGGAGCACTATAGCTCAGTAGTGAAGGTTCTTACCTTTAATGTAGATGGTTGTGAGTTCGATATCCCGACGAAAACATTTAAAAAATAGAGGCTAAATAAAACTTAAATACACAGGGTGAGAAGTTTGATGTTATTAAAAATAAATGGAGCAAAACGTAAAATATGATCAAGTAACAGCTGTTAATCCACGCCAACCTTTTTGTCTTGTGTAACCACTATTTTTTGTTGGAAAAAGGGGCAACCCTAACAATACCCCCGCTCTGGACCTTTATAGGCCTGCTCACTGCAGTGTCAGTTCTTTAAATGTCAGGACTCACTTTGGAAAAAAAATATTTTTTCATATTCTGACCCTCATAACTAGGGATGAGCAGACCCGTGGATGTTCGGGTTCGGCCGAACTTCGGGTCAAAGTTTGGGACCCGAACTTGACCCACGCTCGAACCTGAACCCGATTGAAGTCAATGGGGACCGGAACTTTGGTGCACTAAAATGGCTGTAAAATAGTCGTAGTAAGGGCTAGAGGGCTGCAAAAGGAAGCAAAATAGGGGTAAGAGCAGGACAATTGCCCTGCAAACAAATGTGGATAGGGAAATGACTTAAAATAACATAGAATAGAAAACAAATTAAAAATATTAATCTCAAACTAGGAGGCGGAGGTCAAAATGGAGTAGGAGGTTTAGAAGGCGGCGGACGTGGCGGTGTAGGTGGAAGTGGTGGTGGAGAAGGAGGAGGTAGCCAACACTTTGTCTTTGTTTTTTGTTTTTTTGTTTTTTTTTCCTTTATAAATTTATTTATATTTATAAATTTGGGAAGGCCCCAAAACATTGGGAAATGGAAAAGAGAATCAAAGAGAGTGCACTGGCATATAACAATGGCTGGGTGTAGCCGGTATACTTGTCTACTCAGCACAAGGTACAGACAAGTCCTGTGTGATCCTTGCATGGTTCATTTTAATGAACGTGAGCTTGTCCTCGTTGGCTGTAGACAGGAGGCTGCGCTTCTCTGTGATCACTCCCACCCAACGATCTATGAGTCAGATTAGGTATATGAATTTCCCTATCATGGATGCAGTGCAAATGTACCTCACAGCAAAAATGTGTATATGTCACCCACCGATCTAACAGATGGATTAACTATATTAATTTCCCTGTAACGGATGCAGTGCAGGTGTACCTCACACCAAAAATGGGTATATGTCACCCACCGATCTAACAGACGGATTAACTATATTAATTTCCCTGTCCCGTATGCAGTGCAGGGGTACCTCACACCAAAAATGTGTATATGTCATCCACCGAACTAACAGATGGATTAACAATATTAATTTCTCTGTCATGGATGCAGTGCAAGTGAACCTCACACCAAAAATGGTTATATGTCACCCACCGAACTAACAGACGGATTAACTACATTAATTTCCCTGTCATGTATGCAGTGCAGGTTTATCTCACAACAAAAATGTGTATATGTCACCCACCGATCTAACAGACGGATTAACTATATTAATTGCACTGCATCCACAAAATATCGCTATAGGTCACCCACAGAATTAACAGCCAGATGAAATTCCTAACACTCTCCCTCACTTCAGCTGACTGCTTCCTGTCCCTGCACTACTCAGAGCTGATGGTACTACACGTGATCCAGCTTGTATGGAGGCTGGGTCACATGATGCACCTGCCAATCACAGCAATGCCATTACAAAGCATGGCTGTGATGGCTTCTAAGTGCCCACAGCTTAACCACTTCCAGACCGGGCCATTTACCTCCTTCCTGACCAGGCCTTATTTTGCAAATCTGACATGTCACTTTATGTGGTAATACCTTTGGAATGCTTTTACTTATCCAAGCCATTCAGAGACTGTTTTCTCGTGACACGTTGTACTTCATGTTAATGGGAAATTTTAGTCAATATATTTCACCTTTATTTATAAAAAAAATCCAAAAGTTAACAGAAATTTGAAAAAACTTGCTGTTTTCTAAATTTGAATGTCTCTGCTTTAAAGACAGATAGTGATGCCTCATAAAATATTCATTCATTAACATTCCCCACATGTCTACTTTATTTTGGCATCATTTTAGTAATGTAATTTTATTTTTTTTAGGACGTTAGACGGTTTCGAATTTTAGAAGCAATTTTTAAAAATGTATAAGAAAATTTCCAAAGTCAACTTTTTTATGGACCAATTTAGTTCTGAAGTCATTTTATGGGGCTAACATAATATAATCAACCCATAAATGACCCCATTTTAGAAACGACACTTCTCAAGCTATTCAAAACCGGTTTTACAAATGTTGTTAACCCTTAAGGTATTCCACAGAAATTAAAGCAAAATTGAGGTGAAATTTCAATTTTTTTTTGCTGAATTTCCATTTTAATCAGTTTTTTCCTGGAACATATCAAGGGTTAACAATAAAACAAACCTTAATATTTATTACCTTGATTCTGCAGTTTGCAGATAGCCCTCATATGTGGCTGTATACTTCTGTTTGGGCAAATGACAGGGCACAGAAGACAAGGAGCGCCATATGGTTTTTGGAGGGCAGATTTTGCTGGAATGGTCTTTGGGCACCATGTTACATTTGAAGAGACCTTATACCCGTATACCCACAGTGAAAACCCCCAAAAAGTGACCACATTTTGTAAACTACACCGCCCAAGAAATTTTGTAAGAGGTGTAGCTAGCACTTCACTCAACAGGTGTTTCATAGAATTTTTAAAGTATAACTGTCAATTATTATTTTTTTTACTATTGGATTTTGGTGATTAATATTACCTTGTTGGCCCTGTTTTAATTTCTGATTATTTAATAAATAACCCCTAAAAGCCACCTAAAAGTTCCCAGTATTGTCTTTTTTTACCTGAGATTAAAATCAGGTTGCTATGCTCCTTCCGAGCACGAGCACGCTAGCTGTGTGCACTGAGAACTGATAGTGAGTCAACATTGTAAGGGAATGTATAAAAAGCCAGGTTCTTCCTGACAGGAGATAACAGTGCTGGGCTGTGCATGTGAACTTCTCGACATGCCTGTGCTTGGCAGACACTCCCTTAGCAGTGCTGAACAATGTAGAGCCCAGGGAGATATGGCGGCTGCTCAGTGTATAAATGAAAGCCTTATCTGATAAGAGGAGAGCTTGTAGAAGGACTATAGGCTTCAGCCAGACCTGGGAATTTCACTGCAAGACCCCCCCTATACAGAGCTGGTCTTCACTAACTTCACTGCAGGTGTCCTATGGATTAGCCTCAGGGCTGAGGGCAGCCATCTTAACAGAATAGTGAAATTGCAGTTGTATGCAGACTGGTTGCTAAGGGCTGAATCTTATTAAATAAGGGGTAAGTAAGTCTAATAGTTATTGATTCAGGAATATTATCATATTAGTAACTACATATATGAAAACTGAAATTACAGTCTAAATGTGACAGTTATCCTTTAATACTTGGGTGTGAAAATGAAAAATTAATAGAAAATGATGCTTTAGGCTCAAACTTTTTTTTTTTATAAAAGATAACAGGAGAATAATTTGCTTCCCACTTTCTCCAGAACACAGTAACACCCAATTGTGGTCGTAAACCGTTATTTAGGGATATGCCAGGGCTCAGAAGGGAGGGAGCTAATTTTCTGTAATGGTTTTTAGGAGCAATAAACTTTTCAAATTTTTTGTTGAATGAGCAGCGTGTGGGCTTATTTTTTGAGAGACAAGCTGTAGTTTTTATTGGCAACATTTCGGGGTATATTTCGCTTTCTGGTTGCTTTTTACCTCATTTTTGGGAGGTGAAGTCACAAAAAAAGCTGTTTCGTGTCATTTTCCAATTTTCCAATTTTTTTAACACCGTCCACTTGATGGGGTAGATCATGTGATATTTTTATAGATCCAGTCATTACGGATGCAAGAATACCAAATATGTGTAGTTTCTTTTTTTTTTAAGTTTTACACAATAAAAACATTTTTGAAAAAAAATCATGTTTTCTTAGAGCCATATGTTTTTCATTTTTCTGGCTATAGTCTTGTGTATAGGCTTGTTTTTTGCGGAACGAGGTGATCTTTTTATTGCTACCATTTTGGGGTACATCCGACTTTTTGGTTGATTGATATTTGTGAGGTGAGATGACTAAAAAAAGCAGTTTTTGCATAATTTTAATTTGTTTTTTTACAAAGTTCTCTTATAGGGTAGATCATGTGATATTTTTGTAGAGCTAATTGTTACGGATGCGGCGATACCAAATATGTCTATTTTTTTATTGTTTTACATTTTACACAATAAGAGCCTTTTTAGGAAAAAAAATCATGTTTTTGCGTTGCAATTTTCATAGAGCCATATTTTTTTTTATTTTTCTGGCTATGGTCTTGTGTGGGGGATAATTTTTTGCTGGAAGAGGTGACATTTTTATAGCTATCATTTTGGGGCACATACGTATTTTTAATTGATTAACATTATGTTTTTTGGGAGGTAAGCTAGCTAAAAAAATCTGTTTTGGCACAATGTTTATATATTATTTTTTTACGGCGTTCACCTGATGGGATAGATCCTATGATATTATTTTAGAGCCGATTGTCGTGGATGTGGTGATAACAAATATGTCTATTTTTTTATTTTTTTTCTATTTTTAACATTTTTTAAATAATGGATTTGGGAGGGAATTTTTTTTAAATGCCTTCCTGCCCAGCGCCATAATAGTATGGCACAGAGGGATGTTAATTGCCGCCCAGCACCATAGTGGCGCGCTGATCGGGCGGCTGCAGGAACTGCGTCCGCCCGATCAGCGGTGGGGTCCAGCAGACACTGATAGCCGGACCCCGGCTGTATGCGCCGGCATCGGTGTTTTCCCATTAACCCTTGATGTGCTACAGTCAGCGCTGGTCACGGCCTGTGCGATATCCGTGCGGGGATCGGAGCAGCCATTGAGTCCTTGCGCTGCTGTGATGGGGACCCGATGGCAGGGAAGGCAGCCTAATGCCTTCCTTAGGTATCGTGGATGCCTTCCGGGAGAGCCTGTGAGATCCAGCCCCCTGGATCTCACAGGCAGGAAGCTGTAAGTGTATTACAGTGAGTTATACGCTTACAGCCATTGCATTACAATACAGAAGTATTGTAACGCATTGTAAAGGGGATCAGACCCCCAAACGTTGAAGTCCCAGAGTGGGACAAAAAATAAAGTGAAAAACAAAGTTTAAAAATTATAGTTTTACAAAAAAATTAAAAGTTTCAATTAAAAAAAGCCTCCTTTTCCCATAACAAAGTAAAAAAAATTGTAAAAAATAGAAAAAAAAGGAAAAGTAGACATATTATGTATCACCGCATCCGTATCGACTGGTTCTTTAAAAATATCTCATGACCTAACCCCTCAGATGAACACCATCATAAAAATAAAATAAAAACTGTGCTAAAAAAATAAATTTTTTGTCACCTTACATAACTAAAAGTGCAATACCAAGCGATCAAAAAAGCATATGCCCCCCAAAATAGTACCAGTCTAACCCTCACATCATCCTACAAAAAAATGAGCCTCTACCTAAGACAATCACCAAAAAATAAAAAAACTATGGCTCTCAGACTATTTAGACACTAAAGCAAGATTTTTTTAGTTTCAAAAATGCTGTTGTTGTGTAAAACTTAAATAAATAAATGAGTATTGCTGCGTCCGTAAAATCCTGCTTTATAAAAATATCACATGAACTAAAAAGCTTTTTTTTGTCACATTACATCACATTACATCACAAAAAGTGTAATACCAAGCGATCAAAAAGTCATATGCACCCTAAAATAGTACCAATCAAACCGTCATCAGATACCGAAAAGAATGAGCCCCTACATAACAGTCGCCCAAAAAATTTTAAAACTATGGCTTTCAGAATATGGAGACTCTAAAAAAATTTTTTTTTTTCAAAAATGCTTTATTATGTAAAACTGAAACAAACAACCAGTATTTGGTATTATCGCGTCCGACAGATAAACACTATAAATAACAAAAAATAAAAACGATGCCAAAACATCTATTTTTTGTTACCTTGCCTCACAAAAAGTATAATATAGAGCAACCAAAAATCATATGTACCCTAAAATAGTACCAACAAAACTGCCACCTTATCCCATAGTTTCCAAAATGGGGTAATTTTTTTGTAGTTTCTACTCTAGGGGTGCATCAGGGGGTCTTCAAATGTGACATGGCAACTTAAAATTCTGCTCTCCAAATACTATATGGCGTTCCACTCAGAAATTTTTTCTCAATTTTCCATTAATACTTGTGGAACACCTAAAGTGTTAAAAAAGTTTGTAAAAACAGTTATAATACCTTAAGGCTGCATTCACACGAGCGTGATTTCCGCGCGGGTGCAATGCGTGATGTGAACGCATTGCACCCGCACTGAATCCTGACCCATTCATTTCTATGGGGCTGTGTACATGAGCGTTTTTTTTCACGCATCACTTCTGCAACGCGTGTAAATCGCAGCATGCTCTATCTTATGCGTTATAAACGCATCCGCAGCCCCATAGAAGTGAATGGGGCTGCGTTAATAACGCATTACATCCGCAAGCAAGTTGCGTTTTTCACTGATGGTTGCTAGGATATGTTGTTTGTAAACCTTCAGTTTGTTATCACGCGCGTGAAAAACGCATCAAAACGCATTGCACCCGCGCGGAAAAAACTGAACGCAATCGCAGGCAAAACTGAATGGCTTTGCCTGTGAAATCGCACAGTTTTCACTGAACGCATCCGCAACGCATCCAGACCTAATCCGGACACGCTCGTGTGAACCCAGCCTAAATGGTGTAGTTTCTATAATGAGGTCAGTTTTGGGTGGTTTCTATTATGTAAGCCTCACAAAATGACTTCAGACCTGAACTGGTCCTTAAAAAGTGGGTTTTGGAAATTTTCCGAAACATTTCAAGATTTGCTTCTAACGTCTACAAAAAATAAAATGGGATTCACAAAATGATCCAAACATGAAGTAAACATATGGGGAATGTAAAGTAATAACTATTTTTTGAGTGGGGAGCAAGTGATTGGACCATGTGACCCACGTGACCCAGTGACGTCACAGAAGGTCCTTTACCCCCCCCAGCTGAAGACAGAACAGGAGACCAGCAGCTAAGCTCTCAATTGGAGGAGGTGAGTTACTATTTTTTTTTTTTAACCCTCTATTGCCCTTTTTACTTAGCATTTTGTATTTAGAATGTTATTATCTTCCTTTATAACTATGTTATAAGGGAAAATAGTAAAGATCGGGTCCCCATCTCGATCGTCTCTTAGCGACCATGCGGGAAAATCGCACCGCATCCGCACTTGCTTGCGGATGCATGCGATTTTCCCGCAGCCCCATTCACTTCTATGGGGCCTGCGTTGCGTGAAAAATGCACAATATAGAGTTTGCTGCGATTTTCACGCAATGCAGAAGTGATGCGTGAAAATCACCGCTCATGTACACAGCCCCGTAGAAATGAATAGGTCCGGTTCACATCACGCATTGCACCCACACGAAAAATCACACCCATGTGAAAGGGGCCTTACTGTTGATTTCTCCTGTAACTGGGGCTGACATAGTAGCCCCAGTTAAATGAGAAATACACCACCCAGAGAGGCTGTACAGCGGTATACTAAGCTGTGCAGCCTCAGTGCAAGGCTTATCATGGTCTGTGGAAGACCCAGCAGCTTCTGCACTCTTACAGCCACGGCGGCATAGCGCTTCCTTGCTGTACAGCACTGTGTATACAGCGATCTAGAAGGCAGGGACACCCAGGAATGGTTCCTGCCTTCTCTCTGGGGTGCCTGCTGTCACTTGCACGAATATGCAGCTGCCATCTCTAAAAGGATGTTCCAGAACGTTTATTCAGAGATAAACCCGACCGCCCAGGATGTTTATAGTCAATGGGTGGACGGGAAGTGGTTAAAAGCTTGTTGATTGGATACTCTGCAGTTTTTCAACAAGCTTTATTAAATGCCCAAACACCAAACTCAAACCCGAACTTTTGCGGCAAAGTTCGGGTTTGGGTCCGAATACCCAAACTCGGAAAGTTCAGTACGGACCCGAACTTTGCAATTCGGGTTCACTCAACACTACTTATAACTTTTCTATAGTTATGTCTACAGAGATGCGTGGGGGGAAATTTTTTGTGGGACATTCTGTCGTTTTTGACAATAACATTTTGGGGTGTGTATGACTTGATCACTTTTTATTTTTTTTTTTGTTTTTTTTATGGTACGCCATTCTCCATATGGGCCAACTTTTTTATATTTTAATTGTATGGGCATTTTCGCATGCAGCGATACCCATAAAGTTTTTTTTTGTTTGTTTTTTTTTATTTTGGGGAAATGGGGGTGATTTTTTTTTTATATTTTCCAAACTTGTTTTTACTTTTTTTTTCTTTTTGTTAGGTCCTCAAGTGGACCACAACTTGTAATCATTAGATTGCAACTTATACAGAATAATGGAAATTGCTCCATTATTCTGCATAGAAATCACTGCATCATAATTCAGTGCGGCCACCTAGTGGACTGAGCTGGAAATTAATATACTAATAATAAGCCTAGAAGTCTAGTACAGGCTGCGGCTCATTATTAGAACAGTGCGCTTCCAGTTTTTAACACTCTTAGATGCTGTGGTGATATTTGACCATGGCACCTGAGTGGTTAAATGTCCAGTCAGCATTACTGCAGATCGTAAACATTGGTCTCGGGTACCTGCTGTATGCAGGCACCCGGTTGATATGGCTGATATGGCACTACCTCCTCTCCAGAGCGGGCACCATCTTTAAAGACCCGACATGCGCCGTACATTTATGGATGTCGGTAAGGGGTTAATGGTCACATGACTAAATGTTTATAGGACAAAGCTTTCTTTCTGCACAGACACTGGAGCTCGTGGAGATACTTTGGGAGGGAGGGGCTGTGTATGCGTGCAAGTAACCATGTGAGGGGGGGTCTAGTGGGGTGCAGTACAGTCCTGGGGTACATGCTGTATGACGACCTGCTCCATTGCTGTAGCTTTTTGTGAGGGAAGGGAACTCATTCCAGTGAGTGGAAGGGGATTTGGCATATTCTGGGGCCATGAGGATGCACATCTGTGTGAGGAGATTTATGGGGAGTAAATCTGTGAGGGAGGGCCAAAATCGACAGAATGTAACTGTGTTGTTAGTACATTATTGCAAGATTTGGGGCTCCACTTTTGATTTTGCCCAGGGCCATATTTCATCTAAAACTGGCCCTGCCTGCATGTATGATAGTATGTGTATGTAAGAGAGCCTGCATGTATGACAGAGTGTGTACGTAAGAGTGCCTGCATGTTTACAAGACTGTGTATGTAAGAGTGCCTGTATGTGTACAAGTGTGTGTATGTAAGAGTGCCTGCATGTGTGTGTGTGTGTGTGTGTAAGAGTGCCTGCATGTGTGTGTATGCAAGAGTGCCTGCATGTGTACAAGTGTATGTATACATAAGAGTACCTGAATATGTGTGTGTGTGTGTGTGTGTATATAAGTGCCTGAATGTGTACAAGTGTGTGTATGTAAAAGTGCCTGCATGTGTGTATGTAAGAGTGCCTGCATCTGTACAAGTGTGTGTATATAAGAGTGCCTGTATGTGTGTGTATGTAAGAGTTCCTGCATGTGTATGTGTATGTAAGAGTGCCTGCATATGTGCAGAGGTGTGTATGTACAGTAAGAGTGCCTGCATGTGTAGAAGTGTGTGTATGTAATAGTGCTTACATGTATAGAGGTGAGGCACATTCTTTGCACAGGGGCTCTCTGCTTTCTGTGTCCGCCCCTGAGAGGGAGGACTACTGGCTATCCACATTGTTAGCCCCTCGCTACAGGTAAAAATGGGTGCATTTTTCAGACCTTCTGAGAGGGATGCAAAAATGTATTACTATAGATCAGGAATCAGCAACCTCTGGCACTCCAGATGTTCTGAAACTACAACTCTCAGAATTCTCCATTCACTTCTATGGGAGTTTTGACAACAGCCAAGCATGTTTGCATGCTGGGAGTTGTAGTTTCATAGCAGCTGGAGTGCCAAAGGTTGCTGATCCCTGCTATAGATACATGCTGTGTAGTCAGTAGGTTGCTGCCTACGAGCGCCATCTGCCATCCTCAGGAAGGTCTCTACACTCACGCTCCACTGCCATAACAGGTGGTGGTACATGCACGCAGCTGTATTTGTCTGGCCGCTCCTCTGCATATTTGCCAGATTGCGGCTGGATCTCCACCAGCCCTTTATTATAGTGAAAGGGACAGGAAGGAATGCCAGCTGCGCATGGCTGACCCCAGCAGGGATGGATCTGACAGCTTGCTTGATCTTTTTCACCTAAATGAAAACAGGCCTTACCCTCAGTTCACACTTGCGCGTTTTACAGAGCGTTCGAACGCGCTGTAAAACGCATAACCGATGCAAACCAATGCTTCCCTATGGGACTGGTTCACATTCTCGCGTTTTACAGCGCATTCGAACGCGCTGAAAAACGCCTGACGCATAAACAAGTACTTGAGCTTTTTTGGGTGTTTTTTGGGCGTTTGTCGCACGTTTTGGCCCATAGACTTCAATGGGAACGCGCAGCGCTTGTATTTTGCGCGTTTTTGACACTGAAAACGCGCGTTCGAACGCGTGTTTATGAATTTGCAACATGCTGGAAAGGCCAAACCCCAGGTGCTAGGCACAGTTTGGAGAGAAGCCAACACTGCAGTCAATCACACAAATGCGAGTTTACTATTGCCAAAAATGCACACTAAAACGCGCGGAAAAGGGTGGGGTCACACCGGCGTTTTGCTGATTTTCAGCCTTTTGTCCGACGGATCCACCTGCCTGTTCTTTAAAACGGAAACAAACTTTTTTGCTTTATTTAACCTAGACTACAATGGAGGACGGATGTCATTGTATTGACATCCGTTTGCTCCAATTACATCCAATCCCTAATAATAAAATGTATTTCTAAAATGGCAGCGCATTACTCAGTGCCCCCAGAAGATACTCTATGAAGAAATATATGCTCTTCCCGCATTACTTCATTATATTCTTGTTAGCGTACATTATTAGACAATTTTGCCTCAAGATAAATATTGAGAGGTGGGGGCAATTTTTGTTGGAATCCAGATGGTTGTGTTTGCTGTTATGGTTTAGATTACTCTGTATAAAAATATAATACAAACAGGAGATGAAGAGCTAAAAACACAGTAAAAAAAATAATAAGCCACACAGGGAATAAAATACAGCAATTAAACAATGACTTATTAAAACCAACTTATTAGTAGTATTAATGTATTCAGTTCGGTTCACAAACCTGGTAACAATATCCCCACAGAGCCGAAAACCTCCGAGCTTTGCTCAGTGATATTCACAATACTGTTGAACTGTATAACTGGTTAATCATAAGGAAATCGCAGGCCTGCTTCATAAATCTTATGTTGCGCTCCAAGGTTCAGTGAGTCCCAAAGCAGTGACATTTGGAATATTCTTTTCTAGCGATTGTTTATCATAGCTTCTAAAATCATGTGCAATACCATTCTCTAATTATAGAGAAAGTCTGAAAACATTAAGGTTTATTCATCAGTCCCTCTCATGAAACTGCCATCGTTTAGCAGAAATACTCATGAAGTGCAAAAATATTTGCTGAAAAGTGTATTTATGGCTAAAAAATGGTTATTTGATTTATAATGAAAAAGAAGTCAGCCGTGTACTGCGAAGCAAAGAGCTACATCCACAAGACTGTTGTGTAATTTACAAGACAATTATTTTTATTTTATGCCATTTAATCGTATTCTTGATAGTTGTAGTGAATTACTGTATATGATTCTTTTCACACAGCTGTTCTCTCTCAGGGTAAACTCATATAACACCTTTTTTTTTAAAGCCAATATTACAATTTTACAAAGATTAAAATATTTCATCAGTTTTAAGCCTGATATATGCTCTCAGAATGGTAATAGTTATCCAGTTAGGCAGTCATAGGCGTCTATTGGACCCTACAGTATTTCTGCATGCCTCTAATTTCGCATTGAGAATATGCAGATTTTCTTTTGTCAGGTTCATACAGTACATAATTGTGGAAAATAAGATGTCTTATTACACCGATATTATACTTGCCTCAAGAGGAATATATCCCGTATTCTACTGTACCGAAGCAACCATCAATTATATTTGGAGTGCTAATGGCTCTATATTAAAAAACTGTAAGGGTATGGCCGCACATGGTGCATATGCTACTGGTTTTCTGCAGAGAAAAATTCAGTAGAAAATCTACAGCATTTACAGTAGCTGCATAGTGGATGAGATTTTATAAAATTTCATCCCCAATGCTTCATAAATAGGCACATAAAGTGCAGATTTTACATCTACAGCATGCTTATTTATGCTGTGGATTTCCATCCTGGATTTCACCTTTTGAAATGCAGATGTTGCAGAGGATTCGTTGCTGACTTGTAGATATACCCTATGGAAAATGAATAGAGATGAGCAAATTTTAAAAAAATTTGATTCGCCTGTTCGTTCGGGAAAAATGTGGTTTAATCAGAATATATTCACGGCAAATTACGTTAAAAAACATATATTTCCTGGATGCTGAGAGCCTTTATAATGGTGTAGAACACTGTGCTTTGCAGTAACACGCATAGGGAGTCTGCTGTGGTAGTGAAATAATACTGTGAGTCCGTATGACATGCACATGACATGCGTCGCTTTTAGATTCACTGCACACTTATTTGGGCAGTTATGGGGCCAAAACTGACCAAATAACTCAAGTAGGAACTCAGCCTTACAGGTCGATGTTAGCGCCAAGAAGAAGCGCACTCCTTTTACACCGTCGTCAGCTGATTCCACATAGATGTAAACAGAACCTGTTCTATTAAAAGATTATACAAGTAGAGCCCCACCCCCCCTCGACAGAGTGGAGGGTGTGTCAGCAGTAAGTCTGTGTTGACGTCACTGATTATTTTGCCCTTCCTCTGATCCGTCAGAACAATAACCCCCCAAAAACCAGGTCCTGTCTGTTAATCATTTGCCTTCACTCTGTCAGCATTTGGTCAGTAATCCATCAGTATTGCTAATGCCCAAAAAAACTGGAGTGGATCCAAAACAGAGATGACACGTGATAGTGAATGGAATATTTGCATGTCTTCTGTGTTTTGCACCCACTCCTGCTTTTGGCTACCAAATCACAAGGCAATTCTAATGAGACCATACAGGCCTTACAGCTGCTATACAAAGAGGATCCATTGTGCGTCTCATTTTTCCTGCCTTCTGACAGATCAGAAAAGGGGTCAAATAAAAGATGAGGTCAGCCAAGCCAAAAAGGCAAAATAGTAACCCAGTCATGAAGTGGGGAGGGTGGGAACAGTATGAGAAGTCCACAGAGTGGCCCTATGACATAGTGGTGAGGTGGAAGCAGCATGAGGAGGCCACAGAGTATCATGACGACAAGAGATTGGGGAGGTGGCAGCAGCATCAGGAAGCAACAGAGTGGCATGACGACAAGAGATTGTGGAGGTGGCAGCAGCATGAGGAGGCCACAGAGTGGCACGGCGACGAGAGATTGGGGAGGTGGCAGCAGCATTAGGAAGCAACAGAGTGGGACAACGACGAGAGATTGCGAAGGTGGCAGCAGCATGAGGAGGCCACAGAGTGGCACGACGACGAGAGATTGCAAAGGTGGCAGCAGCATGAGGAGGCCACAGAGTGGCACGACGACGAGAGATTGCGGAGGTGACAGCAACATGAGGAGGCCACAAAGTGGCCGCTTCATCTATTCATTTATAGGGAATATGGGACAGAACAGAAGGTTAAAATTTCTCAACCTTATAAAGTGTTGCTTAAAACACGATTTAATAATACACGTTCTCCGGCACAAAAGGCTTGGCAAATGGATTGTCTGGGAATTTTCCTCAAAGATTTGGATAATATATTGGTAAATTTAAGTTTACTTTCTTATAATACTAATCAAGTTTTAGTTCAATTTAATATTTAATAAATTAAATGAAAAAAATGTGTTGCCTAAGACAGGAGAGAATCGGCCAGTCTTCTGACTATGTGGTTGCGATGGAGAAAGCATTCCAAAAAACTATTTCTCTCCACCTGGAGACAAATCCTGTCAAGATTGATGCGAGTGCGGTATCGGCTGCTCATCGAGCCAGATACTTCTAGGGGAACCTGCCTGGCATGAACAGGCCTCTAGTAGCTACAGACAATGAGAAGACAAAGCTTCAAGATTGCTTGGAGCCCGGAAGAGTTGCAAAGTTCATCCAGATTCAAACTATAACTACCAGCCCCTGGTCTCTACGTCAGAGAAAACATTACGAGTTCCCAGTCATCATGGATGGGAAGGATGGCATCCTGTGGTGCACAGAGATAAAGAGGGTCTTCGGATTCCCCTGCACTATACAGATGTCTCAGAAATGAACGGCTGCTCCCGACAGCAGCTCCTGGGAAGGTCATGGATCGGCCCGGTCATCTGGCATCTATTCGCCGCACTGAAGGATTATTTTGAAAGTGGCTGGAAGCCACACAGGGCCCCATGCTGCAGATTTATCATGGAGACGACGGATTTTATAATACTACATTATTATATAAAGAAAAAAAAAAGAAAAAATTAAGACCCTTCGTCACCTGGCTCCCAAGTGCGATCAGCTACATCATCATCGAATACTGTCTGCACATCACTGATGTCCTTCTCAACAAACTCTGGGTAAGGCCTGACCGCTCGCAACACCAGCTCCCACGCAACTCTCCTCATCACTACTTGCCTGCCTAGTGGAGGAAAGGACAGAGGCAGGTTAAGGACAGGTGAGGGCACAGGGCCTGCTCCCGGGCCATGCCAACTAAGGGTTGTGCCTGACAAACGCACTGACTCTTGGCTGGGGGTGTCTGATGTCACTTGCAACAAAGTCGAAGTGAGTCAACCATTCAAGAACCGCTGGGTTGCTGGTCATGACACGACCGCTAGCTGACACTGGGAGCTAAGGCTTCTCGAAGTGACCACTGCTGCCACGGTCCCTTACTCTGCTGCGACCTCTGCCTGCGCCATAAACATTTATGCCTCTGCCACTCCCCTGTGCAGGGCCTGGCACTTCTCTGTCTGAAATACTGTTAGATCAAATAATCAAAAGTTAGATCAAATACCGTACATTTTTATTTAGTCACTAATTCACGGCAAACTGGGCTTCAGAATATATCATTGCATCGCAGAACGTTTTTTTTCTACTTTTACACAAAATGCTTTTCAACAAATCAATGCAACACTGGACACCAAAAATATTTTTTTTCCGCCACTGATACAGAGCAAATAAAGTTGGTTAAAAGATGGCTGCACAATACATCATAAACTAACAGAAAAAAATAAAAAAGGGGCTCATTCCAAAAATTGGAATGAAGGAAGCTCTTAGCGCACATTTTCTGAGTGTAGAAACATATCTGCTTAGTCTGAACTCTGTCTTATAGTATATATTGAGGGTGGCGCCTCTTTTTGACTGAGCAACGCCCAAGTACCTGGGACTTCTCATCACAAAAGCAATTTAGCTGGTTCCTGCAGTGCCCTAAAAATAAAGAGACTGGTAAGTCCATAAGAGGCAGTATCTGTAGTGTTAGGGACCCTTGTGCGGAAGCCGCCGTGAAGTGGTACTTGGGCCCGACATACTTTTGATCAAAAATGTGCGCTAAGAGCTTCCATCATTCCAATTTTTGGAATGAGCCCCTTTTTTTATTTTTTTTCTGTTAGTTTATGATGTATTGTGCAGCCATCTTTTAACCAACTTTATTTACTTTATTTGCCTTATGGTTATGCACTTCTGAGTGTAGAAACATATCTGCTTACTCTGAACTCTGTCTTATAGTATATATTGAGGGTGGCGCCTCTTTTGGACTGAGCAACACCCAAGTACCTGGGACTTCTCATCACAAAAGCAATTTAGCTGGTTCCTGCAGTGCCCTGAAAATAAGGAGACTGGTAAGTCCATAAGAGGCAGTATCTGTAGTGTTAGGGACCCTTGTGCGGAAGTCGCCGTGAAGTGGTACTTGGGCCCGACTTACTTTTGATCAAAAATGTGCACTAAGGGCTTCCTTCATTCCAATTTTTGGAATGAGCCCCTTTTTTTCTTTTTTTCTTTTAGTTTATGATGTATTGTGCAGCCATCTTTTAATCAACTTTATTTGCCTTATGGTTATGCACTTCTGAGTGTAGAAACATATCTGCTTAGTCTGAACTCTGTCTTATACTAATACAGAGCAAACAGGGCTTTAGAATATATCACTGCACCGCAGAACGGCAATTAGGCCCACATTTTTTTCCACTTTGACACAAGAGGCATTTCAATAGACAAATGCAATGCTGTACGGCGAATATATTTTTATTTCACCAACTAATACACGGCAAACTAGGCTTCATAATATATCACTACACCGCAGAATGGCAATTACGCCCAAATATTTTTCCAATTTTACACAAAAGGCTTTTCAACAGATAAATACAACGCTGGACGGCGAATATATTTTTATTTCACCACTAATACACAGCAAACTGGGCTTCAGGATATATCACTGCACCGCATAACGGCAATTAGGCCCAAATTTTTTTCCACTTTTTCACAACAGGCTTTTCAACAGATATATGTATGTGTAGCAGCAGTGGCATTGCTAGGGCTGGTCTCACCCGATGCAGTAGAAAATGGTGTCCCCCATAGTGTCCCCCAGAATGTGCCAGTATTAAATGCCCCTTCTTAGTGCCCCCATAATGTGCCTATATAATACCCCCATAGTATTCTTCTCCCCTCCAACACCATAGTGTCCCCATAATGTGCCAGCAATGCCCCCAGTAGACGCCCCCCATGTGCCAGTAGATGCCCCCATAGTTTCCCCCATGTGCCAGCAATGCCCCCATAGTGTCTCCCATGTGCCAGCCATGCCCCCATAGTGTCCCCCATGTGCCAGCCATGCCCTCACAGTGCCCCCCATGTGCCAGCAATGCCCCCATAGTGTCCCCCATGTGCCGAAAATGCCCCTATATTGTCCCCCATGTGCCAGAAATGCCCCCATAGTGTCCCCCATGTGCCAGCCATTGCCCCATAGTGTCCCCCATGTGCCAGCAATAATGTCCCAAAGTGTCCTCTTTATGCCAGCAATGACCCCCCAGCGCAGCCCAGCGCCTCAAAGAAAACAAAACAAACAAAAAACACATACTTACCTCCAGGGCAGCAATGCGATGCAGGCCTCTTCTGGCCTGTGTCCCGAGCAGTACGGCTTAGGCGGCGCGATGACGTCATCGCGCCGCCTGCGCCGTCCTCTGATAGGCTGCTGGCCTAATCGCATTTATTGGGGATCTAATTTTTCCTGAACTTCGGATTGAATTTCACTTCGTCAGATTCGATTCGCTCATCTCTAACAATGATATAATGAGGCCGGTAAAGAACGCTCCATGTGTCACACAGGTTAAGTATGTCCTGTGGCACTGTGAGCACAAAGAAATGCAACTGGTAACAGGATGATTTTAAAGTGTAAATGTTGTTTCAAGTAATTTTTTAGAATAAGCTGCTGTGTGTACATGTGGAATAAGACAAGTTCTGGCCATTATATAACTTGTATCTGGCTTTTTTTTTTTTGTTTTCTCTCTACAATCAGTTTATTCCTGAGTTGGTGGCCAGAGACTAATTGGTCTCATATCTGTCCAGACACAGGACATGGATAAACAGCTCCCTAACGCTCTGTAGCACACAATCAGAAGTAGCAGAATTAATAGAGGACATTATACAGCAGAATTAAGCCACTTAAATACAGGGACGGTTTTAAACAAAATGTGTCCCAGCAGGGGCGTACATAGAAATCATGGGGCACCATAGCAAAACTCAGAATTGGGCCCCCCTATAGTATAAAAAGTAAAAAATGATTGCACTAACCTCATGCACACAAATGTCTTTTTGTCCGCATCCAATCCAAATTTTTGGCTGGTCGGATGCGGAATGCAGACAGTGTCCATGTTTTGCGGACTGCAAAAATGGCGATGGCCATGTGCATGAGTCCTTATAAGAACAATATGGGTATATTTTATCTGCGTTGTGTTTATATATACACAAAATATTACATAGACATATGCTTCAAATTCTGAGGGGCGTTCAGTACCTCCTACATCCCATTGCCTTCTTAGAAATAGGCTATTAGTAAATTGGCAATGAAGGACAGGGACTGAACCCCCCCTTCAGAAATTGAAGCATACATCTATGGTGGGCTGCTGTGTGGTAAGCAGTGAATAGTGTTCTGTGTGTATATATATATATATATATATATATATATACACCCACATTAGTATACTGTGTATATACACACTATTGACCCAGTGTAAACTCACTGTGTCCCCCTCCCTTCCACCCTCCAGCACATGTGCGCACTGTCTGCTGTGTCTGTGCGATGTGGGATGCTGGAGATACCTTTCCGACCAGGCTCTGCAGGTCACAGTGGTCAGGAGGTCAGAGCAGTAAAGCGCTGCTAACCCTGCCGGGGCCGCTCTCTCACAGGGCTCTGCTGCTGCTGCTAAAACTGTAATGATGACAGGTACATCATGTAGGAGAAGCAGCAGAGTAAATCAGACTAAACGATTTGGCAGGCAGCTGCAGGGTCAAGGAGGAAGTGAGCAGTGTACTCAGGTCAGAAAGGGGGCGGGGCCATTAAAACAGGCCAGGCCCCTTCATCTCACGAGCCCCATAGCAACTGCGTAGTCTGCCTCTATGGGCGGTACGCCAGTGTGGCCCAGAGCAAAATTTCAGGGCAGCAAAGGATAAGATGATAAAAGTGTACATTGAAGCTGCCTATCAGAGGAATACTAATATTTATTTTGCAAAGTTGGAACATAACTCATTTATGGGCTGTTTTAGACCCTTACAAGTGTGATAGGAAACTGAATATGCAGGTTTGACACTGCACTTAGCAAATTACTTATTGCATCACACTCTCCCTGTGTAAGGGTAGGAGGTTCCTCTAGAAGCTTGGTGCTTGGTGCTGCTGAAAACCACAAGGGATCATCTCTGCTTAATCTGGAAGGGAATGGACTGGCGACAGCACGAATGGGAGGTTTGCAGCGAGGACCCCAGGAGTGTTGTGTCTGTAAAAATAAGAGAAAGCACCAAGAACCTGCTCAAGGAACTGTAAGTGCGGCTTTGCTGCATCACACTGCACCACACTGTTGAAGTAGCATTTGGACATACAATAATGCTCCAAGTACAGTTACATTGCGGTGTACGGGCTGCAAGCTGATGCATAACGCTAAGGGAGTCATACGACACCTTCCTGTCTCACTGGCTGCTCATAGGGTGTTATATGCTGGGAGCTGGAGTAAGGATTAAAGTTACAAGAGACAGACATCATTTCCTTGTGGATTACAAATAGTATTGCGCAATACTTAGGGTGCACCCCAACGAGGAACTCGTCCAGGAACATACAAGTGCAGCTAGGCTGCTTAATGGACTTTGGGGGAAACATCACATTTACTGGTTTATTGTTAGACAGTAGTACATTTACTGTTGGTTTATTCTCTGTTTAACAATCTGTTTTATATATTCTCAGCGTTTTGTTCACTACATTGTTCAATAAACTCAACTGCTGGGAAAGAACCATTGTCTGTGTCTGTGTGGCATCATGTACCCTCTGTTACCTATGGCCTTGCCCTCGGTCTTCTTTCAGTATTATACCCCCAGCCCCACGTAGTGTATAGTATAGCACCTCCAGCTCCTAACATTATATAGTATAACACCGCTAGCCCCTCACAGTATATAGTATAACTCCCCCAGCCCCTCACAGTATATAGTATAACTCCCCCAGCCCCTCACAGTATATAGTATAACTCCCCCAGCCCCTCACAGTATATAGTATAACTCCCCCAGCCCCTCATAGTATATAGTATGACACCTCCTGCCCCTCATAGTACTGCGAATAGTATAACACCTTCAGTCCCACACACTATATAGTATTACACCCCCAATCCCACATATTATATAGTATAACACCTCCAGCCCCACACAATACAGATGTAGCCGAGCTAAAATTGACTGATAACTCTGATAACACATCTCACAGCGTTATCTTGTGTCATTTTGTGACAAAAGCCATTGAACTACAATGAAAGTTAGTTAACCTCTTTGTGCCATTTTAACTTAACGTGTTAAGTTAGCTTGGCTGCATCTGTATATAGTATAAAACTTCCATCCCCTCACAGTATATAGTAAAACACCTCAGCCCCACACAGTATAACACCTTCTGCTTCTCATAGTATATAGTACAATACCTCCAGCCCCACACAGTATATAGTATTACCCCAGCCCCACACAGTATATACTGTAGTATAACACCCCCAGTCCAACACAGTATACAGTATTACCCCTCAGTCCCAACCAGTATATAGTACAACACCCCAGCCCCTCATAGCACATAAGAGCATGCAGTATAGATCTCTCTTACCTTTCATCCACTGTCCTTGGCCCGGGTACCTTCCTGTAATGGCAGGAAGATGGGGGCAGAACGTCCTTATACTCAGGAGTATAAGTATGAGTCAAGAATAGTGAAAGACTGATTCTAGCCTTTCTGCTGCCTAAGGTGAAAATTAAAATGCACCCCTGCCCCCATGCCAAATTCTCAATGCAACCCAACATTACATACAGCGCTAAAAAACTTATAGGGTAATACAGCGTCACATATCTCTTACATCCAGTGACCACTTCTCTAATGTAGACATTCCCTTTCCTTATCCTCTCTTCTCAGAGATCAGACATTTTAGATCCCTAACTTTTCGATCATCCTCCCGCTCCTGGTGCCCGACATTGTCATCCTACTGCTACCTCAAATACTGTGCCCATTGTGTTCCCCCAATGTCCCCAAATACTGAACTGCAAAAATAATAGATCCCCTAAGAGAAATAAGCCCCCCCCCCATACTCATCCCAGCAGAAGCAGTCCTGTGACCCAGTGGCAGAGGACCAGCTGGACAGGGGCCCATTTAAGCATTGGGACCCTGGGCTATTGCCCACTCTGCCCCCCCTCCCCAACACCAGCCATAGTTAGATGTGAATCGAGCAGTTAAATATGAGAGTATATTACTTACAAACAAGCACCAGTCTCTGTTTCTGTCTCCAGAAGCTACACCCTTCACAATCTCCTCCTGCCCTTCCCCTCTGATCCTTCAGTGAGCAGGTAGGCAGGCTTCCATCTTCACTAAAACAGATCTGATCATCTGGCCACTGAAAAGAGAATCAGTGTAAGGAGAAGGGAGCAGGAGAGGATCCTGATAAGAGGCGAAAGAAGCATCTTTCTCTGGTAAGATATATTAAAAAGTTTCTCATATTTGCCTGAAGCACTAATTTACGAAGAAAAAAGGGAAACAACAGTCACACATTAAGGAAAGTGAATAACTACCGCCACAACTAGGGGGAGCTTAGGAGCCTAACTACACAGCATCACTAAATTGAACAAACTAATAAACTGCCATGCCAAAAGACCTCCTGTTCTCTCTATACTCACTTATATAATGCTGACATATTCCACAGCACTTTCTTGGTGTCCACAATGGAGCCACAATCGAAGTTCTCTATCAGTATGTCTTTGGAGTGTGGGAGGAAACCGGAGTACCCAGGGGAGAAAAATTAAAGTTTTTTCCCATCAATCTGCACTCAATACCCCATAATGACAAAGTGAAAATAGAATGATAGAAATCTTTGCTAATTTATTGAAAACGAAAATCTAAAATATTGCATTGGCATAAGTATTAATACCCTTCAAGCACCTTTGGCAGAAATTAAAGCCTCCAGTCTTTTTGGGTATAATGCCATAAGGTTTGCCCACCTGGATTTGTGGATTTTTTTTTGCCTTTTTCTCTGCAAATCATCTCAACTTGTCAGGTTGGATGGGCACTGTCAGTGGAAAGCCATTTTCAAGTCTATCCAGAGATGTTCGATTGGGTTCAAGTCAGGGCTCTGGCTGGGACACTCAAGGACATTCACAGAGTTGTCCCTAAGACTTCTGTGTTGTCTTGACTGTGTGCTTATGTTGTTGGAAGGTGAGCCTTCAACAATGTCCCAGAACACTCTAGATCATATTTTTTTTAAATTAAAATATCTCTGTACTTTGCTCCGTTCAGCTTTCCCTCAATCCTAACCAGTCTTCCTATCCAAACCACTGAAAAACACCACCACAGCTTGATGTTGCCCCCATCATGCTTCATTGTAGGGATGGTATTGGGCAGGTGACGAGCAGCAGCTAGTTTCATTAAGAGACAATGCTTAGAATTGAAGCCCAAAAAGTTTATTCTTAGTTTCATTTTCTTTTTATCAGACCAGAGAATCTTTTTTCTCTCAGTGTCCTTTTGCAAATTCCAGACAGGCTTTCAGGTATCTTTTACTGAGGAGAGGCATCTTTCTGGCTACTCTGCCATAAAGTCCATATGAGCAGTGGCGTACATACAGGGGTCGCAGGGGTCGCAGTTGCGACCGGGCCCGGCACTCCAGGGGGCCCGGCCGCCTGTGGACCCACCCCCCAGGCCAGCAAGCTACCCTAAATCATGTTGTACTAACATGTAATGGAGCGCTCTGATGGGGCCCAGCACAAAGTACAGAGCGCTCCATTACATGTATAATGTGGAGGGAAGGGGGGTGGGGGTCGGGGTTGGGGGCACTCACACACCCGGCTGGTCGGCATTTCTTTTCAGTAGTGAAGCAGGGAAACCTCTCTCATCCCTGCTTCACTGCTCTTCACAGCTCAGGAGCTCCCCCTGCTGGCCCCAGATCGCGCTGCTGGCTGTGGGAGGAGATCTGAAGACCCGGGAATCTGCCTTCAGCACAGCCAGCACCGAGATGAGTGAGGAGGGAGCCTGTCATCAGGGAAAAAGGTAAGTATGTTTTTTTTTTTCTAAGGCTGCAGACTGGGGGCAAAGGGCAAGAGGGGGGCATAACTAATTTGAGGGGGCACCTAATCAGGCATTACTGTGAGGGGGCACATATGAAGGCATAACTATGAGGATTGAGGTATACGAAAAAGTTCCTGGACACCACTGTTGTTACTTGCTTGTGTCTTTATTAAACAGCTCAGATTACAGTATGCGGTTTGCCAGTTGTGAGTAAGTATTATAACAACGTTTCGCGGTAACGCCTTCATCAGGACACTGGACGTGCCGCACTGTGTAAGAATCCGTGTTGGAAAGGAGTGGTTGGAGCTCTGTGGCTCTGTTGCCAATGCTGCGCGGGGTCAGAATCCTGATTCCCTTGGCTGCCATGATTCTGACCCAGCGCAGCATTGCCAACAGAGCCACAGAGCTCCAACCACTCTTTCCAACACGGATTCTTACACAGTGCGGCATGCGTCAGTGTCCTGATGAAGGCGTTACCGCGAACGTCGTTATAATACTTACTCACAACTGGCAAACCGCATACTGTAATCTGAGCTGTTTAATAAAGACACAAGCAAGTAACCAGTGGTGTCCAGGAACTTTTTCAGTATACTCTGTATATCTGGCCTGGGAACCTTTTCCTGCGACCCACGCCTTTCAAGGGGAGCACCACCCAACCTATCTAGAATATGAGGATTGAAGGGGCACATATGAAAGCATAACTACTGTGAGGGGGCACATATGTGGGCATATCTAATTTGAGGGACACATAATGTGGCATAACTACTGTGAAGGGGCACATATTCTGGTCATTACTACTGTGAGGGGGCACATATTCGGCATTACTACTGTGAGGGGGCACATATCTGGGCATATTACTGTGAGGGGACACATAATCTGGCATTACTACTGTGAGGGGGCACATATTTGGCATTACTACTGTGAGGGGGCACATATTCTGGGCATTACTACTGTCAGGGGGCACATATCTGGGCATATTACTGTGAGGAGACACATAATCTGGGCATTACTACTGTGAGGGGACACATAACTGGGCATAACTACTGTGAGGGGGCACATATCTGAGTATACCTACTGTGACAGGAACAAAGGTGGGCATTAGTACTGTGAGGGGCCTCAAGGTGGGCATTAGTACTGTGTGGTAGCACTAGATTACTCTGCTATACATTGGCATGGCTCAGTCTTACCGTGCATTGGGGTTAGGGCTCTTTAACACGAGCGGATCCTGTGCAGGTAATCCGCTGTGTGAATGAGTGCCAAGCCCCACTCCGGACAGCAGAGACACGGAGCACTAACAGGATTGATAATCCTCCGTGCCTCTCTGTAATCTTTTTACTACAAAATCACAGTGAGATAAAGTTGTCACCGTGATTTTGTAGTTAAAAGATCACAGAGAGGCACAGAGCATTATCAATCCTGTTAGTGCTCCGTGTCTCTGCTGTTCGGAGCAGGGCTTGGCACTCTTTCACGCAGCGGATTAGCCGCACGGAAATGGCAAGTGATAGGTTACATTTTTGTAATATACATTATTTAGCCAAAATAATTTTAGTAGTAAACTGGGGCTGAAATGGCCATTAGCAGCGCTCTCAGAAATTAGCGGGGGGGGGGCCCCATGGATCAGTTTCGCACTGGGGCCCCATGGATTGTGTGTACGCCACTGCATATGAGAGGAGTACTGCAGTGATAATTGACTTTCTGGAAGTTTCTCCCATCTACACACAGGATATCTGATGCTCAGCCAGAGTGACTACTGGTTCTTGGTCATCTCTCTTACTGCTAAACCAGGCGCGTATATACAGGGGTCGCAGCGGTCACAGTTGCGACCAGGCCCGGCACTCCAGGGGGCCCGGCTGCCTGTGTACCCCTGACCCCTGCAGTAGTGCTGTACCCAAGGAAGCAGGGGCCCGCAGCCACACCGCAAATGATTTTAAAATTTTTAATAGTATATGGCCAGTCGGGCCCCGTCCTCTGTGCCTGGCTGGCGGTGCAGCACTGTGCACTTGCAGTTAGTAACTTACACGGCGGCCCCTCCTCCAGCTCCACCCATCCAGGGCTGCTGCCAGTGCCTTGCTCCAGACCAGACCCGGGACCTCGCACCGGATCTCGCAGGATCATGCAGGTTGATGGGATTACGCGGGCCCGCGATGCTGCTGACGCACGCCAGAAGACAGAATTATGAATAAGACCGCGGGAGCAGAGCAGGTTCAGAGTAGGTAAGTTTTTTTTTTTCTTTTGTTTTATATGCCGGCTTCATAACACATGGAGCATCTGGCAGTGCGGCACAGTGGCACCACCGCACTGGCATTGCAGCAAATCCTTCATAGGGCCCAACCCCGGGGGCAATTTTTATGAAATATTTGGCAAAACAAAAAAAAATGACAAAAAATGTAATATATACAGAGGGGGCAAAAAAATTTAATACATACACAGGGGACAAATGGAATATATACAGAGGTTGCAAAATGGAGATATATATATATATACATATATATCTATTTTGCCCCCCTGTATATATTCCATTGTTCCCCTGTGTATATATTCCATTTTTTGCCCCCACTGTATATATATTCCATTTTGCCCCCTGTATCTGTAAGGGGGACACATATCTGGCTATAACTACTGTGAAGGGGACACATATCTGACCATAACTACTGTGAGGGGGACACATATCTGGCCATAACTACTGTGAGGGGGACACATATCTGGCCATAACTACTGTGAGGTGGACACATATCTGGCCATAACTACTGTGAGGGGGCACATATCTGGCCATAACTACTGTGAGGGGGACACATATCTGGACATTACTACTGTGAGGGGGACACATATCTGGACATAACTACTGTGAGGGGGACACATATCTGGACATAACTACTACTGTGAGGGGGACACATATCTGGACATAACTACTGTGAGGGGGACACATATCTAGCCATAACTACTGTGAGAGTGACACATATCTGGCCATAACTACTGTGAGGGGAACACATATCTGGCCATAACTACTGTGAGGGGCCACATGGAGGACATAACTATTTTGAAGGGACTACAAGGTGGGCTTAATTACTGTGAGGGGCCACAAGGTGGGCATTAATACTGTGAGGGGCCACAAGGTGGGCATTAGTACTATGTAGTAGCACTTAGGGGAAATGTCCTACAATACCCTGCTATACTTTGGATGGTTTGGTGTTACAGGCCAGCACAGCGCCTCCTGCTGGTGATTTGACAGGGGCAGTCACCAACCCTTCCTTATGTGATTATTCTTTTTTTCTCTATCACCACAGGGACCTTGTTCTGGATCCAGCGGACATCACGACAATGCCAGCGACACCCTGGATAAGGGGGGAGTGCGGCAACGGGGAGGGGGCCAAATGGTTCAGTTTTGCATCAGGGCTCCATGGATTGTGTGTACGCATGGATCTTCACTTCTCTGCAGGGAAGTCACCAGCCCGCTACCTCTTGGAGTAGTCCAGGTGACAGCTGACCCACAGGAGTTAGAGACATTGGTGTAGAGCACTGAGGAATCAAGCAAAACTCATGGTCAGCAAAAGGCTGAGATCATGACAGGCAAAGTTCATGCGAATACGTGAAACAGGTTCAATGTTAGGGCTGGTAGCAGAGGATTGTTACAGTAAATAGGCACAGGTAAAGTCAGGTAGTAGGGATGAGCGAACCTGAACTGTATAGTTCGGGTTCGTACCGAATTTTGGGGTGTTCGTGACATGGACCCGAACCCGAACATTTACGTAAAAGTTCGGGTTCGTTGTTCAGCGATTTCTATGGCGCATTTTGAAAGCCTGCTTTGTCAATCAACAAGCGTCATACTACTTTCCCCAAGAGGCCATCACAGCCATGCCTACTATTGGCATGGCTGTGATTGGCCAAGTGCAGCATGTGACCCAGCCTCTATTTAAGCTGGAGTCACGTCGCGCCGCACGTCACTCTGCTCTGATTAGTGTAAGGAAAGGATGCAGCTGCTGTTAGGGCGAGATTAGGCAGGGAATAACTCAGCAAAAACACTTAATGAAGTGATCGATCTGCAGCTGTGAATTATTCAACTTCTGCTAGTTAATTGCTCACTGTTTTCAGGCTGCCTAGAGCGTTTTTCTGTCACTTTTTTCTGGAATGATCGGCAGCAATTTTGTGTCTTGTGGTGCGCCAGCACAAGCTGCCACGAAGTCCATTAATCCATCAGTAGTAGGGTTTTTTGTTTGTTTTTTTTTGCTATATCCTACATCAGGGCCTTGGCTGTGCTTATTGTCATCCCTAGAAACTCAGGATAGAATTTTCTATATTTTATTGAGAGGTGAAATTCACTTAAAAAAATAGCAATCCCCTAAATCTGCTGTTCCAGCTGGGGCTAGCCAAGTGTAATACTGTCTGGCAAAGAATATATTTTTTTTTCTGGGGTAAAATTGCCAAAATAGCAATACCCTAAATCAGTGGTTTCTGCTGTGGCTGGACAAGTTTCATAGTGTCCGTAAAAGTATAGCTTTTGTTCTGGGTTGAAATTCAATTACCAAAATAGCAATACCGTAAATCTGGTGTTCCAGCTGTGACTGGACAAGTTTCATAGTGTCCGTCAAAGGATATATAATTTTCTGGGGTGAAATTCAGTTGCAAAAATAGAAATTCAGTAAATCTGGTGTTCTAGCTGTGGCTGGACAAGTAGTTTAATGGTATCCGTCAAAGGATATATTTTGTTCTGGGGTGAAATTCAATTGCCAAAATAGCAATACCGTAAATCTGGTGTTCCAGCTGTTGCAGGCCAAGTGTAAATCTGTCCGTAAAAGGGTATATTACAGTCAGCGTGCATCTCCAAGTGTATTTCTTTCTGTAAAAGGGTATATTACACAAAGTGTTAAATTACAATTGCTGAAAGCATAATCCTTTAAATTTGCACGCACTATTGTGCATCTCATAGTGTATTTCTGTCCGTAAAAGGGTATATTACACTCGAGGTGTAAATACAAGTGCTGAGAGGGTCATCCTCAATAACTTCACACGCTACCGTGCATCTCCAAGTGTATTTCTTTCCGTTTTTTCATTGTTGCGTTCCAAGAGCTATAACTTTTTTATTTTTTCTGTATATATATCTTTATGAGGGCTTATTTTTTTGCTGGACAAGTTGTAGTTTTTAATGGTGCCATTTTGGGGTACACATAACTTTCTGATGAACTTTTATTAACTCTTTCTGGGAGGGAGATGGGAAAAAAAGCAATACTGCCACTGCGTTTTTACGTTATAAATTTTACGGCATTCATTTTTTTATATAAATAACATAATATTTTTATTCTCTGGGACAATACAATTATAGTGATACCAAATGCATATTTTTTTTTTTACGTTTTACTACTTTTTTTTGCAATAAAACCCCTTTTTTTTAAAAAACAAAAAAATGATTTTGCATTGGCGCTTCCCAAGACCCATAACTTTTTTATTCTATGGAGTTGTGTGAGGGCTTGATCTTTGCGGGACGACTTGTATTTTTCATTGGTATCATTTCGGAGTAAATGGCGTATTTTGATCGCTTTTTGTTATAATATTAAAAATATGGGGAGATTTTTTTTACCAAACATATGGGGGAGATTTTATTTTGCAATTTTTTTCATTGAAAAGCGTATTTTCAAAGGGGAAAAAAGAGTATTTATTTATTTTTTATTTAATAAATGTTTTTTTTTTCTTTCTTTTCTTACCACTTACCACGGGGACCCATGAAGCGTTTAGACTGGGCCTCCGCAAAAATGCGGCGGCCCAGCCTAAGGCCCCTCAGTGACCGCCGTAAAAACACGTATGGGTGGTCACTAAGGGGTTAACCCTTGCAGTACTCCATAATGAAATGAGGTTCAATGAAAAGTGTTCATAATTAACACACAGGAGACTGGCGCCCAAACTGAGGCAGACACAGGGTGAGTGGATCATTGTCTGTGCCTTTCCAAAGTAGCGGGGCAGTGGTGGGGACAGACCGCAGACATAACAGATCCATTCTGTACTGCAAGTGAAATTGGGCGTCATGTCCCAAGCCTTGGGCAGTAAACAGTGTCTACACAAACATCAGAAGGCGTTTGCATGACAATGGGCTATGACATCCAGATACAGCCATTCCATTTACTTCATGCCACTGCTCTCAAAGGCTATCATGATGCACTGCAAGATGGCAATAGACGCTGGAATAGAGGTCTATCCTGTTCAGCGATGAGTCCCACTTTTGTCTTGGATGCAGTAATAGCTGGAGATTGGTCTGGAGACCACGTGGACAACATCATGAAGAGGCCTTCACAAGGGAATGTCACACTGGCCCTGTTCCATTTATGGATTATGGTGTGGCATGGCATAATGTATGGTAGCCTGAACCCTCTGGTCTTTATTTCAAGTGCACTAACAGAAGGTGTTACATTGATTTGATCATGGAACCAATGATACGGCCATTTCTCTGACATGTCCCGCGGCCATTTTTCAACAGGACAATGCCAGGCTCAATTTTGCTTGTGCCACTATGTGCAGCCTATATGGCCCTAATGTGCTACCATAGCTTGGAGCATCCCTGTACTTGTCTCCCATTGAGCATATCTGGGACATCAATGAATGGAAATTGCAATGGAAGCTTTCAGTAGCGGGTCTTGATGATTTGCGTGCCCAAGTGCATTTAGCTTGGTGCTCCTCAGGCAACCATTAATAATCTCATTGATAGCATGTGAAAGTGTGGAAGTTTGTGTATTTCTGCGCGTGTCACTCATGGTCGATACTGAATAAGTTGAGATGTTTTGAATATTTTGTTTCTATTCTTATAATTTGCATAATAAATCGATCCTATGATTTCCATAATTCCACAACTTTTCCTTCTTGGTGTTGCAGTTCCAGTATTGAGGAGTATATATATTGTATCTGGATCTTTGGGACAGCAAAACAGAGGATTTATTATAATTATTACAAAATCTTTGACCTTTGACATTAAAATAATGTGATGTTTAGGCAGACATTCATTTTAATGTGACTTTTAAGCCGATAAGCCAGATGGACACACTCGAAGTTTATAATACATGATATTGCGCATAGCCATTTATACATTTTTGGACCAACATAATGTATGGTCTGTGTTTAACTTGTGTATGCTGTATAATAATTACAACAAATTACAATTGGAACTTGCAGATGGCAAAAACGCTGTATTTTTTTATATTGAAATATTTATTATTATTTACATGCATGTGAAGTTATTTTCTCTTTTCACAGACTTTTCAATAGCTGAACTAATTGAGCTGATTAATTATTTATTCTTATTCTTTTAATTTTATTGTACTTTGGATGTAAGTTTATTTTTTTTACAGAACTGTAAGCATTGTACTCAAGTGAACTGGCAAATTTACCTATAAAAAGATTGGTCTAAAGGGAAAAGTGTGACATTTTCCTCTAAAACTCAAGGCATCTGGAACAAAGCAATCACTTGGCTCCTGTGTTCCCAGAAGATGATAGCGACTTTTGTGTGTGAGCGTCCACAAGTACAGAATAAATTTGTGGCAAAAAAAAAATAGAAAAAGCTCCCTCAGCAGATATTCAGTTTTCATGAAAACCAAGAGAGAACTGGAGTTTCTTCCCTTCAGTACACGGGGGAAGAAGGATTTACAAAAAGGTACAGGACAATGCCTGGCTGATGTAGAATACAAATGTAACCTTGTTATTCAATCTTTTCAGATAGCCTGGCTGCTGAGAAATGCCTTGGACACAGAAATAAGGACGTAGAATGACGCAGGTACAGAGATGCAGCATACAGTATTATAATTAGCATTATTTGTACAGCTGTAAATGATTAAACTTGTGTTTATCTAATAGTATAACATATGAAAAATACCGTATTTTTTGCCCCATAGGACACAATTTTTTTCCTCCTAAAATGGGGGGAAACACTAGTGCGTCTTATGGGGTGAATACAGGGCAAAAGAAAAAAAATGCGGCGCATTGCACGGTACATCGCAGGCTGCGATGTACCAGACATCTGTGTACCTGTAGCGGGAGACCGGCAGCTGCAGCACGGGCTTGTTGATTGGGCCGGCCCCTTCTGGTGGAGGTTGGCAGGTAATGGCCATGTGAGCATGGGAGCAGGCAGATGGGGGGCAGAGCAGGCTTTCCTGCCGCACATGCCTGCTCCGCCCCCATGAGATACCAGTCTGACATCCTGCTTAGTACAGGAGCGCATTATATTGAGAGCGAGCTACTATGAGGACCATTGTCTATACTAGGGGGGCAGTATGGCGGCCATTATTTACACTATGGGGGGGCATTAAATATACTGAGGGCACAGCAGGGTTAAAATCTCACAGACCGTGTTCCAATAATAAGAGGCATGGGGTCTTATAGCAGGCATGGGGTCTTATAGCAGGCATGGGGCTGATGATAGGAGGCATGGGGGCTAATCTGAAGTCTGAATAGGAGTCTTATTTAGATTGAGGCTGTTATCTGAGGTCTGATTGGGGGTCATTCACATTTGGGTCTGAGTCTTATTGGGGTCTTAGTAACATTGGGGGTCTTATTGGGGCTGTCAGCTGATTTCTACCTAACATGGGGGGTCTGACCTGATGAAAAATATTTTTTCTTATTGTCCTCCTCTAAAACCTAGGTGCGTGTTATGGGGCGGTGCGTCTTATAGGGCTAAAAATATGGTATACCAGAATTTCTTCAATTCATTTTATTGGATACATTAGATCTGTAGATAAAGAGACGGTAGATAGATACCATGGTGCTTGAACGTTTGTGAACCCTTCAGAATTTTCTATATTTCTGCATAAATTTGACTTAAAAACTACATTTTAATTTAAAATAAGCTTTTCACACAAGTCCTAAAAATAGATAAAAATAACCAAATCAAACAAATGAGTCATTAGACTTGATCATTTATTTATTGATGGAAATGATCCAACTTTATATGTCTGTGAATGGCAAAAGTATGTGAATGTTTATAACTAGTAGATAATTTGTAGCTTAAATTAGCATCACATGTTTTCAATCAATGAAATGGCAATCAGGTGTAAGTGGTGTGATTTATCAAAGTTTGACGAGTTTCTCAAACTTTGAAGGTATCCTGAAGTCATGAAAACCATCAAACACTATGATGAACTTGGCTCTCACAAGGGTCATCCCAAAAAAGGAAGACCAAGAGTTGCCTCTGCTTAAGGTGATAAGTTTATTATAGTTACCAGCTTCGGAAGCCACAAATTAACAGCTCCTCAAATTAGAGCCTACATAATTGTTTTTCAGAGATCAAGTAGCAGACACATCCCAACATCAACTGTTCCTAGGACACGACAGAGTTATGCCTTTACAGTTGAATTACTTCAAGGAAGCCACTACTAAGAAACAAGAAGAAGAAGAGAAACACAAGGAATGGCCTTAAACCAGTGGACATCTGTACTTTGAATTGATGAGCCCAAATTTAAGATTTTTTGTTCTAACTGCCCATGTAAGACACAAAAAAAGTGATCAGTTGGTTTCTACATGTGTGATTCCCACCGTGAAACACGAACGAGGAGCTGTTATTGTGCTTTACACGTGACACTGTTAGTGATTTATTCAAAATTCAAGGCACATTTTACCATCGTGGCTTCCATAGCATTATGCAGTGACATGCCATCCCATCTGGTTTACACTTATTGGGGCAATTATTTTTTTTTCAAAAGGAAAATCACACCAAACACACCTACTGTACAGGCTATGTAAGGGCTTTTTTGACCAAGAAGGAGAGTGGCTTCCACAGTCACCAGACCAAAACCCAGTCTAGATGGTTTAGGATGAGTTGGAGTACAGAGTGAAGGAAAAGCAGTGCTTAGCATCTCTGGAAATTCCTTTCTCAGTGACTACCTTATGAAGCTTATGGAGAGTATCCTACGAGAGTGAAAATATATCATCAAATCAAAAGGGGCAGGGACGCATCAACCGTGAGACAAACTAATCCTCTTGCCCAGTGGCGTAACTAGAAATGACTGGGCCCTACAGCTAAATTTTTAATGGGGCCCTCCCCCCAGTAATTTTTTCACAACCCCTTCCTTTCATGCCGCCCCCTTTCCTGTGGCTAGTAAAGATCACTCTCTCAGACCAGGCCCGGCAGCTGTTCCATCCGTTTTCTACACTGTCTATACTGCCACTGTATATAATTTTATTGTGTAATAATGTTGAGGGGTCCTGACAAAATCTTTTAGTACTTCTCCTCCTCTTGGATGGGCCCCTTCTGGGTCAGGGCCCCAAAGCAGCCGCTTCCCCTGCTTCCCCTATAGTTAAGCCCCTGCTCTTGCCTCAAATGATACTCTGCTAGGACTGCAGGAGGAAGCAATTTAGCCTCCAGCCATGCACTCCTGCACAGCGCTACATACGTCTATGGGGAGAGATGTACATTGTGGTTTTGTTGTGGTTTTTTCAGCCATTTGCTACAAACACTATCATAAAACCACAATGTACAGTACAATAATTTTACACACACAAGTATGTGGGAAGGGTAAGAGACCTTTGAAAATCATGTGCAGGTCACATGATCATCTCAAATGACCTTAATCACCTAAAAGACTACATGGAAAAGAACATGGAGAAGATGCAGCAGTGTGAGTATATAAATGAGTGTGTCTATTTGTCTCTCTGTATCAGCTTGTGTCTCTTGGTTTCTAGCGGTGTTTAAATACCTACTGTATGTGCGTAAGCCGTCTTTTATTCTGTGTAAGTCTTCTCTTATTCTGTATATACTAACACTGCACCTAATGTCCTGTATACTTTGCGGTGCTGCTATATACAGAACATATATATGGGCACAGCATAGTACCTCATGTTCTATATACAGGGTACAGGGGCGTAACTACTGGGGAAGCAGGGGAAGCGGCTGCTTCGGGGCCTGGGCTGACAAGAGGCCCGGCGCCAGGCAGCACATGTCCTCTCTCCTCTGCTTCCCTGCCTCAGTAATCAGCTGACGCCAGGGCCGGGCCGACACAGAGGCTGGGGAGGCTCCAGCCTCAGGGGCCGGCCAGAGGGAGAGGGACTGACAGGGGGGAACCGCTCAGCGCTCCCTCCTGTCATTTCCTGAGCCGGGCCCCGTCAGAGCGCTCCTCTCACCTCCATTATGTTCACTGCTTCAGGCCTCCAGCATCAGGCCCCGCTGCCTCTAACTAGAAACACAGTAAGCAGGTGGGAGGAGCCTAATGGACCTCCATTAGGCTCCACCCACCTGCTTAATGTGTGGCAGCGCTGGGGCCTGATCCCGGAAGCCTGGAGCAGTGAACATAATGGAGGTGAGAGGAGCACTCTGACGGGGCCCGGCATTAAGTACAGTGAAAATGCCGGGCCCACTTACATGAAGTCTGTGACAACATGGGGGGCAGAAAGAGCATGACAACATGGGGGGTATAAAGAGCATGTGGGGGCAGTGTGACGGACATTACTGTGTGGGGAGCAGTGTGGCGGACATTACTGTGCGGGGGGCAGTGTGGCGGACATTACTGTGCAGGGGGCAGTGTGGGGGCACTACTGTGTGGGGGCAGTGTGGTGGACATTACTGTGTGGGGGCAGTGTGGCGGACATTACTGTGCGGGGGCAGTGTGGGGGCACTACTGTGTGGGGGCAGTGTGGCGGACATTACTGTGTGGGGGCAGTGTGGCGGACATTACTGTGCGGGGGAAGTGTGGGGGCACTACTGTGTGGGGGGCAGTGTGGCGGACATTACTGTGTGGGGGGCAGTGTGGCGGACATTACTGTGTGGGGGACACTACAGTGTGGGGTGGCATTATACAAAAGCTCTGCAGATGCAACTCCCATGTATTGGGTCACCACAATTTGGGTGGTCATTCACTAAATGAACCCTGTTATGGGGAGAATCTGTGGATGACACATATTTGTCATCCACAGACTACCCCCCACTCCCCAAAACAGGGTTAATTTACTGAATGACCACCAATAAAAGAGGTGGAGTCACATATGCTATTTCATATTGACAGCAGGGCCCGTGCAGTGACTGTATTCTACTACACCCCCATCCCCCCCGCTCACTGGATATAATCTTATTAACTATATAACTGTAGTAAATCACTACAGTTATATAGTTAAGATTATATACAGTGGGGGGGGGGGGGGTGTAGTAGAATACAGTCACTGCACGGGCCCTGCTGGCGCTGTCATCAAAAAAGCAGAGGGAGGGGGGAGGGGGATCTGTGGATGACACATATGTGTCATCCACAGATTCCCCAATAACAGTGTCATCCATCACAGATCCCCCATAGCAGTGTCATTCACAAGTTGGAGGGGGGGGGGGCGCACTTGGGCAGCTCAGCCTCTGTTGGTGGTGGACCTTGTCCCAGCCCTGGCTGACGCTGCGCAGGCTAATTGCCGAGTTGCCAACAGTGCGGGACTGTCCACTGTCCACTGTGCCGACGGGCCCCCCCTTTCACAGTTTGGTAATTTTTGCTGTGGGGCCCAGTAATTTCTGGCTACGCGCCTGACAGGGTATGATCTTCAGTATCTGCTGTTATTCTGATTACAAGAAAACTGCAAAATTCTTCTCCTCTCCTGTATACTGGGTGTAATTCTCATTATCTGCTCTTATTCTGTATACATGAACACTGCACAGTATCATTTCTCTTTTCCTGTATACTGGGTTTAACCTTCAATGTCTGCTTTTATTCTGTATATACCAGCACTCTACGTCTGTACATATATATATATATATAGTTACGCCCGCTTCACAGCGACAGACCAAACTCTGACAGACCAAACTCCCCGTTTAACGCACCTCAAACAACCGCAAACAGTCCATTTGCACAACCGCAAACTCCCCATTTGCACAAGGTTGGATTCCAAGCTAGCCATGTCCCGTTACTTGTCCTCACTGAGGTCATTGAAGGTCTCTTCGTCCACCCAGCCACGTACAACACCAAGGATCCCTGAAAGGTGACAACAAGCCCCCTGGGATGCCTGCTGTGGTTGGTCTTCCACCTCCTCAAAGCCACCTTCCTCCTCTGACTCTTCTTCTTCAGACTCCTCTCTCTGCGTTGCCGCAGGTCCAGCAATCAACGACGACAAGACTGCTTCTGGTGGTGATGGTGAACACAACTCTTCATGCTTCAGCACTCTTCGCAGGGCACGCTCCAGAAAAAACTCACATGCAATGAGGTCGATGATGTTGCCTTGGGTTGTCACCTCCGCAAAAGGACGCATGAGCCTACAGCCATTGTTCAGTAACGCGGCCAAAAAATACCCAGCTCCGTAGAGGCTGTCCTCTTTTATTAAATAAAAAAAATCTGTTCTTACCAGTTTAATATCTGTTTTGTCCCCTATCAGGGGACGTGTATCAAATAGATTTTAGACAACCGCAAACAGTTGTCAATAGTTAACACACTGATGACATAAATTTTGGTGTAGTGATGACTGTGCTCGTGCGCACATTTGGGAGATTGCAGGCGATGGCGGTTTTTCAAAGCCTATGGTTGTGCTGAGGTAGTTCAGTGACAGTTAAGTGACCCAGAAAACAATGATTCTGCAGTGTGGGCCCATTGTTGGCCCAGTAGGCTTTAATGATCACCTTAGATGATCACAAAGAAAATTAATGTTTTTTGTATGAAAAATTATCCAGTCAATCGCTTTTGTTCATAATGAAGCATCGACCTTATCATCTGGGGTGTGCCAACATTGCCAACACACTCATAGAGGTGATCACTTCATTGTGATACGCAAGCCCCTTCCCCACAACAAGGTAATGATCACGAAGGGGAATTGACACATGTATGTGCCTTTTTTTGTTTTGTTTTTGCAGCCACAGTGCAGCACCAGAGGCCAAAAAAATTAGGCATATACACATGCCTGAAAAATTCGGTATTGTTGCAGCCGCTGCTGTAGCAGCAAAATTGATGTTTTTCAGGCAGAAAGTGTACTAAAACTTTGCGGCTTGAACCCTAGGTCGTGGCAGAGAAGTCACGCAAGTCATCCAGCATGCAGAGATTAAATACAACAGTGTGGGGACCATTTTTAGCCCAAGGCAGTTCATCTCATCAGGCCCTTTTTAGTCAAATGTATCGCCCACTGTCAGTCCCTTCGGGATCCATGCCTCATTCATCTTAATAAAGGTGAGGTAATCTAGACTTTTTTGACCTAGGCGACTTCTCTTGTCAGTGACAATACCTCCTGCTACGCTGAAGGTCCTTTCTCACAGGACACTTGAAGCGGGGCAGGCCAGAAGTTCTATCGCAAATTGGGATAGCTCAGGCCACAGGTCAAGCCTGCACACCCAGTAGTCAAGGGGTTCATCGCTCCTCAGTGTCGAAATCTGCAGTTAAGGCGAGGTAGTCTGCTACCTGTCGGTCAAGTCGCTCTCTGAGGGTAGACCCCGAAGATCGGTGGCGATGTGTAGGACTTAAAATGCTCCGCATGTCCTCCATCAACAACACGTCTGTAAAGCGTCCTGTCCTTGCTGGCGTGGTCGTGGTAACATTTCAGCCACTTTCTACTTATACCGGGGGTCTAGTAGCGTGGCCACCAAGTACAGGCCGCTCTCATTCAGCCTTTTTATACAAAGGTTCCCTCAACAGGCATGACAGCATGAAAGACCCCATTTGCACAAGGTTGGATGCCGAGCTACTCATCTCCCATTCCTCGTCCTCACTGATCTCATTGAAGTATATATGGAGATCAGTCGGCACTCCGATATCAGCGGTGTGGTGCACGCGTCCCAGGAACAACGTCCACTTGAATATAGAGGAAGAGGACTAGCACTCACCAAATTCAAATTCTTCACTTTATTTACCACACATGGCAAGACATGTGTGGTAAATAAAGTGAAGAATTTGAATTTGGTGAGTGCCGGTCCTCTTCCTCTATGATCTCATTGAAGGTCTGTTCTTCCCCCCAGCCATGTGCAACACCATGGTCCCAGATAGGTGACAACAACGAGCACCCTGGGGTGCCTGCTGTGGTTGGTCTTCCTCCTCCTCAAAGCCACAGGTCCAGCAAGCGATGATGATAAGGCTATTTCTGGTGGTGATGGTGACCACAACTCTTCCTCTTCACGCTCATCTACAGCCTGATCCAGCACTCTTCGCAGGGCACGGTCCAGGAAGAAAACAACTGGAATGAGGTCGCTGATGGTGCCTTCGGTGCGACTGACTAGGTTTGTCACCTCCTAAAAAGGACGCATGAGCCTACAGGCATTGTGCATGAGCGTCCAGTAACGTGGCAAAAAAATACCCAGCTCCGCAGAGGCTGTCCTAGCACCCCGGTCATACAAATACTCGTTGACGGCTTTTTCTTGTTGGAGCAGGCGGTAGAACATTAGGAGTGTTGAATTCCAACGTGTCGGGCTGTCGCAAATCAAGCGCCTCACTGGCATGTTGTTTCGTTGCTGAATATCAGAAAAGTGCGCCATGGCCATGTAGGAATGCATTCTTGGCCTGCTTGAGGACGTCCTGTAAGCCTGGGTACTTATACACAAAGTGTTGTACGATCAGATTCAACACATGTGCCATGCACGGCACATGTGTCAACTTGCCCAAATTCAATGCCGCCAACAAATTGCTTCCGTTGTTACACACCACTTTGCCAATCTCCAGTTGGTGCGGGGTCAGCCACTGATCCACCTGTGCGTTCAGGGAGGACAGTAGTGCTGGTCTGGTGTGACTCTCTGCTTTCAGGCAAGTCAACCCCAAGACGGCGTGACACTGTCGTATCTGGGATGTGGAATAGCCCCTGGGGAGCTGAGGGGGGGGGGGGGTGCAGTTGATGTGGAGCAAGACGCAGCAGCAGAAAAGGACTCAGCTGAGGAGGTTAGCGAAGAGGATGGAGTAGGAGGAGTAGAGGAGGTGGCAGCAGGCCTGCCTGCAAGTCGTGGCGGTGTCACCAACTCCGCTGCAGAGCAACGCATTCCATGCTTGGCAGCCGTCAGCAGGTTTACCCAATGTGCAGTGTACGTGATATACCTGCCCTGACCGTGCTTTGCAGACCAGGTATCAGTGGTCAGATGGACCCTTGCCCCAACACTGTGTGCCAGACATGCCATGACTTCCTTTTCCACAATAGAGTAAAGGTTGGGGATTGCCTTTTGTGAAAAAAAAATTCGGCCGGGTACCTTCCACTGCGGTGTCCCAATAGCTACAAATTTTTTGAAGACCTCAGACTCCACCAGCTTGTATGGTAAAAGCTGGCAGGCTAAGAGTTCCGACAAGCCAGCTGTCAGACGCCGGGCAAGGGGGTGACTCTGTGACATTGACTTCTTACGCTCAAATATTTCCTTGACAGACACCTGACTGTGGGCAGATGAGCAGGAACTGTTGAAGGTGAGAGGCGGAGTGGCGGGTGGATGAGAGGGGGCAAGGAGGACAGCAGTGGTTGAGGTGGCTCAAGATGCTGGACCAGGAGGAGGATGGTGGCTTTGAGTTTGTGTGCTGCTTGTACTCATGTGTTCCCATAGGATCCCATAGGTGTTTGTGATGTGAGATCATGTGCCTTCGCAAAGCAGTTGTACCTAGGTGGGTGTTGGACTTCCCACGACTCTTTTGGCTCAGGTTGCAAATGGCATCACTGTTATCAGAGGCAGACACACAAAAAAAATGCCACACTGCTGAGCTTTGCAATGACAGCATTCTGGGGGTGGCAACAGCATGCGTTGATTGGCGTGCTGTCTGGCTGACCCTGGGTGCTGATACATGCTGTCTGACTGTGCCACTAGCTCCTTGCGATGACCTCCCCCTGCTTCCAAATCATCTCCTCCTCCTCTCTGTCTCCCCATCTGAACTTTCCCCCTGTTCTTCTTTTCCTCGATTGTGCACCTACGTGACATCCACGGACACATCGTGATCATCAACTGCTTCACTTGTATCTGACAACTCAGCAAAGGAACAGGAGTGGGTACAACATCATCATCATCACACCGTACATCCATGTGTGTAATCCTGCCTAAGACATATCCCTGTTATCTACATCCTCTGACAATAATGGTTGCGCATCACTCATTTCTTCCAACTGATGTGTAAATAACTCCGGCTGGGGTGCTAGTGTTGGTGGTGGCGGCGGGCGACTGGTAACTTGAGGGGTGCCCGAAGCTGAGCTGGAGGAGGATGGTGCGTCAAGGTTCCGAGTGGAAGCTGTAGAAGATTGGGTGTCATTTGTAAGCCAGTCAACTATGTCCTCAGAATTTTTCGAGTTTAGGATACGTGGCCTCTGAACACTGGGCATTATTCTAGGGCCAAAGGAAATCACAGCACCACGACCAAGACGGCCCCTGCAGGGTGGCCTGCCTCTGCCTGTCATTTTTTTTTTAAATTAGTGGTACTATGTGTGCAAGGTACTGTGCCACCCGATATGAGTGGTGTGCACACAGTACAGTCTGTGGGCCTGCGGCCTCTCACACACGGGCAGGCAACTGTAGTATATATATAGAAAAAATAAATAAAAGCAGACTGATGTACCAGCCCTAAAAAGGGCTTTTTGGGGTGCTGTCAGGATGCTGTACTTACAGCAGATTTGTCTTTGAGGAGTGGAGTGGACACAGAACACTAGTAGCTAACGCTTTCCCTAGGATCCCTATATTAATTTAGCAGCAGCAGCAGCACTCTCCCTGCTCTAACTAACACTGCAGCTTCAGGATGAATCTAAGATGGATGCTGTCCTTGCTTTTTGATAGGAGGTGGGAGGGTCTGGGAGGGAGGGTGTGCTGATTGGCTGGAATGTGTCTGCTGACTGTGAGGTACAGGGTCAAAGTTTGCTCAATGATGATGTATAGGGGGCGGACCGAACATCGCATATCTTCGCCTGCCGCGGCAAACGCGAACACGCGATGTTCACCAGGAACTGTTCGCCGGCGAAAAGTTCGGGACATCTCTAAGTATTAATTCAAAGTTTTAAAAGAAGGGACCTCGGATGTAGCATCCGAAGCTCGCTTCGCTCATTAAGATTGATGACTATTAGGCTGGAAAACCCCTTTAAGTAAAATTCTGCAACACATACAGAATATGTTGCCAAATTTTCTGATGTTGGGGTATGGCACGCCATTTTACTTTTGCCTTAGCAGAAAGTCTAGGTGCACCCATGAAAAAGGGGCTATTTTGAAAAATTTAAAACATATTCTGATTTGTTTAACACCTTATTTTGTTTACTACCTAAGTCCATATGTATTACTTCATTGTTTTCATGTCTTCAATATGAATCTACAATGTAAAAAAAAAAAGGAAAAAGGGTGTGTTCAAACTTTTGAATGGGACTGTATGCTGCTGCTGCACAAGTGGGTGTTGGGTACCTGGCAGTCAGAGACTCAATGGATGCTGTGTATGAAATAGAGGTAGTAGCAGCAACACTTCTTCTATTGGTTTTGCACAAACATAGAAGAGGATTCTTTACAGTAAGAGCAGAGAGACTATGGAACTCTCTGCCTGAGGAGGTGGTGATGGTGAGTACAATAAAGGAATTCAAGAGGGGCCTGGATGTATTTCTGGAGGGTAATAATATTAAATGCTATAGCTACTAGAGATGGGTTGTTGATCCAGTGAGTTATTCTGCTTGCCTGCTTGGAGTAGGGAAGGATTTTTTTCCGATAAAATGAGGAGAATTGGCTTCTACCGCAAAATATTTTTTTTGCCTTCCTGTGGATCAGCTTGCAGAATAACAGGCTGAACTGGATGGACAGATGTATTTTGTCAGCCTTACAAACAGGGATGCACCTAGACTTTCTGCTGCGAAAGCTGAAACGGTGATCCCCCCCAAGCCAATTTCTTAATCTAACCGCTTCCCACCAGCCTTACTGTTATAGACATATTTGGAAAACATTAACTACAGCGCTACAAAACATACAGGATAATACAGAGTAACATATGTACCTCTTGTGTACATCGAGTGATGATCTGCAGAAACAGATAATCCCCCTGAAAATACTAGTACCACACATGTAGTTCCCCTTCAATAATTATTGGCACACAGTGCCCTAAAAAATAACTGCACCTAGTAAAAAAAAATATCCTCTTATGTGTGCCAATACAAAAAATGCTCCCTTATAGCGTGTGTCAGTACAACAAACTACCCATTTTTATTGTCCCCAGTACAACGAATGTCCCCATAGTGACCCCCTCATAATGTGTGCCAGTCCTTTTTACAGCCGCAATGTCCCCATACTGCTTTTTCCAGTTACAAAATAATGACCCCCACCTCATTGTCGCCCAACACCATGCTGCCAAATAAAAATAATCAACTTAAATACTTACCTCCATTCTAGGCTACAGGAACTAGGATTAAAGCCTATTAGAGGAAACAGTGGGCCAGGGAGACATCACTCCCATTGCAGCATTCAACTGTATTTCTGTCCTGAGTACAGCGATGCAATTGAATATGTAGAAATTAGCATTTCCACAATGAAAGTGCTCATTGTCCATGGGCCTCCCGCTGCCCTCCTCTTGACCCTACCTAGTGCTGCCTGAGACAATCATCTCACCCCGCCTCATTGGTGGTGCACCCCTGCTTACAAACTATGGGGGTCATTTATCAAACTGGTGTAAAATAGAACTGGCTTAGTTGCCCATAGCAACCAATCAGATTCCACCTTTTATTTTGGACAGCTGATTGGTTGTTATGGGCAACTAAGCCAGTTTTACTTTACACCAGGTTGATGAATGACCCCATATGTTACTAAAATGATCATTTGACTGATCAGAATGCTGCTGCTGAGTCTAACTAGACCCAGTGCACCCCTGACAGTGACGATAGGCTGATTTCCTCTGTAACTGAGGTTTCCATGCAGCCCTAGTTTCAGTGGAAAAGCATAATATAAATAAATTAATTGAATAAGGAACATACCAAAAAAATAAAACACAAAAGTAAAAAAATAGATAAGCTATAATAAAAATACACATAAAATACCCCTTCCCAAAAGAATGCCCCCAACAATCATTGTCACTACACTCCCCTTTAAACTATTATTTATGTGTGCGCTAAAAATAAATACATAAAAATTGAATATTAGATTTCATATAACTACATTCTGATTCTGTCATTATATCAGAAAAAATTCTGATATGATGGCATGAAAAGCAAAAAGTATGTGAGCAGTACTCCATAATAAGGTGCTTGCAAAAGTGTTTCTTGTTATGTAATGCTGTTTGATGTGTTTTATTGTACCCATATAGTCTTGCATGGATCAGTCAGGGTTAACAATCCTGACTTTACTCTGGTAGGAGGCCAGGAGATGGACCTAGATCTGCCCCTATTTAGTGTGTGTCTAGTGTTAGCCGAGGAAGAGAGTAACTATATGTGCTCACTCCTCAGAAAGCTAAGCTTGAGTAACAAAGAATCACTGCCTCTGAGATATTTGCATCAAGAAAGTCATCTCTACTATACAGTACTCCAGAGACAAAAGAAAGAACTAGAAAGTGCAGAATCTGCAAGGTCGAGCACTGGACTCAGTAAGGTATCTGCTGTTTAAGGCTGATAAAGACTTTACTGCAGTAAGAGAGACATTACTAACACAACTTTGCATACTTTGTCATGGTCCTGGCCAGCCATATCTCAAGCCTGTACCCCGACAAGATTTTGTTCTTAAACTGCAGCGTAACTGGGAAGTAATGTGCCCTACAGCAAACTTCTGCAAGCCCCATCCTGGGTCATGTTACCTCTACTACATATAGTATTTGCACCCAGTACTTACATTTTACCATAATAGGCCGCTTAAATAATATAGCATATAGCCATATAGTGCACCAGAACATTAAAGGAGCTGTCCCAATATGAAAACAGCCCTCATCTACAGGATACCTCTATCCAATGTTAATAATGTCCAGTTCTCATGAGTATTTGGATCTGTAAACTCTACCCGATCATTATATACTGTGTATGTGTGTTGGGGGGGGCTCTTCACATCTGCTCCTCACTTCTATAGATAATTCCAGTGCTGTAGTCTGCAGTGCCATTCACACTGTACAGTCACATGAGGTTCTCTTATGAAAAAGGTTCCAATAGTGTAATTAAAGTGCCCCCCCATAAGTGTTTCACTGAACACCCCACCAATAAGTTTAAGCCACCCCATAAGTGTGTCACATCAGATTCCCTATAACATTGTCAGTAGCAGATTCCCCCCCACCCCCACCCCCTTAACATTGTGTCAGCAGCAGATCCTCCCCATACATTTTATCTTTAATTCAAAATATTTTTTTTCTTTTTTTTTAATCCTCTAAAACCTAGGTGCGTCGTATGGGCATGTGCGTCTTATAGGGCGAAAGATATGGTATGTATTGAAGTTTGAAGTTTTTTAAGCCAAGGGTAAATTTAAAGGCCAAGGATAAAGCAAAATATGCCAACGGATAAAGTGAAATATGATAACTCCGGATATTCTTAAATTCCTAGTTCAGGCAGCTTGTTTCTCTTGTAAAGTAAGAATTATGATCATGTTTTGTAAATTGGGATGAATGCACCAGCTCTCTCTTAAAACAGTGCTTGTTCCCTGGGGAGGAAGTGGTTTAAGTGTTGCAGCAGCCTGTGCTTGGAGAATTAATTCTAAACGGCTGATAGATATTCCTGGTTCCCAGTGAATGGCATCTCAAGTACATTTTCCACTTACATTACACTTTATTGATGATAATAGGTTTCAGAACTCACACTAGCAGAGACCACAAGAAACTGCTCAGATTTCTCTGGAGAAACGATATTCTTCACCCTAACAAGTAGAGTAATAGGAGGGTTATTTAGTCTAACAACATTTGCGGTGACTCCTACCTTCTGGACAATCACTAACCTGGATATCCATCCTTGGAAGAAAGCTTGTTTCTTTCAGGAAGATTTAGTAATAGTTTAGTGATACAAGCAATTAGGTCACTCTTAACTCATAGATTTTATAATTCAAACACTATTATTATTAATGTATATTATATAGGTTTTCATGAAGTCAAGGCATTCTGCTGTCTGAGAGAAGATAAATTGTACCAACAATCAGGGCCGGGCCGACACAGAGGCTGAGGAGGCTGCAGCCTCAGGGCGCAGGCTGGGGCCGGCGAGAGGGAGAGGGACTGACAGGGGGGAACCGCTCAGCGCTCCCTCCTGTCATTCCCTGAGCCGGGCCCTGTCAGAGCGCTCCTCTCACCTCCATTATGCTGCTTCAGGCCTCCAGCATCAGGCCCCGCTGCCTCTGGCTCTAACTAGAAACAGAGTAAGCAGGTGGGCGGAGCCTAACGGACCTCCGTTAGGCTCCGCCCACCTGCTTAATGTGAGGCAGTGCCGGGGCCTGATCCTGGAAGCCTGGAGAAGTGACCATAAGGCCCTATTCACACGTCCGCAATGTCGTCCGCATGTATTCCGCAATTCTGCGGAATACATGCGGACCCATTGACTGTGAATGGGGCACGGAACGATGCGGAGAGCACACACTGTGCTCTCCGCATCAGTTTTTGCGGAGCGCGCCGCCGATCTTACGGCCGCAGCTCCGCAAAAAAGTAGAAGCATGTCCTATTCTTGTCCGCAATTGCGGACAAGAATAGACATTTCTATGGGGCTGCCGGCCGGGTGTGTTTATGGATCCGCAATTTGCGGATCCATAAACACAACGGACGTGTGAATTAGGCCTAATGGAGGTGAGAGGAGCGCTCTGATGGGGCCCGGCATTAAGTACAGTGAAAATGCCGGGCCCCCTTTCATTAAGTCTGTGACAACATGGGGGGCAGAAAGAGCATGACAACATGGGGGGGGGGGGTTAAAAGAGCATGAAAAGATGGGGGAGAATGACGGGGCAGAAAAAGCATTACAAGAAGAGGGGATTATAACAAGAGGGGGGGAGAATGACAAGAGGGGGGGGGGGCATGACAAATTACTATGTGGGGGCACTGCTGTGTGGTTGAGGGGGTGTGGGGGACATTACTGTGTGGGGGCGTGTGGCGGACATTACTGTGTGGGGGCAGTGTGGCGGACATTACTGTGTGGGGGCAGTGTGGCGGACATTACTGTGTGGGGGCGTGTGGCGGACATTACTGTGTGGGGGCAGTGTGGCAGACATTACTGTGCGGGGGCAGTGTGGCGGACATTACTGTGCGGGGGGCAGTGTGGCGGACATTACTGTGTGGGGGCAGTGTGGGGGCACTACTGTGTGGGGGCAGTGTGGCAGACATTACTGTGTGGGGGCAGTGTGGCGGACATTACTGTGTGGGGGCAGTGTGGCGGACATTACTGTGTGGGGGACACTACAGTGTGGGGTGGCATTATACAAAAGCTCTGCAGATGCAACTCCCATGTATTGGGTCACCACAATTTGGGTGGTCAATCACTAAATGAACCCTGTTATGGGGAGAATCTGTGGATGACACATATTTGTCCCACAGACACCACCCCTCCCCCAAAACAGGGTTAATTTACTGAATGAATGACCACCAATAAAAGAGGTGGGGGTCACATATGCTATTTCATAATGACAGCAGGGCCCGCGCAGTGACTGTATTCTACTACCCCCCCCCCCATCCCCCCCGCTCACTGGATATAATCTTATTAACTATATAACTGTAGCAAATCACTACAGTTATATAGTTAAGATTATATACAGTGTGTGTGTGTGCAGGGGGGTGTAGTAGAATACAGTCACTGCACGGGCCCCGCTGGCGCTGTCATCAAAAAAGCAGATACAACCCCACAGCCTCACCCCTTGTATTGGGGGTCATTCCTACATGGACCCTGTTATGGGGAGGGGGGATCTGTGGATGACACAAATGTGTCATCCACAGATCCCCAATAACAGTATCATTCATCACAGATCCCCCATGGCAGTGTCATCCACAAGTTGGAGGGGGGGGGGGGGCGCACTTGGGCAGCTCAGCCTCTGTTGGTGGTGGACCTTGTCCCAGCCCTGCCAACAATCACAACAAAGCCACTAAAGGGTATACTAAACCAGCAAGTAGATACACTTTCATAAAGGCTTCTAATTTATTGCTATTATAGGAAAGTTTCTATTTCTTATATACATTCCTTAAATCTGACTGAAGAATACATGCTTCTTTTAGGTATACTATGAATAGCGTGCAGATCAGGTAGGGACGTAACTGCGTTCATAACAGCTGCTACGCATACCAGTAGCAGGGCCCAGATATGGCAGTACTAATAATATTAACTAGTGTACAGCAGGCATGGCAGGATGTATTGGTCATTTACTTATAGGGCTCGTCTCCAATGGTAGCAGTGGGGTTAGGCCCGGCATACCCACCAGACTCCTTCTGTCCAGTGCAAGTAAGAAAAGCATCGGGAATGAGGAGGACTTTGAGTTGCGTGGTAAGGAACATAATTACAGTAACCAGCACTATGATGTTCTTAAAGGGGCAAGACCTATAGCAGAGCAAGAATCTATCTAGGAGCAGAAAAAGCCTGAAGTGGAGGGTGCAGCACAGAACATGAGGTGTATTGAGCAGCCGAGCCATGTCAGCTTCTGTCTGGAGCAGACTCTATGGGGAGATATATCAAAACTGGCACATCCATCTGCCATTCTTGATCTCCTTGCAATAGCGTGAGAGGCCACAAAACACATATGGCCGTGTGAATGTAGCCTAGGAGTGGTTTGTAGTGAAAAGGAAAGTTCAGCAGCTCTCACCTGCCCCACCTTTACCTGTGAGCACGGAGGATTCGTGTCAGGCCCGGGTAATATAGTGCAAAGAGGTTCAAGGAATCCAGCTCCACTTCGGTAAAGGAATATTTATTTTGCTTGCGGTAAAATCACATCCAGTTACATCCTAGCTCTCTGTGCTCCTTTCACTACAAAATCACTGTGACAACTTTATCTCACTGTGGTTTTGTAGTGAAAGGGTTACAGAGAGTTACTATCAGTTACTGCTTGGTGCCTCTGATGTCCACCGCGCTGCTTGGCTCTCATTCTCACTGCAAGTAACACGCAGGAGATCCGCTCGTCTGCAAGAGCCCTTAGACTATATACTTGTATAAAGATGTATGCACCAAATTTATTAATGTGGCTCCTGATGGATAATAAATTTAGTGACTCTTAAGACACTTTTGTATAATTTTACATCTCCTATTGGTAGGCTTAGTGCAAAAAATTGCAAGAAATTGTTGCCACACTTCTTCCTCACAGTGGTGCATCCTTTGGTGTGAAGCATGCCATTTTCTTGAAGCAAATTAGACTTGTCTGTCTTCAGCTACTCTTGAAGCTATAAATACATTATAACTTTGGAGCGTTCAAGCAAGAATATAGTAACATTTAACTGCAGCCAATGAAATGCCAATGGTGGGATGTGAATTTCAGCAGAATACGGACCACATCTGTAAAGGTACACAAGCCACATGAGTGTTAGGTTTAATAGGTATAAAAGCATATTCACTAATGAAATACTTATGTATGAGTACTATAACGCGTATTGTAACTATTATCATGTCAATGTTTTGCTATGATTGCTATTAACAACAACCATTTACAACCTTTACATTTGTAATCTTTATGGTGATTATTATGAACCACTAACTACAACAGAGGAACAATGACTCAAGAGTCCATGGAAAAAACAAAGTTAATACCACTCGCACCAAAGATCCAAGATTGTACGCTCATTATATACTGTATTTTTTGTAACATTTTACTTTATATTGAGGCAGTTTCTACAGACTCTGAGTTGGTAAATTAAATGACTCAAGCTATGAGGTATTGACAGGAAGATATTCCCATGGGTAAACCAGCTTAGTACATAATTCCTAATATTTTTAATAGCCTTTTTTCTGAAATGCTGCACATGGAAAGTATTTTCTTGTTCTGTAGTTATTCTAACATATGATAAATAAACTGAAAAGATAATTTTTCATTGGTTAAAGCCAACTCTTTTATCCCCAGATATACAATGATGATCATTAAAGGCATTGTCCAGTTTAGAAAACCCATTTTCAAATACTCTATTGGAGAATTCTGAATACAAAGAGCAGGATCTCTTGTAAAGGACCCTCATCTGTAGGCTACAGTAGAGATTGGCTACAAAGAGGGCCTCTCAATCTGGAGAACCAGGCACATCTCTGGATCTGCAAGTGCCTCTCTGATTTCAATATATAACATGTAACGCTTCATTTATCCTGTGGTGCACTGCAGGGAAACTGAACACTTGCTGTCAGGTTACCCTTTAGATTTAAACTGATTAATGGAGGGCTGGGGTCAGCCTTTTCGTGTATATATTGTAAAACATGGACAACTTTCTGGATGATCATATTTTCTGGATTTATTGTTTATTTGTGGACATCCTTGGGCAAAAATGTAGTGCAGCCCTCCTCTCCAGTAAAGCCACCATATGATGTGTTATTAAAGGGTGCCAATATTGATAGGATTCTCTGCAAAGGTGCATAGGGCAGTCAGGATATTCCCCAAAGTCAAACATGGATTGGGCAATCTGTTTGTAGCATGTTTTCTGAATTGCTCTGCCCTGAACAGAGTTGAATTGTTCGGCAGCTGCTTATTCCCCTCTCCCTATGGCACTAGCAATCTTCCATTGAGCAGTACAGGTAGATGTAGCATAGATAGTACAGAAAAAGCATAAAAACACAAATGTAGACACATATATGGGATAAACTACCTTGTTCCATAGAGAGTCTGTAGGAAAATCTCAGTTTCATTGTCCAGTAGTAACATAAGGTTACAATTTGAACTGTCAAGTGTAAGGAATTGGATTGTGATACACACTCTAACCATTCCCAGAGGAAACACATGAAGAAATGAGCATCAGAGGGAAAGGAGGAGGACGCACATACACCTTCATTGCTGTTTGGATAGTGGCTTGAGTATGCTCCTTTGCGATCGATAAGGATATTGCTCATTAGTAGCTAACTGCCTATTCTGGGTCTCTCCACTCTCCATTATTATTTTACTTTTGTCTATGTGTTATGTAGTTGTTATTAAAGAGATATTTTGCATTATACAGCATTAATTTATTCTTAGCTGAATATCCTTCTTGCACATTTTCCTATCACAGAATACAGGGAGCATGGGAGCATTGTCTCCTGCCGGGAATTTTATATTGCCGCAACAAAATGTCCTCGACTAATGAAAAGCGTTACACTGTAATTCTATACAGTATGTTACCATGCATGTAGTTTTTATTGTAAATGAAATTTTATATTCCACTTGACTTCGGAAGATAGATCTCTTTTGCTGCAAGCACTAAGGAGGTTAATTTTATTCTAATCTGACTTTCAAGAGATATACTCGGATTTATCATACCAAAAGGTTGAAATAAGAACATATCAATCAGGTAACCAATGTATACATTGATCATAAGGTCTCATCATGCATAAACATATAGAGAAATATTCCCAACATAGTGTCAGGGTACTATATCAGTGCCATTATCATCTATCATCGTCTAGGGAGAGCTAATCCATCTTGCCAGATAGGCCATCCATGATCAGGAAAAATGTACTTCTACCTCCACAGAACCTTTTGTGTGCAGTGACATAGAAAAATGCCCTTAAGATAATAAACGGAGCTCTTAAGAAAGTAGCGAAAATAATGTGCAAAGAGTCTTCATAAATTCAAGAATAATCTTTCCTGTTGATGAACCGGTAGCAAACTCTTTCAGTTACCTAGAATGGAGTAGCTGCTGACTATATCAGCACAGTCCATCAGTAAATTGCCTTTGGAAAACATGTATGTATGTTATAAAATATGCTTCATCTTTTATTCTTATCAACAACCCATGAATTGCCAGTTTCTCCTGTTTCCATACTGGAAGAATAATGTTTTTCTATAATACTTCATGGTTGACCTATATGATTTTTTGACCCATGTAAGCTTATTCTAAAGTCTTCCAATGCATTCCTAGTCTCACTTCCTAGGTTAATTGTATGTAAGCGCCACTGTTTAGGCTCATTACACTGCAGTAAAATCTGCTTTCACTTCACATGTGAAATAGCATTATAAAATAAGCAGTAAATGCATTCAGTGCCTTGAGACGTGAGGGGTTTTCATATGCATTAATACAAATTCACTGAACAAAACTCTCAGTAGGTTATAACTGATATGGTCAAGTTCCAAAGTTTACTAAATAGTGAAAAAGTACATATATTGTACGTCAATGTATTCAGTAAATCCAAATATAGAACAAGAATCACAGAAATAAACGTGACTACCTATGGTGTGTGAACAAGGTCTGAACAGGTATTAAGCAGCCTACAGCCCCATCCCACTCACCTGCATTGCAGGACCAACAATGCAATGGGGAACAAATGAGGCCGCAAGCTACACCTACAACAGACCATGTGACACCGGCTTCCAGGTGCAACAGAATGTTTACCAGCCATATGCAATGGCACATTCAATACATATAAAACAAGAATCACAAAAATAAACGTGGCCTAAATGGGTGGGACTGCTCCAAACCCCAAACACTGTGGCGTGTTTCTAACTGGGGGGGCAGTTCCTCCACATGTGGTTCGCAGCGAACGGCTATCCCCAGCAAAAATTGCATACAATGGAGGATGCTGGCGCGAACCACAAGCACCACACAAACATCCTACACAAAATAAAACATGTGCGGATGAAAATATATAAACACATAACTCACAGAAAAAAGATGCACCACATGGATAAGCAACTGACAACACTGGCTAATCCCTCACTCTGGTGTTAAAAGCTGAGAGATTCGCCAATATTTCCAATCAGGAACATATCGGAGCCCCTTTAGGCACCACTACACGGTATCTCAGCATGACATGGGGTCCTACCACTAGACTACCTATGGTGTGTGAACAAGGTCTGAACAGGTATTAAGCAGCCTACAGCCCCATCCCACTCACCTGCATTGCAGGACCAACAATGCAATGGGGAACAAATGAGGCCGCAAGCTACACCTACAACAGACCATGTGACACCGGCTTCCAGGTGCAACAGAATGTTTACAAGCCATATGCAATGGCACATTCAATACATATAAAACAAGAATCACAAAAATAAACGTGGCCTAAATGGGTGGGACTGCTCCAAACCCCAAACACTGTGGCGTGTTTCTAACTGGGGGCAGTTCCTCCACATGTGGTTCGCAGCGAACGGCTATCCCCAGCAAAAATTGCATACAATGGAGGATACTGGCGCGAACCACAAGCACCACACAAACATCCTACACAAAATAAAACATGTGCGGATGAAAATATATAAACACATAACTCACAGAAAAAGATGCACCACATGGATAAGCAACTGACAACACTGGCTAATCCCTCACTCTGGTGTTAAAAGCTGAGAGATTCGCCAATATTTCCAATCAGGAACATATCGGAGCCCCTTTAGGCACCACTACACGGTATCTCAGCATGGCATGGGGTGCTACCACTAGACTACCTATGGTGTGTGAACAAGGTCTGAACAGGTATTAAGCAGCCTACAGCCCCATCCCACTCACCTGCACTGCAGGACCAACAATGCAATGGGGAACAAATGAGGCCGCAAGCTACACCTACAACAGACCATGTGACACCGGCTTCCAGGTGCAACAGAATGTTTACAAGCCATATGCAATGGCACATTCAATACATATAAAACAAGAATCACAAAAATAAACGTGGCCTAAATGGGTGGGACTGCTCCAAACCCCAAACACTGTGGCGTGTTTCTAACTGGGAGGCAGTTCCTCCGCATGTGGTTCGCAGCGAACGGCTATCCCCAGCAAAAATTGCATACAATGGAGGATGCTGGCGCGAACCACAAGCACCACACAAACATCCTACACAAAATAAAACATGTGCGGATGAAAATATATAAACACATAACTCACAGAAAAAGATGCACCACATGGATAAGCAACTGACAACACTGGCTAATCCCTCACTCTGGTGTTAAAAGCTGAGAGATTCGCCAATATTTCCAATCAGGAACATATCGGAGCCCTTTAGGCACCACTACACGGTATCTCAGCATGGCATGGGGTGCTACCACTAGACTACCTATGGTGTGTGAACAAGGTCTGAACAGGTATTAAGCAGCCTACAGCCCCATCCCACTCACCTGCACTGCAGGACCAACAATGCAATGGGGAACAAATGAGGCCGCAAGCTACACCTACAACAGACCATGTGACACCGGCTTCCAGGTGCAACAGAATGTTTACAAGCCATATGCAATGGCACATTCAATACATATAAAACAAGAATCACAAAAATAAACGTGGCCTAAATGGGTGGGACTGCTCCAAACCCCAAACACTGTGGCGTGTTTCTAACTGGGGGCAGTTCCTCCGCATGTGGTTCGCAGCGAACGGCTATCCCCAGCAAAAATTGCATACAATGGAGGATGCTGCGCGAACCACAGCACCACACAAACATCCTACACAAAATAAAACATGTGCGGATGAAAATATATAAACACATAACTCACAGAAAAAGATGCACCACATGGATAAGCAACTGACAACACTGGCTAATCCCTCACTCTGGTGTTAAAAGCTGAGAGATTCGCCAATATTTCCAATCAGGAACATATCGGAGCCCCTTTAGGCACCACTACACGGTATCTCAGCATGACATGGGGTCCTACCACTAGACTACCTATGGTGTGTGAACAAGGTCTGAACAGGTATTAAGCAGCCTACAGCCCCATCCCACTCACCTGCATTGCAGGACCAACAATGCAATGGGGAACAAATGAGGCCGCAAGCTACACCTACAACAGACCATGTGACACCGGCTTCCAGGTGCAACAGAATGTTTACAAGCCATATGCAATGGCACATTCAATACATATAAAACAAGAATCACAAAAATAAACGTGGCCTAAATGGGTGGGACTGCTCCAAACCCCAAACACTGTGGCGTGTTTCTAACTGGGGGGGCAGTTCCTCCGCATGTGGTTCGCAGCGAACGGCTATCCCCAGCAAAAATTGCACCACACAAACATCCTACACAAAATAAAACATGTGCGGATGAAAATATATAAACACATAACTCACAGAAAAAAGATGCACCACATGGATAAGCAACTGACAACACTGGCTAATCCCTCACTCTGGTGTTAAAAGCTGAGAGATTCGCCAATATTTCCAATCAGGAACATATCGGAGCCCCTTTAGGCACCACTACACGGTATCTCAGCATGACATGGGGTCCTACCACTAGACTACCTATGGTAGTTATCCAAATATAAATAAAACTAATTTAGGGCACGATCTAAAGCAGGCATCCTCAAACTGCGGCCCTCCAGCTGTTGTAAAACTACAACTGCCACAATGTCCTGCTGTAGGCTGATACCTGTATGCTGTTCGGGCATGCTGGGAGTTGTAGTTTTGCAACAGCTGGAGGGCCGCAGTTTAAGGATGCCTGATCTAAAGCATGTCGGATGTGAAGCTTACTGTATGTGATTTATATTCATGTAAACTTCATGCAGATTTTACATTGAAGCACTTTGTTTAACGACAGCACGCCCTACCCCTTGCATTTGTGTAGTGTTTATGTGACACCCATTGAATTCATTAGAGAAAAACATTAAAACATTCATTTCTAGAGGACAAAAGTGATGCTAATATTGGAATGTGACATATTTTCTGTATGTTTTTTCAGATTCAGTAATGAAATATGGCAAAAACACAACTAAAGTGTGTTCTGTCTTCATACACGTTCACACAGTATGCAGTCTGACATTCAGCATAAATCATTCCTGTCTTCCAAAGGATTGTTCTTTGTAGTCTAACTTGTTTATTGGTCAACAGGAGTAATTACATGTGATTGATCAATTGTTTGGTAAAACTATAAGAATACAAATAGCTTGTATAAGTTAAACCTATAGAATGGCATGTACAGTAATATAACATTAACAGAGGAAGCACATGTCAAAAATGGCTGCCTATACATAGAATTGCATAGCTAACAACTAGAACAACTTCCTGAGTACTAATTAGAACTAGTTGGACAGCTCTGCATAACACAATATCCTGAGACAGAGGTAAATCTTTTACCAGATATGCTCATACAAGGATGATGGAGTTTAAGAAGGAGAACTGCAGAAGGAGAGCTCTGCTGGAGTGTCCTGGGCTTCTTTTTCCCAGAATGCATTACACTCCGACAATGCCTTGCACCACCCACAAATACAATAAGCTTTATTGACAGAAAAACAAAGTGTAGTACATTTTTAAGACCGCTAGATGGTGCTATAACCTAACTAATCACTACAGAAATACAAGAATTGCATCAGAATGAATTAGAAATGAAATAGACATGATCTGAAATGAATCTCCCTGTGCTGGGGCAGAACAAAGTGACTTATGGTTTTGTGATAGCAAAATTGGTCAACCAGTAATCAACACAAATTCGCAAAGAGAAATTGGCCCAAGACTTTACCAGGGTGAGTGAGTGGATGTCATATATCTGGACTTCTCCAAAGCATTTGACACTGTACCACATAAAAGGTTAGTATATAAAATGAGAATGCTCGGACTAGGAGAAAATGTTTGTATGTGGGTAAGTAACTGGCTGAGTAATAGAAAACAGAGGGTGGTTATTAATGGTACACACTCAGATTGGGTCACTGTCACTAGTGGGGTACCTCAGGGTTCAGTATTGGGCCCTATTCTCTTCAATATATTTATTAATGATCTTGTAGAAGGATTGCACCGTAAAATATAAATTTTTGCAGCTGACAACTGTGTAAAGTAATTAACACTGAAGAGGACAGTTTTCTGCTACTGAGGGATCTGGATAGATTGGAGGCTTGGGCAGAGAAATGGCAGATGAGGTTTAACACTGACAAATATAAAGTTATGTACATGGGAAGGAATAATGCAAGTCACCTGTACATACTAAATGGCAAAACACTCGGTAACACTGACATGGAAAAGTATCTAGGAATTTTAATAAACAGCAAACTAAGCTGTAAAAGACAGTGTCAGGCAGCTGCTGCCAAGGCCAATAAGATAATGGGTTGCATCAAAAGGGGCATAGATGCCCATGATGAGAACATAGTCCTGCCACTTTACAAATCACTAGTCAGACCACACATGGAGTACTGTGTACAGTTCTGGGCTCCTGTGAACAAGACAGACATAGCAGAGCTGGAGAGGGTTTAGAGGAGGGCAACTAAAGTAATAACTGGAATGGGGCAACTACAGTACCCTGAAAGGTTATTAACATTTTAGGGTTATTCACTTTAGAAAAAAGACGACTGAGGGGGGATATAATAACTATGTATAAATATATCAGGGGTCAGTACAGAGATTTCTCCCATCATCTATTTATCCCCAGGACTGTGACTGTGACGTGGGGACATCCTCTGCGTCTGGAGGAAAGAAGGTTCGTACACAAACATAGATGAGGATTCTTTATAGTGAGAGCAGTGAGACTATGGATCTCTCTGCCTGAGGAGGTCGTGATGTGAGTACAATAAAGGAATTCAAGAGGGGACTGGATTTATTTCTGGAGTGTAATAATATTACAGGCTATAGCTACTAGAGAGGGGTCGTTGATCCAGGGAGTTATCTGATTGCCTGATTGGAGTCGGGAAGAAATTTCTTTCTCCTTAAGTGGGGAAAATTGGCTTCTGCCTCACAGTTTTTTTTTGCCTTCCTCTGGATCAACTTGTAGGAAACAGGCCGAACTGGATGGACAAATGTCTTTTTTCGGTCTTATATACTATGTTACTATGTTACAATAATACTTAACTTTTAATGATACCTCTATTAAAATATAGGCCATAAGATAGAAGAGTGCCAGTGCACAATAGAAATAGGGAACAGTCTTACCGCTTTGCAGACATACAGTATCTGGGGGTCCCCAACACTGAGCCGAGTGTCTTTTCCTACTTGGCCTGAGCTACTCTTTACGCCCAGATAACGGAGCACTCGTCCTGATAACTGCAACCCCTCTGAGACGTCCCTCAAAACTAGCTAGGGCTCCCTACTGTACACTGTAAACATGTAGTGTCCCACTTCTGTGAATCTAGGATCTTCTGCAGCACATCCCATCCTACCCTTAGACAGAGCCGGGACACTGCATGTGAATTAAAAAGAGAGAAGTTGTGTATGTCCTTTAAACTTTCTTTTAAAGATCCACCTCTGATTTTGGCTCCTAAAATTGCATCAGGAAACCTGACTGTGTAGCCGTAACAAAAATTTTTAGGCAATAATATGCAGGAGCGGAGCTTCCACCATAGCAGCTCCCCCTGCCAGTACACACTGATACTCACAGTAATAATGACTACTGTGTGTGCCCAAAGGAGGCCTGGGCATAATAAATATCTGTCATCCATTACAGGCCAGGCCTCATTCTCCAGTCCCTAAGGAAATATTAGAGAATATTCTTCCTCTCCCTTGTGATGCAACCTGATATTCCTTTTGATCTAAAACAACCTACACAACTTGGGAAATCAGATCTCCTGCATATGATGTGGGGACTTCCAATAAAAGAAATAACTAAAGGGGCATCCAGGACTATAAGGAACAATGGCTTAGCCTTATGATCGGTTATCATCATTTCATTGATGGAGGTCTGACCTCTTAAGCAGAATGAATGGGCCATTAGATATGGGGTAAGCTCTAGTACCAGGCACAGCCGTTCATATGGCCTATTCATACCTTCATTTTATATTATTATTTTTGGTCTGTCTGGTTTATACATCTGCATGGTTCACCTCCTACTGTTATATAAAGCTTACTATTTCCTTGTTACTGAAAAAAAATATTCATATGAAACTTTTCTCACTATTATTTTTATTATTAACTTAGCCATCTGTTTTTTTTATGAACGAAGTATAGCAAATTCAACGTACCTTTTCACTTTAAGAAGCAGTGAATACTCTGAAAATGAAGAATATTTCATGACTTGTGTTTACCCCTCCACCCAAATCAACCTTAAGACTTGCTGAATATATTACATATGGATTTTTCTGCCAATTTGTGTTGGAGTTTCTGCATATTTCACCATTTACAACATGCCTCAAAGGGATTGTGCCACCATTAACCCTTTAGCTGCCAGAGTGTTTGGACATTATGCATCTCTGGTAGCCAGTTTCAACATATTTATATAAAACAAATTATGAAACAGAAAATCATACAAACCGCCCATACCCACAAATTTTCTGAAAGTAGAAACTGGGCACAATGTTGGAATACCACTCAGCAATTTATACACACTGACACCTTTATACAATTTTGCATCAAAATGTCATTTATCATGAACACTACATAAAAGTTTATAGCAGAAGCAGGCTTGGACTGGCCCACAGGGGTACAAGTGAATTTTCCCAGTGGGCCTCTGCACAAGTGGCACATAACACAGTAGATTTACTGCATTATATATATATATATATATATATATATATATATATTCAATGTACAGCACCTCAGCCAGCCTATGTTCATATAAAAACTTGATAGATTATTAAAGAGTCTCCCCAGTTTATTATTATAGACACCCTCAGAGCTGAGGTGACTTCTAGGTATAGAGGAAAGCTGCCAGTGTCCTCTTCTCCCCAGGACCTACCTTCTCAAAGTTGCTGCAGGGACCCCCATATTCAATAATCTGGTAGCCTCCCGGTGGTGTGTCAGCAGGTAATATTTGAATGTATCCGTACAGCAGGCCCCCAAAATAATTTTTACTGGTGGGCCCTAAGCACTCCAGTCCAACACTGAGTAGAAGGGTAAAAGTGTGACCCAAGCAGAAAGTTTTATGCTCCACACCTCTTAAAAATAAAAGTTCAACATGTACTGAGTTCACACATGTCACATAGCCCTAAAGTACGTGCACATATCATCACCAGAAGTGTAAAGTCCAAAAATCTTTAAGCTGGAAATGTTTAAAAAGCAACAAGCTACAAAATATACGGATTACGTTCCTTGAAAAGTACACCCTCAAACCCATATATTTCATGAAAGCAGAAAATATGATGATCACAGTTGTCTTGACAACCATGTCCACCTTTATGGAACTTTGTAACAAACAGGATTATTTTTTTAAAATAATGCATTAAAACAAACATTTGCACCTAAAAGTCACAGTCAGCAGAGGTTTACACACAAAAACAATGAAAAATTATATGTCACAGTGTACAAAGCTCATACATACCATAATTGTATGCATCAAGAAGAGATTGTGCTCTTAAAACACTGAAACAGAGGCCATACAATATTTAGCCATCATTCACAAATGCATTTAAAAAGAAGAGCCGGACTGGGGGGCGGGAGTCTTAGGGGAGGCGACTATGACAGGGGGGGGGGGGGGGGTTGCGAGACCCCCAGTATAGGGATTGGGGGATTCGATTATGGGGGAGGAGTTTGAGGGGTAAAAAGTACTGGGAGGCGGTTGATGGGGGCCATTTTGTTGAGGAAAGCGCCCACCCACCCACCCTGGTGTGCTGGTAGAGAGGGGGTGTGACGTTTGATGGGGGATGAGTGGGGAATGGGAGGGGAGGGGGAAGATTGTCACGGCGGCGTAGGTGGTGGGAGCTCCTTGGAGTCATGGAGATTCTATGGCAAGGAGGATGGGAGGGCCCTACGGGTGGGGCTGGACTCCCGGGATTGTTGGTGGCTGTGGCGGAACTGTCAGTGTGAGCCATCAGGGGTGCCTCCGAGCTGGTGGTCAAGGGCTGGGGGTAAGGAGGCTCACCTCGGCAGGGTTTTGGGGTTTAGGGCTACAAGGACCTCCCCCTTGGAAAAGAAGGGACAGACATGTTAATGTGTTTTGCGGTATTTAGGAGGTTATTATTATTACTACATGTATGTTTGTAATAAATAGGCTGCTGTGGCCATATTAATCCAAAGTTGGTGTCAGTGTCGTTATTGGGGGGAAAAAGGGGTTCGGGGGAGGCGCTTTACAGACATTAGCATCACACTGTCCCCAATGGGGCTTACAATCTAAGATCAGTATGTCTTTAGAGTGTTGGAGGAAACCAGAGTGCCCAGATGAAACCCACACAAACACGGGGCGAACACACAAACTCCATGCAGATGTTCTCCATAGTCAGATTCGAATCCAGGACCCCAGCGCTGCAAGGCGCCAGTGCTAACCACTAAGCAATATAAATTGTGCTGAAAGGAAATTATAGATCAATGCATAGCATAGGGATGTGCGATCCATGTTTTTTCTCTTTTTTAGCATTTTATCATAGTCTGTCTCTTTCCTATGACATCAGCACTCCCACCATTCGCTACAGTGGTATTTAATTAGCAGGAGACTGCAGAAGGGTTTATAAACTCCTACTAGGTCTCAGTTTGTAGTCCCTGAGACCATATGGAAAGGTGAGCTTTTAAAATCTGTGCAGTGCTGCATAGCGGCTGCTGTTGCTGTGATGCTGTGCCTGTGGGTTGGTGCTGCCAAGTGCCATGGGGGCTTAGTCTGACAGCAGGGGTGCTGTTGGGTGGCTGGGTTGTGCCAACTGCTATGTAGATTAGGACTTGGAATACTAATATTTATGCTTAGAAATTATATAAATTGTGCTGAGAAGCAATTATAGATCAATGCATAGCATGTGGATGTGCGATCAATGCTTTTTCCTTTTTTAATTCCATGCAGATGTTGTCCTTGGTCGGGTCCAAAACTAGGACCCCCAGCGCTGCAAAGCACCAGTGCTAACCACTGTGCCACCGTGCTGCCTTTTGACGAATATTCTGAAAAGCCACTGAATACAGTTTTTTTTTTTAAACTTCAGTATTTAAAAATGATCATTTATAGTGACAGTTAGTGAATGAAAATGTCTTTTCTGACAGATGAAAATCTTTCCAGTCTATCACAAATATATTAGTCTCCTCTGTAGTGATAATTGTTATCGCTAGAGAAGCCGTCGGTCTATTATACTTTAAAGACTGGGTATGAATAAGATAGGGAGAGTGCAAAATGTTAACTTTATTGATGTTTGTGAGTTTGTGGTGTGAGTGCTTGGTGCATCTTATTTCGTGTTGTGATTCAGATGCTGGTAACATATGGTTCAAAGCCTTAATGAATAGCCTAATTAGGCACAGATTGGTATCAGAATAAGCAAGAATTTATCTTTTCACTTATTTTCAGGAAAAAATAAGACCTCCCATAATGTCAATCATGCAGCAAATATGCCCTCTGATTGATCAGGGAAGGGGGGTTGATAACATGCACAAAAGTCCATATTACCCTCCCCCTGGGGTCATTTAAAGCTATACAGGGAGAGAGAAGGGTTTAATTTAATCTTCTACCTGCAGCCTGTCAGCATGTCCCACAGTGACCCTCTTTCCTTTCCTCCTCCATACTGGCTAAGATCATGTCAGCTACAGGAGGGAGCTGCTTTAACCTGGAATATCTCAGGCTGTGTAGAACTATGAATGAGGTTTTGCTTTAAAGCTGACAATCTAATCCTGGAAACAAGACATGGTACTAGCTGCCCTATAACAAGAGATACAGCATTTAGGAATCAGGTTAGGAGTAAGAGCTGTGGGTATAAGCACTTAAGCAGCTCTCTCAGGGACCCATTTCTAGCTGTGTCTTGAGAAATATATGGCTAGTATGGCAATCTATCTTCTAGCACATTATCAGCACATAGCTAGCTGCTTCTAAGCTTGAGATCCTGCCATTAGTAGCAAGGATGTATAAGATACATCCTTAGCTACTCAATTGGCACCCTACAAGGATATGAGATATGACTTTGGCAGGGAAAGGGTTAAATGTTTTAACAAAATTCAGCATGAAACTAGTTACTTTTGTAATTTACTTTCAGTTAAAAAATGTTTCTGCTGTGAGATATTCTGTTTATTTAAGTATAGTATAATACAATCAAACATAAAAAAAACATTGTAGTATATCTGATTAATTAAAATGCTAATTTCCTCAATTATGAGCCACTTCTCACCCTTCTGCCTCTGACACTTATTCATTCTTAATTCACTGTTAAAATGCATATTGAGAGTTGAGATCCCTCACTGAGAGATCAGGTTTGCGGATGAGCGAACCCAATGTTTTTGGGTTCGGCGTTTGGGCGGTGGAGGAATGCCATTATGGATTCTGTTACCATGAAATAAAACGGAATTCTATGATGGAATGCAAAACATAAGCCTTAAGATGCATTCCATTTTGCATTCCATCATAATAGAAGTCTATGGGTAACATAACTGATCCGTCTGGTTTCCGTTATGCAGGATTGGACTTGTTTTCCATCCTGCATAACAGAGCCCTAATGGAATGCAAAACAGAATGCCTTTTAAAGGCTTATGTTTTGCATTACATCATAGAAATCCGTTATATTCCGTGATAACGGAATCCATAACGAAATTCTATCAGAACCCGAATGCTGAACCAGAAAACATTGGGTTTGCTCATCCCTTATTAGGAATTTACATGATGCTCATAGAAGTATATATGTATGTTGTTGTTTAATCCCTTAATGACAAAACCAGTTTTGGCCTTTAGAACACAGCAAAAAAAATTTTGTTTTTGTTTTTTCATCTTGGCATTTTGAAAGCAATAACTGTTTTAGTTTTCTGTCAACATACTTGTATAAAGGCTTGTTTTTTGTGGGATGAGTTATTTTTATGGCCCAATTTTGGAGAACATATAATGTATTGTTAATTTTTTGGGGTAGGTAGAAAATAATTCACCATTGTCTTTGTGGATCTACAGAATATTATTATGGCAGTAACAATTTTACACAGATGTTTTATATTTTTATATTTTTGCACAATAAAAACACATTGAAATGATTTTTTTTCTCCACACATACCAGTATTAGTAGTAGTATACATTTGGAGACTGCTACCATTGTCATTTTTCCTGGAGCTGTATGAAAGCTTGTTATTTGTGGAATGGCTAAGATGGCATGATCTGCATTGGTTGTGGCATCTTAATGGTTGACCATCAGGGATATGCTATTACATCAGTTACCACAACATCTTATGCAGTTCCCATAATAAAGTAGATGCCACAGGGCAGGAAGGAATTAAAGTAATAATCCATGAAAATACTGTAATATAAGTAGTGCTACTGTAATTTAACATATCATTATGTTATCATGTTGGTATCAGTATGAAAATACCATAAAATGGATGAACTTTATTGAAACTTCATGCCAAATATTCATGAGCTTTTTAACCTCTTCAGGACCAGACCATTTTCCTTTTTTTTCCTTTTTGTTTTTAACTCCCAGCTTTTTATTTTTTCCATTTACATAGCTGTTTAAGGCTTCTTTTTGGCAGAACAAGTTGTACTTTCTAATGACACCTTTTACAGTTGCATATGATGTAGTAGGAATTGGTAAAAAAAAATGGGGTGGAATTATAAAAAAAAAATACATAATTCCATCATAGTTTTCGGGCTCTGTTTTTACAGTCTTTCCTACTGTATGTTCTAAAATGGACTTGTTACTTTCATTCTCTGAGTCTAATACTAATAAAAGCCATGTGTGAGTGGCGTCCGTGTGTGTGTGCCAAATACTCAAGTGCACATGCGCGACGCACTGACCAATCGGCATACACTCCACGGACACTACAGTGCGGCATCCTATTGTAATGGCAGCGGGGCCCGGTGCAGTCACTGTATACTATGAGTAGCTGTAATAATAATAACAATATTCTCTTCTTAACTTACTACATGGTGAGGCAGGAGGCTGGGCGGGCGGTCACTGGCAGAGTAACTCACTAAGTGATATCCCTGCTCCGCACACTTCATGAATGAAGCAGGCAGCGCAGGCACATGACGTAGTGAGTTACTCTGCCAGTGCCTGCCCACCTGCCCGGCCTCCTGCCTCACCATGTAGAAAGTTAAAGGGATTCTGTCAGCAGATTTTACCCCTATAACCTAAACATATGGTCATGTCCAGACAAATAAGTAGAATCCTAAGATGGCCTTATTATACCTTACTGTGGCTCTATTTGCATAAAAATCAGCTTTTTATAATCTGCCAATCACTTACTTAAGGTGCCCAAGGGGAGGTCCATTAATACTGGGTTCCCGGCCGCACCCCTTACCGTCCGGTGCCCAGCGCCACCTTCCCTGTCTTCAGCGCCACCTTCCACAGCTCAGCGCCGCCTCCGTAATCCTCCTCATCCCTCTGCCAGATCCCACGCCTGTGCACTAGGCTCAGCCTGCTGTGCTCGTGCGGACTCCTAGCAGCAGCTTCGTTGAGCGAAGTACGCATGCGCCGGCATGATGTGTACTTCGCTCAACCCGGATAGGCCCTGCAGGCGGAGGATCTGGCAGAGGGACGGGGGGCGAGCTGCCATTACAATCACACTAAACAACGACACTGTTATGGGAAGATCTGTGGATGACACATAGCATAAGATACTATGTGTCATCCACAGATACCCCCATAACAGTGTCAGCCACAGACCACCCCCATAACAGTATCAGCCACGGATACCCCCATAACAGGTCAGCCACAGACCTCCATGTCAGCCACAGACGACCCCATAACAGTGTCAGCCACAGACCCCCCACCTCACCATAACAGTGACATCCACAGTGCCCCCATAACAGTGTCAGCCACAGATCCCCCATAACAGTGTTAGCCACAGATCCCCCATAACAGTGCCATCCACAGATCCCCCATAACAGTGTCCCATCCACAGATCCCCCATAACAGTGTGCCATCCACAGATCGCCCATAACAGTGTGTCATCCACAGATCCCCCATAACAGTGTGCCATCCACAGATCCCCCATAAGAGTGTCAGCCATAGACCCCATAACAATGTGTCCTCCACAGATCCCCCATAACAGTGTGTCATCCACAGATCCCCTATAACAATGTGACATCCACAGATCCCCCATAACAGTGTGCCATCCACAGATCCCCCCCATAACAGTGTTATCCACAGATCCCCCATAACAGTGCGTCATCCACAGATCCCCCATAACAGTGTGTCCTCCACAGATCCCCCATAACAGTGTGTCATCCACAGATCCCCTATAACAATGTGACATCCACAGATCCCCCAGAACAGTGTGCCATCCACAGATTCCCCCATAACAGTGTGCCATCCACAGATCCCCCCCATAACAGTGTTATCCACAGATCCCCCATAACAGTGTGTTATCCACAGATCCCCCCATAACAGTGCGTCATCCACAGATCCCCCATAACAGTGTGTCATCCTCAGATCCCCCATAACAGTGCCATCCACAGATCCGCCATAACAGTGCCATCCACAGATCCCCCATAACAGTGTCAGCCACAGATCCCCCCATAACAGTGCCATCCACAAATCCCCCATTACAGTGTTAGCCACAGATCCCCCCATAACAGTGCCATCCACAGATCCCCCTCATAACAGTGCCAGCACTAATGTTCTAGTGCCCGTTATTGTAACGTTATAGTGCCCGTCTAGTTTATATATAATTTCTCTTGTGTTTTAATACTGAATAAAAACACCAGACACCCGGCATCTTTAAATACCCAACTCCTGAGGTATATTTACATGGTCAGAAAGGGAGTTAAGCAACTATGAGTATTTACAAACCAGGAGAACTATATCTGTGTTTTAACATGCATCTCTTGTTTAGTTCATCATTTTGATGCATAAATTTATTCATTTATTTTCTCTAACAGCTATGAGTCAGTATGAAAATGTAGAAGTTCAAGGTACTTTGACCCTCCATTTTAAAAAATGTGCTCTTTTTGTTATGAAAAATGTATTTTGTCCATAGGTTATTCATAGTTACAAATAATTAAAAGAAAAATGCAAATATGAGCAAGCAATGGATTTTTATTAGCACTTCAAATAAAGATATAAAGGAAAGAAGCAGTCATAGTGGGTCAGACATAAATGAAAAAATATATATTATCAGTAGCATGGCCAGTCAGCACCTTGGAGCTTCCCAGCGCCAATTACGGATACCAATGATGAGGACTGAAAGGTCCAGTTGCGTTTTTAGATTTATTGATGAGTAAGCCCAATGCCAAGTATTAAGTATCTTCAAAATGGATCTTTTAAAACATAAGTAATTGTCACTTTATTAATTAAGTGGGCAAATACTGTGCACCGCCAGTTTATTTCCTTTTTTTTTTAATGCAGTTAAATAAAAACCAAATAAACAAAATTAAAGCCTAATGAATTAGTAATTTATTTGCAAAGTAAGTATGAAAGCTCTGGAGCATTGCACAATGCACAGGGGAAGGGAAGACTTAAACAGGTTGTCTCACGGAAAATATTCTACAGTTTTCAAACCAGCACATGTGTCTGAATACTTAAAAAAAAAAAGTTACATGTATACCTGCTGTTTTTCTTTCTTATTTCTTTGTCCTGCTTACTGAGATGGCCGCACATGCTCAGTTTCATCCTTTAATTGCCTCCTGAGTTGTGATAGGGTAGGAGCTGCAGCAGAATGGACACGCCCCCTTAGCTGCAGCAGAATAGACACTCCTCTTGAGTTGTCAGCTTGATATTAATCTAGCAGAGCAATGAATGGGGAGATCTCTGGATCCATGTGAGGTACAGGGCTGTTTCTAGCTTTGATAGAGTTTGTCATGTACTGTATGATGTCTGATTTTCATGTATCCAAAGTATATACAGACATGTATATACAGTATATACACAGACATCTATACACAGTGTATACACAGACAGGTATATACACAGACATGTGTATATAGTATATACAGATATGCATGCACAGTATAAACAGACTTGTATATACACAGACATGTATAGACAGTATATACACAGACATGTATATACAAAGAAATGCATAGACAGTATGTACACAGAAATGTATATACTGTATATACACAGGTATATATATATATATGTATATATATATATATATATACAGTAGCAGAAGGACTCTGCTTTGCATCTATGTCATTTAATGTTTCTGTGCGTCGTTAAAAGATATCAACAGTATCCCCCCATAACAGTGACCTCTACAACACCCCGCCCCTTTAACAGTGAACTCCACAGTCCCCCGCCTCTTAACACTGACCCCCCCCCCCACAGTGCCCTGCCACTTTAAAATGGGAACTCCACAGCAGCCCATCCCCTTAACTTTGACCTTCACAGCAACCTGCCCCTTTAACAGTGAGTTTCACAGCATTCCACTCCCTTAATAGTGACCTCCACAGTATTCTGCCGCCTTAACAGTGACCTCGCAGTACACTGCTGCCTTAACAGTGACCTCCACAGCAGTTGCCCCTTTAATAGTGGCCCCTGCCCCCTTAACAGTGACCTCTACAGTGTCTGCCCCTTTAACAGTGACCTCCACAGTGGCCTGCCCCCTTAACAGTAACATCCACAGTGAACGCCTGCTTAACAGTGACCTTCACAGTGCCCACCCGCTTAATAGTGACCTCCACAGCGTCCTGCCCCTTTAATGCTATGGCTACACGACGACATGTGTCGCGCGACATTTTGTTTCAACAATTTTTATAATGATAGGCTATAGTGTCGCACTGCGACATGTGTGATACGTCTGCTGAGCTGTGTATCTAATCCTATTCTATGTGATACTGTCTGCTGAGCTGTGTATCTAATCCTATCCTGTGTGATACTGTCTGCTGAGCTGTGTATCTAATCCTAACCTGTGCAATACTGTCTGCTAAGCTGTGTATCTAATCCTATCCTGTGTGATACTGTCTGCTGAGCTGTGTATCTAATCCTATCCTGTGTGATACTGTCTGCTGAGCTGTGTATCTAATCCCATCATGTGTGATACTCTCTGCTGGGTATCTAAATCTATTGTGTGACACTGCTGAGCTGTGTAGCAGTCGCAGCATGTCACATGTCGCAGTGCAACACAATAGATTATCATTATAAAAATTGTCGAGCAACACATGTCGTCATATAGCCCTGGCCTAAAGCTGACCTACAGCAGTGAAGAAAAATGCCTGGGTTGTTATGGAAACCTGAAGTAAATATTTGTGTATGTGTAGACTAAGAGCTTGCAAGCTTCTATTGGTTGATAAAGGACATGTGGCCGTGTGTATGGCAGTTGGGATTTGAAGAGAAAGACTTGCAGGGTTGTATTGGCTAATGCAGGTCAATTTTTGGTAATATCTCCAGAACGGTACGTCCTAGAGAGCTAAAACCTTCCCGGACACCTGATGTACCTGTGTGCAAAATTTGGTAAAGATCAGTTCAGTTGTGCATAATGAACAGATGGACATCTAGACAGACAGACGTCCAGACAGACAGACAGACTTCCAGACAGACTCATTTTTATATATATAAGATATATATATATATATATATATATATATATATATATACAGTGTATACTACACAGACACACACATAGATACATACTTAGATGCATGCTGGTGGTTAACTTGGGGCAGAAAAGGGAGTATAAAATGATCTTCAGCTCTTCTCTGCCACCGCTGATAATTTTCATTGCCTTCTGTCCGGGTCACAGGTCATCATCATTCACCGCCTGTGTGTAAACTGATAGACAAGCTGATTATCGTGTCAATTATGCTTAAATCGTGGGGAACTGCATGATTATCGAGCCATGTAAAGGTAATAAACAAGCGCGTGACCAACGACAATCGCTAAATTTCTCGCTGGTTTGATCATTTGCGTGGGCACAAAAATGACGACTGGTCATTAACGATTTCATATGTGTAAACAGGAATCATTCAATGCGCTCCCTGAATTTAATGGAGGCCATTTGGCACCAAAAATGATAAAAAGCACAGTGGACCCAGCATTCCCTGAATGTTTTGTTGGCCGTTATGGCACATAAGAGGTAGCATTTAGTGTTAGGATCTTGTCCTACAGAGATCGCCTTGACGTGTGGCAGACGGGCACAAATAATTTTGTACAAAATGTATTTGCCAAGAATCTCAAATTTGGAAAATGAGCGTAGCATTAGCACCAGAATATTCTCTATTACTATGGCATTATTGTACTTTTTTGGTTTGCAGAGTGCTGCTGCATTGTGTTTTTTTCTTATCGTTCAATGCACGCATGATGAAACATCTCTGTGTATAATGCTACAGTCTACTTTACAAACTTTGGAATATGTGATCGCAAATACGATGTTCTGAACGATATTCGGTGCATCTAAAGGCTCATTGTTGAAATGTCCACTACACCCAGAAACCACTTGTTAGTTGCTTATTGGTACTGGTAATCGCTTCATGTAAAGGAACCTTAAGTCAGTAGAGATGGGTAATAGAGTGCACTACACAGTAAACAGATGAAGACTAATAAGACAAACATGTGTCTGTGTTCTACTAAGAAGGTAGGCAGTTTGGGGAGCCGATGGGCCCCCAAGAAAAGTCGCATCTTGGGCTACCTCCCCAAGCAACCACATTATAATCCAGCATTGGCTGGAGTATCCTGACCAGCTTATTGGTTTATTGTGTAACTTTTCATAAGATGCTGTAGTATTTACTTCCATTTTGGTCTCTGCCCTGTTTATGTATTAGTCTTATTTATTGTAAGTCACCATGAAATACATTAGATGGGAGTCCTGGAACTGTAACTAGACATTTTTGATATATACTGTATGTTCAATATGCCATAAATATAGTATTTGACTTGGTAATACCCCTTTAAGTTTTATTTTCGGCCCTTGGAATTGGTTTAAGCTGACAATATGGCCCCCAACCAGAAAATGTTGTGCACCCCAGATTGTATTAACATGAGTTGTAAAAGTGAAAATATCTTTCTTACCTCACATGGATCCAGTGCTCTCCCCATTCATTGCTCCAATTGCTTTTCTGGATTTTCTTCAGGATGGCACCCATGGGCATGTCCTTTTTCAGGAGCTGTGTGCTCTCTTTTAGGCAGCAGATCTTTTCTAAGGGGGTATGCCCTTTTTGCTGCAACTCTCTCCTTGTAACTGTCACAGCTTCCAAAGTAGATCCAGCTGGTGGCAGTAGAAGGATGGAACTGAGCATGTGTGACCACTTCAGTGATGTTAATGAGGTGGACAGAAAAATGAGGAGAAGAACAAACAGCGGGTAGCTCTATATAAATACATTTTATTGAGATCCTGGTGCTGGTTTAAAAACTATAGAATATTATTTATTGGTCAACCCCTTTAAGATGTTAATAGCCTAGATTTTATATAGCTTCTTCATTCGTTGGCTTCCATTTGGGATAGTTACAAAATAGATGTTTTCCATTTTTATGAAATGAGAAAACGAATTTAAGAATCAGGATATTTTATTCTGTAGACACACCAACCTTCAAAAATCAGGTTCCTGGAAGCAATAACGATCTGCCAAAATGTAATGTTTCATACCAATTATAAGTTCCGTTTTGCAAACAGTGAGTAAAAGGACAAGGAATCTGAGAAGCGGCATACCAATATGACAGCAAACAGGTTATTTATCTTTATTATATTGCAGAATATCCATTACTTGTGCTGCTGCTTGTAAATAATTTATAACCTCCAGCCAGAACACCTGTACGTTGCCTTGGAACATCTATAAACTTCCATCTTAGGAGTCTAAACTGTAAAATGTGCATTACTTGAAGCATCATTGTATTTTATTTAATATTGCAAAAAGGTGTGGGACATTTTGGCTAAAAAAAAAGAATAACCTTTTCCCATATGCTTATGCTGCTGTAAAACAAATGTAAGATTTTTGCTAAATTGAAAACTTGAAGGCATTTTTGTATTAGTGAAATGTTCCTATTGTCAGAAAATATGTATTTGTACAAACAGTGAAGAAAACAATTAAATCTACTCTTCATAGAGTCTCCAGGCCAAGTAGTAAATCAATACCTCAAGACTGCATTGTACAAACAGCAGTGGCTCTGCAGCCTGAACTGCCCTGTGTTTGAACATACAAAAGGATTTAGTGATTCATAAAAACCACATAAAATATGACAAAAATCCAGCAATAATAATAAAAATAGGTGACAGAGCTCTATTGGAGATCAATCGATAGAGTTGGATCTGTCGCTTGTTAACATTTTGTTGCCATGGAAGCCAAATACATTTAACAGTACTGAAAATATAAATTACATACCGTTGTCGACAAGAGCAACCTGACCTGGTGATTTATGTCATCGTCTTGAACGGAAAATGTATTGTTATGTGAGGATGCAGTACGTGTCATTTCGCTGTCCCCTGAGATTTGTTTAGATGAGATAAACTTTCAGCTGGACTTTCGGATTGATACGTCGATAAACTTTCATCTTTGAACTAATAAAACCTCTTTTAATCATGTCCCGTGTGTGCACCATCTTTTATAGGGCTTTGATTTCTTACTATAACTACAATGCCAAACCTTTTGCAACAAACTGGCAATATCACTTAATTCATAAAGATAATACGCACTTAAACTGGCCAGCATTTTAAAGGACAGCCATACCGTATACCTCAGCATGCAAAAAGTGAATTGGGAACAAGTATAAATTCTGTATAAAGAAACAAAGTAGCAGGTCCAGCACTCGGGTCTTGAATAAAACCATGAATTTTTTATTTCTAATATTTTTTTTAAAAAGTGCAAAAATGGCACACAGCAGGACATCTTCCTACACCAGTCAACGCATTTCAGACTGTACTCAGTCCTTAATACTGACCCCGAAACGCAATGACTGCCATGGGGAGATGTACTGCTTTGTGCCATTTTTGTCTCTTTTAAAAAATATTTAAATAAAAAATGAATGGTTTTATTCAAGACCCGAGTGCTGGACCCGCTATTTTGTTTCTACAGTGGATTTGCTTCTCCTAAGGATCCGTGCACCGAGGACTAACAACGGCGGTGAGCTGACTGCATTTATTTTTTTGTGTGTTATGAGGCACCTGCTTAAAGGGGTCATTGCCTATTTTCTCCTGTTGTGTCCCAAGGCTTGATGAACAGTCGGACACTGGCTCATAGGGAGCCAGATCTAGAAGGTGGCACTAGTCAGACGATTCTCTTTCTTCTTGGATATTATTTTCCCATAGATCTCTATTCACAGCTGGTCTCCTTAAGTAGAACCAGTAACTCCCCTAAGGGCTCTTTCACACTTGCGTTTTTGTTTTCCGGCATAGAGTAACGTCGTCGGGGCTCTATGCCGGAACAATACTGATCAGGATTATCCTAATGCATTCTGAATGGAGAGAAATCCGTTCAGGATGCATCAGGATGTCTTCCGCTCAGTATGTGAACGTTTTTGGACGGAGAAAATACCGACCTGGGATGCGGAGCAAAGGGAGTGTAAACTGTCACTTTTTTTTTTCACTAGTATTGACTGTTATGTTTAGATTTAGTTTAGGCCCCTTTGGTAGGTAGTTAGCGTTAGCACCCAGCCCACCGCACCGCAGTCACTGATTCGCTGATTAGCGTAGCATTTGTACTTTTATAGTATCTGTAAGTGATCAGAACTGATCACAGTCAGATCTATAATAGTATTACTGTCACTTTAGCTCGCCCCCCACCAAAAACGCAGTGTTTGCCCGATCAGGCCTGATCGGTCGCCCACACGTGCGTTCACCCACGCCCGCTCCGCCGCACTGACAAAAAAAAATTTTTTTTTTTTGTAATCACTGCACAATCACTTCACAAGCGCTGCAGCGATAAAAAAAATCAATTTTGATATTTTTTATCAATCGCAGCGGCTTCTGTACTTAGCTACCCTATCATTTGTAAGACAGGCTTGCTCTTTTTCTTGGGTAGTCTCAGGGAATACCCCCTAAATTTAGTCGTCCAAATGTCAAATAAGGGGTATTCTCCTGAAGAGGCCTACAGGATTTTGACCCAGTCGGATGAGGAATGGGAACCCTCATCTGACGAATCTAGCGGGTCAGAATATGAACCTGTAGAAAGCAGTGGCATTTTGACCCAAAGTTCAGACGACGAGGTAAAGGTCCCTGATACCACCAGGTGTACCCGGCCCAGTGTCGCTAGACCACAGGTAGCGCAGGATCCGTTTCAAGGGCAGCAGAGCAGGGCTGGCGCTGCCGGATTACGTATTGAGGCATACACCAGCAGCGCAGCCCATCCTGGACCTACTACCAGCACTGCCGTACAACATGGTGAAGTGGCGAGCACCAGAAGGGCAGTTGAAGCTGGTACGGTGGCACATGCAGTAGTTCCCACGTCGCAGCCACCGCGCAGACAGGCCCGTAGAGCCCCTAGAATCCCTGAGGTGCTGGCAAACCCTGATTGACGGCCCCATCTTTAGCCGCACCATTAGTTCCCCCTTTCACCGCCCAGTCAGGAGTTCGGGTGGAGACAGCTCAGATCGGATTGGCACTGGTTTTTTTTGAGCTGTTCTTTACTGCGGAGTTCTTTGACCTAGTCATGGCAGAAACAAATCGGTATGCCACTCAATTTATAAACGCCAACCCAGAAAGCTTCTATGCCCAGCCTTTCCGGTGGAAACCAGTCCAAGTTTCCGAATGTAATACTTTTCTGGGCCTTCTCCTCAACATGGGCCTGACAAAAAAACATGAATTGCGGTCATATTGGTCCACGAACCCAATTCATCACATGCCCATGTACTCTGCTGCCATGTCCAGGACACGATTTAAGACCATCTTGCGTTTCCTGCACTTTAGCAACAACACCACCTCCCTTCCCAGAGGCCACCGAGGTTTTGACCGGCTCCAAAAAATTCGGTCCCTCATGGACCACTTCAACCTGAAATTTGCAGATTTGTATACCCCCGCACAAAACATCTGCGTAGACGAGACGTAGCCATCTAGCTGCCGCAAGCTCTGAGTCTGCCCCCGCTACCTGGGACTTTACACGTCTGGTCTGAATAACAATAAAGCCAAGTTTTAAAGAAGCCGGGTGAGTGCCGTACCGCTTTTCTTCTTCCCTACACATTTTCATTTATTGCCTTCTGGGATACTGAGCACCATCAACGGTTACATTCACCGGTCCGGTAGTGGCCTGAGTAGGCGCATGATTCGATTTATGCAGTAGTGCCACCCATCCTGTTTTCTTCTCCCCACTCGATCTGCGTAGACGAGTCCCTGATACATTTTACCGGGCTCCTTGGCTTCAAACAGTACATCCCAAGCAAGCGCGCCCGGTATGGGGTCAAATTGTATAAGCTCTGTGAAAGGGCCACAGGCTATACACACAAATTTCGGATCTATGAGGGAAAAGATCAGACCCTGGAGCCGGTCGGTTGCCCTGACTACCTGGGGAGCAGTGGTAAGATAGTCTGGGACTTGGTGTCACCCTTATTCGGCAAGGGGTGCCATCTTTATGTGGACAACTTCTACACAAGTGTGGCCCTCTTTAGTCATTTGTTCCTAGAACAGATTGGCTGCTGTGGCACCGTGCGACCTAGTCGCCGGGGCTTCCCCCAATGGCTCGTTACCACCTGTCTTGCAAGGGGGGAGAGGGCTGCCTTGTGTAACCAAGAACTGCTCACGGTGAAATGGAGAGAAGAGACAAGCGTGATGTTTACATGCTCTCCTCCATTCACGCAGACACGACAATACAAATTGAACGGGCAACCAGTGTCGTTGAAAAGCCCCTCTCAGTCCACGACTATAACCTCCACATGGGAGGGGTGGACTTCAATGACCAGATGTTGGCCCAGTATTTGATTTCCCGCCGCACCAGACGTTGGTATAAGAAGGTGTCTGTATATTTATTTCAATTGGCTATGTATAATAGTTATGTTCTCTACAGTAAGGCTGGGAGAACAGGATCCTTCCTCAAATTTCAGGAAGAGATCATCGAGAAACTCCTGTATCCAGGAGGTTCCGTGGCCCCAAACCCCAGTGTAGTGAGCCGTCTACACAAGCGACATTTCCCCAATGTCGATGCTGGTACCTCAACCCAACTGCCACCCCGAAAAAGATGTCGTGTCTGTAGCAGGAGTGGAATAATGCGTGACACCCGTTATTTCTGTTCTGACTGTCCTGACCACCCTGCCCTATGCCTAGGGGAGTGTTTCCGGAAGTACCACACTCAGGTACACTTAGGGACGTAGGGACAGCACAACATAGGTAGTTTTTACAATCAGGCTCTAGGGTCTCTCAGGATACTAGGTTTTGAGAGACCCTAACACATAGGGGTGCTGGTGTGCTACAGCAGAAATGTGAAACGGTAGAAACGTCTCTTTTCACTTGGGATAAAGCGCATAATGTACTTCCCACCATTTCTGTGTGATTTACACTTTACACATTGTCCCATGGGAAAGGAGAGGTTTCTGCTAGGAAAATAAAGAGTGAAATGGTAAAAAAAAAAAATAAAATTAATTAAACAGGTAGCAAGAAAAAGAAATCTTGAGTTAGTTCAGGTTTTAAAAGTTTTGATGTTCAGGTTTTATAAAAAAACGTTTTATGTTCAGTTTTTATAAAGTTTGTAACATTCAAGTTTATGAGCCTGCTGCCTGTTTTTTCTTCTTTTTTTTTCCCCCCCTTACCACCCTTTATTTTCCAGGTAGACCAACGGACCAACCAACGAAAACGCTGCAGCACTGATGTGCATTCTGAGAGAAGCATTGCGCTTCTCTCTATATTTTTTTCTATTTTTTGTCACAAGTTAGCGGAAAATGAAATTTTTGGGGAAAAAAATCCATTTCCGCTAACTTGTGACAAAAAATAGAAACTTCCATGAACTCACTATGCCCCTCAGTGAATACCTTAGGGTGTCTACTTTCCGAAATGGGGTCATTTATGGGGTGTTTCTACTGTCTGGGCATTGTAGTACCTCAGGAAACAGGACAGGTGCTCAGAAAGTCAAAGTGCGGAAATTCACTTTTTTGCACCATAGTTTGTAAACGCTATAACTTTTACCCAAACCAATACATATACACTTATTGCATTTTTTTTTATCAAAGACATGTAGAACAATAAATTTAGAGAAAAATCTATAGAGAGATGTAGTTTTATTTGGCAAATTTTCCAACAGAAAGTGAAAAATGTCATTTTTTTTGCAAAAATTTAGCCAAAAAAAGTAAAATATCAAAAAAGTAAAAATGTCAGCAGCGATTAAATACCACCAAATGAAAGCTCTATTAGTGAGAAGAAAAGGAGGTAAAATTCATTTGGGTGGTAAGTTGTATGACCGAGCAATAAACGGTGAAAGTAGCGTACTGCAGAATTGTAAAAAGTGGCCTGGTCATTAAGAGTGTTTAAGCTAGGGGGGCTGAGGTGGTTAAAGAGGTTGTCCGATCCCAAAATCAAAATTCTTTTTATGTGCTCCTAACACCCCTCACCATGCATATATATTCCTCCAATACCTGTTTTTCATGTCTGTGCTTTCCTTCCCCCTGTCTGGGCATCAGACTATCCTGACAGATCTGTTTATTTTCCTAGTTTCCTGATTAGTTAAATAAGTAACTTTATTAATAAAGCCTGGCTGGACTGCAGAGTCATGAGTAGGGATGAGCGAATCGACTTCGTAGGAAACATCCAAAGTCGAATTGCATAAAACTTCATTCTAATACTGTACATAGCAGGAGCTTCATACAGTATTAGAATGTATTGGCTCAGATGAGCCAAAGTTATTGCTTCGTGAAGTCTACTTCACGCAATAACTCCATAAATTAATTTGTACTGTAAAAAAACATTTCCCGAACTCAGGTTCGGTTCCAAGTGGTACCCGCCCCCCACTGCTCAGTCTGCAGGAGGTACTCCCACTACATATGGCCATGTTACTACAGCCATACATGAATCCTGCTAGTCTATTTGTCAATTAGTAATTCTCACTAAATCCCATCACTGAGAGTCCACAGCCTCTTCCTTCACCATCTTCAGAGAGCAATAAACAGCTTGAATCAGCAAACACATCAAATCACGTGTATCTAATCCTATCATGTGCCTGATACACAGCCTGTTGTGTGCAATACTGCTTGCTGGGCTGTGTATCTAATCCATCCATATGTCAGTTCTGCAACACATAGAACATGTCCTATAAAAGGAATGTTTCTGCAAAAAAATGTGGGTTGCACACAGACAGTATCCTGTCACAGCGCCTCCAAATGCCATCTACAGTGCCCTCATAACAGTTACATTCACAGTGTCCCCATAACAGTTACCTTCACAGCGCCCCCAAATGCCATCTACAGTTCACCCATAACGGGGACATCCACAGTGCCCCTATAACAGTGACCTCCACAGCGCACCCATAAGTGACCACCATAGCACCACCAAATGCAAACTACAGTGCCCCATTGCCATCTACAGTGTCCCCAAATGCCATCTAGTATTCCCAAATGCCATACGGTGCCACTTTTGCCATCCACAGTGCCCCCAAATGCCATCCAGTGTCCCCATTGCCATTCACAGTGCCCCAAATGCTATCCAGTTTCCCATTGCAATCCACAGTGCCCCTAGTGCCATCCACAGTGCCACCAAATGCCTTCCAGTGCCCCCATTGCCATCCACAGTGCCATTAGTGACACTGTCAGTTTTTCATGCCCATTTTTCAACCATTTTTGCAGCCATTTTCTGCAGCCTATTTTGCATCCGTTTTTCCTGTTCGTATAGCCTGGAACCATGTTTCTATCATGTACCATAAGAAATATGGTATAATGGCACAGCCATTATACTGTACAAATCTATCCAGCCTGGTCAGTAAATAGCTGATATGTGATTGTTACACAATCATGTGAGGTACTGGTGTCATTTATCAAACACAGTCTATTTCTCCTTTCTATTTACTCCCAATGATAAATTGAAGTGATGAGAATAGTTCAGGTCCTGATGCTTTGTCTTCCTAGCAGACCATTAAAGAGCAAGTCATCTCCATTATTGTAAAATAGTACATGCACAGAAAATAGTTATTTCATCCCCGAGAACAAAAGACAATCAATAAATATGTAATCTCCTTCACAGTCTCTCCCTAAAATCTGACATGTCCAATCAATGAGACTACAGTTACGGATGCAACAGAATTTCAGAAGACAGAGGATGGTGCTCTTCAGAGTTCTTTTGACTTCTTCGAGTTATATAGACCATCTGTAGAGATGGAAGTTAGGTAGCAAAAGACAAACCACACCTTTAAAGGTGTTTTCCACTTATATCAAGTTATCCTCTACCTACTGGATAGGAGATAACTATTAGATCAGTGGGGGTCTGACTACTGTGCTGTACACGGCTGTCTGCAACAGTCTCAGAGAGAGATAGAGTGGCACAGCGCATGGTCAATCTGTCGTTCTATTCATTTCAGGGGCCCCTTGCCATGTGATTGCTGTGGTTCCCAGAATTTATACCACAACCGATCTAATAGTTATCTCTGTACTGTAGACTTGATATAACCAGAATACCACTTTAAGTTTTGTAAGTTCTGTCCAGAATTTCAGAGCTTTCTTGGCATGCAATATTTCTTCCAGGTTGATTTCAGATAATTCACTGCAAAGTAATGAACTCCAGGAAACACTGGATAAATCTATAAAAAGTCCTCTTTATTGTTGAATAATAGTAAAAACTAAAACGTGCCCATCCTATAAACATCCTGCGCATCGCTGACATGTTTAAGGCCTAGCATGGCCCTTACTTATAGAAAATACTACACAGGGAAAAAAAATTTCAATAGTGAATAGGTGGCTCCACCGATGTGTAAATTGGACTAAAATGGTGCTCTATATCAATTGATACAAGCTCCTATGTATCGAAAAGGGAAAAGTACATCTAAATAGGAGGATATGGCACTCAAACTCTGGAATGCTGGGTCACAATTATACAAATTTAATAAATTCAATAATCATATAAAATAATCATATAAAATCAGGATTATTCCACATAAAATAACAGATGAAATGAAATTAAGAAATAAAATAAAATATAAAATATAAATGTATATCAGCCCAGACCGGTTGGGTAAAATATGATATGACGGGCTGATAGGAGAGAGTCGACTAGGGGCCGATTAAGGCATGGGTGTTTTGAAAGTGTTCGATTGAAGTTGTACAGGTTAAGAGTGTTTAAGTCAGAGATGTTACCATCAGGGTTTGACACCTTATATATTAGTCAGTGCAGGTAAGTATCAAAGCGTTAGTGGCGTCCCACCGTACTAATGATGTCCTCCTCCTACCGTTAGATGATCGCTTCGTTCCAACTCTTAGACTGCCTTCTGACCCGTCTTTACTGCACTTCGCTTGGTATCGCGCCTCGTGCAGTCGGGCTCTCCAGCCGGCTTCAATTTACCTTGGCGTCTCCTCGTGTGCGTGCTCAGCAGTCTCCCAGTGATTTTAACGTGGTTGAGACTTGGAGTCACGTTTCAGATTGGCCAATCTTCCAGTTCTTGCAATTTTCGTGTCACGGAGGTTAGTAAAATGTCCCCATACGCGTTTCGAAGTCTTTTGTATAACCGACTTCTTCCTCAGTGGTAACCTAACCTGCATTGTGACACTGCTTAAATACACCCCTTTGATTGAAGGGCGATTGTAGCTAAAACCCGACCTGGATGCATTCCAGTGATGGGGAAAACTCTGGTCCGGATCATGAACATGTTCTCATTTCCAGTTTGGTTTTTATTTCCCATTTTCTCTCCTTTTTATAATATAGTATAATATTTCTATCATTTTCCATACAAACGCCTTATTGCATTCTGGTAGAGCTCCGTCATTATTATCATTCGCGGCAATTGTTATTCGGACAGTTTATCTCAATTCGTTTTTCACTGCTGTTTTTGTTTCGCTTTCCTCAGTCGAAGATGTTACTTTTTGATGTAGCTCTTCCCCATCTTCTGTTAACCATTATATCTATAAGTCATTTGTTTCCAGTTATAAAATTACATTGCGTTTTCTTTGCGGTTTCCCTGCGTTTTTAGATACAGATGCGTTTTACCTAAATATAGTTGCTAAAAGTATTCTTCAATATTTCCAATAAAGGAAACAGACTTTTCAGCTTTTAACATTCTCGATTTCATTCAAAGACTTGTGATTTATATTTTATTATGTTAAGAGGTAACTGGACCCTATTTAAGGAGTTCAATTGTAATTTGAGGATGGAGTATAGAGTGGGAGCCATCCCCAAGGGGCAGTCAGATGTACGTACAGATATACCAGCCGACTACCCGTCGGGAGTGGCACCCGCCTCCTATAAAAAACCAAAAATCTCCAGTTCAGTATTAAGACCATGTGGTGTTAGCGTATTTAGGTTGAAAATCCATTTAGACTCTGTCCTTGACATTTTATAAATATGGTTTCCACCTCTCCAATCTTTATCTACCGTTTGTATTGCCGAAAACTTCAATCCACTGGCTTGTTGACTATGATGTTCTTTAAAGTGTCTCGAGTGGATGGTCCATATAGCCCTTTTAATATTATTTAGGTGTTCTGCTATTCTTCTTTTCAACAGTCTTTTAGTGCGACCAACATATAGCTTATTGCATGGACATTTGATTACATAAATCACGCTCGAGGTATTGCATGTAAGGAATTCTTTTATTTTGTATGTATATGAATTGGTTGACGATGCTATCTCTATCGTTTTTCTAGGAAATCAGTCGAACGACAATTTATACAGGAGCCACATCTGAAGAAACCTTTCATGCCCATCATACTAGGTAGATCTTTTTCTTATTTAGTTTTGTTTTAACCGTTGGAGCGACCTTCAAACCTAAATTGGGTGCTTTAGTATATATGATTTGGGGCACTGTAGGTATGAAGGGACCTATTGTTTTATCGTCTTTCAGGAAATGCCAGTGTTTCTTAATACTTTGTTGTAGTTTACGGTATTGAGCATTAAACGGCAATATAACCCTCATTGATTTTTCAGTGGAGTTTGTTTCCTGTTTAACGGTTTCTTCAAAGAAGGACTTTCTATCTAGAATACGAACCTTATCTAGTGCGGTCTCAACAAGTGTTGTGGGGTAATCTTTTTTGTAAAGCTCTCCTTCATTTTTGGGCCTCTTCCTCAAAGTCATTTTCTCTCGTGCAATTACGTTTCACACGTCTAAACTGCCCATATGGTACATTCAGTAACCACCTAGGAAGGTGGCCACTGTTGAAGGGGATAAAGCTATTTTTGGCCACATTTTTTGGAGCGTGGAACACACAATTTTGTTCCCTTCTATATGAATTCTAAGATCCAGGAATTCCAAATTCTCTGAATATTTGTTGGGGAGAGGACTATATTTTTATTATTATCATTTAATTCTTTGATAAAGGAATCCAACGATTCTTCATTCCCATCCCATACAAATATGACATCGTCTATATATCGGAACCATAGTACCAGGTTCGCCCCAAGGCACGGGAAGACGGATGACTCCTCCCAGTGCGCCATAAATAAATTAGCGTAACTTGGGCGAACCTGGTACCCATGGCTGTACCACGTTCCTGCACATAAAATCCAGATCCGAAATGGAAGTAGTTGTGAGATAGAATAAATCGCACACAATCGTCCACAAAGTCTATCTGATCCCTTTCTAGTCTTCCTTCCTTTGTTAATTGTTCTCTCATTGCTTCAATACCCTGATGGTGTTCTATGATTGTATATAGCGACTTAACGTCTAGTGTGCAAATCCTCCATCTTGGATCAAAGTCCAGCTGTTCTAAAATTTTAATTATCTGAGTTGTGTCCTTGATGTATGATCTCATCTTTTTTACTGCTGGTTGGAGTAATTTATCAATGTACATAGACAAGTTGCTTGTGACGGACCCGATCCCAGATATAATTGGGCGGCCCGGAGGTTGGGCTGGATTTTTGTGCAACTTTGGCAAACAATAAAATAATGGTATTCTTGTCAATGACACACAGACAAGAATACCATTATTCTATTGTTTGCCAAAGTTGCACAAAAATCCAGCCCAACCTCCGGGCCGTCCAATTATATCTGGGATCGGGTCCGTCAAGCAACTTGTCTGTGTACATTGATAAATTACTCCAACCAGCAGTAAAAAGATGAGATCATACATCAAGGACACAACTCAAATAATTAAAATTTTAGAACAAGCTGGACTTTGATCCAAGATGGAGGATTTGCACACTAGACGTTAAGTCAGCTATATACAGTCATAGAACACCATCAGGTATTGAAGCTGTGAGAGGAACAATTGACAAAGGAAGGAAGACTAGAAAGGGATCAGGACTTTAGGACGACTATGTCGATCTATTCTATCTCACAACTACTTCCATTTCGAGATCTGATTTTATGTGCAGGAACGTGGTTACAGCCATAGGTACCAGGTTCGCCCCAAGTTACGCTAATTTATTTATGGCGCACTGGGAGGAGTCATCCGTCTCCCGTGCCTTGGGGCTTAACTGGTACTATGGTTCGATATATAGACGATGTCATATTTGTATGGGATGGGAATGAAGAATCGTTGGTTCCTTTATCAAAGAATCAAATGATAATAATAAAATATAGCTCTCTCCCCAACAAATATTCAGAGAATTTGGAATTCCTGGATCTTAGAATTCATAAGAAGGGAATAAAATTGTGTGTTCCACGTTCCCAAAAATGTGGCCAAAATAGCTTTATCCCCTTCGGCAGTGGCCACCTTCCTAGGTGGTTACTGAGTAACGCATATGGGCAGTTTAGACGTGTGAAACGTAATTGCACGAGAGAAATGACTTTGAGGAAGAGGCCTAAAAATGAGGGAGAGCTTTACAAAAAGATTACCCCACAACACTTGTTGAGTACCGCACTAGATAAGGTTGCAGTATTCTGATGAAAGTCGCTGCTTTGAAGAAACCGTTAAACAGGAAACGAACTCCACTGAAAAATCAGTGAGGACTATATTGCCGTTTAATGCTCAATACCGTAAACTACAACAAAGTATTAGGAAACACTGGCATTTCCTGAAAGACGATAAACAATAGGGTCCCTTCGTCCTACAGTGCCCCAAATCATATGTACTGAAGCACCCAATTTAGGTTTGAAGGTCGCTCAACGGTTAAAACAAAACTAAATAAGAAAAAGATCTACCTAGTATGATGGGCATGAAAGGTTTCTTCGAGATGTGGCTTCCTGTATCAATTGTCGTTCGACTGATTTCCCTAGAAAAGCGATGAAGATAGCATCGATCAGCCAATTCGCTATACATGCAAATAAAAGAATTCCTTACATGCAATACCGAGCGGTGATTTATGTAATCGAATGTCCATGCAATAAGCTATATGTTGGTCAGCACTAAAAGACTGTTGAAAAGAAGAATAGCAGAACACCTAAATAATATTAAAAGGGCTATATGGACCATCCACTCGAGACACTTTAAAGAACATCATAGTCAACAAGCCAGTGGATTGAAGTTTTCGCAGTACAAACGGTAGATAAAGATTGGAGAGGTGAAACCATATTTATAAAATGTCAGGGACAGAGTCTAAATGATTTTCAACCTAAATGCGCTAACACCACATGGTCGTAATACTGAACTGGAGATTTTGGTTTTTATAGGAGGCGGGTGCCACTCCCGACGGAGTAGTCGACTGGCATATCTGATGCGTACATCTGACTGCCCTTGAGGGATGGCTCCCACTCTATACTCCATCCTCAAATTACAATTGAACTCGCTTAAATAGGGTCCAGTTACCTCTTAACATGATAAAATATAAATCACAAGTCTTTGAATGAAATCGAGAATGTTAAAGCTGAAAAGTCTGTTTCTTTATTGGAAATATTGAAGAATACTTTTAGCAACTATATTTAGGTAAAGCGCATCTGTATCTAAAAGCGCAGGAAACCGCAAAAACGCGCAATGTAATTTTATAACTGGAAACAAATGACTTATAGATATAATGGTTAACAGAAGATGGGGAAGAGCTACATCAAAAAGTAAACATCTTCGACTGAGGAAGCGAAACAAAACAGCAGTGAAAAGCGAATTGAGATAAACTGTCCAAATAACAATTGCCGCGAATGATAATAATGACGGAGCTCTACCAGAATGCAATAAAGGCGTTTGTATGGAAAATGATAGAAATATTATACTATATTATAAAGGAGAGAAAATGGGAAATAAAAACCAAACTGGAAATGAGAACATGTTCATGATCGGACAGAGTTTCCCCATCACTGGAATGCATCCAGGTCGGGTTTTAGCTAATCGCTCTTCAATCAAAGGGTGTATTTAAGCAGTGTCACAATGCAGGTTAGGTTACCACTGAGGAAGAAGTCGGTTATACAAAAGACTTCGAACGCGTATGGGGACATTTACTAACCTCCGTGACACGAAAATTGCAAGAACTGGAAGATTGGCCAATCTGAAACGTGACTCCAAGTCTCAACCACGTTAAAATCACTGGGAGACTGCTGAGCACGCACACGAGGAGCGTCAAGGTAAATTGAAGCCGGCTGAGAGCCCGACTGCACGAGGCGCGATACCAAGCGAAGTGCAGTAAAGACGGGTCAGAAGGCAGTCTAAGAGTTGGAACGAGCGATCATCTAACGGTAGGAGGAGGACATCATTAGTATGGTGGGACGCCACTAACGCTTTGATACTTACCTGCACTGACTAATATATAAGGTGTCAAACCCTGATGGTAACATCTCTGACTTAAACACTCTTAACCTGTACAACTTCAATCGAACACTTTCAAAACACCCATGCCTTAACCGGCCCCTAGTCGACTCTCTCCTATCAGCCCGTCATATCATATTTTACCCAACCGGTCTGGGCTGATATACATTTATATTTTATATTTTATTTTATTTCTTAATTTCATTTCATCTGTTATTTTATGTGGAATAATCCTGATTTTATATGATTATTTTATATGATTATTGAATTTATTAAATTTGTATAATTGTGACCCAGCATTCCAGAGTTTGAGTGCCATATCCTCCTATTTAGATGTACTACACAGGGAAAACAGCAATATATAGGCTATCATTTACGAATAATTTTATGCCAGCTTTTGGTGTAAAAGTATAAAGACCCTTTTTTGCGTTGGGGCATGACGAGGCGGGACTTCGACCCAAACAGATTTACTAACTTTTATTCCTTGAAAAACGACTGTATTCAGGTGCTGGAGTAGATTGCCACTGTGTGCCTGGAGTAGCCCAGGCAAATGGACTGCTAGCTGTGCACCTGTTTCACATTTGGGTTGTGGTATTCTGGTTTTGAGATCTGACAGACAATCTAAAAACGAAATTAAACGGATTCACGTCATTTAATACATCCAGATGCTTGCGTGCCACTGGGTGATGCAGCGGTTGGTGCGGCAGGCTGGACCACCAAATCAGAGCCACAGTTCTCCCAGGCCCCTTTATGGTGACGCTGCATATGTAAACGTAGTGGCGGCTGGGCCCGAGGCGGATAGTGGTTTGGCGCATGTCCTTCCACCACCGAGGATCAGGACATTATTCTTTGCCTCCTGTTAACTCCTCCTCCTACTCCGCATCCTCCTCCTCTTCTACCACCCCCACATCCGGTCATCGAACCTCACCCCCAACTTCAGCACAGCCAGGGGTAAACGTCAGCAGGCGATTTTAAAACTCATGTGTTTGGGTGACAGGCCCCACACCGCACAGAAGCTTTGGAGGGGGCATAGAACAACAGACCGATGAGTGGTTGCTGCCAGTGAGCCTCAAGCCCGGCCTGGTGGTGTGCGATAATGGGCGAAATCTCTTTGCAGCTCTGGGACTAGCCGATTTGACGCACATCCCTTGCCTGGCGCATGTTCTGAATTTGGTGGTGCAGAAGTTTCTTAAAAACTACCCAGACATTTCAGAGCTGCTGCTGAAAGTTCGGTCCGTCTGTGCTCGCTTTCGGCGTTCTCACCCTGCTGCTGCTCGCCTGTCTGCGCTGCAGCGTAACTTCGGCCTTCCAGCTCACCGCCTCATATGCGACTTGCCCACCAGGTGGAACACCACCTTGCATATGCCACAGAGAATGCGCGAGCAGCAGCAGGCAATAGTGGAGTTTCAGCTGCAGCACGCACGGGTCAGTCGCTCTGCGGATCAGCACCACTTTACCACCAGTGACTGGGCCTGCATGCGAGACCTGTGTACCTTGTTGCGGTCTTTTGAGTACTCAACCAACATGGCCAGTGCTGATGACGCCATTGTTAGCATTACAATACCACTTCTATGTCTCCTTGAAAAATCAATTATGTCGATGATGGAAGAGGATGTGGCAGAGGAGGAGGAGGAAGAGGGGGCATTTCACAGGGTTTCAGGCCAGTACAGCATTCTGTCTTCTCATGCTGCTGCCACCTCCAGACTCTGTCATTGTGCTACTCTGTGGCCTACTCATGCTGCTGCCACCTCCAGACTATATTATTGTGCCCCTCTGTTGTCTCCTCATGCTGCTGTCACCTCCAGATTCTGTCATTGTGCCGTTCTGTGGCCTACTCATGCTGTCGCCACCTCCAGACTCTGTCATTGTGCCGCTCTGTGGTCTCCTCATGCTGCTGCCACCTCCAGACTCTGTCATTGTGCTGCTCTGTGGCCTACTCATGCTGCCGCCACCTGCAGACTCTGTCAGTGTGCCGCTCTGTGGCCTCCTCATACTGCTGCCAACTCCAGACCCTGTCATTGGGCCATTCTGTTGTTGCTGTTAGGGCCACTTTGTGGACTTCTTATGCTGTTCTTACCCTCCCCACTTCATGACTGGTCCATTATTTTGGCTTTCGGCCTGGCTGACATAATCATTTATTTGACACTTCTTCTGATCTGTCAGAAGGAAGGAAAAACGAGATGCACAATGGATCCTGTCTGTGTAGCAGCTTTAAAGCCTGTATGGTCCCATCAGAATTGGCTTATGATTTGGTAGCCAAAAGCAAGAGTGGGCAGAAAACACAGAAAACATGCAAATATTCCATTCACGTGTCATCTTTGTTTTAGATCCACTCCGTTTTTTTTTTGCCTTTAACAATACTGATGGATTATTAAGCAAACGCTGACCGAGTGAAGCGGATTCGCAATACACGGGCACCGTTCCGTGTGCATTCTGCATCACGGATGCGGACCCATTCACTTCAATGGGGCCGCAAATCCGGAGATGCGGAATGGAATCACGGCACAGAACACTACGGAAGTACTACAGAGTGCTTCCGTGTGGTTCTGTTCCGTACTTCCGTTCTGCATAAAGATAGAACTATCTCTATCTTTTTGCGGAACGAACAAATGCAGACCCATTCAAGTTGAATGGGTCTGGATTCATCCTGGCGACCGTACGGAGGTTGCCCGTGCATTGGGGTGGTGATCGGGCATTTTTTCTTTTCAAAAATGCTTTTACCATTTAAAACTTAACAAAAATAAAAATAATAGACACATTGGGTATTGCCGCGCCTGTAACATCCTGCTCTATAAAAATATCACATGATATGCGCCATCCCCCCCTCCCAGGGGAATGCTGTAAAAAAATTCAAACTGTTCCAAAGCAGCCATTTTCTGGTCACCTTGCCTCACATAAAGTGTAATAACAACAACAAAATGGTACAAATGAAACCGTCATCTCATCCTGCAAAAAATGAGACCCTACCTAAGACAATCAATCAAAAAATCAAAAAAGTATGGCTCTCAGAAAATGGCAACACAAATTCTTTGAGGAGTGTAGTTTCAAAAATGGGGTCACTCTTTGGGGGTTTCCACTGTAGGTGTATATCAGGGTCTCTTCAATTACAAAATGGTGCCCAAAAACCATTCTAGCAAAATATGCCTCTAAAAAACCATATGGTGCCCCTTTCCTTCTGGCCACTGCCATGAGCCCCAACAGCAGTTTACCACCACATATGGGGTAGTTCTGTAAACTGCAGAATCAGAGTAATGCATATTGAGGTTTGTTTTGCTGTTAACCTTTGCTGTGTTGCAAGAAAAAATTGATCTACATGAAAAATCTGCAAGAATTTTTTATTGTACCTCCATGTTCCTTTAATTTGTGTGGAACAACTAAAGGGTTAACAAAGTTTGTAACATCAGTGTTGAATATTTTGAGGGGTTTAGTTTCCAAAATGGGGTCATTTATGGGTAGTTTCCATTACGTAGACCCCTCAAAATCACTTTATAACTAAATTGGTGCTTAAAAAAATTGTTTTGGAAATTTTCTTAAAACTTTTGAAAATTGCTTCTAAATTTCTAACCCTTCTAATGTCCTAAAAAAAAAATGACATTTACAAAATGATACCAACATGAAGTAGACATATGGGGAATGATGACTCATAACTATTTTATGAGGCATTATTATCTGTCTTGAAAGTAGAGAAATTCAAATTTAGAAAATTGCGAATTTTTCCAAAATTTCTGTAAATTTGGGATTTTTTCATAAATAAAGTACAATGTGTCACGAGAATACAATCTCAGGATGGGTTGGATAAGTAAAAGCGTTCTAAAGTTATTACCACATAAAGTGACACATGTCAGATTTGCAAAAAATGGCCTGGGCAGGAATGTGAAAACCATTAGTTGTAATCTAATGGCCAAATCCATAGAATCAGAACGGAAATACATTTTCTGGAAATATGCTTATGTCTAGTTGCTGTACCTTTTCAAGGCAACTCTATTTGCTAATTACAATTTTTCTCTTTCAGTAGGATAATGCTCTTTGCCACACTGCAAAAATTATTCAGGAATGGTTTAAGGAACATGACAAAGAGTTCAATATGTTGAATTGGCCTCCAAGTTCCCCAGATCTCAGTCCAGTCCAGCATCAAGGGTATTCTGATGGTAGTTGTAGAAGACCCCTTAATTCTACCTGGTTTGCTACTATTGTTACCTCTTACCTCTCATTAACTTACCCAGTATGGTTTGCTTGATTTGTTCTTCTGGTAGGCGAGTTTCTTCTCAGCCAAAAAATCATCTATTGGACATTTACTGTATATTTATAGCCAGTTTTATAAATGATCTGCCATTATAACTGCATAAACGAGAGTGTGACCGTGTAGAGAGAGGCTAATGAAATGCAATGTTTTGTTAGCATTACTTATTCAGGAGAAACTGTCTAGAACTTTAGTTATTTTCTCAGTGCCCACAGGCACTAACTAAGACTGCAAAGAGCTATATTTTTCAGATGTCCTTTCACACAAATAAAAACCACATCTTCTTATTTTCCAGCTTGTATCTCTGATATTTGGTGTATTAAGTATCACTAAATAATTTTATCTTTTAGAAGAAAATTTAGAAAGTACATCTTAAAAAATGTATATAAATAGAGCTACTGTATGCACAAGTATATAACCAAAAATTTGTAAGCGAAGTAAAGAAAAGTGCACAGTATTTTGGAAAAGTCGCAAAGCAATGTCATTTCAATTACCCTTGAAGGACCTTATTTTGCAGAAACACACAACTAAGATGAGGAAAGTGATGTAGAACAATAGTAACATCTATAGGTGAGCTAAAGCCCTTGAAGGATAAGCATTCTTGGCTGTGCTTCAGGCACTTTATTGCCTTAACCGATGATTATCTTCCTGCTAATGATCCTCTGCACTGGGTACTGCAGCTTTAGTAATTCCCCAAGCGCTAACAAAATGTCTTTTCAACCAATATTTTAGGAGAAACACAAAAGCAATCATCTAACTTACAAAGAGCCATTAACTCCTTGGTGGCAGTTACTTTAAATATACAAGCACACGGCTTGTGTCTCTCCAGGTAATGTCTCATCATTTACAGGTAAGCTTCTAGAATCTACCTGTTTTATAGTCACAGCCCCATTGAATGCTCACACTTTCTTATATTTTTATTATGTAAAAATTCACTTCTCGTCAATATACTCAGTGACCATGGCTCTAGATTTATTTTTGTATAACCATTTTATGTATATTGTTCTCTGTATATGAATTGGTTAAAGGGATTGTTTGGTTTAAAGATAAAACCAAACAACCCTCTGGATCAACCTGCAATAACTAACGGGTAATTACCTACTGGATCTCGACCAGGTTCTATTCACCTGGGTGCTACAGTGACATCACATCGACAACACGTGACTATTAGCGTTCATCTGGCAGATGGCAATCCAAATCTTTTGACATGTTAAAAAATTATCGTTTGGAGACAACAGATCGTGGTGTCTAATAATGATCTGCCAATGGAAAACCACTATACAGTATGGGAACAAGTGATGGCATTGCAGCGGTTTCCTCCGCTAGCGAGCAGACAATCCTCTGCCACATCGGGCAGTATAATAAAATCCCAATACACTGAAAAACTAAAGTATTGCAGTGCATTGTACAAATAATAAAAAAAAAATTGAATGTTCAAATGCCTAAATAAATTGTGACTCAAAATATTAAAACTTCCAAAAAAGAACCCTTTTCCCACCATATCATATTACTAACAAAACTATGGGAATCAGAATATAGAAACACAAAACATTTTTTAAGGGTAGCTGCACATGTTGCAGAATTGCTATTGAAATCTTCGAGGGTGCAATGGGTGATACAAACGCATTGCGCCCACACTGAATCTGGACCCGTTCATTTAAATGTGTCTGTGTACATGAGAATTGTTTTTCACGCAACGCACAAGTGATCGCAGCATGTTCTATATTCTGCGTTTTTCACGCAGCCCTGACCCCATAAAAGTGAATGGGACTGTGTTGAAAAAGCATTGCATCCGGATGCAATGCGTTGCATTGTAAACGCACGTAATTAGCAACAGGGAAGGGATTTTAGACAGGAAGTTGAGTTTCTCAGCGTCTGGCTCCAGGGAGCACATAAAAGAGGAGTTGGTTTGTGAGTCTCCTGCCCTTGCGGACCTTTTGGATCATGCCGAAGACACCAAAGTCCATGGACGTGGAGAGGCTCATTGTCCTCGTGCAGGACAGGTCCTGCATTTGGGATACCAGGTCAGGGGAGTACCATGACTGGTACAAAAAGGACGCAGCATGGATGGAGATAACCCAGGAGCTGTTTGCAACCATATGGGATAAAACCAAAGGCCAGAGCCGCCAGAGTTTGGCTAAACAGCCAATCTATACATGTGTGATCCTTGCTGTCCTCCCTAGCATAGCATATGTCATGCGTTATCCTCCCTAGCAAAGCACATGTCATACATTGTCCTCCCTAGCATAGCACATGTGATACGTTATTCTCCCTAGCATAGCACATATCATACGTTAACCTCTGTAGGATTGTATATTTGGCTACATTTTCCTTTCTTGTCTTTTTATTAAACGTGAATGAAGTTAAGAATCGGTGGCGGAGCTGCAGGGACCAGTTTTGCAAGGAGATCCAGCACCAAGGGGGTAGTGGTTCCGGGCCACCCAAGAAAAGGCCCATTATGTATCGGGAACAACTCATGTTCCTGCGTGAGGTCATGGAGCTGCGTCCGTAAGTTAATTATAAACACTGACCACTACATGTTTATCGATACACACTGTATGTTGACTATGTTGGTGTGATTTTTAGCAATTGGTAAATTAGAAATGTCATAGTTGCCGATAGCAACTAACCCGATTCCTCCTTTCATTAGCAAAAGTAGGTGAACAACGTTCCAAGTGGATTTGGATTTGTTGCTATAGCCAGCTATACCACTTCTAATTTCCCCAATGTTGCTAAATGACCCCATATATAATATGTTGGTTAGTTCATGTAGTACTATGTGCTAAATGTATTTAGCTGATGATAGTAATATGTATCGTGAATATTTAGAATAAAAAAGTGTGTTCATATATTTACATATATTTATTTTTCAATTTGTGAAGAACTGAGGACAACCTCTAGAGGAGGAAGACGAAGAGTCCGCTGCCCAGCAGTCGAGCGCCTGCGAGGAAGACACTCCCTCTGGGCCAGCTCCGACCGACAGTGCAGAAGGGCCCTGCACCTCCCATTTAGCTCTACCCAGCCTGGCCAGAAGACGGGCAATGCCTCCTGCCGATGCTCTAGTAAATACCCAGGTACTGGACTATTTGTCTAGAGCCCGACAGGAGGATCATTTAGATCTGTATGCCTGTAGTCTGGCCCATTATTTGCAGAGGATGCCTCCAGAACGATTACTGAGAACCAAATCGGCTCTCGGAATCGTTCTGGATGCAGCTAACCCACCTAACAACCCCACAGAGATGTTTGTGGCCCTGAAGAATTGGCACCTCCATGCAGGGCCGCCATCAGTTTTTTTGTGGCCTTGTGTTGGCTCTGCTGGGAGGGGGCCCGCGGGAGCGGCAGATCAGAGGGAGATGAACGCTTGTGGAAGCGGTCATCTCCATTGTTATCTGTATCGCCCTCCTCAGGACAGCGATACAGATGGCTGTGCTGTGGCAGGGCAAAGGAGGGAGAGGCGTCTCCCTTCCCTCTTCCTCTGATAGGCTGCGGGCCTTGTGCCGGCAGCCTATCAGAGGCCGGTGCAGGCGGCGGGATGACGTAATCGCGCCGCCTGAGACGTACAGCGCGGGACATAGGCCAGAAGATGCCTGCATTGCATCACAGACTGGAGTGGAGGTAAGTATGAGTGTTGTTTTTTTTTAAATACAGTCGCACATGGGGGATTAGGGGGGAGCAGGAGGCACTTTATACTGCTCCTTTGTCCATGATCCAGTCCTGCTCCTGTGTCCATGTTCTAGTTTTGCTCCAATGGCATAGCTAAAGGCTATTGGCTCCTGGCTTAAATTACAGTTTGGGGGGAACATGGGGAGAGAAAGAGGCACTTGATACTGGCACATGGGGGGGTGCATTGGCACTTGATACTGGCACATGGGGGGGTTAGCACTTGGTACTGGCATGTGGGGGGAAGGCACTTGATACTGGCACATGGGGGGTGCATTGGCACTTGATACTGGCACATGGGGGGAGGCACTTGATACTGGCACATGGGGGGGTTTGGCACTTGATACTGGCACATGGGGGGTTGAAACTTAATACTGGCACATGATTGGGGGCATCTTTGGGGGGCACTTGTTACTGGCACATTATTATGGGGCACTATGGGGCCTTCTACTGAGGCCACAAAGAAGGGGTATTTTATATGGGGGACTCTGTATGGTACTAGTATTATCAGGGGTATTATCTGCAGTATAGTATTGGGGACCACAGGGGCACAGTATTGGGGGTAGTAGGATGATTTGTCCAGAAGATAGGAGGATGGTAAAAAAGTAGTAAACTGAAGGTCTGAAAGGAGAAGGCGAGGACAGAGAACATCTACATCAAAGGAGACGTCACTGGATGTAAGAGGTATGTCAGGCTGTATTACTGTAGTGATGGGATCAGGGGCGTAACGATCGCGGTGTGAATGAGGGGATGGAGGTGGGATATGGGTGGGGTCTGGAAGGGGGCCCTCGATTTATTTTGCCTGAGAGCCCTGAGGGTTCTCAGTCCGCCCCTGACTTGTGTCGCTGATCTGATCCTGTACTCGCTGGCTAAGCGGGCATGAGTTCAGTCACTTCAGCGCTCTATCCTGCGAGACCTGTGACCTCTGGTGGGTCTCGCGGGATCATGCACCGCAGGACACAGGGGCCCCATGATCTCCTATTGCCCTTCTCGAGACTAGGCTCTGGATCCGCCACTGGGGCAGGGGTGGGGGGGCCCAGGCCCTAAGCTGTGTAAGGGGCCTCAAAATTTCGGATGGCATCCCTGCCTCCATGGGCACATGTTTGCCCCACGTCCAATGCCAATTCCCTAGGTTTCACAGGATCCCCCACAGTTCTCTCCTCCAAGGGATCATTATGCCCAATCTAGTCGGCCATATGGCCAACAGTATCAGGGGGAAAGTTCGTATGGCCAGCTCCTCATCTCAAGCTGCGCCATATCAGTATTCTGGCCCCCCTTCACAATCCTACCATGGCCCTCAGCTTCAGAGTCCCCCCTCGCTATCTGGGCGTCTTTTTAATTTGGAAATTGTCTTTTCTATTATTTATTTATGTTATTTTTTTAAAACAAAAAAGTCAAGTTGACTATTCTGTGTTATAATAAACAGAGTTTTATTTTCACATTTTTTATTGTTTGTCCTCTTATATATAAAGTGCATAATGATATTTATGTAGCACAAACACATAGACCACATTAATAATTGTAAATGTTAACTATACATTAATATCACCCAAATACACTTACTATATAGACTTGATTTCTCAATCAGTTACACACACTAATATTAATGTGGTTATAACTAGGGATAAGCGAATCGACTTCAGATGAAACATCCAAAGTCAATTCGCATAATACTTAGTTTGAATACTGTACAGAGCGAGTGCTCCGTACAGTAATAGAATGTATTGGCTCCTATGAGACGAAGTTATTACTTAGCGAAGTCTCGCGAGACTTTGCATAATAACTTCATAAATCAGTTTCTACTGTAAATAAAAACATTTCCCGAACTCGGGTTCAGTTCCAAGTGGTACCTTGGAACCGAACCCGAGCCAATACATTCTAGGAGCCAATACATTCTAATACTGTACGGAGCGCTCGCTCCGTACAGTATTCGAACGAAGTATTATGCGAATCGACTTTTGATGTTTCATCCGAAGTTGATTCGCTCATCCCTAGTTATAACCAATATCTACAAATGTATACACTTTATTCAATATATCTACAAAACATGTCATAAAAAATATAATGTCCACTATGCACACGATAGTAAACACAATACAGATTAAGTTAAGTGACATCACACAAGCAATGATAGTTTTTATTAATTCTTAATAAGGCCAACTACAACTTTATTAATTATGATGGTGATTAGTGTTGGGCACGAATATTAGAATCGCGAATTTTTATCGCAAATATTGCCATTTCCGGAAGATTTAGAATATAGTGCTATATATTCGTATTCGCGAATACTCTAGATTTATTTTCCTCTCAACCCATGATCCCTCCCTGCTTCTTGCTTGTGGGCCAATTAGAAGGCCAATGAGAAGGCTGCAATGTCTTTGTCTGAGCGTAGCAACATCCCTAGCAACCAATAGGAAAGTTGCCTACCCCTTTACTATATAAGAACCTCCCCAGCAGCCATTTTCTGCAGTTATTTTTTCACTTCTGAGAGAGACAGCACTGTCATTGCTGTGCTCTGTGCCTTACTGTGTCACATTACATTAGAAAGTTAGTTAATTAGCTTATATATATATAATACAGATAGTTAGTGAGAGATAGTCAGTGTAGGTTAGCTTGTGATATAGTGTAGCTGCTGTCCATACATACATACATACATACATGCTACAGGCAAGTTCACAACAATACTTAGTGCACCAATCACTAATATGTAGTCAGACCTGTTAAAATGTGAAGTTGCACATATTGCTCAAAAATATGCACATCATTAATTGCCGATTTGTGCAATCGCGAATATATCGGAGCACTCTATCTGCATATAAAGCTATTGTAATGTTCTGCCGTGCCAACCATTTTCTCCAGTCTCAGAAAACTTCTAGCAGCTTGAAAAATTAGCAATAGTGACCCACGCCTGTATTGCCCACGCAATACGTGCATACTATATTGCCGATTTTCGCAATCAAGAAAATAATCGTGAATTTGTGAATTTATGACAAATATTTGCCCAAATATTTGCAAAATATCGCGAATTAGAATATTGCCCCTGCCGCTCATCACTACTGGTGATACAGGCATACATTTAGTGCTAAAATGTATACTTTATATTAATGAGGTATTAGTACTTATTTCACATACTGTGCTCGAAACAATTTATGTAAGCAAAATATGTAAGCTCGCAATCCACGTCAAGAGTCCTTATTATCTTGCGAGTCCCTAACTAAAAACTACAAAAACTAACTAAAAATTAATCATCGAGGTTGTGAAAAAAAAAACACTGACAATTACAACCTTCCATGAGTCGAGTACTACTGCTGGAAAGGGAATGAACCAATAGGGGACATAAAATAATCAGAAAATAACTTTTTCACTCTCAGTCCAGCAGATCCTGATCTTCCAAGTTGGAAAGTGTCTCTTCCAGATGGTGGACTATATAATTGGGCGTTTTCATCAGGTGTCGACTCATAGGTGTGTATGTAGTTGTGCATTTTCGAGGGCCAGCTGTATGGCCAAAAGAAAAACCTGTAGTTTGCTAGAAAAATTACCAAATGCACACTCCACAAACCTTCTGGCCCTACTTAAACGATAATTAAAAGTGAGCCTCTTTTCATCCAAACCTCGCCTAGGAAAGGACGCATGAGGTAGGTAGAAAGGGCAAAACTGTCGTCCCCTACAGCCACATAAGACGCAAGGTGGACGAGAGGAGCCAGGAAGGTTTGCTGGCTGTGGTACGTCCAGTTGGTTGGACTGAAGCCACCGACCCAGTCTGGAAGCCCTGAAGATGCAAGCATCTGCAGTACTTCCATAGGACCCAATATCTACAATTATAAAACTGTAGTTTGTGTCAGCCAAGGCCAACACAACTACAGAGAAAAACGGTTTATAATTATAGAATCGGGACCCTGACTTCGGTGGCTTCTCAACCCGTATGTGCTTTCCGTCAAGGGCACCAATACAATTTGGGAATTGAGCCCTCTCCGGGAAGCTATGGGCTATATCAAGCCACTGCTGCCTGGTTGGATGTGACAGCACCAAAGCTTTCAGTCTCAACCAAATGGTGGTACATGTAACCAGTACCACGCTAGCAATTGTTGAGGTCCCCATTCAAAATGTAATGATGAAAAAGAGTTGCCAGTCGCCAGATATCTGAAATGAAAAATAAATAATAATTAGCACCATTAATACCAAAAAGATCACATTTTAAAATCTACAACATTACTTAAAAGTATTTCATGGCAATGTGTCTGGCAAGTTGAAATAAAATTAGACCATACTGCAAGATTGGGACTCAATATTTTATACTGAAATCTACTGAAAAGTAAGGAAAACCGTTTAGCTACGTCAACTTCCATACCATTATCATATACACACAGGTGACGTACCCTCATCATTACAGGTAGGATTTAAAAAAAAAAAAAAAACAGCGGAACCTAAATCTGGTGTGACTAATAAATGACTTGGTAGTACACTAACTGACTGTATAAAAAGTGGCCTGGGCAAAAGCAAACACAGTTTCTTACTGAAAATGTACAATATACAATACATGTCTACTACTATTAAGTACTTATACATAGAACAGGTACAGTTCAGAATACACAGGCCATAGACCAAACTGCTATGTATTGGCAAACAGTGGGTCATTCATTTATGAGTCGGATAATATAGTCTTACCTTAAAGTAATAATCAGGCCTTATTCAGGTGCATACTCCACCGGATGTTGGTGTCCTGGAAAGTCAAGGCAAGCCGCAACTCCACCAACAGCCGATCAAAGGTGGCCACCGACATGTGGCAATAATTAACCACATCAGCCCCCCTAGCTTAAACAACCTTAATGACCAGACCACTTTTTACAATTCTGCACTACACTACTTTCACCGTTTATTGGTCCGTCATACAACTAACCACCCAAATGAATTTTACCTCCTTTTCTTCTCACTAATGTAGCTTATTTTTACTTTTTTTGCTATTAATAAAAATTTAACGTCAATTATGCAAAAAAATGAAATTTTTCGCTTTCTGTTGTAAAATTTTGAAAAAAAAACTACATTTCTATATAAATTTTACTCTAAATTTATTGTTTTACATGTCTTTGATAAAAAAAAATGCAATACGTGTATATTTATTGGTTTGGGTAAAAGTTATAGCGTTTACAAACTATGGTGCAAAAAAGTGAATTTCCGCATTTTGAAGCAGCTCTGACTTTCTGAGCACCTGTCCTGTTTCTTCAGGTACTAGAATGTCAGGATAGTATAAATACCCCCCAAATGACACCATTTTAGAAAGAAGACACCCGAAAGTATTCGCGGAGGGGCATGGCGAGTTCATGTATCATTTCATTTTTTTCCACAAGTTAGCGGAAAATGACACTTTCTGATTCTGAGGAAAAAAATAATAATAATAAAGTTTCCATTTCTGCTAACATCTGGCGAAAAAAAAAAAAAATTTTCCCACTCACTATGCCCCTCAGTGAATACCTTGGGGTGTCTACTTTCCAAAATGGGCTCATTTGTGGGGTGTGTTTACTGTTCTGGCATTTTGGGCGGGGCTAAATTGTGAGCAGCCCTGTAAAGCCTAAAAGTACTCATTGGACTTTACGCCCCTTTACGCACCCGGGCTGCAAAAAAGTGGCACACATGTGGTATCGCCGTACTCAGAAGAAGTAGGGCAATGTGTTTTGGGGTGTATTTTTACATATACCCATGCTGGGTGAGAGAAATATCTCTGTAAACTGACAACTTTGCATAAAAAAATGTAAAAAGTTGTCATTTACAGAGATATTTCTCACACCCAGCATGGTTATATGTAAAAATACACCCCAAAACACATTGCCCTACTTCTCCTGAGTACGGCGATACCACATGTGTGACACTTTTTTGCAACCAAGATGCGCAAAGGGGCCCAAATTCCAATGAGTACCTTTAGGATTTCACGGGACAATTTTATGCATTTGCATTCCAGACTTCTTCTCACGCTTTAGAGACCCCTAAAATGCCAGGGTACTATAAATACCCCACAAGTGACCCCATTTTAGAAAGTAGACACCCCAAGGTATTCCGTGAGGGGTATGGTGAGTTCATGTAAAATTTTATTTTTTGTCACAAGTTAGTGGAATATAAGACTTTCTGATGAGAAAAAAAATTATATCAATTTCCGCTAACTTGTGCCAAAAAAAAAAAATTCTGTGAACTCGCCATGCCCCTCACGTGAATATCCTGGGGTGTCTTCTTTCCAAAATGGAGTCACATGTGGGGTATTTATACTGCCCTGGCATTTTAGGGCCCTAAGCGTGAGAATCCAAATGTGTAAAAATGCTCTGTGAAAATCTAAAGGTACTCATTGGAATTTGGGCCCTTTACGCATCTTGGCTGCAAAAGTGGCACACATGTCGTATCGCCGTACTCAGGAGAAGTAGGGCAATGTGTTTTGGGGTGTATTTTTATATATACCCATACTGTGTGTGAGAAATATCTCTGTAAATGACAACTTTGCATAAAAATTGTTATACAAAGTTGTCAATTTACAGAGATATTTCTCTACCTAGCATGGTATATGTAAAAATACACCCCAAAACACATTGCACTACTTCTCCTGAGTACGGCGATACTACATGTGTGACACTTTTGCAACCTAGATGCGAAAGGGGCCCAAATTCCAATGAGTACCTTTAGATTCACGGGACAATTTTATGCATTTGCATTCCAGACTTCTTCTCACGCTTTAGAGACCCTTAAAATGCCAGGGTACTATAAATACCCCACATAGTGACCCCATTTTAGAAAGTAGACACCCCAAGGTATTCCGTGAGGGGTATGGTGAGTTCATGTAAAATTTTATTTTTTGTCACAAGTTAGTGGAATATAAGACTTTGTAAGAAAAAAAAATTATATCAATTTCCGCTAACTTGTGCCAAAAAAAAAAAAATTCTGTGAACTCGCCATGCCCCTCACGGAATATCCTGGGGTGTCTTCTTTCCAAAATGGAGTCACATGTGGGGTATTTATACTGCCCTGGCATTTTAGGGGCCCTAAAGCGTGAGAATCCAAATGTGTAAAAATGCTCTGTGAAAATCTAAAGGTACTCATTGGAATTTGGGCCCCTTTGCGCATCTTGGCTGCAAAAAAGTGGCACACATGTCGTATCGCCGTACTCAGGAGAAGTAGGGCAATGTGTTTTGGGGTGTATTTTTATATATACCCATACTGTGTGTGAGAAATATCTCTGTAAATGACAACTTTTTAAAAATTGTTATACAAAATTGTCAATTTACAGAGATATTTCTCTTACCTAGCATTGGTATATGTAAAAATACACCCCAAAACACATTGCACTACTTCTCCTGAGTACGGCAATATTACATGTGTGACACTTTTTTGCAGCCTAGGTGCGAAAGGGGCCCAAATTCCAATGAGTACCTTTTAGGAGGGCATTTTTACACATTTGGATTCCAGACTTCTTCTCACGCTTTAAGGCCCTTAAAATTCCAGAGCAGTATAAATACCCCACATATGACCCAATTTTGGAAAGAAGACACCCCAAGGGTGTCCGCTGTGAAATAATAGGATACACCCACATACGCTTCCTCTGCGGTTCCTCCTCTATCATTTCTGGCCGCTCTCAAAACAGCGGAAGACCAGCCAGTGCAAGAACACATGGTCAGTGGAAGATAAGGTGAAAGAGAACATACTGCAAAGGAAAATCCAAAAACCAAACATGCAAACCAGCCAAATGACCAAATCTTCCCAAACAAATTGAGCTGTCCAAAAAACCAATGCATGCTGGGGGTATTTATATGTGTTTGCAGTAACAGGTGAATCTAGAGGATGGATCAGTTTTTTTTCTGATGCATTAAAAAATACAATAATGCAACCCAATCGCATACGAAATAAACGGCACACGCAAGCAAAATCATACGATTATCACTGAACGCATCCGGACCTAATCCGTCACGCTCGTGTGCAAGAGGCCTAAGGAAACCTGCAGCTGCAGATTCACTCCAAATAGTGTGTATTAGGGTATTAGGGCTCATGCACAGGAACATATTTTCTCTCCGTGCTCGTACCATTTTTTTTGCTGACCATATCTGGAACCATTCATTTCAATGGGTCCGCAAAAAAAAACATAAGTTACTCCTTCTACATTCCGTTTCCGTATGTCGGTCTCACAGCAAATAGAACATGTCCTATTATTGTCCGCAATATGGACAAGGATAGGAAAAGTTCTATTAGGGGCCAGCTGTTCCGTATTGCAAAATAGGGAATGCACACAGACGTCATCTGTATATTTTGCCGATCGGTGTTTTGCAGACCGCAAAAGAAATATGGTCACGTGCATGAGCCCTTAGCCTGAAGATTTCAAAAAAAGGTGAGCTGCAAAAGCTTAAAAAAGTGTGCTCGCCTTCCATGACATTTCCGTCGGCCTATTCTCTGCGCCAGTGCTGGTCTGGACACACTACCCTCCTTTGATGTTCATCAAATCCTCATCAAAATCCCATTGTGGATGAAAAAAAAGCAAAAATATGGCTGCAAAGGGAAGGGGTTAAGAATAAAATAAGGAACAAGGTGAGACCGTGGTTCAATATACTTTATACCAAATAAACTATTGTCTTTGCAGACAGCTATCAATTCAAGCACTAATCATTGATCTGCTGCATGAAACACATTTATTCACTGAGGCTTCGGGCTTCAGTCACATAAAATCCACAAATTATAGCTCTGTGTTGTCTTTAGACCATTGATTATTTAAAAAGCCAACAAACCATCACTTAATAGAGTCCTACATGCATATTAACCATCATTAAATGATCGGTTTAAGTGCTTAGATTTCCCACTTTACACTTGAAATCTTATGTTTTCTAGATGCAGAACATGAACAGTGTAATTTTAAATTGTTGAGATTGCAGGTAGATATTTTTTCCACTCAAAATCATGAAATCTCACAGCAGCTTTTATTCTTACTAATACAAAATATGTAATGGAATATATGCAACAAGCCTACTATGCACGCCTGGGGGACCCCTTACCTCTCTAGAGGTATTTACGATTCTATGTCCCTCTGTTATAGTAAGTAGTCGTGACGTCAGCTGCGGTTAAGCAGCGGGAACACAGGGCTCCCTTTAGATAATGGAATGTACCCAAATGTAGGAAGGCCAGAGTGGTGTTAAAAAGGCCACAATATCCCTGAAGATGCTGTGTAGTACAGTACGTGTCACGGGGCTCCTACCTTTGGATATGGTTGGAATCCGAGACGCAGAGGCCCAAAGCAGTACAAAGGGGGTTGGAAACTTGTGTGATAAAAGAATGAAGTTAAGCCCAGGCTTGGTTAAACGTTGAACAGTTGCTTCACATGTAATAAACGATAATCAATACAGTTTCCAAACTTTATCTTGGTTACCAATAGGTTTCAGCAAGAAAATGGCAGGCAAATACTTTCTCTACACATAGACACCTCTTTGCTGTATCCTCTCTGTAGCTCTCTCAGCACAGCTAAGTTAGTAGTCGGTTTCTTACTGTATATAATCGTAGGAAACTCTGTCCTGGCTGTGAGTACCTCAAGCTCTAGCTTTAGCTTGGATTTCAGGCAATGCAAGCCCAGGAGGAGACATGCAAACAATATGCACAACCTCCAGTGATAAGGTTGGCTAGGACAAACAGAACCTGTCCAGACAGGACTAGGCCTGTGAGTTCCCCTAGCAGGGGTGAGACTGCACTAGGGGAAGCTAGCTAACGCCTCCTCTCATTCTCCCTCTAAAGGGATAGAGAGAATAGACAATCCAGTCCGTTCCCTGCAACCAGCACTGCTGTGTGTTGCTGCTACCTTGTAGTAGACCAGGCAATTACATGAATATAACAGTTTCAATGGAAATGCATATGCACATTATTCAGTGATGATACACCAGACATTAGATGACACAGTCTTGGCACATAGAAAGTTGTAACAAGGTGCAAAAGAGCGGTAATGGCACTCCGGGACATTACATTACCATTTACTTAAAGGCAAGTCGCCCTGGATTTGTGCTCAGGGTAGGTAGATATATGTAAGTATGCTCTAAGGCAGGTATGTCCAAACTGCGGCCCTCCAGCTGTTGCAAAACTACAACTCCCAGCATACCCTAATAGCTGAAGGCTATCCAGGCATGCTGGGAGCTGTAGTTTTGCAACAGCTGGAGGGCCACAGTTTGGACATGCCTGCTCTAAGGGTACCGAAATTGTGCTGCATATACGAAAAATTAGCAACAGCTACCAAAGGGTCTCTGCCCGTATGAGTAGGGTGTCCGAGAACAGTTTCCCTCTCAGGTATAACCAGAGAGCCAATATAGTGTGCACAAAGCGCTCATTTCTGACTAATTTGTTAAGTATTGTCCACCAACACCAATGAAAGCGGGGTGTCTTTTCTCTGTTATCCCATTGCTATGTAATGAAAACTCCCGCAAAGTGGAAGGTGGCATTATCCTGTATTCCTTCCTCTCAACAAGGTCTTATCATGCTTTACGCTTTGTCACCTTGATGGTTAGAACAGTTAGCTAAATATTTTTCCTAAGCCTGGTGCACTAGGCCTTAGGACATGGAGGATTAGCCATACTTAAAGGGTTTCTGTCACCAGATTTAACCCTATTAAACTGGCTGACATTAGCGATGTGCTAATGTCAGCAGACCCTAACTCTCCTAATCTTATGCTTCTGGATGCCCCCATTACTTCACAATTTTAACTTTTATAATATGCTAATTAGCCTCTAGGAGCAGGAGGGGCGTTGCTCCTAGAAGCTCCTTTCGCCCACCTCAAGTCATGCCCTGCCGTCCTTGATTGACAGGGCCAGGCAGCGCTTGTCTCCTCCTTCCAGCCCTGTGTGCTGGGACTGCGCATGCGTGAGATTTATCCAGCATACAGGGCCAGCCGGAGAAGACGAACGCTGGCCTTGTCAATCAAGAACAACAGGGAGTGACTTGAAGTGGGCGAACGGAGCCTCTAGGAGCAGGAGCAAGCCCCCCCGCCCCCCTGCTCCTAGAGGCTAATTAGCATATTATAAAAGTTAAAATTGTGCAGTAACGAGGGCATCCAGAAGCATAAGACTAGGAGAGTTAGGGTCTGCTGACATTAGCACATAGCTAATGTCAGCTAGTTTAATAGGGTTAAATCTGGTGACAGAAACCCTTTAAAATACTCCAATACTTTAGGAGAAGGAACCTTTCCTCCTACATCTCCAAGCACAAAGAACAGCAGCTGGTCACTCTTAATGGTGTTAGATTTGCTTGGAACATAACCACTTGGTCTGGAACCATTAGTTTCACATGTACTCAGGTTAGGCACATAACCACTTGGTTTAGATCCATTAGTTCAAATTGTACTCAGAGGCAATCGATAATGAGCAATACAAGATAGGACGTGCTTGGAACGTACCAGTCTCACTCAGAGGCAGTCCGTTATGAGCAACAAAGTAAAGTGGTGACCACATGGCTAAGAGTATAAAATGTATAAATCAGACATAAGGTGCAGAAAATAAGACATACTGCGGAACCTGTAAAAGAATGCATGCAATAGGTACATTTCTTGAAAGTTGCTGAAAAAGGTAAAACGGTTAGTGCAAATATATTTGAGGCAAGTTTTTTGTCCATGGGAACAGTAATGTCACTATTTGTAATCCAAATGAGGTATGCAATCCACATAGGGAACAAAGTCATTTGTAATCCACATGAGTAGTAACGGTATAACAGCAGAGGTCATGAGAACCGTTAGCAGAGGCTCCCAAAGAACCTAAAAAAGGTGGGGGGGGGAGAGGGACGGAAAGCTTTTGCGCTAATAAACCACAACCGAGAAGGAGATGAATGCTGATGATGGGGGGAGTCCTTACGCTCATGGCCATCCAGGTGAGGACAAAAAAGGGCCCCTGCAACAATGAAAACACAAAAACATGCCAACAGGCCCTTACCCTTCAAGTCCAGTCAATGGAGTGGCTCCCAAAGTCACTGTTCTTGTAAGAGGAAGATTTTTGAGGTGGTCCAGCTCCTATGGACAGTTCTGGGTTTCATCGGGACCACAACCGAGTTCCTGCAGAGGTGGGTCCTGGTCCTTTGGGAGGCCCCCAGATAGTCCGGCCAAGTTCGGCATGACCTGGTCAGGACTTCGGCCCAGCTCCGTGAGGATCTCCTCAGGTATCGGAGGCGGGGTCTGAGGCCAATAACCACCCTGTCGCGAAGTGTTCCTTCCAGGCCTCCAAGATGAGGTCATCATTTTCTTCAATCCTTCCAGCTCCCGCCGGAGCATCGCGATCCGTGATACCCTGCTGCACATTTTGTCCTCCAGCAACATCTTCTGGCACCAGAGTTTTCAGCTGGGTCAGCCAGCTAGTGGAGCCCCAAGGGACAAGCTGCATAGTGTCCGTGAGACGTATCGGATGCACCACTCTTACCAAGCGCGGGCGTATCACAGGCGAAGGATCCATGTGGCGGAAGACACCTTGTATCCTGTTCCTCCTAATCAGCGGAGGGGGACCTCGGCCGCCTCCACCATACCAGTCTGCACGGAGATGGGCTGCAAATCCTACTTCCGATGCCGCTTGCGCTGTGGCTTAGGTGCCAGCGTATCATCCTCCTCCTCCCTGGCAAGTACTGGAAACGACAGAGGGGCTCTTACTTTAGGGAGCTTGTTCTCCCCGCTTGGGTAAGATGTCGCCATCTTGCGATCTTTTGCATGGGCACAGACAGAAAATGAAGGAGGGGCTTCAGCGGCGGAGCTTCCTTTCTCCCTCGTCACACAATAGTCTTGCTCCAGGTAGGCTGGGCTAAGTTTTCACGCTTCAGCAAGGGACGTTACCTTATTTTTGTGCCTCTGGGCATGAAGAAGATGCTGCACCATAGCAGACAAAAATGACAATCAACTCCTCGGACGCCAGCGTGCAGCGTTTTGCACCGGTCGCTCCACAATAAACACATTAAAGTCATTTTCAAAGACAGATTGGTAAGTCCGCTAATAAAGTTGGTAGGCACACAATTTTGTTGTTTGTATCCTGTTCTTAGTATAATGGTATGCGGCACACAGTTGGGTACAGTTCTTATCCTTTTCTTATCCTGTTCGTGATGCCAATTGATGCAACAAGCCCACTACGCACGCCTGGGGGATCCCTTACCCCTATAGAGGTATGTACAATTATATGTCCCTCTGTTAGAGTAAGTAGTCGTGACGTCAGCTGCGGTTAAGCAGCGGAAACACAGGGCTCCCTTTAGATGAAGGAATGTACCCAAATGTAGGAAGGCCAGAGTGGTGTTAAATAGGCCACAATATCCCTGAAGATGTTGTGTAGCACGTGTCACGGGGCTCTTACCTTTGGATATGGTTGAAATCCCAGACGCAGTGGTCCGAATCAGTGCAAAGGGGGTTGGTAACTTGGGTGATGAAAGAATGAAGTTGAGTCCGGGCTTGGTTAAACATTGAACAGTTGGTTTACTTGTAATAAACGGTAATCGATACAGTTTCCAAACTTTATCTTGGTTACCAATAGGTTTAAGCAGGCAAATGGCAGGCAAATACTTTCTGTGCCCACAGACTCCCTTCTGGTGTATCCTCTCTAGCTCTCTTAGCTCAACTATGTTAGTAGTCGGTTTCTTACTGTAGATAATCGTAGGAAACTCTGTCCTGGCTGTGAGTACCTCAAGCTCTAACTTTTCCAGGAGAGAATATGCAACCAATATGCACAACCTCCAGTGACAAGGTTGGCTAGGACAAACAGAACCTATCCAGACAGGACTAGGCATGCTGCCTTCCCCTAGCAGGGGTGAGACTTCACTAACTCTAGAGGGAGAGAGAGAATAGACAATCCAGTCCATTCCCTGCAACTAGCATTGCCGTGTGTTGCTGCCACTTTGTGGTAGACCAGGCAATTACATGAATATAACAGTTTCAATGGAAATACATATGCACGTTATTCAGTGATGATATACCAGACATTAGAAGACAAAGTCTTAGCACATAGAAAGTGGTAACAAGGTGCAAAAGAGTGGTAATGGCACTCCGGGTCATTACATATAGACATCACAGTGTGATATCAGAGCATTGTATGGTACAGTAAAAGGCCAGAATAACTGTATAAAAGGCAACTTATAGTAAGAAACATAACTAACGGCTCCTATAGCAACAATTGAATCCAAAGTTGGTTTTGACCCTGATATATACTGTATAATATCCAGATATAATGAGCCATAATGTATTCATTAAGTGAGCCACAGTTATCAAGTAATACATGTGCGAATAAGGTATAATAGTTCCCATATAGTATATGAAGATACACAGTTCACATATATCATCATATTTCCAACATAATGCTGGTCATGATGCCCACAGTACAATTCCTACATCTATAGTGCCCACAGAATACCAGGCACCGTCCACTCAGGAATAATGTTTATAAAAATCACTCCACACATTATTGATGGTGTAAATAGTTCAAAAAGAACTTTATAAATGGACAGCTATAGTCCCCTTACTCTCAGCTACAGCGCCCTTAACTCTTTGGATACCTGAGTTTTTTTTTTTCGCTTTTTTGTGTTTTAATTTTTCTTCCCTGTCTTCACGGAGCCATAACTTTTTTATTTTTCCGTTCACATAGCCGTACAAAGTTTTTTTTCCTGTAGGACAAGTTGTACTTTCTAATGCCTCATGCACACATCAGTGTTTTGGTCAGTGATTTCCATCAGTGATTTTGAGCCAAAACTACGGGTAGGTGCAGCTCTAAATACAGAACAGGAGCAGATCTTTCTCTTATACCTTATGTCTGTGTAGGCTGCAATCCTGGTTTTGGCTCACAGTCAATGATGGAAATCACTGGCCAAAACACTGACATGTGAATGAGGCATAATTTCACCATTTAATATGGCATGTAGTGGGATGCGGGAAAATAATTCCAAATAGGGTAGAATTGGAAAAAAAAACACAATTCGACGATAAGTTTATGGATTTTGTCCCTATGGCATTGTCTATGCGGCAAAACTAACCTATGCCTGACTTCATTCTCTGGGTCAGTGCGATTACAACGATATCACATTCGTGTAGGTTTTTTTGTGTTTTAATACTGAAAAAAAATTACTTTTTTTTTTACATTGCCGTATTCTAACCCCCTTAACATTTTATAGTTATGTTTAGTGAGATGTGTGGGGGCTCATTCTTTGTGGGATGATCTGTAGTTTTTAGTGAAACCATTAAAAACTTTTAGGATTTGGGGATTTTTTTATCACATTTTATTATATTTTAGGTAAGTGAAGCAATGAAAAAAAACGGTGACTCGGCTGTTTGGATTTTTTTTTTTTCGTTATCCCATTTGCCATATGGGATAATATATTTTTTTTTTACTAGAACGGGCTTTTTGGGAAATCAATACTTTTAAGCATCGAGCAATCAAGATTTTTGAACATCGAGCCTGCTTAAAAATCATCGTTTCCCAGCGGCAGATTGTGCCCAATCTGCTGCCGGCAAATAAATAGTCAATATGGGGACGAGCAATGGCATTAGTGATCGGTCCTCCCCATACTGGAGGTCTCCTCCACTAACCAGCAGGTAATTGTCAGGAAGGAACGCTTCCTTCATAACAATCGTAAAATCTTTTAATGTAATACATCCCTAAGTCACAGTGGCCTCCATGAGCCATAATGCCATTGTAATTGCAGTGGCCTCAAGGTTTATCACAGCAATCCAAAAGCCAGTTATATATATAGAAATTAGTGTTAGCAAACTCACTTATCTCTGTCCTAAAGCTGTTTATAGATTAGTCATTTGAATGCCAATTAAAGGCTAACAGTATTTTAAGAAATCATACAGTAAATCACTTTATAACTAGGCTAAGAACATTTGTTTTTAATATTAATAAATGTATTTACTATGGGAAATGCTAACGGTTACATGAAAGACCATTTTTGAACATTTAAATGATCACTGTTATTTCACACAACTTTGCATAAATCAAATTACAGTACAGGCGAATATAAGAAAGTATGTAATATATCTTATCAGGCAAAATATGCCTTGTTGTCAAGTTAACTCCCACTTTTCTTGACTAAATTTCTCTCCGATGTGTGATAAACCTGCTGAATTTTATTATTGATGGCCTATGCTCAGGTCAGGATAGACCATCAATATCTGATGGCAACCCACACCCCCACCAATGAGCTGTTGCTAAGTAGCTCCAGCACAGGACGTGGACACCAGAACTACGTGGCTTTATCCATTGTAATGGATAAAGCTGGTTACTGCAGCGCTGCTCTCATTCATTTCACTTTGGCTGGAGCTGTGTGGCAAGAGCTACTGCAGAATAACTGGTGGTCATGAATAGTAACATCCTGTATTAACCCTTTAAGGTAGCTTCCTAATTTTATTAAAATATATGGGTTTGGCTACTTTCACATGGTCAGCATTTGGTCAATATTTTTCATCACTATTTATAAGCCAAAACCAGGAGTGGGTCCAAAACACAGAGCTTAAATTATTTTCAAATGGTCCATAAGACCAAAAAAGCCTTCTTATTCCATATGCTATTGTTCAATCTAATATATAACTTTTATTCCTAAATGTAAATTGGCTACTGACTAATAAAACTGTTTAAAATTATCAGCTGTGTCTGTGGTTACTTTGTATGTTGTCTATTTGTAACACTGTTTCATTCACAGTGTATTATGCCATGCAAAGGGATGTAGACAATTTAAATGGAGAAATAAAAGTTATGTTTTGGATTGAACAATAGCATATGGGCTAAAAAGGCTTTTTTGGCCTTATGGACCATTTGAAAATAAAAAAAAAGTTATATAGGTGCCTTGCCATGAGCACTGGGTCAGCAATTGACTAAGTGCAAAACACAGAGCGACACAAATCCTTCCATTATACTTTACTCTGCAGGGTTCGCCTAGGGCTCATGTGTGCTGTCGGGGGCCGTGCTGCAGAATGACCGTAGGGCTTCCGTATGCGTATTCACTTGAATGGGGTTCGCGATCCTCATCTTATGGCCCATGCACTACTTTTTTTCCGTTCCGCACCGCACCTTCCAGATTGCGGACCCATTCAACTGAATAGGTCCGCATCCATGATGCGGTGTAAAAATGTCCGGGACCCGTATATTGTGGACCGCTGTTTGTGGGCCTCAGTACGGCCCAGCCGGCACACGGTTGTGTGCATGAGCCCTTATGGTCTTAGCTTACAAATACTGATGCAAAATGCAGACTAAATACTGACTGTGTGAAAGAGGCCTATGGGGGACGTTTTTAGTGTTTCCATAATTCAGTTTTATTCATACATATCAGATGTGAAAATTGTCCAGAGAAATCGTACTGGAGGCGCAAACTGTCCTGAGACCCTCTAACAGCTAAAGGGTTTTAAATAAATTTTTACACTGGCAGTAAATAGATATTAGGGCATAATTTCAAGGCAAACATTCTTTCAAAATACAGAACTAATCTTTTGGCAAGTTCATAATAATCTGCATTATTTTTAGTCTGTATATATACACCTCCTATAACACATGCTGTACTTATAAGACATTTTACATTATTGGTATTTCCTGATGCTGTCCTAGAAAATAGATAAAAAGTATATAAAATGTACACATTTATTTTTCCAATCAATCATAAAAAGTATCCACTTGACATAACGGAGAGATGCCCAGGGTGTTGTTATAGAGCTAATGCTCTGTATCACAGTTCACAAACAATAACTAGGAAATAAATTAGCCAGGCATTACAGAGATGGAATCCACAGGACGAGCTAGCTCTTTTGTGTGCTCTGGAACAGCTGCTAATGTTGGAAAGAAAAGTACCTGTGAGACAGAATCTCTGTCTAATTATAACAAATATTGTCTAGAGGTCTAAAGCAAATGCAAGGAAAAGAGAGAGCAATCGAAGTAAACATTACAAAAAGCACTGAACAAACACATGTTTGCAATTCCCACTTGCGCAGATACACCAATACCATTAATGCAAATTAACTTATAAACCACTACTTTTTGGAGTTTAGCAAAACAGCTGCCATATTATACTAAACAAGATCTCCGCACCACACACCAAACATTAGAGGCCAGCTACATTTGCATAGATAAGGGTACTTTCACACTTGTGTTGTTTGATTCGAGCAGGCAGTTCCGTCACCTGAACTGCCTGCCTGATCAGGCAAACTGTATGCAAACACAAGTCATTTTTTCTGATGATCAGGCATCATTCAGACTGATCACGTCTGAAAAATGCCTGATCAGTCATAAAAATGCATTGCAATACCGGATCAGTCATAAAAATGCCTTGCAATACCGGATCCGTTTTTCTGGTGTCATCCGGCAAAACGGATCCGGTATTTATTTATTTTTTAAAAATTTTAAAGGTCTGTGCATGCGCAGACCGGAATGCTGGATCCGCCATAGCGTTTTTTTTAGTGCCGGATCCGGCAGTAGTGCATTGCAATGGAAATTAATGCCGGATCATTCCACCATGTGTTCTGTTCAGTGACTGAACTGAAGACATCCTGATGCATACTAAACGGATTGCTCTCCATTCAGAATGCATTAGGGTATAACTTTTTTTCCAGTATTGAGCCCCGAGGACAGAACTCAATGCCGGAAAAGTTTAACGCTAGTGTGAAAGTACCCTAAATACACTATAGTTACCAAACGCGGTGAACAGTAAACTTTCAGGTACAGAAATAAAGTAAACTTGTAAAATGTAACTGTATACATGAGAGTATGTTCATACAGAAAAAAAATTGTGTAAAATCTCATAAAAACAGTGTCAGATCATTAGGTTGGCAGAAACGCTGCCAAAAACATGCACAAAAATACTAGCTCTTTTAGCCCTTCCCTTTGACCTCAATAGAGAATGCAGCTAAAATCTGCTTCTAAAGTGGATTAGAAATCATCAGCAGAAACTAATGCCACTATGTGCACTTGATGGTGCTTTACGCATTGAAGTCCATGGAAAGCTGCTGTTGACGTTTTGATCACAGATCACACTGATGAAATCTGCAATGGATTTTTGCTTTGTGAACATGGCCATAAAGGCTTTTTCCAGATTTTAAAAGTTATCCCCTAACCACAGCATAGAGAATAATGATTAGATTGGTGGAAGCCCCTGCACTGGGACCTCTATAATCACCCCATACCCCTCACAGCCACCTGTTCCTATTTGTTCCAATTTATAACTAGTCCGAAAAGTTTGCATGGGATAGATTTTAGCGAATCATTTAAGCACAGTATAATATCATCCTCATGTAATAACAGTTTGTCCCCTCCCCGCCACATCCAAATCTTTTAACTTTTTTTCTTCTCTTATCCTTATCATCAATAAATATTGCAAATAGTATTAGGGAAAGGGGACAATCCTGTATGGTTCCACTCAATAATGTAAATGCACCTCTCACAATTAACCTTAATTCTTGCTGTGGGGCATGTATACATTTTTTATCCCAAATGAGAAAACCGACCCGCAATCCAAACCTCTCCAAGTCTCCATCACTTTCCAGAAAAAGACCCCCTCCACCCGATCGAACACCTTAGAGGCATCAAGCAACAGGATGGAGAGGGTCTCCCATCAGCCCAAATGCATGCAAACAATCTACGCAAATTCTACATCTAGTACTACCATTTGGGATAAACCCACTCTGATTTACAGTAAATTAATTATTGTACCCCCCACCCTTTTAAGTCTAATGGCCAATACTTTAGCTAATATTTTAGAAACTGAATTAATTAGTGAAATTGGTCTATAAGACTCAGTCTTTCAGTTATTTGTCTTTGATATCAAGGTATTAATAGCTTCTAAGGCAAGTATTACACTAGCAGATCCACCAGGCGATTGTCGGGAGGGAAGCACCCCTTCCAAGCAATCTCCTGCTCGTCAGCAAAGGAGACCGATGCTATTGCATGCAGATATCTCCTCGACAGTATGGGGATGCCATAACTAATGCCATAACTCATCCCAATACTGAATTGTTATTTGCCAGCAGCAGACTGTGATTAGACAGCACGATCTGCCGCCGGCAATCAATGGTAGCCTGCCGAGAATTTGCTTGTTCATCAGCTAATTGGCGGCACTTTTACACAGGCAGATCATCGCCAACGAACACTTGTTAATGATAACCTTCTCCGTTATCTGCTAGTGTAATATAAGCTTAAGGCCCCTTGTACACGACAGTATGCCCTCCGAGACATGCGGTCCGTGGGCGGGCCATATGTCCCGGAGTGGCATACATCGTGCACATGGGAGCGCACAGCATCATAGGTTACTATGATGCTGTGCACATCGGGCCACCCACGGGACTATTGTCCTGCACTCATATGATCTTAACCCCCCTCCACCCTTATCTCCTTTTTTTAAGACTTCTAATAGTAAAGGTAATAACACCTCCCCATATCTTCTATGGGTTTTGAATGGTAATCCATCTAACCCCGATGCAAAATTGCCCAAAAAAGAATCTAGAACACCCATTAATTCACCTACGTAGAGAGGTTAGTTCAGTATTTTTCTTCGCACTTCAGTTAAGGCCTCTTTCACATGGTTGTTGTCCTGCATACCCACATACGGAGGGTCCGCAATACACAGTGCATCGGCTGTGTGCATTCTACATTCTGCATTCACTTCCATGGGGTTCCGTTCCGTGCTTCCGTTCCGCAAAAAAATAGAACTTGTTCTATCTTTTTGCTGAACAGACGGATCACGGACCCCAATCAACTGAATGGGTCCGTGATCTGCATGTGGCTGGCCCACGGTCGGTGGCCGTGCACTGCGGACCGCAAGTTGCAGTCCGCAGCACGGGCATCGTGGGACAACGACCATGTGAAAGAGGCCTTAACCTGGGTATCATTATCTTATATCTCCTAATGCCAGACTTGTCAATTTGTATAAAACAGAAAAAAGACATAACTGCCTCCTTAATCTGAGAAGTATTCTGAGATACATTTCCTGACAGAGACTTTATTGACTGTATTTTTGGTTGTCCGAGTTGATGTAAGTAGGCCTTAAAAGCGTCCAATACAAAGTGAAGGTGTGTTGTTCCTTCATTAATTGCTGAGATCTCCATTTTAATAAACTAGTAAGTTATAGACGCACAGACACCTTGTAAGTCGCTGTTTGATAATATATTCAATTTACTTGTTAGAGGACTTGTCACACTGCTGATGTCTGTTTTAATACATAATTTTATTCCAAACTATAATTCTGGAGCTATTATTCTCAAGACTCTGTTGTTCTATTCCATGATTATTCCTTCAAAAAGTTGAAGTTGCAACTGGGTGGTAACAGCTGGGGTGTGTCCTTCCAGTGTCAGACTGTGCAGGGACCCTCCCCCCAAATCTGGTAATGTCCAGATGTACGGTTATTTATAAGCTTCTAGCAGGAATAATAAAGGATCTGAACAACATACAGCTATAAGAAAATATGCTACAGAATTGTTATTGCAGGGAGAATGCAAGTAGTTACTAACACACCATGTCAACAGAGGTGACTCTTTAAAGGTCTATAATTCAGGTATTCACATACTCTGCCCCATACTGAAATTACAGGAATTGTCTCATTACGCACCCAGTACCACTGATAGGCAGTGGATTTTGCAGGGGGAAGCCATTGCCAGCCAGGCAGTTCTACAGTAGTCAGTCGCTGTAGGAGAAAAGTAGCATTACATGCCAGATGAATGGCCATCCATGTAATACAATGACAGAAAGAATGTGAGGCAGCCCCTTTAATGGAGTCACCTGCTTGTAAATAAAGTTAATAAACACAGAAAATACTTTTTTTAAATTATAGATTACAAATTTAAGGCTCATTCAGAGGACCGTATGTATTTTTCGGTCCACAAAACACAGATACCAGCCATGTGCGTTCCACAAACTGCCAGCCCTATGATAGAAATGACTATTCTTGTCTGCAATTGCGGTCAAGAATAGGACATGCTCTATCTTTTTTGTGGGACAGTGGAACGGAAATATGGATGTGGATAGCACACGGTTGAAATGAATGGGTCCACATGCGGACGCATAAATATGGTGAAGTGAATAAGCCCTTATAATGAAAAGACTAGAGTTATGCTTTATCTCAGATAGAGAAACCATCGTCATTTTCTTTAAACTTCATTTTTTGGATTTTTATATTGATCTGTACAACTGGAACAAAAAATGATTCCATAACTGGCACTTGTTTTTTTATCTGTGATTACATTTACATGGCACAACATATAGAATAAAAACCGTCTAGTGAGAAGACGCCGCACAATCTGGGGCATATTCCGCTCTAGCAATACACTGATAAGCTATCTTTAATAATGATATATGTAAATGCCAGTCTTTTCCATCTATATACTGTACAGTCTGTCAGACTGAGCCAGTTCCTTACTAAAACAAACCTAACTTGCTGATGCACAATCCTGTCTTCTATCTCTATAAATTATATATGAATAAATATTGAGACCTATGCATAAAGATTAAGTGGCCTCACGTCCACCCTGACACACAAACACTTCCCTGCATCTAGACCGGATGTCCTGGGCTTATGACTGTGCTTGTGACACATAACTTCAAGCAGGGCTGGGACAAGGTCCACCACCAACAGAGGCTGAGCTGCCCAAGTGCGCCCCCCCCCCCCCCCAACTTGTGGAGTCTTTACTAAATACTGTTGTAATCACACATAAATATGCGCAGTTTAATGTATCAATTAATGACGCACTGTTATGGGGGATCTGTGGATGACATTGTTATGGAGGATCTGTGGATGACATTGTTATGGGGGATCTGTGGATGACACTGTTATGGGGGATCTGTGGATGACACTGTTATGGGGGATCTGTGGATGACACTGTTATGGAGGATCTGTGGATGACACTGTTATGGAGGATCTGTGGATGACACTGTTATGGGGGGGATATATGTATGACACTGTTATGGGGGATCTATGGATGACACTGTTATGAAGGATCTGTGGATGACACACTTATGGGGGATCTGTGGACGACACTGTTATGGGAGATCTATGGATGACTGTTATGGGGGTCTGTGGATGGCACTGTTATGGGGGATCTGTGAATTGCACAATGTTATGGGGGATCTGTGGCTGACACTGTTATGGGGGATCTGTGGATGACACTGTTATGGGAGATCTGTGGATGACACTGTTATGGGGGATCTGAGGATGGCACTGTTATGGGGGATCTGTGGATGACACTGTTATGGGGGATCTGTGGATGACACACTGTTATGGGGGATCTGTGGATGACACTGTTATGGGGGATCTGTGGATGACGCATTGTTATGGGGGACCTGTGGATGACAATGTTTTGGGGGATCTGTGGATGACAGTGCTATGGGGGATCTGTGGATGACACACTGTTATGGGGGATCTGTGGATGACACACTGTTATGGGGGATCTCTGGATGACGCATTGTTATGGGGGATCTGTGGGTGACACTGTTATGGGGGATCTGTGGATGTCACTGTTATGGATTGTGACTCACAATGGATATTGGGGGCCAGCAAATTACAAGGAAGGCGGGGGTGGGGGATGATTGATAACATACATATCTAAATGGCTGGGGGGGTGAGGGCTTGACTTGAGCATCTACTGATCAGAGCATTAGAATAGCAGGAATAAATAACATCTAAATGTCTGCTGGGGTAGATGGGGGTAGGACAAGGGCTGATGGGGGAAGGGCGACTGGGTTAGATAATCTATACTGACATACATATGACACACACACACATACTGACATACATTTGACACACATACATACTGACATACATATGACACACACATATATACTGACATACATATGACGCACACATATATACAGACATACATATGACGCACACATATATACAGACATACATATGACGCACACATATATACAGACATACATATGACACACACATACATACTGACATACATATGACACACACACACATACATACTGACATACATATGACACACACATACTGACATACATATGACACATACACACTGACATACATATGACACACACACATACTGACATACATATGACACACACATACACACTGACATACATATGACACACACACATACTGACATACATATGACACAGACACATATATACTGACATACATATGACACACACATATATACTGACATACATATGACACAGACACATATATACTGACATACATATGACACACACACACATACTGACATACATATGACACACACACACATACTGACATACATATGACACATACATACTGACATACATATGACACACACATATATACTGACATACATATGACACACACATACATACTGACATACATATGACACACACATACATAATGACATACATATGACACACACATATATACTGACATACATATGACACACATACATACTGACATACATATGACACACATACATACTGACATACATATGACACACACATACATACTGACATACATATGACACACACATACATACTGACATACATATGACACACACATACATACTGACATACATATGACACACACATATATACTGACATACATATGACACACACACACATACATACTGACATACATATGACACACACACACACATACATACTGACATACATATGACACACATACATACATACATATATACAGACATACATATGACACACATACATACATATATACTGACATACATATGACACACATACATAAAAACACACAATATGCACATTACATTACTGCCATTCCATTCCCTTTAACCCCTTACATTTTCTGCACATACAGTCTCTGGTGACTTGGAGGGAGAGGCAGGATGCAGAGTATTCCTCCTCCTCCTTCTCTGTCCCGACGCTGCTCTTCTCTCTGTGCTGGGGGAGGGGGTTGTGACTCTCTGGTGCACACACAGGCAGGAAGTCAGGGGCTGGGGAAGGTACGGAGCTGCAGCACACTGCATTAGACTGAGGGAGGGAGGAAGAACACCACTAGGGGGCGCAGGACCGGCTGTTACAGCAGCAGAGCGCAGAAATGGATGCTCTGCTGCTAATACAGCTACACGGCAGCAGCAGGGACTTGGTGAGAGTGGCCTGCGCCCTGAGGCTTGAGCGCCCTGAGGCTGGAGCCTCCTCAGCCTCTGTGTCGGCCCGGCCCTGACTTCAAGGTTTGCTAATGAGTGTTCATCTGTCTGCGCATTATCAATATCTATTTTTATTCTTCGAGGAAATGTGCCACTGCTGATACAATGTCTATGTACCTGACAAATATCAAACGGTAAATGGCCACTTTAAAGAGAAAAATAAGACGCATTAACTGAAGAGAAGACTATTTGCATTTGTTTGTATTGTCCCATAAATTAGCATTTTTTAGTTGTTTAATGTATAATACCATAAAAAGTGTCTTTCAACTACTCCACATCAGCACAGATTACGAAACCTCCAGCGGTAGCAGTGATTCATCTTGAGCCGCAGTGCTGTGTCTGCCCAGGCATTTTCTTTTTTCTTTGACAAAGCAGAAGACGTTATTTTTCATCTATTTGTTTGGTATTCTCGTGTATTAATACAGGCAATAATGCTCATTGAAAAAGTTCCCATTACCCTCAATGAAATGTGCTTTAAATGTGCCTAAACTTCAATGTCCAAGCTGGCGCTAATGATTTTATTCCTGACAAAACTAACATAGCCCATGAGAATGCTTCCCAACGTATAAAGAGAATATTTCCTGTGAGTTTGATAGCGTAGACATCTGGACATGGAGTCTTTCAATAAACCCAAATCATCACAAGGATTTAGATGGTATAATAAAAATGGCAGCATCTATAGACTATTTATTTAAAACTTTAAGCCATCTTTTAGGGTAGTTTCACATCTCTGCTAAGGTAATATGTAGTCTGTTTAAGCAGATGAACAAACTACAGGAGTTACCGTATCTTGCATAGCTAGACACCACCATCCACCGCCGGATACCCATTCGCTCTAATAGGATGGACCCGCTTTCCAGCCCAAATGTCGGCTTCTTCCGATAAAATAGTGCTTTATGCATTATAGTGAATGGGGATCCAGTGGTGCACAGCAGCAGGGCCGCTATCAGGGGGGTACACCTGATACCCCAGTAAGGGGCCCGGCCCGTCCTGACTTTTATTTTTTATTTTTTTTGTCATTTGTCAGTGACTTCACTGACTTGATAGTCTGCGTCGCTACAGGGGAGCAATTGATTGTTCCTTGACCTGCCCCCCCCCCCCCCGATTCCTGTATAACTGCATTTCCCTTTAAAACCTTACGTAAGGCTCTGACTCTCTGAGCCGCCGCTCCGATTCGAATCAGTGACTAGACAGTCAGTCACTAGTACAGTACTCGCTGGCACTGCGCAGAGGAACGCAGCTGCACACGTGACGTCAGCCGCTGGCCGCTGCCTCAAGCCGCCTTCAGATTGGCGCGCCGCCGCCTGCCACTGCCAGACAATTCTGGTTTGCAAGCTTGCAGCCAGGTGCGGCGGCGGGAACTTCTGGAACTAAGTGGAACTTTTGTGGAAGCCTGCCCTAGTGCCCTCTTAGCCAGCCCAGGAAGGAGTCAGTGCCGGCTCCATGCTCCAGCCTCCACTCCATCACATGTTGGACGGACCCCACTGATTTATTAAGGTCCATTAGTTTGTTTCCATAAATAATGTTATCATTTTACTGTTAATGGTGGCATACAGTATTTAGCAGAACACACAGCTAAATGGGGCTGAGTGGGCTGGCAAGGGAGGGGTTAATGACAATACGTGATGGAGGATCATGGCCCTATGGGATAATCCAGAAAACAGCTTTGCATTTTACCCCCGAGCAAAAACCACACAACATAGAGCTGCCTAAACAACATAAGGATCAATATGAAAATAAATAATTTGGAGCCTTTGAAATAGCTCAGCTCAGTATGCGGCATACTAAGCTGAGCTATTTCAAAGGCTCCAAATTATTTCTTTTCATATTGATCCTGATGTTGTCTACTTGTCTAGGCAGCTCTATGTTGTGTGGTTTTTGCTCGGGGGTAAAATGCAAAGCTGTTTTCTGGATTATCCCACAGGGCCATGATCCTCCATCACGTATTGTCATTAACCCCTCCCTTGCCAGCCCACCCAGTCCCATTTAGCTGTGTGTTCTGCTTTAAAAAAAAAAAAATGAAGGGGTTAATTAAGTGTTGGAGGGGGTGGGGGGTGTTATTCTGCATATTGTGTTTGGGATCCATTTAACAAGTTTTACCAGTTGGGTTTGAGTGTGGTTGAGTGTCATCCACTGATGCCCATAAAAGTGTCATCCACAGATGCCCACATACCAGTATGTCATCCACAGATGCCCACATACCAGTATGTCATCCACAGATCCCCCATAAAAGTGTGTCATCCACAGGTCCCCCATAAAAGTGTGTCATCCACAGATTCCCCCCATAACAGTGTGTTATCCACAGATCCCCCCATAACAGTGTGTCATCCACAGATTCCCCCCATAACAGTGTGTTATCCACAGATCCCCCCATAACAGTGTGTCATCCACAGATCCCCCCATAACACTGTGTCATCCACAGATCCCCCATTAACAGTGTCATCGACAGATCCCCCATAACAGTGCGTCATCCACAGATTCCCCCCATAACAGTGCGTCATCCACAGATCCCCCATAACAGTGCATCATCCACAGATCCCCCATAACAGTGTGTCATCCACAGATCCCCCATAACAGTGTGTCATCCACAGATCCCCATAACAGTGTGTCATCCACAGATCCCCCATAACAGTGTGTCATCCACAGATCCCCCATAACAGTGTGCCATCCACAGATCCCCCATAACAGTGTCATCCACAGATCCCCCATAACAGTGTGTCATCCACAGATGCCCCCATAGCAGTGCATCATCCACAGATGCTCACATAACAGTGACATCCACAGATCCCCCCATAACAGTGTGCCTGCGCACTGAGGAAGAGAGAGAAAGGAGGGGAAAGAATCTGCAAAAGCAAGCAGAGAACGGCACAGCAGTCGACTGAATAGCTTCTTTTTGTAAGTTAATTGCTTTATTATAAATACAGTTTAATGTCTGTTTTTGTGTTTTATTATATTCTGGCTTTTGCTTAAAGGGACAGTAAAAAAGTATTTTTTTTGTTATGTATGATGCGTTTTGATAATAAATAAATGTAAATGTAGTGGTGCTATAATGTGGCATCCCTGCATACGGTATACTGATATTTTGATATCTTATTTATATATACTTATTTCATTTTTTTCAGTAGTATGATTAAGTGGTAAAAATTATTAGTGCCCCCCACTAATAAAAAAATTATGAAATTGGGGGTGGGTCCTTGGGGGTGGAGAGGGGGCCAGGAGGTGGAGTCAGGATGGATTCTAAAGGGGCGGGGTAGGAGGGGGGTCTTTGCAGAGGTGCGAGCCTACCTTTCACTGTCTTTCAGGATTCTAAACCAGAATTTTTGGAGCAAAGAATTGCATTTTAGGCCAGTCCTCCATTCCTGTTAAACCACACATATAGAAATGTCTAAAATCCTAATTGTATCAAATTATAAAATAATATACAAGGCAGGCTCTAATATCTAGATAGGACCTTCCTGATCAATATTGTCAATGTAGTAATGCAAATATATAACTGAAATGAAAAAGAGGGACATGTAAGGAGCAAAGAGCGATAGAGGGACTTGGGTGAAAAATAGGGACTGTCCTTTCAATAGAGAGACATTTGGGAGGTCTTCCTATATACAGTCTCGTATAGACAATCTCATAGACACACACACAGCAGGGACATACAGTAATCACCTCCTCCGTTACTGCAGTGGCTGAGGTTTCTTGCAGGGGCAGATTGTGTGTTCAGAGCTTCCTTCCTCCATATGTGGACAGCAGCCTCCCTTACCTCCTGACGGAGCAGCTGATTCTACGGGATATGTGGATCAGTATGGGGAGAAGGATGGAATGGCAGTGGGGCACACAGGCTACTTAGTTAGACGCCTCTACAATGAGCCCCGAGCTGGTGGAAGTAGCCTACAGGCCAGCTGCAGTTAAGGAGGGGTAGCAGCTTCTTCCTGAAGTTGTTACAGCAGATACTGACTATGGAACTTCATGGAAGACAGAGCAGTCCAGGCTCCCCAGAGAACCAGGCCCCGTAGCAGCAGCAGTGGCTGCCCTGGTGATGGTTACGCTCCTGGGGGGATAAGCAAGCAGCAATATGCTTATACACATTGTATGTAAAGAATCTGGCCATTGTCATAATAATGTATATCAGAGCTTTGCAGCAGTTGGGTATCTGGGTCACGCCACCTGCAGGTGCTGACTGTGTGGTGGAGGTGGTCACCATGTAGTGTGTATGCATAAATATTTTTTGTCTGTGACAGAATATCAGAAAATAACAGAAATGTGCCCCGCAGCAGACGGTAAAAGTCTAGGTATTAATTGTAACTGAGAACGAGACCAAAGGCAAAATCTTACTGGTTGCTCTTAACAATAATTTATAAAAATTTCATAAATACCGTTATCTTTATACAATGTATGAATGATATATTATAGTTAATTACATATTTAATACGATTGAAAGACATAAGTCCATCAAGTTCAACCACGGAATTCATCCATCAATAAATTAAAATGAAAATAAATGAATCTAAATGCAATGAAAAATATACCGTATATGGAATAATACAATTATGGTTTGATATAAATATGCAATCTAACAGTATAGTATATCTAGTATAATGTACGGTATTTTTAAATCATTACTTTCACTTTTCTGAAGCTGATGTACATGAAACTGACTGTTATTCTGTCAACATTGATTTCCTTGCTTTTCCGAGACACGGGAGAACATGCTACTGAAATGGACAAAAGAACAGATGTTTGAACAAAGACTCTACAGAGAAATAACTTGAAAGCATATTTCCATATTACCTTGTAGGTTTTCTGTGGTGAAGGCATCCCAGGAGCCTTGTAATAATGCTAAAATGTGCTGGAAATCAGCCCATGCAAATCGTTTTTTTTCCTTTTATATGATTCTTGTTTTGTTAAAAGTAATAAAAAAACAGTCATAACAAGAACCATACACAGAAAGGAAAATTAAAAGATTTAGTTAAAGCAAACTGATTAATGGGAAAATATGTTTTTCCTTTTTATCGTAGTAAATGCGTTTTATGGGTAGAAGTAATGGTTACCGAAGCACAATACAAAGGCTTGTACACATGATATTATGGGTAGGCACTCCTATGCATATTATAATATTAATCTATAGCATATGCATGGGAGCAACATGAGAATATTAAGATTTACCACATGCTAAACAACAATATGAACATCATATCTACATCAGTGAGGACAAGAGAATAAATAAATGTATGCAAGATACAGATACCTGTGCAGCTTCCATCCATTTCAATGGTAGGGTGACTACAAGTATGTAATCATCTCAACATTAAAGGAGTATTCCTATTTTAGAATGTTACAACTTATAGTTAGAATATGCCATAACATTGTGATCAGTGAGGGTCTGATTTCTAAGACTCTCCCTATCCTCTTCGGTCCTGAATCCTGACAAAGGTCCTGTCAGGAACTTAGCCCCAATCCAGTGAGCAGCTGTTCCAGGATAGTTGCCATGCTGACCAGTTAAGCCCCTGCTGATCATTCTACTAGTGAGCACGGACGCAGAGCAAACCGTGGCTTGTTTCTAGGTTAACCTCTTGTCTACTGATTTGGCTTCCAATGAATCGCCCGACTTTGACGCTGGATTGTACTTCTGTCCTGTTACTCCATGGCATCTGCTAAGTCTGCTGCTTGTAACCTCTCAACTGTTTTCTGCCACTGCCAACTGTAACTCCACAGATGTAACCTGGGTTCCAAGTAGCCAATTCCAGCCTGCCTTGCATCGGATTGTGGTGAATACCTACAGGTAGCCTTAAGTCTACTAACCAGACTGGTGAAGGGAGATAGGTAGCAGATTAAGAGTTTGCTGGTGGTAGTACCAGATGTTGACCTATGCATTCTTGCTCACCTCTGTCTCTTACAGGTCCCATTAAGATTTTTACTTTTTCTGTATGCTGTGCACTGGACGTCTGTTCAGAAGCCACAGTACTTAACTAGCACTGTGGCCTCTTCACTTATCCATTTGTAGTTGAGTTTAAAAAAAAACACCTTTAAATAGGTGCCTAAAACAGAGTATTTGAAGGTTCTTGTAACTTCCAGTGTTGGGAGCCACTACAACTCTATACTATATACTTTTAATTAAGATGATGCCATGCAGACACTGTCTTTAGATTAAGGTGCACTAGTGAGATGCAAGAAAAAGGTGCTGACCAGGGGTATTCCAAAAGATCCTTTATTAATCCAAAAATAACATGTTTCGGGGAAAATCCCCTTCTTCAGATATACTTGGACATAATACAGAATGCAACTACTCCACTTTTATATACATATAGATATAACACATTAGCAGGAAAAATATCCCCAGGAAGAGGAGGCATTTCTAGACAAATATTCCAAATTATAATAAAAAAAGAGTAAAAACTCTAGATACAATGGTTCATAATATGGAGACCAGAAGGATATGCAGAAGGATATTGAAACTTTGAAGAGAGTTCAGAGAAGAGCTACTAAACTAGTACATGGATTGCAGGACAAAACTTACCAGGAAAGGTTAAAGGACCTTAACATGTATAGCTTGGAAGTAAGAAGAGACAGAGGGGATATGATAGAAACTTTTAAATACATAAAGGGAATCATCACGGTAAAAGAGGAGAGAATATTTAAAAGAAGAAAAACTGCTACAAGAGGACATGGTTTTAAATTTGAGGGGCAAAGGTTTAAAAGTAATATCAGGAAGTGTTACTTTACTGAGAGAGTAGTGGACGCATGGAATAGCCTTCCTGCAGAAGTGGTAGCTGCAAATACAGTGAAGGAGTTTAAGCATGCATGGGATAGGCATAAGGCCATCCTTCATATAAGATAGGGCCAGGGGCTATTTATAGTATTCAGTATATTGGGCAGACTAGATGGGCCAAATGGTTCTTATCTGCTATATGTTTCTATATTAGAAAGTTATTGAAGCATGAATAGTTTAAATAATAATCACATTGAAGGAACATTAACCCATTCTACCCTGGGCCATTTTATACCTTCCTGCCCAGGCCATTTTTGCAAATCTGACATGTGTCCCTTTATGTGGTAATAACTTTGGAACACTTGCTTAAAGCGGTTGTCCCACAAAAAATATTCTACAGTGTTTAAACCAGCACCTGGATCTGAACATTTTTGTACTTGCAGATAATTAAAAATTTAGCATATCCACTGAGTTATTCAATAGAATATATCTGCATAGTGCTACCTGCTGTTTCTTTTTTTCTTATTTCTTTGTCCTGCTCACTGAGATGGCTGCACATGCTCAGTTTTATCCTTCAACTGCCTCCTGAGCTGTGATAGGGAGAGTATGGACACGCCCCCTAAGCTGTGATAGGGAGAACATGGACACGCCCCCTGAGCTGCGCAGAAAAGACACTTCCATTGATCTGTCAGCTTGATATAAATCTAGCAGAGCAATGACTGGAGAGATCTCTGGACCCATGTGAGGTACAGGACTAGTTCTAGCTTTGTTAGAAAGAGGTTGTCATGTACAATATGATGTCTGATTTTCATTATTTACATGTCATCATGGGATAACCCCTTTAATCAAGCCATTCTGAAACTGTTTTGTCGTGACACATTGTACTTCGATATTTGAGTCAATATATTTCCTCTTTATTTATTACAAAATACAAAATTTGCCAAAAATGTAAAAAAAAAATCGCAATTTTCAAAGTTTCAATTTCTCTGCTTTTAAAACAGAAATTGATACTTCATAAAATATTTACTTAACATTCCACATATGTCTATTTTATGTTGTCATCATTTTGAAAATGTAATTTTATTTTTTTGGCCGTTAGAAGGTTCGGGGACCCGATGGCATAGAAAGGGTTAATACGCCAGCATCGGCTTTTACAGCGATGCTGCCGTGCCCCCGCACTGATCGGGCAGGCACTGGAGCGGTGCTCGCCCGATCATCATAACATAATAGTACGTCAAATTACGGGAAGTCACTTCCCGCTATGATGTACTATTACGTCATTGGTCGGGAAGGGGTTAAGCTTGTGCAGTGTCCCACTTATGTGTGTATAAGTGATCCCCTTATATTTCTGTATATGTATTTAATGTATTGTAATTCCTAAGTTCAGGCTGGCATTGTCATTACATTTAGTCGCCCCTAGGTGGTGCTGGCGCTACCTATTATATATAGCTTGGGGTTTGCTAATAAAGTTAGTTGAGTGTAAAGAAAGTGTTGAAGCAAAAGTGAGTAATGTAGGAAGTAGAGAGGAGAAGGAAGTGTACGGAGGAGCAGAGCAGGTTCAGTGCAAGATGTAACTGCCTTTCTTTTCTCTGGGCCCTGATCAAGCCTGGAGACAAGTTAGTCTATGTACGAATATAGAGAAAGTCTAGTGAAGATTAGAGCTGAGTCTAGCCAAGGGACTTTACAAGCACCAGTGACCGTGAGGAAATTAAAGGTACCTGGACACAACTGGATGATTAGAGCACAGAATTATCCTTTTTCACTACATGCCTTCTGGGACATAGTGAACCTGAACATTTTCAGGAGAGCATCCTGCCTAAAATAATGTAGCAGAGAGTTTGCCTGCCACAAGGGAGAATGCCCTTATTGGATTGCTCAATATAAAAGTAAGGAAAACATTATATTCAATCAGTACCTGAGTGCTAGAGATTGGACTTAAAGCAGAACTATCTAAGAAGAGAACTTTTGTCTTGCCTGTAAATTAACAGCATTTGGAAAACTCTCAACTGACAAATTGTCAGACCAGTTGTAAGGATTACATCTAAACTAATTTCTGAATCCTCCCTTATGCAATACACGTGCACTGTACTGATGAACTATACCAACGTTCCTGAGACATTTTATTTAAGTAAAAGTTCAACTGTTTCTACTACAACTGACTCCTCCTCCTTTCCACTACCCTCAACATTTGCACCTTATGGTGTTGGCGTCACGAACACAGGGGCCCAGCTATCAAAGCACCTTAACCCTTTAAGGACCGGAGGTTTTTTACTTTTTGAGTTTTCGTTTTGCGCTCCCTGCCTTCCCATAGCCATAGCTTTTTTATTTTTCGGTTCACATAGCCATATGAGGGCTTTTTTTTTGCGGGACAAGTTGTACTTTCCAACGCCACCATTTAATATTGCATATGATGTAGTGGGAAGCGGGGAAAAAATTCCAAATAGGGTGAAATTGCAAAAAAAAGCAATTCCACAACAGTTTTGCGGCTTTTTAAATTTCGACGTTCGATGTGCGATAAAACTGACCAGTTAATTTTGCTCTGCAGGTCAGTACGAATCCGGCGATACCCTATATGTATAGGTTTTCTTGCAAAAGTGGGAAAATATCAGTTTTACTTTTTTGTCACCATGTTTTGACCCCTATAACTTTTTTGTAATTATATGTACAGAGCTGTACATATATGGGGGCTCATTTTATGCGTCATAATCTTATATTTTTATTGATACCCTTTGGGGTGTGTATGACTTTTTGATCACCTTTTATGTTATTTGTTGTGGAAAATGAAGCGACCAAAAATGAAGCGCCATTTGGATGCTGTTTTCCATTTTGCTGTTTGACGTATGGGGAATATTTTTTTATATTTTTATACTATGGGCGTTTTCGCACATTGCGACACCCATGATGTGTATTTTTTACATTTTTTTTGTTTTTTTATTTTTATTTTAGCAAAAGGGGGGTGATTTGAACTTTTATGTTTTTTTTTGTTTTTTTTTTTACTTTTTTTTTTTACACTTCTATACAGTTCCCATAGGGAACTATAACTTGCAATCATCTGATTGTGATTTTCATACATTCCAATGCAATAGCATTGGAATATATGAAAAAATCGCATATTTCCTATGAAGCCTATTACAGGCAAGGCTCCATAGGAAATACTATACAGCAGCCTGGGTAACATTCATAGAGACCCAGGCTACTACATGCATGCTTTGGATCCTCCGATCGCCACACGGGGGAGCCGGAGCGCCAACCGAAAGTAAAACATTCGGTTTGTGCGCACTCAGATGCCGTGGTCAGGATTGACCACGACATCTGAGGGGTTAAATGTCCGCGATCGGCATTGCTGCCGGTCGCGGACATTAGACGCGGGTGTCTGCTACAGGAACCATGTGACGCAGCTATGCAATGCACCCCAGTGACGCGCTCAACCAATCTGGCACACAGTATTCTGTTGCCAAACAGACAGGTAAACTCTATCAGCCCACATAATTTCAAATATAGATAAGAATACGAGCCTGGAGACAACAATCCAGTGGCGTAGGGATTGCCATAGCAGCCATAGCAATGGCTATGGGGCCCTACACCACTGGGGGCCCAGGCTGCCAGCTGAGGAGCGCAGTCTTGCTGGGGGTGCCGGCGCCCCTCCTCCCGCTCAGCACCGCCTCCTCCCGCCCAGCACCACCAGGGGGGAGGGATCTGTGGATGACACATAGGGGGGGATCCGTGGATGATACTTAAGGGGGGATCTGTGGATGACACTTAAGGGGGGATCTGTGGATGACACTTAAGGGGGAATCTGTGGATGACACTTAAGGGGGGGATCTGTGGATGACACTGAGGGGGGATCTGTGGATGACACTGAGGGGGATCTGTGGGTGACACTGAGGGGGGATCTGTGGATGACACTTAAGGGGGGATCTGTGGGTGACACTTAGGTGGGATCTGTGGATGACACTGAGGGGGGATCTGTGGATGACACTTAAGGGGGGATCTGTGGATGACACTGAGGGGGGATCTGTGGGTGACACTGAAGGGGGATCTGTGGATGACACATAAGGGGGGATATGTGGATGGCACATAAGGGGGGATCTGTGGATGACACTTAAGGGGGATCTGTGGATGGCACTTAAGGGGGATCTGTGGATGGGACTTAAGGGGCGATCTGTGGATGACACTTAAGGGGGATCTGTGGATGACACTTAAGGGGGGATCTGTGGATGACACTTAAGGGGGATCTGTGGATGACACTTAAGGGGGATCTGTGGATGGCACTTAAGGGGGATCTGTGGATGGGACTTAAGGGGCGATCTGTGGATGACACTTAAGGGGGATCTGTGGATGACACTTAAGGGGGGATCTGTGGATGACACTTAAAGGGGGGATCTGTGGATGACACTTAAGGGGAGATCTGTGGATGACACTTAAGGGGGGATCAGTGGATGACACTTAAGGGGGGATCTGTGGATGACACTTAACGGGGGATCTGTGGATGACACTTAAGGGGGGATCTGTGGATAACACTTAAGGGGGATCTGTGGATGACACTTAAGGGGGGATCTGTGGATGACACTTAGGGGGATCTGTGGATGGCACTTAAGGGGATCTGTGGATGACACTGAGGGGGATCTGTGGATTACACTTAAGGGGATCTGTGGATGACACTGAGGGGGGATCTGTGGGTGACACTGAAGGGGGATCTGTGGATGACACTTAAGGGGGGGATATGTGGATGGCACTTAAGGGGGGATCTCTGGATGACACTTAAGGGGGATCTGTGGATGGCACTTAAGGGGGATCTGTGGATGACACTTAAGGGGAGATCTGTGGATGACACTTAAAGAGGACCTTTCACTGGTCCACAGTTTATGAGGTAAAGCTATGTACATGGAGAGCGGCACCCAGGGATGTCCCTGCACTTACTTGTATCCCTGGGTGCCGCTCCGTTCGACCTCTGTAGCCCCCGGTACCAGCGCTCCTGCTGCCCAATTTTGCCCGGGGAGGAGACATCTTCTTTTGCCCTGGGCGTCTCCTTCTCCCAGGACTGGAGAGCTGAGCGCTGCGATTGGCCAGTGCTCCAGCCTTGGGAGAAGGAGACGCCCAGGGCAGAAGAAGATGTCTCCGCCCCAGGCAAAATCAGAGCAGCAGGAGCGCCGGTACCGGGGGCTACAGAGGACGAACGGAGCGGCACCCAGGGATACAAGTAAGTGCAGGTACATCCCTGGGTGCCGCTCTCCATGTACATAGCTTTACCTCATAAACTGTGGACCAGTGAAAGGTCCTCTTTAAGGGGGGATCAGTGGATGACACTTAAGGGGGGATCTGTGGATGACACTTAAGGGGGGATCTGTGGATGACACTTAACGGGGGATCTGTGGATGACACTTAACGGGGGATCTGTGGATGACACTTAAGGGGGATCTGTGGATGACACTTAAGGGGGGATCTGTGGATGACACTTAAGGTGGGGATCTGTGGATGACACTTAAGGGGAGATCTGTGGATGACACTTAAGGGGGGATCAGTGGATGACACTTAACGGGGGATCTGTGGATGATACTTAAGGGGGGATCTGTGGCTAACACTTAAGGGGGATCTGTGGATGACACTTAGAGGGGATGTAGGGAGGGGTGTGGGGATGTTGGGGTGGGAGGTCCTGGAGGGGTGTTTGGATGGGAGCTCTGGAAGGGGTGAGAGGTCTGATAGGTATGTGGGGGTGGGAGATCTGGGAGGGGGGCCATAAATTTTTTTTGCTATTGGACCCAGTCATTTCTAGCTACGCCCCTGCCCCAATCATTTAGAAAACAAAACATATCAATGTTACTGACCAGTGAACAAATAATGATAACGATGAAAATAAAATGTGAAAAACATTGTTTGACATAATACCATGAGCAAACCGGTAATGAATTAAAGTGACAGTGCATCAATAATAATAATATGAGAACAAAAAACACATGATCATTAATATAAACCATATAACAATGCAGATCAAAAAAGTGCAAAGTGCAAAATATATACCGATGTCAATTCATGTATAAAATCAACCCAAATACAATAGTACATGTGCAACAATTCATAAAGCACATAGTGTTATGAATTCATATAATCAGTGCAACCACAAATTTAGCATAGGGTTCAAAGATGTCGCCACCAGGCTCGGGGTTGTAGAGTCCACCGTTCGGCAATATCTCACATGGAGATACCCAAATCGAATATTCTCCTACAAGCATATTCTAATCTGGCATACATCATCTCAAAATGACATCCAGGTCAAAGTATCAATACTAAATAAATGAAACAAAATAACAACTAAACACAAAAAACATACATATTTAAAAACAGATCATAAAAAAGATTTAAAGCTAAGGGCCTGATTTAGCCCTAAAGGAATCACTGTATCCAGCAGTACCATCCATCTTGTCTCTTTTTGGAGGAGGCATTTCTTAATGTCACCTCCCCTAATTACTAGCTTCGCTCTATCCATACGCTTAAAGCACAACTGCTTTGGGTTACTTCCATGGACCTCTCTAAAATGTTTTGCAATAAGGTTTGAGTTTTTTGAGTTTTTCTAAATCCTGAACCCCACCTACCGCTATATCTCAGACATGCTCCAAAATTCTCATTTTTAAGGCACTCATCGTCATTCCTATATACAGTAGATCAAGCCACAAGGGCATTGGGCATAGTATACTACCGCCTCCGTATGGCACGAGATATAATGTACAATTTTAAACTCCTTACTCCCCCTTAAGTTCACAGATGTCTCAGACCATATCATATAACGGCAAGCGCTGAATCTTGTCTGGAATGGAAGAAAGGTGTGAGCACATGAAGCACCAGGCTGGAAAGGCAGGGTTATCAAAGAGATCAGGGATGCTCCAAAAAGTGGGAAAGTGACTGGTTAAGGTCAGCAAAGTGTAAATAATAGTAGGGACTAGTGATGAGCAGCAGGGGCAATATTCGATTTTGCGATACTTCGCGAATATTTGGGTAAATATTCACCATATATTCGAGAATTCCTGATCTCGTCATTATTTTCTTGATTGCGAAAATTCGCATTCCCAAAAAAAATTCACATTACGAAAACTACAACATTACTCCTAAAATCAAAGATATTGCAGCCTTCTCATTGGCCCACAAGCTAGAGGCACGGAGGAATCATGTGTACTGTTTAAAAGAAATCTCGAATATTCGAAATTCCGAATATATATCACTATATTCTAAATATTCGCTAATTCTCGAAGTGCAAATATTCGCGATAAAAATTCGCAATTCGAACATTCGTGATCAACACTATTAGGGACCTATGGTTTAACTCCCTTCCCGACATCCACTGTAATATTACAGCGGATGTTGGGTCTTTAAAGGTGGTGCTTGCTCTGGAGTGATAACGCTGGACATTTGATCCCTCAGATGCCATGTTAAAATGTGACCTCGGCATCTGAAAGGTAAAAAAAACTGGAATCATACACTTCCTATGCAGGAACGCCTTTCCCTCGCGGAAATAGGGGAGGGCGTTCTATAGTAGTAAGACTTCTAGATCTATTACTGGTATATTCCAATGTAGGCCTGCAGATTGCAGCACTGCAATGGAATATACTGATTCTTGTATTCTGTAATGAATACAATTCCAATACTTAATGCAAATGGTAATCTAATCTAATGATTGCATGTTGGGGTCCCCTTGGGGGACAGAAAAAAGTTTTTAAAAAATATTAAAAAAAACAAGCACCCCCTTTCCCTAAAAATCAAATAAAAAAAAAAAACAATAACAAAATAAACATTATAGGCATCTCCGAATCTTAAAACACCCATACTAGAATATAAAAAATATTTTACCCATACAACAAATGACGTAAAGGAAAAAAAAATCAAAATGGTCGATTCACCGTTTTTTCATTGATACCCCAAAATAGTATCAGTAAAAACTAAAGATCATCCCAGTCTGAAGTGTTTTCAAATGACGCTCCTCTTCCCCTGCAGTGCGTCTGGTTCCTACCCTTCACCCTGAGAGTACAGGATGAGGTAAATTCCTGTCTGAAGCACAGGGACACATCTGAGCAGCTATCTCACCTGTCATCTGCACATAATATACAACTTCACAGTGATGATACGGCAGACTTTACATAGGGCTCTGTGCTCTGCTTTCTCACACAGGTCGTTCTACAGTGTCGTGAGGAAGACGGATTCCAGGCTCATAACTCTTCACTGATTGTCCTCTAGGCTAAACGAGCCATGATAAATGATTAAAGGCTTTTAAGAGTTTGTTTATAACGTGTTTTTTTCAGTATTTTCATTTTTTTACTTTCCGAGAGAACCCCTTTAAGTGTCATATAATGATTCTGCGCTTCTCTTCTGCCCACATTGAGCAGCGTCCCTGGTCACCCAGCAAATACGAAGTAGGAGATGTTGTATATGCAAGCTTACTATTCCTTCAATGTGATTATTAAACCTTTCACACTTCAATAACTTTCTAATATATTATGAACCATTATATCTAGAGTTTTTACTCTTTGTTTTTATGATTATTTGGAACATTCGTTTCAAAGCGTCTAGGGGCTGTTTTTCCCGCCAATGTGTTAAAGTATATGTGTATGCATACTTACCAACACTTCAGTTGGTAAAATCGGGGCATCTTAGCCCCAGCCCTGGGAACATCCCGACCCCACCTAGGAACACTTACGTATGGGCGAGGTTTGAGTTAGACACCACAAATTTGCCAGGACTGTCTCTGAAAATCAGGAAAAATCCTGCCAAATTCAGAACAGTTGGCAACTGTGTATGTACAGTCGTGACCAAAAGTTTTGAGAATTACATAAATATTGGAAATTGGAAAAGTTGCTGCTTAAGTTTTTATAATAGCAATTTGCATATACTCCAGAATGTTATGAAGAGTGATCAGATGAATTGCATAGTCCTTCTTTGCCATGAAAATTAACTTAATCCCAAAAAAAACTTTCCACTGCATTTCATTTCTGTCATTAAAGGACCCGCTGAGATCATTTCAGTAATCGTCTTGTTAACTCAGTGAGAATGTTGACGAGCACAAGGCTGGAGATCATTATGTCAGGCTGATTGGGTTAAAATGGCAGACTTGACATGTTAAAAGGAGGGTGATGCTTGAAATCATTGTTCTTCCATTGTTAACCATGGTGACCTGCAAAGAAACGCCTGCAGCCATCATTGCATTGCATAAAAATGGCTTCACAGGCAAGGATATTGTGGCTACTAAGATTGCACAATCACAGTCACAAGATACAGAATTTTCATCACGAGTACAATTTGAGGACACGACAGAGGGACTATCACAACAGGGAAAATGGCAGACAGGAACACGATTAAAAACACAAGGATCATGCAAAATCTCATTATACCCCACGGAGATCACCACACAACCACGGAAGATTAGAAGAGGAAGACATGCACACAAGAGAAAAGAGGCACAATCAGCACCGGTAAAGTCTAATATAATCGATATTAGTGGGGTTTCACTGACAGAGTCACAGATAGGTCTATTAAATAAGGGTTTGAAATTTGCCCCTTCAAACACATTGGACAAATTTTCCACGTATATGGGTATTGAAAAATTTATTAGGACATTATGCCTAAAAAAGTATTTTCTGAAAAATCCTATTGTGCAGGATACCGAAACAACTAAGAACACTAGGGGATATTGTTACACGGATTTAAAAGTGAAATCTCAAAAATATCCTAGGCAGGAAATAAGTGATGAGATGACGACATTTAAGAAAAATATAGAAAATGATCTAAGACATATCAGAAGACGGCGGGTTAATAATAACATTTCTAGAGCAGAAATGTAGGCGCTTAAAGAGCTGCAGACCATGAAAGAAATTACGGTACGACCAGCGGATAAAGGGGGGGCGGTTGTAATCTTGAATACAAAGGAATATAAAAAGGAGTGTTTGAGATTATTGAATGAACGAAATATATATGAAAAACTTAAAGGGGACCCCACAAGTGAATTTAAGAACGTTTTGAACCAATACTGTCAGACAGGAGTTGAAGAGGAACTCCTATTGGACAGAGAAGCTACATTTATTCAGGGGACTGAGAAAAGAATACCAATGTTTTATTGTATCCCCAAAATACATAAAGATATACATTCGCCTCCTGGTCGTCCCATTGCTTCTGGAATTGGTTCCATCTCCAGTAACCTTTCCCTCTACATTGATAAATGGTTACAACCGTACGTAAAGGTGGCCCCATCGTACATACGGGACACTACAGATATCGTTAAGGTTCAGGAGATGATTGACTGGAAGGAAAATTGGTTCTTGGGGACTCTTGATGTGGGATCTCTTTATACAATCATTGAGCATAACGCAGGTATAGAGGCCCTCCATAAATAACTTAGTGATAAAAAGGAGATAGATGAAAAACAACTACTCTTTATTTTGGAAGGTGTTAGATATATTCTAACACATAATTATTTTTCATTTGATGGGGTCTTTTATTTGCAGAAAACCGGCACCGCCATGGGCACCAGATTCGCCCCCAGTTATGCTAATTTATTTTTGGCACAATGGGAGTCAGAAACTATCCAACCCAGGATGGGGGCGAGTCTGGTGCTCTGGCGACGCTATATTGATGACATCATTTTTATTTGGCAGGATTCTCCAGCTGCACTAAATCAATTCCTATATGAGATTAATAATAACAATAGGAATTAGATTTTTACCCCCACTGTAAGCCAGGAAAACATTTAATTTTTGGATCTGGATATTAAAGTAGAAGAAGGGAAATTAATATGTAGCACACATTTTAACCACTTGAAGACCACAGGTTTATACCCCCCTAGTGACCAGGCCCTTTTTTACAAATCCGCACTACACTACTTTCACCGTTTATTGCTCGGTCATGCAACTTACCACCCAAATGAATTTTACCTCCTTTTCTTCTCACTAATAGAGCTTTCATTTGGTGGTATTTCATTGTTGCTGACATTTTTACTTTTTTTGCTATTAATAAAAATTTAACGACATTTTTGCAAAAAAATGACATTTTTCACTTTCTGTTGTAATTTTTTTTTAAAAAAACTACATTTCTATATAAATTTTTCTCTAAATGTATTGTTCTACATGTCTTTGATAAAAAAAAGTCCAATAAGTGTATATTTATTGGTTTGGGTAAAAGTTATAGCGTTTACAAACTATGGTGCAAAAAAGTGAATTTCGGCATTTTGAAGCAGCTCTGACTTTCTGAGCACCTGTCATGTTTCTTCAGGTGCTAGAATGTCAGGACAGTATAAATACCCCCCAAATCACACCATTTTAGAAAGAAGACACCCCAAAGTATTCGCGGAGGGGCATGGTGAGTTCATGTATCATTTCATTTTTTTTCACAAGTTAGCGGAAAATGACACTTTCTGAGGAAAAAAAAATAATAATAAAGTTTCCATTTCTGCTAACTTCTGGCAAAAAAAAAATAAAATCTCATACGGGCTCATTATGCCCCTCAGTGAATACCTTGGGGTGTCTACTTTCCGAACTGGGGTCATTTGTGGGGTGTTTGTACTGTTCTGGCATTTTGGGCGGGGCTAAATTGTGAGCCGCCATGTAAAAGCTAAAGGTACTCATTGGTTTTAGGGCCCCTTTGCGGACCCAGGCTGCAAAAAAGTGGCACTCATGTGGTATCGCCGTACTCAGGAGAAGTAGGGCAATGTGTTTTGGGGTGTATTTTTACATATACCTATGTTGGGTGAGAGAAATATCTCTGTAAACTGACAACTTTGTATAAAAAAATTTTAAAATTGTCGTTTACAGAGATATTTCTCACACCCAGCAGGGGTATATATAAAACTACACCCCAAAACACATTGCCCCACTTCTCCTGAGTACGGCGATACCACATGTGTGACACTTTTTGCAGCCTGGGTGCAAAGGGCCCTAAAACCAATGAGTACCTTTAGGATTTCACAGGGCATTTTTACGCATTTGGATTCCAGACTTCTTCTCACGCTTTAGGGGCTCCTAAAATGCCAGGACCGTATAAATACCTCACATGTGACCTCATTTTAGAAGAAGACACCCTAAGGTATTCCGTGAGGGGTATGGTGAGTTCATGTAAAATTTTATTTTTGTCACAAGTTAGTGGAATATGAGACTTTGTAAAAACAAAATAAAAAAATAAAAATATATCAATTTCCGCTAACTTGTGCCAAAAAATAAATTCTGTGAACTCGCCATGCCCCTCACGGAATACCTTGGGGTGTCTTCTTTCCAAAATGGGGTCACATGTGGGGTATTTATACTCACCTGGCATTTTAGGGAACCTAAAGCGTGAGAATCCAAATGCGTAAAAATGCCCTGTGAAATCCTAAAGGTACTCATTGGTTTTAGGGCCCTTTGCGCATCTTGGCTGCAAAAAGTGTCACTCATGTGGTATCGCCGCACTCAGGAGAAGTAGGGCAATGTGTTTTGGGGTGTATTTTTACATATACCCATAGTGTTTGTGAGAAATATCGCTGTAAACGACAACTTTTTAAATTTTTTATACAAAGTTGTCAGTTTACAGAGATATTTCTCTCACCCAGCAGGGATATATGTAAAAATACACCCCAAAACACATTGCCCTACTTCTCCTGAGTACGGCGATACCACATGAGTGACACTTTTTGCAGCCAAGATGCGCAAAGGGGCCCAAATTCCCATGAGTACCTTTTAGGAGGGCATTTTTACGCATTTTCTTCTCATGCTTTAGGGCTCCTAAATGCCAGGGCAGTATAAATACCCCACATGTGACCCCATTTGGAAAGAAGACACCCCAAGGTATTCCATGAGGGGCATGGCGAGTTCATAGAAAAAAATTTTTGGGCACAAGTTAGTGGAAATTGATTTTTATTGTTTTTCTCACAAAGTCTCCTTTCCGCTAACTTTTGACAAAAGTTTAATTTTTCATGGACTCACTATGCCCCTCAGCGAATACCTTGGGGTGTCTTCTTTCCAAAATGGGGTCACATGTGGGGTATTTATACTGCCCTGGCATTTTAGGGGCTCTAAAGCGTGAGAAGAAAATGCGTAAAAATGCCCTCCTAAAGGTACTCATTGAATTTGGGCCTTTGCGCATCTTGGCTGCAAAAGTGTCACTCATGTGGTATCGCCAGCATCAGGAGAAGTAGGCAATGTGTTTTGGGGTGTATTTTTACATATACCCATTACTGGGTGAGAGAAATATCTCTGTAAATTGCCAACTTTGAATAAAATTTTTAAAAAGTTGTCATTTACAGAGATATTTCTCACACCCAGCATGGGTATATGTAAAAATACACCCCAAAACACATTGCCCTACTTCTCCTGAGTACGGCGATACCACATGTGTGACACTTTTTGCAGCCAAGATGCGCAAAGGGCCCTAAAACCAATGAGTACCTTTAGGATTTCACAGGGCATTTTTACGTATTTGGATTCTCACGCTTTAGGACTCCTAAAATGCCAGGACAGTATAATACCCACATGTGACCCCATTGTGGAAAGAAGACACCCCAAGGTAATCCGTGAGGGGCATGGCGAGTTCACAGAAAAAAATTTTTGACACAAGTTAGCGGAAATTGATATATATATATATATATATATATATTTTTTTACAAAGTCTCATATTCCACTAACTTGTGACAAAAATAAAATTTTACATGAACTCGCCATACCCCTCACGGAATACCTTGGGGTGTCTTCTTTCTAAAATGGGGTCACATGTGGGGTATTTATACTGCCCTGGCATTTGAGGGTCTCCGTAATCATTACACGTATGGCCAGCATTAGGAGTTTCTGCGATTCTCCGTATATTGAGCATACGGGTAATGAGATTTTTTTTCCGTTCAGCCTCTGCGCTGAAAAAAAAAAAAATGAACGGCACAGATTTTTTCATTCGCATCGGTCAATGTGGATGAAAAATCTCTGCCAAAATCAGTGATTGCGGTGCGGTGGGCGCTAGCTAACTAACAAGTAGCTAACTAACTGGCGGTCAAACGGGACCCTTATGCCCCATTCACACGTCCGAAATTCTGTTTGCGGAACGGAATTGCGGACCCATTCATTTCTATGGGGACAGACTTTGTCCCGCTCGGATCCGAATTACGGATCCGCGCTCCGGGTCTGCACTTCCGTTCCGCAAAAATATAGAACATGTCTCTATTCTTGTCCGCAATTGCGGACAAGAAAAAGCATTTTCTATATAGTTCTGTGCGGATCTGCAAAATGCGGAAAGCGCATTGCCGGTGTCCGTATTTTGCGGATCCGCAGATCCATGGATCCGCAGATCCATGGATCCGCAAAACACATACGGATGTCTGAATGAGCCTGTAGGGGGTGATTAGTGACAGGGGGGTGACAGGGGGTGATCAGGGGGTGACATGGGTGATCAGGGGTTAATCAGTGATGGGGGTGGGGGTGTGTGTGTAGTGATTGGTGCACTTTTCGTATAGTTTCCTCTGGTGGTCCCAAACAAAGGGACCACCAGACGAGCAGATAGCAGGCATATCAGACGCTGTTTAAAAACAGCGTCTGATATGCGATTTAAATGCGGTTTTTTCCAGCATTTACAGCCTGCCAGCGCATGATCAGCGCTGGCAGGCTGTAGTTTCAGTTGTCCCGGCTCCGATCACATGAACGCGCGCGCACGACGCGCGCGCGTTCATGTGAAATCTCGGGTCTCACGAGATGACGCCGATAGGCGGCAGTGAGACCTGAGAGAGCCGCCGCGCTGACGCCCATCGGCGTTAGCGTGGCGGCAAGTGGTTAAGGAAGTGGTTAAAAACAGCTATATTAAATTCGACAGCTGTCATCTCCCAAGATGGCTGACTAATGTTCCAGTGAGTCAGTTCAGGCGTATCAAACGGAATTGTACTTTAGAGGAAAGTTTCGAAAGAGAAGCAGTCCTTATGAAGCAACAATTCCTGGAGAAGGAATATCCTCAAAACGTTTTGGATTCAGCTTTAAATAAAGTAAGGAAAATGAACAGAAAAGATTTATTTTTGAATAATAAAAAAGAAAAGGTTTCAAATACAGATAGTCCCCGCATAATTGTCCCTTTCTGCTCACAGTTTAAACAGGTTGAGAAGATAATAAATAAACACTGGGACATTCTTCGGAAGGACAAATTGATTGGAGATTCACTAGATGAGAAACCAAAGGTGGTGTTCACAAAGGCAGATAATCTAGCCAATATAGTGGCCCCCACGGTTCAAAGAGTCACGAGTAAAATAGGTAATAATTGGTTAGCCCCAAATGGCTTCTTTAGGTGTGGGCGATGCTCAAACTGTAGGATCACAGCTTTTCCGAGAAAGACAGAGTCGGTTCAATCATCCGCAAATTCCTTTAGTATGAAAATTAAGGATTGTTTGACATGTACTTCCACTGACGTTATCTATATTATACAATGTAGTTGTAGGAAACAATACATCGGCAGAACGAAGCGTGCTCTAAAAAAGAGGATATCAGAACACATTTCGAATATCAAAAAAGGATATGAAGCACACCCTTTGTCGAAACATTTTAAACTGAAACATAATTGCGATCCTACAGAACTCACATTTGCAGGTATAGAAAAGGTTAGGAAACCATGGAGAGGGGGCAACCATATTTCAAATATGTCCAGACATGAATCCAGACGAATTTTTGAATTTGAGACTTTAATTCCCAAAGGTCTCAATGCGGAGATGGAAATTTTTGGCTTTCTGTAAAGGGAGGTGGTCTAAGGGGGACGGGACTTCGTGGTCTGGTCGGTTATCCACACCACGATCTCCCCTCCCTGCAGCCCCCCTACCTTATATTTTCCAGCATTAGCCTCCCGTCTCCAAGTTTGGACCCATGTGCCATCGCAATTATTCTATGAAGTGTTTTCACTATTTTATTATTAAGGTTTTATATTATGTGTTTTATATATATATTAATGTGGGCAGTTTTAAGATTTTCAGTATATTTTTTACATTTCAATATGTTGCTAGTATGTGGCTCATTCCAGTCCAGGTTTTGATAAGGACTCACTGATGATTGACGTCTAAACTATATAAAGGACCCAAGCACACACTGCCAGTATCCACTGAGGAAGAGGATGTCCCCGAAACGCGTTTGGGATTACTGAATAGTGCTGTGCCATCATTGGCGGCTGTACAATCTTGAGTCCGGACTTGCTACAACAGCTTTTCATTCATCACAGTGTCCGGTGCCTACAAGGATTATAGAGGAAGGGCACTAGGACCTGGGAACAGTGACTCCCGCTTTGCCCCCTGAAGCGCTCCGCTCCCCTTCCGGTCACATGGGACGCCACGGAAGGACCTACACCACGTGGGATGCCAGTGGTGTCGGGGAGAATACACGAGCGGGGAAGGCTGCGCAGACTTGCGTCTAGAGGGAGGTAAGAGAGTGTCTATAAGGGCACCCATCATCAAAACATACAGCATTTTAACCGGATTGAATTGGAAGGCGGACTACATATGAGAATTTTTGCCTGAGGCTGATTGCTTCTCGGTGTGCACAAGAGTATATTCTTCATACCATTATTCGGCTGGACATTTTCAGTGATCTGAAACTATCAGGCTGGACTTGTACATCAGTTCCTTTTATCATTTAGCATCAGAATTTTATTATATTTTTTCATAGTTTCACATATTTTTTCTTGTTTATATCGCACAGATTTGCACAAGATTTACACAAGTGTAGCACATGTATATGACAAGAGATATTTACACGGAGTATGTTGTGTCTGTTTACTAGAGCTGTGGTTTTACAAGTGCTGTGGTTTTAATTAAAGTATTAAATCTCTTATGACCCTGATGTTGGAGTGTGCCCCTTGAATTGATAAGATTGCACCTCAATCAACAATTTATAGGATCATCAAGAACTTCAAGGAAAGAGGTTCAATTCTTGTTAAGAAGGCTTCAGGGCATCCAAGAAAGTCCAGCAAGCACCAGGATCTCCTAAAGAGGATTCAGCTGCGGGATCGGAGTGCCACCATTGCAGAGCTTGCTCAGGAATGGCAGCAGGCAGTTGTGAGCACATCTGCACGCACAGTGAGACGAAGACTTTTGAAAGATGGCCTGGTGTCAAGAAGGGCAGCAAAGAAGCCACTTCTCTCCAAAAAAAACATCAGGGACAGATTGATCTTCTGCAGAAAGTATGGTGAATGGACTGCAAAGTCATATTCTCCAATGAAGCCTCTTTCCGATTGTTTGGGGCATCTGGAAAAAGGCTTGTCCGGAGAAGAAAAGGTGAGCGCTACCATCAGTCCTGTGTCATGCCAACAGTAAAGCATCCTGAGACCATTCATGTGTGGGGTTGCTTCTCATCCAAGGGAGTGGGCTTACTCACAATTTTGCCAAAAACACAGCCATGAATAAAGAATGGTACCAAAACACCCTCCAACAGCAACTTCTTCCAACAATCCAACAACAGTTTGGTGAAGAACAATGCATTTTCCAGCATGATGGAGCACCGTGCCATACGGCAAAAGTGATAACTAAGTGTCTCGGGGACCAAAAGGTTGACATTTTGGGTCCATGGCCTGGAGACTCCCTAGATCTAAATCCCATTGAGAACTTGTGGTCAATCCTCAAGAGGCGGGTGGACAAACAAAAACCCACTAATTATATTTCACTACATCACAGAAACAACTGAAACAAAGATCTAAAAGCAGTTTAGCAGCAAACTTTCTGAAAACTAATAATTGTGTCATTCTCAAAACTTTTGGCCACGACTGTAAAAGTGGAGTGATTGTGTTCTGTAAAGGGTATCTGAAGAAGTTGATATTTCCCCCGACACGCGTTATTATTGGATTAATAGAATATCTTTTTGAATATCACTTTTTGCAACTGAGATTTTCCTATCCTCTCACTAACACACCAATCGTTAATGTCCTGGGCCTGGCAGCCTACATCCCCCAGTGAGATTCACATACCTCCCAACTTTTTGGAAGGTCCAAGAGGGACAATTTTGGTTCACTGTGTGAAAGATCTATAGTATTTTTCCTGCATATGTATTCACTTCAATGATTTTTTTTACACAATAGCGCAAAAAATATCTGTATATAGAAATTTCTGAAATCCAAATTTCATCTAATAATGAAATATTATACAATGCGGGCTTTAATGTACAGAGGAACCAGACAAGCATTTTCTGGATCAATATTGTAAATAATGCAAATCTGTACTAAAAAATAGGGACATTTAAAGGGGTTGTCTCACTTCAGTAAGTTGAATTTATTATGTAGAGAACGTTAATACAAGGCACTTACTAATGTATTGTGATTATCCATATTGCTTCCTTTGCTGGCTGGATTCATTTTTCCATCACATTATACACTGCTCGTAGCCATGGTTACAACTACCCTGCAATCCATCAGTGGTGGTCGTGCTTGTACACTATAGGAAAAAGCATCAGCCTCTCTGGTGACCGGGGCCATGGGAGCACACATGGGCTTTTTTCTATATTGTGCAAGCATGACCACCACTGATGGATTGTGGGGTGGTCTGTAACCATGGAAATGAGCAGTGCATAATGTGATAGAAAAATTAATCCAGCCAGCAAAGGAAGCAATATGGACAATCACAGTACATTAGTAAGTGTCTTGCAGGGGCGGGCTGGGACGGGGCGCAGGGAGGCAATTGCCCACCAGGCCGCCCTAAATCATGTAAAAAACGGCCGCTGGGCCGAGGACCTTTCATTTCCACTCCTTACCGATGACGGCGCATATGTGAGGACATTTTTTCTCATGCCCTGGTAGTCTCCATCTCCCAGGCTGGAGAGCTGGCCAATCGCAGCGCTCAGCTCACAGCCTGGGAGGTCCCTTCGTCCCAGTTGCAACTGGCGCAATTAACAGTACGCCGCCAACCTTTAGGGAGTAGTGACCGAGTGACTGAGGCTATCGAGCCGACCCGAGTCAAGACCCGACATTCCCCGCCCGGCAGCCGGCTGCAGCAGGTCGGATGAGAGCACTATGTGCACAGGGGGCACTGCAGAGTAACTGCAGTCACAGTGACAGTCAGTGAGGAAAGAAAGACTTCCACCCTGCCGGGCCTCCAATGCGCACAGCAGTATCTGTGCTGTGCCTTGATGGACACTTCTTTTCTGGGGGCTGGTGAGGGCACTGGGGGCTGATAAGTCGCCAGCAAGTTAGCAACCTATCAGCCCCCAGTAGCCTCTCATCTGCCCCCAGCGCCTCTCATCTGCCCCCATTGCCTCTCTCATCAGCCCCCAACAGCCTCCAATAAGTCCCCAGAAAGTTAGCAACCTATTGGAGGCTGCTGGAGGCTGATGAGAGAGGAAATGGGGGCAGATGAGATGCACTGGGGGCTGATGAGAGGCTACTGGGGGATGATGAGAGGCTACTGGGGGATGATGAGAGGCTACTGGGGGATGATGAGAGGCATGGGGCTTTTATCTGAAGTCTAATTGGGGGTCATTCATATTGGGGTCTGAGCTGAGATCTGATTGGGGGTCTGATCTGACGTCTTATTGGGGTCTTATTAATATTATGGCTGTTAGCTGAGGTCTAATTAACATTGGGATTGGTGGTCTGACCCGAGGTATAATGAAATGTAATGTAAATGTAATGTAAATACTGCCTTTTTTTTCAGAAAAGGGTCTTTATAAAACAAGGAAAAGGTGGACGTGGATGGTGAGCTGATTCGGTGGTGCAATGGCCACTTGACTGGATTTGCCCCCCAGGACTAAGGCTGCCAGCCCTCCCCTGGTGCCTTGTATTAACTTTCTCTACATGATAAATGCCACTTACTGAAGTGAGACAACCCCTTTAAGGAGCAAAGAGGGACAGAGGCCCTTGGGTCAAAAAGAGGGACTGTCCCTCCAGAAGAGGGACACTTGGGAGGTTTGTCTTCATGCATATATGGTTGTTGTGACCACGGTGTTTTTTCTATATCCTTTTAGCCCTCTACATTAAGATCAGTGCAGTGAAATATTTTTCTCTATACCAGTGAGGATTCTAGACACTGACTAACGTGACCTTCATGACAAGTCTGACTGACGTATGATAAAATGTGCAATTGGAAAAAACTTAAATGATTATATTGGACGCACTGTAGTCAAAAGATAAAAAACAGGAGATGATCAGCTCCACATAATCACAAGGTATCAAGGAAGGGATAACCTTACATGACTTTGATATTTTGCATTTTATTTTAAGTGAGCACTTGTGGATACTGAGTTCCTAAACTGGTTAAAATGTATAATATAATGTCCATCTGGTTGACGTATGCAGGGTCATATTTATGCCTCTTGCACACGTGTGCTGGCTGTGGCCGTACTGCGGACCGAAAATTGTGGTTCACAATGCACGGGCACCAACCGTGAGCTAGCCGTATGTGGATCCGGACCCATTCACTTGAATGGGGTCCGCGATCCGTCCGTTCCACAAAAAGATAGAACAAGTTCTATCTTTTTGCGGAACGGAAGCACGGAACGGAACACCACAGAAGCACTCCGTAGTGCTTCCGTTACATGCTTCCGTTCCTTCCGCACCGCATCTCCGGATTTGCGGACCCATTCAAGTGCACCAGTATCTTTATTATGACTATGATTCTTCATTGTTTATTACTTGTTTCCATTGCCCTAAATATTTGAAAAAAATAAGCAGCTTCCCTGAGTAATACAGGCCAGAACCATATGCACACGGCCGGTGCCCCGTGTATTGCGGACCCGCCGTATGTGGGCCTTAGGCTGACGTCTCATACATTAGTTTTAGGCACCTTTCACATGGGCGAGTATTCCACACAGGTGCAATGCGTGATGTTGACGCATTGCACCCGCACTGAATCCGAACCCATTCATTTTAATGGGGCCATGCAGATGAGCAGTGATTTTCCCGCATCACTTGTGTGTTGCGTGAAAATCACAGCATGATCTATATTCTGTGTTTTTCACACAACGCAGGCCCCATAGAAATGAATGAGGCTGCGTTAAAATCGCAAGCATCCGCAAGCAAGTGCGGATGCGGTGCAATTTTCACGCATGGTTGCTAGGAGACGATCGGGATGGGGACCCACTCTTTATTATTTTCCCTTCTAAGATGGTTATAAAGGAAAATAATAGAATTCTCAATACAGAATGCTTAGTAAAATGTGTATTGAGGGATTAAAAATTTAAAAAAATTAACTCACCTTATCCGCTTGATCACGTAGTTGCCGTTCTCTTCTTTCTTCTTTAATCATGAGCTGCCGGCTAAAGGACCTGTGGTGACGTCACATCCCATGGTCCATCACCATGGTGATGGACCATGTGATTGGACCATGTGATGAGCTTAGTGACGTCACCACAGGTCCTGAAGAAAGAACAGAAGACAGCAGCTACGCGATCAATTGGAGGAGGTGAGTTAATTTTATTTATTTTTTTTAACCCTCAAATGCTCTGTATTAAAGAATGCTATTATTTTCCATTATAACATGTTAGAAGGAAAAATATTAAAATCTACACTACAACTAACCCAAACCCGAACTTCATTGAAGAAGTTCGGGTCTGGGTACTACATTCAGTTTTTTCTCACGCGTGTACAAAACGCATTGCACTCGCATGGAAAAAACTGAACCACACAACGCAAATCGCAGTCAAAACTGACTGAAATTGCATGCGCACTCATGCGATTTTCCCACCACGCATCCGCATCCTATCCGGCCCGAATCCGCAACGCCCTTGTGAAAGGGGCCTTACTAAGAAGCCCAGTGAAGTTAGGTGCATACAACATAAATTAGGCAGTCCAGGCAACACATTGTGTTCTGGGTGACTGTCACGAGATTAGAAATTCTCTCTCCTACTCTCACGAGGATTATACAAGTCACAATAAGGCTGCCGGCACACAATGCAGATTTGTAAGCAGAAAATCAGCAACAAAACTCCTTAAAAAATGCAATAAAAACCACACATAAATCCACACTATTTATTATTGTATTTAGGGATGAGCGAATCGACTTCGGATGAAACATCTGAAGTCGATTCGCATAAAACCTTGTTTCAATACTGTACGGAGCGAGCGCTGTGTACAGTATTAAATTTGTTGGCTCCAATAAGCCGAAGTTACTACTTTGCGAAGTCTTGCGAGACTTCGCATAATAACTTCTGAAATTGATTTATACTGTAAAAAAAACATTTCCCGAACTCAGGTTCGGTTCCAAGTGATACCTCGGAGCCAATACATCTTAATACTGTACAGAGCATTCGCTCCGTACAGTATTGACACAAAGTTTTATGCGAAACGACTTCAGATGTTTTATCCGAAGTCGATTCGCTCATTCCTAGTTGTATTGGCGTGCTTTTTGTGCAGTTTATATATGTTTTTTGTTGCTGATTTTCTGTTTATGCCAACAACCCCATTGAAGTCTATGAGGAAAACCACTACATATTAGGTGTGGAGTTGCACAAACAATTGACTTGCTGTGGTTTTAAACATACGGCAGGTCAATTACACACGTAAAAAATGCACCAAGGGCACATAAGATTTGTCAAATCGCATTCATTTTGCAGGTACTGTATTAGGGCTCATGCACAGAATCATTCATTTCAATGGGGCTGCAATAAAAAATGGATAGAACATGTCCTATTCTACTCTGTTTTGCAGACAAGGACAGGCATTGTTACAATGGATCCGAAAAAAAAAAAGACATATGTAACACAGACGTCACACGGATGTCATCCGTTTCTCTTTTTTTTCGGAACTGTCTTTTGCAGACCACAAAATACATACGGTCGTGTGCATGAGCCCTTAGGCTGGGTTCACATGGGCGTCACGTTTGACGCCCGGATTGGATGCAGGTGCATTGCAGGAATATGCGCGATTTTGCCGCGCGTGTGCAAACTTTTGTAATGCGTTTTGCACGCGCGTGTGAAAAATCGGCATGTTTGGTACCCAGACCCGAAGCCGGACTTCATCACTGAAGTCCGGTTTCGGGTTGAGTATTCTGGAGATTTTATTATTTTCCCTTATAACATGGTTATAAGGGAAAATAATAGCATTCTTAAAAAAGAATGCTTTGTAGAATGAGGATTAAGGGGTTAAACATAAAACACTTAACTTACCTTAGCCACTTGATCGCGTAGTTGGCGATCTTTCTTCTGTCTTCAAGCATTAGCTGTAGTCTAAGGACCTGTGATGACGTCACATCACATGGTCCAATCACATGGTCCATCACGGACCATGTGATGTGACGTCATCACAGGTCCTTTAGACTACAGCCCTTATTTTTTTTATAAATAAAGGTAAATATATTGACTCAAACTTACCATTAACATGACGTACAATGTGTCAAAAAAAAAACTATCTTGGAATGGCTTGGATAAGTGAAAGCGTTCCAAAGTTCTTACCACATAAAGTGACACATGTCAGATTAGCAAAATTAGGCCTGGTGAGCAAGGGGGAAATGGCCTGGTCTGAAAGTGGTTAAATTATCATTGAATCTATAAAGCAGTGTAGTGCCTAGGTTGTTTGGCACCCGGGGCAGTTTCTTTCTCTGGCACCCCTAACCCCCTCCCCCCAAAAAACTTTTAAAAAAAATTGTACCCCCTTACAGTAGAATTGCCTTCATTGTAAAACCATCACATAAGTTTTGTATAGATGTCTGCCCCCTCACATTAGTTATGCCCACATTGTGCCCTCTCACAGTAGTTATGCACTCTCTGTGCCCCTTTCACAGTTGTAATGCCCTCTTTGTGCCCCATTCACAGTAATAATCCCCATTGTGTCCTCTTCATAGTAATAATCCGCACTGCGCCCTCTTCACAGTAATAATCCCCATTGTTTAACAAACAGACATCTTACTTTCCTACTTTTTCATCATCCTCCCACCTTCTCAACACCCCATCCCGCCACCCCCAATACTGTGTCCACTGTGCTCTCCAACACTTTCCTGCAGAAACAGTCCCCCTGAAAATATTGGTACCACGCCCTTTTATATTGTGTGCTATGTAAGAGGGCGCAAGGTGCCGTCATAGACGGAAGATACGTGTCACCGAGGTTCCTGGCCTCGGTGAGGTGAGAGCCGGGTTTTATGTGTCAGCAGCAGCTAGTGCTGCTTGACATTGATAGTTAGTTTGGCTGCAAAGCCAATCCGGGCCGGCTCTTACTGGGAGTAGGCAAAGAGTTGGGTGGGTGCCTACTCCCCACGGTCCAGGCCGGACTTTGCCGGGCTTTTTAAAGGCAGCCACATCAGCAGGTGGGGCTGTGATTGTCCTGGAGCTGCTGCTAGTGTTGTTTTGCTCTCTGGGCTGGAAGGATGAGCTCAGCAAGGAGTCGTGCAGTCGTCCTGGAAGCCTGAAGGTGGATTATCCTGCGGCTGGGCCGACCGCCAGGTGCGAACGCGCACCTAAACATCTCACAGGTGATTGAACCTGGTTTTGGACTCTTTGGTTTTGCTTTTTTGTGTTTGCTGAGTGTGAATTAACACCAAGAGACTGTTTATCGTTTATTTTGTGCAAGTGTGAATAAAACACTGTTTATTGCACTTTCTGGACTTCTTGTTTTGCCTCTGTACTGCACCCGCACTGCTATCTACCAGAGCGACTCCCACATTTGGTGGAGGATGCGGGCATGCGCAGTGAGGCTGGCGTAACGCCGAAGTTTTTTCCCAAAGTGAATGTCATATGTCAAGCCGGCAAAGTTTCAACACGTGAACTCTGATAAGATGGAGGCAGTTGTAAAGGCTCTCGTGGAGGCCAATTTACAGCAGCGGGAGGCCAACAAGCAGCAGCAGGAGACAAACCAGCTGCTGTTGCAACATGTAATGGCTTTGCAAGCGACTGGAGCCTCTCACCGTGCCCATGATGCCCGGAAGCGGTCCGTGCAGCAATTCCCAAGATGACCCCGAGGATGATGCCGAGACCTACCTGGCAGTCTTCGAAAAAGTGGCCGTGAGGGAGAAGCTGCCCGTGACCAGTGGGCTGAGGTGGTCGCTCCGTTCCTGGCTTCCGGACCCCAGCAGGTGTTTTTCGACTTGTCGGACGACCAAGCGGCCGATTATGACACCGTGAAAGGAGAGATCCTAGCCAGACTGGGGGTGAACGTGCTGGTCCGCGCTCAAAGAGTCCACCAGTGGGACTTTAAAACGACTGAACCTGCTAGGCCGCAGTACTACGATCTGCTGCACAGGCTGCAAAAGTGGCTGCAGCCTGATCTACTAAGTCCCACTGCCATGCTGGATCGACTGTTGGCGGACATCTTTTGGAGGGCCCTGCCTTATCCCCTCCAGCACTGGGTCGGCCAGGCGTCTCCGGTAAGTGCCCTGGAGATGGTCGACCTGGTGGAGCGTTACGAGGCCACCAGAAACCTGCAGGGGGTCTTGCTGGGAAGGGGCCAGTCAAACCCCGGAGGCCTCCACCCCAGTTCCGACGACCGGCGACAGAGAGACCTGCACGGAATGTATCCCCTGCGGATCCGCCTCCCGTGGTATGCTGGAGGTGTCAGGAGCCAGGCCACATCAGGGCCGACTGTCCGCATCAGGGTGAGCCGATGGATGTGAACTACGGGTATCGCCACTCCCTGTATGCCCGGAAGCTGTGTGCAACTGGCACCCGTGAGGGGCAGGACAATAACCACCTGTGTCAGGTAGAGGTGGGAGATTCTCTGGCGGTGGCCCTGCTGGACTCCGGGAGTTTAGTCTCCCTGGTAAGAGCTGCCCTAGTACGGCCTACGGAGTATACTGGCCGTAAAGTCGGGGTCCTATGCATCCACGGAGACTTAAAAGACTACCCCACTGCATTAGTGACTTTGTCCACAGCTGCTGGTAAGTGGACCCATGAGGTGGCTGTCGCTACCAAACTCCCACATGAACTGATACTTGGGAGGGACTTCCCAGGTTTCCCGGCGCTGTGGCCGGCTATAAAAGTGTCTGATGGGCCCGAGACAGGGGTAACCCTAGTAGAGTGGCCTGATACCACTGGAAGGCCAGAACCCTGGGAGCCCGAATCTGAAGGGCCAGCGGTAGGGGTGACCACTGCTCCAGCGGTAGAGGGGGAGACAACCCCACTGAGTGTAATGGTGGGAGACACGGAGGACTTGCCACCGGGACCTGAGTTGGCAGACCTCAATGTCTCTGGGGAAAATTTTGGGACCGCACAACACCGGGACCAAACCCTAACCAGGGCCTGGGAAAGTGTTGTAATGATTGACGGTAAACCCCAGAAACCTGGGGCTGAATTAATGTTTCCACGATTTATTATTCTTCAGGATATGTTGTATCGGGTGAACCAAATCCGAGGTGAGCCAGTTGAACAGTTGGTGGTGCCCACCGCATATCGCAAGCTTGTTATGGAGCTTGCCCACCAACATGTTCTTGGGGACACATGGGGTGGCAGAAAACGCAGGACCGCGTACTACAGCGATTTTACTGGCCCGGTTTGTTTAAGGAAGTAGAGGAGTTCTGTAAGTCCTGTCCGACCTGTCAGGTAAATAGCCCCCAGCCGCATTACAGAAGTCCCCTGGTCCCTCTCCCAATAATTGAGGTCCCATTCGAGCGTATTGCCATGGATCTGGTCGGACCCGTACCGAAGTCTGCTAGGGGTCACCAACATATCCTGGTGATTCTGGACTATGCTACTCGATATCCAGAGGCGGTGCCTCTGCGACACACATCGGCTAGGCTCATTGCAAAGGAGTTAATGGAGATGTTTACCCGGGTGGGCCTACCTAAGGAGGTTCTGACGGACCAAGGGACCCCTTTTATGTCTAAGATTATGAGGAATTGTGTAAACTGTTGCATATAAAGCAATTGCGGACGTCCGTTTACCATCCATAAGCGGACGGCCTTGTGGAAAGATTTAACCAAACTTTAAAAAATATGCTAAAAGGGTGGTGTCCCGAGATGGGAAGGACTGGGATCTGCTTCTGCCCTATCTCATGTTTGCAGTGCGAGAAGTGCCCCAGGCCTCTACTGGGTTCTCGCCCTTCGAACTGCTTTATGGCAGACGCCCACGGGGCCTGTTGGACATCGCTAAGGAAGCGTGGGAACAACAGCCCGTCCCCACAAAGCGTAATTGAATATGTTACCCAGATGCAGGAACGTATGGAGAGGGTGTTACCGCTGGTCGGGGAGCATATGGAGGCAGCACAACAGGCCCAAAGTAGAGTCTATAATCGTCAGGCTCGAGTGCGAGACTTTAATCCCGGAGACCGAGTTTTAGTTCTGGTACCCACCCTTGACAGCAAATTTCTAGCTAGGTGGCAGGGGCCCTATGAAGTGCTCGAGAAAGTGGGAAGTAAATTACAAGGTGCACCAGCCAGGGCGGCGGAAGCCGGAGCAGGTGTATCATGTGAATTTGCTGAAGCCATGGAAGGATAGGAACTCGTCCAGCGATGACAGCCCCGGCCAGGGCTTCTAGAGTGAGAAGGATCCAGCCCCTCACCTCGAAGTCCGGGAAGCAGCAGCCACCGTAAAAATTTCAGATAGCCTGTCCTCCAAACAGGTCCAGGAAGTTAAGGAGTTCATTAGTCGGAACACGGATGTGTTCTCGGACCTCCTGGGCGCACATCCTAATCCAGCATGACATTATCACTGAGCCTCAGGCCAAAGTCCGGTTAAAGCCGTATCGGGTACCCGAGGCTCGGCGACAAGCCATTGTGAAGGAAGTGCAGCTGATGCTCCAGTTAGGTGTCATCGAGAGTCAAAAAGTGATTGGGCCAGTCCGATAGTCTTAATACCCAAGCCGGACGGGACATTGAGGTTCTGTAACGATTTCCATAAGCTGAATGAGGTGTCCAAGTTTGGCGCATATCCCATGCCGAGGGTGGATGAGCTCATTGAAAAATTGGGCCAAGCCAGGTATTTTTCTGTCTTGGACCTCACCAAAGGTACTGGCAGGTACCCTTAACGGAGGCTGCCAAGGAAAAAACTGCTTTTATCACACCGGAGGGGTTGTATCAGTACAAGGTATTACCCTTTGGTCTACATGGCGCCCCGCCACGTTTCAAAGGCTTATGGATATTGTGCTTCGTCCACATCGGCGGTACGCCTCAGCGTATCTGGATGATATCATTGTCCATAGCACCGACTGGGAGAGTCACCTACCGAAGGTACAGGCCGTAGTGGACTCCCTTAGGAAAGCTGGCTTAACTGCTAACCCAAAAAAGTGTGTGATAGGGTTAGAAGAGACCAAATACCTAGGGTATGTCATTGGGCGGGGGGTGGTCAAACCTCAGGTAAACAAAATTGAGGCAATTAAGAATTGGCCCCGACCTGTGACTACGCGGCAAGTAAAATCATTCCTGGGCATGGTGGGATACTACATGAGGTTTATTCCCAACTTCGCTACAATTGCTGCTCCATTGACAAGCCTTTTAAAGGGGCGCAGGTCAGTGTCGATCCAGTGGAATGAGCAGGCGGATAAGGCTTTCTCTGCTCTGAAGTCGGCCCTGTGTGGGTCCCCGGTTTTGGTGACGCCCGACTTCAAGAGAGAGTTTGTGGTACAGACCGATGCCTCTGAAGTGGGCCTCGGGGCTGTACTCTCTCAGGAAATCAATGGGGAGGAGCATCCCGTGGTTTTCCTGAGTCGCAAACTCACCCCAGCCGAAACCAGGTACAGTATAGTGGAGAGAGAGTGCCTGGCCATCAAGTGGGCACTAGAGTCTCTCCGCTATTATCTGCTAGGGAGAAAGTTCCGTCTGGTGACCGACCATTCCCCTCTAAAGTGGATGTGCCAGGCGAAAGACAGGAATGCTCGGGTCACCAGATGGTTCTTGTCTCTGCAGAACTTCAAGTTCACAGTGGAACACAGGGCAGGCCGCTTGCAAGGAAATGCGGATGCACTGTCTCGAGTACAGTGTTTGGCGTGTGTTCACCCTGTCGGGGTTGAACAAAGGGGGAGGTATGTAAGAGGGCGCAAGGTGCCGTCATGGACGGAAGATACGTGTCACCGAGGTTCCTGGCCTCGGTGAGGTGAGAGCCGGGTTTTATGTGTCAGCAGCAGCTAGTGCTGCTTGACATTGATAGTTAGTTTGGCTGCAAAGCCAATCCGGGCCGGCTCTTACTGGGAGTAGGCAAAGAGTTGGGTGGGTGCCTACTCCCCACGGTCCAGGCCGGACTTTGCCGGGCTTTTTAAAGGCAGCCACATCAGCAGGTGGGGCTGTGATTGTCCTGGAGCTGCTGCTAGTGTTGTTTTGCTCTCTGGGCTGGAAGGATGAGCTCAGCAAGGAGTCGTGCAGTCGTCCTGGAAGCCTGAAGGTGGATTATCCTGCGGCTGGGCCGACCGCCAGGTGCGAACGCGCACCTAAACATCTCACAGGTGATTGAACCTGGTTTTGGACTCTTTGGTTTTGCTTTTTTGTGTTTGCTGAGTGTGAATTAACACCAAGAGACTGTTTATCGTTTATTTTGTGCAAGTGTGAATAAAACACTGTTTATTGCACTTTCTGGACTTCTTGTTTTGCCTCTGTACTGCACCCGCACTGCTATCTACCAGAGCGACTCCCCACAGCTAGTAATAAAAAAACAACTTCCTTCAGATCAGACCCCCATATAAAAGCCCAAAGAAATCCCCCAATCTCAGGCCAAACCCCATTTTGACCTCTATGTCAGACGCATATAAGACCCCAGTTTTAAACCTCAGATCAGACCTCCATGTAGGACCCCGACCAATATCAGACCTCAGATAAGACCCCCATATAAGACCCCCATTAGACCTCCAGACCCACATATCAGACCTCAGACCAGACTCCCATATCAGACCTCCAGACCCCCATTAGACCACCAGACTCCCACTAGACCTCCAGACCCCCATGACTGAACCCCATTAGACCTCCATACCTACAAGTTAGATCTCCAGACCCCCAATCAGACCCCCATTAGACCTCTAGACCCCCCAGTCAGACCTCCAGACCCCCAATAAGACCCCCATTAGACCTCCAGACCCCCAGACTCCCATTAGACCTCCAGACCCCCAATCAGACCCCCATTAGACCTCCAGACCCTCAATCAGACCCTGCAGTCAGACCTCCAGACCCCCCAGTCAGACCTCCTGACCACCCCCCCAGTCAGACCTCCTGACCACCCCCAGTCAGACCTCCTGACCCTCCCTCAGTCAGACCTCCTGAACCCCCCAGTCAGACCTCCTGACCTCCCCAGACAGAACTCCAGAGTCCCCATAGACCACTCCAAACCCCCATTAGGCCTCCATATCAGACCTCAGATCAGCCTGTAAAATGTCACCACTCTCCCTGTCCTGGCTGTCTTCTCTTCTTAAGGCTGGCGCTGCAGTCACCAGAGTGCGCTATTTACATCCTGATGCTGCAGGCAGCCAGGACACAGCAGTGCGGGTCCTGAGAAGAGCGAGCAGGAGGAGGGTTAAGTAGTAGCACTGCATCTTATAAAGGGAAAAGCAATGAGCGCTTCCATCTGTGTTGATGGAAGCGCTAATTGCTTCTGTTCTGGAACCCCCATGAGATTCGGCACCCGGGGCAGAGCGCTGCCGCCCCCCCCCCCACTCCCCTGTGCACGCCACTGCTATAAAGCATTTTTTTACACACCAAAATCGCTGCCTACTTGCTATATTTAACACCTTTCCTCACTGCCTCAAAGAGTTTGCTATTGGACATTACAGATAGGAGGAGAAAACTACAATTTGCATTATTTGCAGGCTATTATTGAGTTATATCAGAGTACATTACAGGGAGGAGGTATAAGAGGAGAGAACTAAAACTCCCAGCAGGTCCAGACTGTTGTTATGTGATATCAGAGCACATTAAAGGAAGAGGAATGAGATGAGAGAATTACAACTCCCAACATTTCTCTGCTCTCACAGTGAATCCATCTCTTAATTCAGATCAGGTCCTGGACGGTAGGCACTGCTGATGTGTCTGGAGCTCTCTTGTTTTCTCTGTTATCAGCCATTAGCAGAGCGCCACAGGGCTTATTTAGTTAGTTGATAAGTGTATTCTTCTCATAGGATATCAACTGACTTACCTGAGGCTAAACTCCCACTAAGTCTACTATGTCTATAAACTTTAAAAGGGCAGCATTATTTCAACAAAACTAACATAAACCAGTAGTACAAATGAATATAAAAATCACTGTAATATGTCTTATTAGAGAAAAACATCTTTCTCTACTTATGTATCAGCCACTTTTTCCCATATCAGCTCACTTAGGGGTCAGGTTACATGTTGGCCATAAAGGTTTATACAGAGGTGGAATGTTGAGGTGTAGCTGCTACAGAGTGAGAGACACACACAAAGAGGCTTCTGAAGGCTCACCTCAGTGCAGGGCTCACAGCTACACTGCTCAGTACTGCTGTATGATCTCCTCCATGCTGCTGCTCTTTCTACAGACAGAGGCTTCAGAGGTGAAACTGGTGATACATACTAAATACAAGTCATGGTATGGCCAGATATAACTCCTCACGTATGCATATAATGGCACCTGAAATGACAGGTACACCATAATAGCCAAAAGTATGTCCTGTACATTTAGATGGTACATGAGGATCCTGTAGCCCCAACTGTACTGAAAGACAGTCAACTGCAATTTTCAGTATAGCTATTGTATACAGTGTAGCATATGGTTTTTATAATGGTAGTCAGTTGGCAATAAGCAAACAGGGGAATATACCTGGGGCATATGCTTGGAGGGGCTAATTCAACCTGCCCTGCTAGATGTGATCACCAAATGCATCTGTATTTAGACATAGTTGTTTGTGGTGTGAGCAGAAAAAATATATCCAAACTACCTGTAGAAGATAGGTTTAGATGGCTTGTACAGTTTTAGAAAAACACGGTTTCTTCTAAAAACAGTGGTACATATGTACACAAGTTTATGTGGAATTGCAACTAAACCCAAATTCACATCACTGGTGTTCAGTTGCAATAGTAGTCACACAACCAAAAGACAACTGTGGCGCCGTTTTAAAAAAGAAAACTGAGATGTATTTCTAATACTATACAACCCCTTTTTGCACAACCAAATTCTTAGCTTTCTGGTTGGGTTTTCATTTTCAACTTTGTATGCATCTGAAAGTATATGGTTAAAACTGTTTTTCACCTTCCCTGCCTTGCCCTTCACTCTAGACAGTTCTCAACAAGTGTTGTGTATAGGGATCAGGAAGCAGCAATGCCACTTCCTGCTCCAGTCCCAATCTTCATGTGATCACTCGGGGCCGGGAGTCTATACGAGCTGTTGGGTCTTAGCAGACCCAGAGCAGCTCTGCAGTGAAGTTCTACACTGTACAACCTCTCTGGGAGCAGTATTTCCCCTGTAACTGGCTAATATGTCATAATATTAAAAATTAAGGCCCATGTACCACCAAAAAAAGGCACAAAAAAGACTTACATAGCCAAATTGAAAAATAAAGTTATGTCTTTCAAAGACTCATGTTCGAAAAAACAAAACAAATGGAAAATGCACCTGGTCAAGAATGGGGGGGTAAATGGACCAGTCTTGAACTAATTAAGGATAAAACATAAGTTCTAAAGAATTGCAATTCATTGATACATATGAAGTTGACCCTCTTGGGGGCACTGGATTTATTTGAGGATTGCTATGCATTGATTTCATGAAGGCTGAAGGTCTTTGTTATTTTCTAAGGATTTTATAAAGGCTGAAGGTCTATACAATTGGTAGCAGACAAAGATGTGTGTGTGCTACAATCATGGGAGTTTCGTCAAGATTAAACAACAGGCTCATATGAGGTGATTTAAATGTTTTTGTTTTTTTTCACAAGGTTCCCTAGCCAGAAGATATTTTGAGATTTCCATTATGACATTCTCTTCTACCAAGCTCTGCTCAATGGAGCATACACGTTGAGTTTAAATTAACGGAGAAACTATAGCAATGCATTTCCATTTCCAATATATTCTCCTTCCCATAGCTCCTGCAGTATGCATATTACCTTTGATTCATATACCTCAGTGCCTTTTCCCAATTATAATGATACCATTTCAAAATATTCTATCAATCTACCCTCCAGCACATGACTAATGCAAGGTGGACATATGCAATAAAACAGCTGCATCTTTATAGGTGGCAGACCATTTATTACTCTATGCAAAATAAGCTAAAAACAAACACCCGCAAATTAAAAAAATGACAGTATAATGGCAAATGGCAATATAACTTAGTTATAGGGCTGCTCATGTTTCCACGGTGACAAATATATACATCTTCTAAGGGTAAAGCAATTTACTTAAAGCTAAGTAAAGCACGTTTCCATGACCCTTATTCATAGTTACATGGTATTTTACTGAAAATATGGTAGTTATGTCTATAGTCTGTAATGCTGAGATTATAGAACGCTGTAATGTGCTGAAAACCAGAAAGTCACAGGTTACATATTATTGGTTAAATAGATACATCTAAAGTAAATAGGCAAGAAATAGTTTGATAGAGAGAGAGAGATACATGGAGACAGAGAGATGAATAGAGAGAGGGAGAGAGAGAAAGAAATGGAGACAGAGAGGGGGAGAGAGAAAGAGATATGTAGAAACTGTAATAAATGTAGGTGTATACATATAAGGTAGATGCATAGATTGGTGTTTAGCGAACTTGTGTTTTCAAGTTCGATCTACAGGTTCGGGTTATCTAAGAATCCTGTTATGGACTTCTCCACCACGGACCATAACGGAATTCTATGAAGGCATGTACCACGGAAGCCTATAAGAGGCATTCTGTCATAATAGAAGTCTATATATAGCCAGCATAGACTTCTATAATGATGGAATGCAATACGGAATGCCTCTTATAGGCTTCCGTGGAGCATGCCATCATAGAATTCCGTTATGGGCCGTGGTAGAGGAATCCATTTCGGGATTCTTAGATAACCCAAACCCGAACCTGTACGCTGATCTTGAAAACACAAGTTCGCTTAACACTAGCAGAGGTATAAATAGATTTAGGAACTATTGGAAATCAGTTACTGAATCCATGACATGACATGTAGACTGATCAAGATGGGTAGCTGATCCAGGGATTTGCCCCATTTGTAGTCATGCCTTCCTCTAGATCAACACTAGATAAAATTACCTTGCAATCCACCCTTATTAATTAGTTAACTCTGGTTTTGGTCTTGTTTCTGTAGCGCATTATACAGTTAGCTTTATAATTCTGCCTAAAGGCTGGAAAGAAAATACTATTTTTAAAAGGTCATCTTTTTTCTCATATAGCAGAATACCACAATATCCTACTTTTTTTTTAGATGTCTTCCCTCCTTTATTTAGACAGAAGCAATGGCACTATGCAGTACAAGAAATTCTACCCTTTACTTACAAAGCAGGGAAGAAAGGCCGCAGTGAACGCTTTAGAAATCTCTGCGGATTGTTTCATCGCAGCAGATACTGTAATATTCCACAGTAAATATTTATGGAGCATAAACAACATTAATGGTTAAGTAAAATTTAAGAACCCAAATGCATCACTGTATCTCCAGCAGCTGCTGAAGAATTCATGGCTGCCTGCAAGATAGGAAGAAATCCTGTCCGACGGGCATTCACTGCCATGATGATCTCCTTCTGGGTTTTGTTGAAGGAAGTAATTAAACTGTATGCTATAATTTGCCAGGAAAGCTGAGCACATATAAATATGCACAGCACATAATCAGAACAGGCTCTGGATGACGGCTGAAAAGCTGTGTTGTCCTGGCACATTCCTTGTAAAGTTAAGTAGGAAAACAGGATGCCACACTGCCAACATTAAATGACAGGTCACCAAATCTTACAGCTATCAAAATATAGCAGTAAGAGCATGGCAGAAAATACATTCAGGAAAGAACATTCATATGTCAGATTTTACATGGTCAATACAATCACCAGAAAAAAAAAACATACATTTTGACTTGATTAAATTTATTTGAATTCTTAATATTTTATTATGTTGGTCAACAGTGATTATAAAGCTGCTGTGGGGAAATGCTGGGGAACACAGTTCTAGAATAGGGCATCTTTAGAGGCATTATTAACATGTAAAGTAGAGTTCAAATCACCGTTATTTTTATGGACAGAAAAACAAAGAAAAAAATGGATCCTGTAAAGAAACGGATCCTGAGCATCAGTCATGCACATTTGGTATCTGTTTGATCCATTTCGATCAGAGATCCATTATTGTAGAGGGGGGAAAAAAGTCCTGCATGCAGTATTAAAATAAGTTACGAGGGATCAGCGAGGTGCGTATTGACTTGGATAGATAGCTAGATAGATATCAGATATTAGACAGATTGATATATATGAAATAGATAGATATATTGATTTGAGACAGATAGAGAAATTGTTAGATAGATAGATAGATAGATAGATAGATAGAGTGTGGGGAGTGCAGCTTCAAAACTGTGCGAGTGGGAGCGATTTCCCTGTTAAAGTCAATGCCGAAAAAAGGGGTCTTCGGTGGTCTGCCGCAGGGGCCCGGAGGATGGGATAACTGATTAAAGCACAAGCAACTTACTTCGCTATAGGTCGAAGAAGTGTGGAAAGTTTGGCGTATGCACCCCAAAAACTATAGCAGGAAAAGCGTATAGAAAGGGAGGGGGCGCTAAAAATAATAAAACAGAACTAGATGGTGTCGTTTCTGAAGAAACCACAGGATGTTGGCTTTAAATCTGATTGTCTGTTTATGGCTCCACCCAATTTTTAAAATTTAAACCCAAATCACCCAATGACTGACTGTGCCAAATGTGAGGACCTTGCCATTTACAGTCTAAGAGCAGCAGTAATTTAAATTTCCCAATATAAAATGAATGGCTGAAATGTGATTGGCTGTTGAAGGCTCCACCCACTTTTCCTAAATTCTAACCACATTCACCCAGTGACCCACGGTGCAAGTTTGGGGCCTCTTTTTAATTGTGAACCACAGTCACCCATTGACTAACAGTTTAAGGTTTGGGAATTATGGTATTTAACGTGAGGTCCATGACATCAATAATGTGAGAATGGCAGCATTTTAAATTTTTCCCATTGAAATCACTCAAAGAAATCTGATTGGCTGTTTTTGGCCCCGCCCACTTTTCAGAATTTTAATCCCAGTCCTCCAGTGACCAACTGTGCCAAGTTTTAGGACCCTGCCAATAACTTAGTCTAAGAGCAGCGGCAGTATTCAATTTTACCATTTAAACAAATGGCTGAAATTTGATTGTCCGTTGTAGACTTCGCCCACTTTTTATCAATTTTATCAATTATCATACACTGTACCATACCAAGCACAGCACCATATACTGTACCATACCAAGCACAGTGCCATACTCTGTACCATACCAAGCACGGCACCATATATTGTACCATACCAAGCACAGTGCCATACACTGTACTATACCAAGCACAGTGCCATACCTTGTAGCATACCAAGCACAGCACTATATACTGCATCTATATAATTTTAACCTTAGTCACCCAGTGACCCACGGTGCCAAGTTTGGGTATTCTGGCTTAAATACTGTGAAAATGACAGCTTTTTAAAGTTTTCTTATTAAAGCCAGTAGGGAAAATCTGATTGGTTGTTTGTGGCTCCGCCTACTTTTTAGAGTCCCTAAAATGTGACCGAAATTTTCAGGTTGACCCCATGACTAAGTGACCTAAGTTTGGTGCGTTTAACTTACAATTTTCCAATGAAAGTCTATTGGAAAAAGTGGGGTCTTTGAGGGGCCCGCCCCAGGGGCTCGAAGGTTTGGATCGGTTAACAAAGCACAAGCAACCTATTCGGGTATGTGCCGAACAAGTGTGCAAAGTTTGGTAATTGTACTCCTAAGACTGTGGGAGGAGTAGCTTATAGAAAATATAGCTACATTTTCATTGGCCATTGCTAGCTCCTCCCATTTTGGGGTGTACCCCCAAAATTTATCAAGCTGACATAATAATAATAATAAGGTGAAATATAAACACAAAATCGAAGAACAATATGTTGGCCTTTCAAGCCAACATAATAAATTGCTTGCAAAAATGGACATACTCTTTACAGCAGGGCTGCACAACCTGCGGCCCTCGATACCATTCTGTGTGGCCCCCAGACATGTATGTCTATGTCTTGTGGCTGCTCACATGAATCCTGGAGGTGTAACCAGACATTTATAGTATATACTATATGTTCAATATGCCATAAATACAGTATTTCAGTTGGTAATACCCCTTCAAGTTTAATTTTCAGCCCCTGGAATTCCTTTAGTCTGACCAGAAAAAGTTGTGCACCACTGCTTTAGAGTGTCACTGAACTTTTAGAAAACTTTTGATGTATCATAGGATTTGATTGGTGGGGGTCGGAGTGAAGGAGGAAATACACATTCACAGAGCGTTGTCTTTCCTCGCTGCAGGAGACGGGCTCAATAGAAAGTCTTTGGGCTCATCCTGCTTCCATCTCCTGCAGCAAGGAGACAGTGATGTGAGCGCTTCTCTCTCCTCGTTCTAGGTTCTTGATTGGTGGGGGTCGGAGTGAAGGAGGAAATACACATTCACAGAGCGTTCTCTTTCCTCGCTGCAGGAGATGGGCTCAATAGAAAGTCTTTGGGCTCATCCCGCTTCCATCTCCTGCAGCAAGGAGACAGTGATGTGAGCACTTCTCTCTCCTTGTTCTAGGTTTTTAAAAGTTCAGTGACCCTTTAAATGTTCTCAATTATACGGTCAGTGAAAGAACACCTGTTCGTGCATGCACCACTCTTTTATACCACACTGTACAAGAAAGTGCTAGAAAGTAAAATCAATAGTAAATATTAGTTTCAGATTTGTGTTACAATGGAAAACTGATACGTGTTCACTCCGGCCTGGTATACCTGTGTGAATAGTCAGGTCTTCCTAGAGCTGGAGCGTTCTTCTGTTAGCCTAAGGCAAATCAAATAAGAAATCATAACAAGATATCTAGAGAATTTTTGCAGCCATGCAAGTTATTGTTTTATTTCAGGAAAAGAAAATGGTATACCTCCTAATGAAAATGAAACTCTCAAGATTACAGTATTTTATCAATTGTCATAACACTTTGTATATTACAAATCACAATTTACATAAATGCAGTACTCTGGCAGTACAATATGGATGACCCAGGATAGGTCTTATAAGATTGGTTGGGGTCCAGCTCACGAAACTCCCACTAATCAGTTGTTTAAAGAATCTACAGCGCACCAGTGAGTGCTGCGGCCTCCTTATAGCATGCCAGCACAGTGCCATACACTGTACCATACCAAGCACAGTGCCATATATTGTACCATACCAAGCACAGTGCCATACACTGTACCATACCAAGCACAGCGCCATACACTGTACCATACCAAGCACAGTGCCATATTGTACCATACCAAGCGCAGTGCCATACCTTGTAGCAGACCAAGCACAGTACATCACCTTGTAGCAGACCAAGCACAGTGCCATATATTGTACCATACCAAGCACAGCACCATACACTGTACCATACCAAGCAAAGTGCCATACACTGTACCATACCAAGCACAACACCATATACTGTACCATACCAAGCACAGTGCCATACACTGTACCATACCATGCACAGCACCATATATTGTACCATACCAAGCACAGTGCCATACCTTGTAGCATACCAAGCACAGCAACATATATTGTACCATACCAAACACAGTGCCATACACTGTACCATACCAAGCACAGTGCCATGCCTTGTAGCATACCAAGCACAGCACTATATACTGTACCATACCAAGCACAGTGCCATACACAGTACCATACCAAGCACAGCACCATATATCGTACCATACCAAGCACAGCACTATACACTGTACCATACCAAGCACAGCACCATATACTGTACCATACCAAGCACAGTGCCATACCTTGTAGCATACCAAGCATAGCACCATATATTGTACCATACCAAGCACAGTGCCATACACTGTACCATACCAAGCACAGTGCCATACCTTGTAGCATACAAAGCACAGCACTATATACTGTACCATACCAAGCACAGTGCCATACACAGTACCATACCAAGCACAGCACCATATATTATACCATACCAAGCACAGTGCCATACCTTGTAGCATACCAAGCACAGCACCATATATTGTACCATACCAAGCACAGCACCATACACTGTACCATACCAAGCACAGCACCATATACTGTACCATACCAAGCACAGTGCCATACACTGTACCATACCAAGCACAGTGCCATACCTTGTAGCATACCAAGCACAGCACTATATACTGTACCATACCAAGCACAGTGCCATACACTGTACCATACCAAGCACAGCACCATATACTGTACCGTACCAAGCACAGTGCCATACTCTGTACCATACCAAGCATGGCACCATATATTGTACCATACCAAGCACAGTGCCATACACTGTACTATACCAAGCACAGTGCCATACCTTGTAGCATACCAAGCACAGCACTATATACTGTACCATACCAAGCACAGTGCCATACACTGTACCATACCAAGCACAGCACCATATACTGTACCATACCAAGCACAGTGCCATACACTGTACCATACCAAGCACAGCACCATATATTGTACCATACCAAGCACAGTGCCATACCTTGTAGCAGACCAAGCACAGTACATCACCTTGTAGCATACCAAGCACAGTGCCATACCTTGTAGCATACCAAGCACAGTACATCATCTTGTAGCAGACCAAGCACAGTACATCACCTTGTAGCATACCAAGCACAGCACCATATATTGTACCATACCAAGCACAGCATCTTACCTTGTAGCATACCAAGCACAATGCCATACCTTGTAGCAGACCAAGCACAGTACATCACCTTATAGCATACCAAGCACAGTGCCATACCTTGTAGCATGCCAAGCACAGCACCATATATTGTACCATACCAAGCACAGCACCTTACCTTGGAGCATACCAAGCACAGCACCATATATTGTAGCATACCAAGCACAGCTCCTTACTTTGTAGTATACAGTACCAAGCACAGCTCCTTAAACTGTACCATACCAAGCACAGCACCATATATTGTACCATACAAGCACAGTGCCATACCTTGTAGCATACCAAGCACAGCACTATATACTGTACCATACCAAGCACAGTGCCATACACTGTACCATACCAAGCACAGCACCATATACTGTACCATACCAAGCACAGTGCCATACACTGTACCATACCAAGCACAGCACCATATATTGTACCATACCAAGCACAGTGCCATACCTTGTAGCAGACCAAGCACAGTACATCACCTTGTAGCATACCAAGCACAGTGCCATACCTTGTAGCATACCAAGCACAGTACATCATCTTGTAGCAGACCAAGCACAGTACATCACCTTGTAGCATACCAAGCACAGCACCATATATTGTACCATACCAAGCACAGCATCTTACCTTGTAGCATACCAAGCACAATGCCATACCTTGTAGCAGACCAAGCACAGTACATCACCTTATAGCATACCAAGCACAGTGCCATACCTTGTAGCATGCCAAGCACAGCACCATATATTGTACCATACCAAGCACAGCACCTTACCTTGGAGCATACCAAGCACAGCACCATATATTGTAGCATACCAAGCACAGCTCCTTACTTTGTAGTATACAGTACCAAGCACAGCTCCTTAAACTGTACCATACCAAGCACAGCACCATATATTGTACCATACAAGCACAGTGCCATACCTTGTAGCATACCAAGCACAGCACTATATACTGTACCATACCAAGCACAGTGCCATACACTGTACCATACCAAGCACAGCACCATATACTGTACCATACCAAGCACAGTGCCATACACTGTACCATACCAAGCACAGCACCATATATTGTACCATACCAAGCACAGTGCCATACCTTGTAGCAGACCAAGCACAGTACATCACCTTGTAGCATACCAAGCACAGTGCCATACCTTGTAGCATACCAAGCACAGTACATCATCTTGTAGCAGACCAAGCACAGTACATCACCTTGTAGCATACCAAGCACAGCACCATATATTGTACCATACCAAGCACAGCATCTTAACTTGTAGCATACCAAGCACAATGCCATACCTTGTAGCAGACCAAGCACAGTACATCACCTTATAGCATACCAAGCACAGTGCCATACCTTGTAGCATGCCAAGCACAGCACCATATATTGTACCATACCAAGCACAGCACCTTACCTTGGAGCATACCAAGCACAGCACCATATATTGTAGCATACCAAGCACAGCTCCTTACTTTGTAGTATACAGTACCAAGCACAGCTCCTTAAACTGTACCATACCAAGCACAGCACCATATATTGTACCATACAAGCACAGTGCCATACCTTGTAGCATACCAAGCACAGCACCATATATCGTACCATACCAAGCACAGCACCATACACTGTACCATACCAAGCACAGCACCATATACTGTACCATACCAAGCACAGTGCCATACCTTGTAGCATACCAAGCACAGCACCATATATTGTACCATACCAAGCACAGTGCCATACACTGTACCATACCAAGCACAGTGCCATACCTTGTAGCATACAAAGCACAGCACTATATACTGTACCATACCAAGCACAGTGCCATACACAGTACCATACCAAGCACAGCACCATATATTGTACCATACCAAGCACAGTGCCATACCTTGTAGCATACCAAGCACAGCACCATATATTGTACCATACCAAGCACAGCACAATACACTGTACCATACCAAGCACAGCACCATATACTGTACCATACCAAGCACAGTGCCATACACTATACCATACCAAGCACAGTGCCATACCTTGTAGCATACCAAGCACAGCACTATATACTGTACCATACCAAGCACAGTGCCATACACTGTACCATACCAAGCACAGCACCATATACTGTACCATACCAAGCACAGTGCCATACTCTGTACCATACCAAGCACGGCACCATATATTGTACCATACCAAGCACAGTGCCATACACTGTACTATACCAAGCACAGTGCCATACCTTGTAGCATACCAAGCACAGCACTATATACTGTACCATACCAAGCACAGTGCCATACACTGTACCATACCAAGCACAGCACCAGATACTGTACCATACCAAGCACAGTGCCATACACTGTACCATACCAAGCACAGCACCATATATTGTACCATACCAAGCACAGTGCCATACCTTGTAGCAGACCAAGCACAGTACATCACCTTGTAGCATACCAAGCACAGTGCCATACCTTGTAGCATACCAAGCACAGTACATCACCTTGTAGCATACCAAGCACAGCACCATATATTGTACCATACTAAGCACAGCACCTTACCTTGTAGCATACCAAGCACAATGCCATACCTTGTAGCAGACCAAGCACAGTACATCACCTTATAGCATACCAAGCACAGTGCCATACCTTGTAGCATGCCAAGCACAGCACCATATATTGTACCATGCCAAGCACAGCACCTTACCTTGGAGCATACCAAGCACAGCACCATATATTGTAGCATACCAAGCACAGCTCCTTACTTTGTAGTATACAGTACCAAGCACAGCTCCTTAAATTGTAGCATACCAAGCACAATGCCATACCTTGTAGCAGACCAAGCACAGTACATCACCTTATAGCATACCAAGCACAGTGCCATACCTTGTAGCATGCCAAGCACAGCACAGTACATCACCTTCTAGCATACCAAGCACAGTGCCATACCTTGTAGCATGCCAAGCACAGCACCATATATTGTACCATACCAAGCACAGCACCTTACCTTGGAGCATACCAAGCACAGCACCGTATATTGTAGCGTACCAAGCACAGCACCTTACCTTGGAGCATACCAAGCACAGCACCATATATTGTAGCATACCAAGCACAGCTCCTTACTTTGTAGTATACAGTACCAAGCACAGCTCCTTAAACTGTACCATACCAAGCACAGCACCATATATTGTACCATACAAGCACAGTGCCATACCTTGTAGCATACCAAGCACAGCACCATATATCGTACCATACCAAGCACAGCACCATACACTGTACCATACCAAGCACAGCACCATATACTGTACCATACCAAGCACAGTGCCATACCTTGTAGCATACCAAGCACAGCACCATATATTGTACCATACCAAGCACAGTGCCATACACTGTACCATACCAAGCACAGTGCCATACCTTGTAGCATACAAAGCACAGCACTATATACTGTACCATACCAAGCACAGTGCCATACACAGTACCATACCAAGCACAGCACCATATATTGTACCATACCAAGCACAGTGCCATACCTTGTAGCATACCAAGCACAGCACCATATATTGTACCATACCAAGCACAGCACCATACACTGTACCATACCAAGCACAGCACCATATACTGTACCATACCAAGCACAGTGCCATACACTGTACTATACCAAGCACAGTGCCATACCTTGTAGCATACCAAGCACAGCACTATATACTGTACCATACCAAGCACAGTGCCATACACTGTACCATACCAAGCACAGCACCATATACTGTACCATACCAAGCACAGTGCCATACTCTGTACCATACCAAGCACGGCACCATATATTGTACCATACCAAGCACAGTGCCATACCTTGTAGCAGACCAAGCACAGTACATCACCTTGTAGCATACCAAGCACAGTGCCATACCTTGTAGCATACCAAGCACAGTACATCATCTTGTAGCAGACCAAGCACAGTACATCACCTTGTAGCATACCAAGCACAGCACCATATATTGTACCATACCAAGCACAGCATCTTACCTTGTAGCATACCAAGCACAATGCCATACCTTGTAGCAGACCAAGCACAGTACATCACCTTATAGCATACCAAGCACAGTGCCATACCTTGTAGCATGCCAAGCACAGTACATCATCTTGTAGCAGACCAAGCACAGTACATCACCTTGTAGCATACCAAGCACAGCACCATATATTGTACCATACCAAGCACAGCATCTTACCTTGTAGCATACCAAGCACAATGCCATACCTTGTAGCAGACCAAGCACAGTACATCACCTTATAGCATACCAAGCACAGTGCCATACCTTGTAGCATGCCAAGCACAGCACCATATATTGTACCATACCAAGCACAGCACCTTACCTTGGAGCATACCAAGCACAGCACCATATATTGTAGCATACCAAGCACAGCTCCTTACTTTGTAGTATACAGTACCAAGCACAGCTCCTTAAACTGTACCATACCAAGCACAGCACCATATATTGTACCATACAAGCACAGTGCCATACCTTGTAGCATACCAAGCACAGCACTATATACTGTACCATACCAAGCACAGTGCCATACACTGTACCATACCAAGCACAGCACCATATACTGTACCATACCAAGCACAGTGCCATACACTGTACCATACCAAGCACAGCACCATATATTGTACCATACCAAGCACAGTGCCATACCTTGTAGCAGACCAAGCACAGTACATCACCTTGTAGCATACCAAGCACAGTGCCATACCTTTTAGCATACCAAGCACAGTACATCATCTTGTAGCAGACCAAGCACAGTACATCACCTTGTAGCATACCAAGCACAGCACCATATATTGTACCATACCAAGCACAGCATCTTAACTTGTAGCATACCAAGCACAATGCCATACCTTGTAGCAGACCAAGCACAGTACATCACCTTATAGCATACCAAGCACAGTGCCATACCTTGTAGCATGCCAAGCACAGCACCATATATTGTACCATACCAAGCACAGCACCTTACCTTGGAGCATACCAAGCACAGCACCATATATTGTAGCATACCAAGCACAGCTCCTTACTTTGTAGTATACAGTACCAAGCACAGCTCCTTAAACTGTACCATACCAAGCACAGCACCATATATTGTACCATACAAGCACAGTGCCATACCTTGTAGCATACCAAGCACAGCACCATATATCGTACCATACCAAGCACAGCACCATACACTGTACCATACCAAGCACAGCACCATATACTGTACCATACCAAGCACAGTGCCATACCTTGTAGCATACCAAGCACAGCACCATATATTGTACCATACCAAGCACAGTGCCATACACTGTACCATACCAAGCACAGTGCCATACCTTGTAGCATACAAAGCACAGCACTATATACTGTACCATACCAAGCACAGTGCCATACACAGTACCATACCAAGCACAGCACCATATATTGTACCATACCAAGCACAGTGCCATACCTTGTAGCATACCAAGCACAGCACCATATATTGTACCATACCAAGCACAGCACAATACACTGTACCATACCAAGCACAGCACCATATACTGTACCATACCAAGCACAGTGCCATACACTATACCATACCAAGCACAGTGCCATACCTTGTAGCATACCAAGCACAGCACTATATACTGTACCATACCAAGCACAGTGCCATACACTGTACCATACCAAGCACAGCACCATATACTGTACCATACCAAGCACAGTGCCATACTCTGTACCATACCAAGCACGGCACCATATATTGTACCATACCAAGCACAGTGCCATACACTGTACTATACCAAGCACAGTGCCATACCTTGTAGCATACCAAGCACAGCACTATATACTGTACCATACCAAGCACAGTGCCATACACTGTACCATACCAAGCACAGCACCATATACTGTACCATACCAAGCACAGTGCCATACACTGTACCATACCAAGCACAGCACCATATATTGTACCATACCAAGCACAGTGCCATACCTTGTAGCAGACCAAGCACAGTACATCACCTTGTAGCATACCAAGCACAGTGCCATACCTTGTAGCATACCAAGCACAGTACATCACCTTGTAGCAGACCAAGCACAGTACATCACCTTGTAGCATACCAAGCACAGCACCATATATTGTACCATACTAAGCACAGCACCTTACCTTGTAGCATACCAAGCACAATGCCATACCTTGTAGCAGACCAAGCACAGTACATCACCTTATAGCATACCAAGCACAGTGCCATACCTTGTAGCATGCCAAGCACAGCACCATATATTGTACCATACCAAGCACAGCACCTTACCTTGGAGCATACCAAGCACAGCACCATATATTGTAGCATACCAAGCACAGCTCCTTACTTTGTAGTATACAGTACCAAGCACAGCTCCTTAAACTGTACCATACCAAGCACAGCACCATATATTGTACCATACAAGCACAGTGCCATACCTTGTAGCATACCAAGCACAGCACTATATACTGTACCATACCAAGCACAGTGCCATACACTGTACCATACCAAGCACAGCACCATATACTGTACCATACCAAGCACAGTGCCATACACTGTACCATACCAAGCACAGCACCATATATTGTACCATACCAAGCACAGTGCCATACCTTGTAGCAGACCAAGCACAGTACATCACCTTGTAGCATACCAAGCACAGTGCCATACCTTGTAGCATACCAAGCACAGTACATCATCTTGTAGCAGACCAAGCACAGTACATCACCTTGTAGCATACCAAGCACAGCACCATATATTGTACCATACCAAGCACAGCACCTTACCTTGTAGCATACCAAGCACAATGCCATACCTTGTAGCAGACCAAGCACAGTACATCACCTTATAGCATACCAAGCACAGTGCCATACCTTGTAGCATGCCAAGCACAGCACCATATATTGTACCATGCCAAGCACAGCACCTTACCTTGGAGCATACCAAGCACAGCACCATATATTGTAGCATACCAAGCACAGCTCCTTACTTTGTAGTATACAGTACCAAGCACAGCTCCTTAAATTGTAGCATACCAAGCACAATGCCATACCTTGTAGCAGACCAAGCACAGTACATCACCTTATAGCATACCAAGCACAGTGCCATACCTTGTAGCATGCCAAGCACAGCACAGTACATCACCTTCTAGCATACCAAGCACAGCACCTTACCTTGGAGCATACCAAGCACAGCACCGTATATTGTAGCGTACCAAGCACAGCACCTTACCTTGGAGCATACCAAGCACAGCACCATATATTGTACCATACCAAGCACAGCACCTTACCTTGGAGCATACCAAGCACAGCACCATATATTGTAGCGTACCAAGCACAGCACCATACATTGTAGCATACCAAGCACAGCGCCATACATTGTAGCATACCAAGCACAGCATCTTAGAGTAAAGCTTCTTTTATATTAGTATTAGGCTTGTACGACAGGCTGTTCCGAATCTCCCGCATGTCCCCATTATAGTGAATGGGGACTGGCCGGACGTGTGTAAGCATTAGTATGGATCTAGCAGGCTGTTCCCCTGCCAGGCAAGCCTAGCGCTAATGTTAAAGCAGCCTTAGCATACCAAGCTCAGTACTTTGCATTGTAGCATACCGAGCACAGAATCTTACATTGTATAGAGGCTCTGCTTGGTATTGCAGCCCAGGCCCATTTACTGGAGATCAATTTTTATCTCATCTGTGGAGAGGTCTTGCAATTTTGGCACTAACCCTTGAGTGTATGCAGTAAGTTTCTGAATCAGTATGTACCTAGTGGTTTATGCAGACTGCCATAATGTTATAATATTAAAGAGGTGCTCCGGGAATTAATAAAATAAATTTACAGAAAATACTTAAAGGCTATGTACACCTTTGGGGTCAATTTTTTATGATTGCATTTAACTAATTTTTTTTACTAAAATCATATTTTCAATTGCCCTTTATTAAAAATATTGACCTGTTTAGTCACAAAGGGTTAACTGTTTTTCTAGCTGTGTGACTGGTACTTTCACTTTGTGTCATCTAATTACCTTTATCTCTAAACTACTAAGAGGTCATAAACACTTATTTAAGCCATGTTCTTAACAGTAAGATAAGGATTGAGCTTTAATGAGTGTTTATAATGTCACAAAGCAGAGATAAGGAGTCGTCTTCTCCCCAGATGACGGAAAAGACAAAAAACCCACAGGCAGCTAGTAGAGCATCTCAGCTCTGTACACAAAAAAAGGATTCCATATTATTAATAAAGACCAATTGAAAAAATGATTTTTATCTCAAAATAAGTATAATGCAATAATAAGAAATAAATTGCCCCCAAAGGTGTACATATTCTTTAAATATTACTATAAGCGCTCATTAGTACCGGAGGACCAGGAAGTGATGAAGGCTCTGTATTCTCCACTTCCTGGTCCTCAGCTGTCAGCTGTGAAGGCTGCACACAGTGTGAGGGCACACTGTGACCTCCTACTGTGCACGCCGGTTCACAGCATCACAGCAAGGGGTTTTTCATTCTTTAAAACATGAGGCTGTTGGAGGCATAATGGGGGTTAAGAGGCATAATGGGGACTGAGAGGCATAATGGTGATGAGAGGCATAAGGGCTGATTATGGGTCCTGATGAGAGGTATCAGGGCTGATATGGGGGCTGATGAGAGGCATAAGGGCTGATATGGGGGCTGATGAGAGGCATAAGGGCTGATATGGGGGCTGATGAGAGGCATAATGGCTGATATGGGGGATGATGAGAGGGATGGGGCTCTTATCAGAGGTCTGATTGGGGGTCATTTAAATTGGGGTTTGAGCTGAGGTCTGATTGGGGGTTTGATTTGAGGTCTTATTAACATTGGGGGTCTGATTGGGGCTGTCAGCTGAGGTCTGATTAAAATTGGGGGTCTGATTGGTGGTCTGACTTGAGGTGTAATGAAAATCATTTTTTTCTTATTGTCCTCCTCTAAAACCTAGGTGCGTATTATAGGGCAAAAATACGGTACTTTATTATAAATACATTTCCAAATACCTTTATTAGTTATAATGAATCGTTTTGTCTGGGAAGCAATCATTGGGAGAAATAAAATGGCTGCCATCTTATTAGTGCCCACAAATCCTTCCTATACACACACAGCAGGACAATTTACTTCAGAGCACTGAGCTAGAGAGCTGCCTCAGCCTCCTCTCTGATCTACTTGTCAGGGAATATGATCCTGAATACAGTTGATAAAATGTTCAGCTGATTTTTTAGAATAGTGGCAAAAAGCCACCAAAAAGTTGCAAATTTGAGCAAGAGCAGCCTGGCATAAAAATATGCGACTTTTTAACACCAGAAAGATTTTTTCAGCCAGCTAAAACCAAATAGTGACACATATCCTTTCTTCTAAAAATTTTTATTTAATGATTGCTTTGCCTTATGATTTTTATTCTGTTTCTCAAACATGATTATTGGCATTGTTACTATCTTCCCTGAGCTATTATTAACAAGATTACGAATATGCTTGGACTGTACACATAGTGGACAGGCGCCGACTCTTTGACTTCTATGGGAGAGTTTTCTAGGCATGCTCTGTGACCTGTGCAGAGGTCAGGAGGGTGGTGATAAGCTGTGATATCACCTATTGAGAATGGTAGAACCTGTGTTGTCTGTACATAGGTGTTATCCGTCATTGTAAACCGGCCTGTGATGACTGCTGAAAAGAGATCTGCACAGACCAAGAAGTGGTGACTCTTATTACACTGAGAGTGCATTCACACGACTGTATCTATTTTGCAGTCCTGCAAAAAATACGGCTGACATCCATGTGATGTCTGTAATGCATCCATATTTTTAGCGGATCCATTGTAACAATGCCTATCTTTGTCCATAAAACAGACAAGAATAGGACATGTTCTATCTTCTTTGTGGCGCTATGGAACGGGCATACATATGCAAATCCGCATCCTATCCTATTTTTTTTAATATAAATATTGACATGGAAAATAATATCAAAAATTCTTTAAAAATTAATTTTCTGATAATGCATTTAGTTTAAAACATTGATGCTTTGGTCATTTATTTTATTAGAAACCTTAAGGTGTCGTCACACGTTCAGATTTTTCTATGCAGTTTTTGAAGCCAAAATCAGAGTGGATTATAAAAGGAGAGAAAGTATAAAGGGCGGGCAGATATAGCTGCTCGTTTGTATCCACTCCAAGTTTTTGCTTCAGAAACTGCATTATAAAAACAGAACATGTGGTCATACCCTTACAGTCAATGGAAATGCAATTCATTAACCGATTAGTCATTGTGATCTGTCTATTTGGCTCAGCAGAGAGATCTGTGATTCACATTTCCAGTGTGGGAAGCGCAACAGGCCGCCTCCACCTAGGCCCTTTAAGATCCGTCCCAGACTTAGTAAATGCCGAGTAGTGTGGTGCGGCCTAAATGTCTCTTTATGTGTCACGGTGCTCCTACCTGGATTCAGCTGGACTCCAGGCTTTGGCTCCGAAGCAAACAAATAGGGGGAATAATTGAGGGAAAGAGGAATAACTTGAGGCCAGACCTTAAGATGCAGTTGAAAGGCAGCTTTACTTTGGTAAACTTTCATCAGGCACAATCTTCCAACTCTGTCTTGGTCCCAGACAGTGATGAGCGGCAGGGGCAATACTCGAATTTGAAATATTTCGCGAATATTTGGGCAAATATTCGTCATATATTTGCGAATTTGAGATTTCGTGATCTCCAGTCATTATTTTCTTGATTGCGAAAATCAGCAATCGGAAAATTCGCGATCTGATAATTCGCAATCAACGCTACTCCTAAAGTCAAAGATATTGCAGCCTTCTCATTGCCCACAAGCAAGAAGCAGTGAGGGATCATGGGTACTGATGAAGAAAAATCTAGAATATTCGCGATAACAAAGATATTGCACTATATTCTAGACATTAGCGAATTCTTAAAGTGACAATATTCGCGATTAACACAAGTCCCAGCAGGCTTTAGCTTTATATTTGGCAGGCAAACTCGTCTTTGATACACTTGTTTCTTTCTGGCTCTGCTGTACTGACAGGCTAGCTGTATTACTTTGCTGCTTCTTTATGCTGCACAACACTTGGTAGTCTGGTCTATCTCTAAGTTTGGCGGGGGCACTTTCCTTCTGGCTCCTGAGGCTCTAAGCTTTGGCCTGAATGACCAGCAGAGCTGAGGGTGCTCTGGCTGGCCTGGCTTTGGCACGTCCAGCAGAGACGTGCCCAGCACACACTCCCTTGTCAGGGGGTAAGCTGGAACTCTCTAATTCTGGTCCCCACCCTTCCTTCAGGAAGTGGGACTCGCCCACCTTATAATCACCACAAGAGGCGAAAAGAAATTATAATATACAAGGGAGGAACTTCCCCCAAAGCAAAGGGGGAGTGACGCCATACAAAGACGTCACTCCTAAAATGGCGGCGCCCACAGGAACGCGCGCGCCGGCTTCAGACTCTAGCGCTTCAAGTGTCAGCCGGAACCAGCACGTGCGCACACACGGGACCCCCGCCCCCCGCAAGAGCCCTGAGCAGAGATGACCGAAGGTCACAAGACCCCGTCTCTGCCGTATGGAGCGAAAAAAAAAACTCCCTGCGCAATCCGGGTTTAGTTAATTATTTAATTTGTGTCAGTAAAATTTCCACCTGTCCTACCAGTCCACGGGGGGCAGAATACCCCGTCTGTGCCACTGGTTAGGATGTAAGGGAATGGAAAGCTCCATTCTACCTAACTGTAGCTCTGCCGCATTTCCTGCCAACCGCTGGTGAACCAGGCATATTACATTTGAACATAACAGTTGCAAACATTATTAGGAATGCACAGTGTCGTGGACCTGAAATGAATACACTGGAGGACATGATATTAGCATACACAGATAGAAGAAGGGCGTAGGAGTGGTAATGCCACTCTGGGGCGTTACAGAAGTGCACATCCAGAGACATTCTGCGTGCTACATGAAAGTCTCTCCTTTCAGATGATCACATCATCTTTAGTTTTCATTTTACTGTAAAATCATGCAAACAAAAGAATTTTTGTTTGTTCGGATAAAGCCACTGGCACGTCATTTTCTGTACATCTGTTTACAAGAGAATAAAAATGGATTGGATTTACCAAGAGCTCAGTCCAGAACAGGGCTTATCCGGCTATACCCTTGCCCTTCACATTTTGCTTTTTGTTCTCATGATAAAATGTAAACCTCTGTGGTTAATGACCTGTATCAAATATAAGTTACATCTGACACAGCCAAAGAGGGAAAAAAGATTTCTTACCAGCTGCATGTCAAAGAAAACTTCTCTTTCCCTCAAATCATCGGCAATCAGTAAATCACTGGTGGAATCACAGCAGCATCAGCTGGTGAAGATGAAAACTGCAAGGCTTTGTACATCACACAATGTCCCCATCGCTTTCATTAAACCTGTCTTAATCAATGCACTCAGATGAGCAAGCGACGCTACGGCGAAATCCGCTGTGTGCCTCCCAGAGGGAGGATTTAACGTCTGTGTCATTAAAATGTTAGTAGCTGTGTTTTCATTTTATGTCCTCTGTGACATTAAGAGATAATCATATTTACTACAGTATGTATATCGCTGCATATAGCAAAATGGACAAACAATAAGGGGAAAATTCCAAGAGCAGTTCCGTGATCAGATAATCTAACCCACGGAAGATGCCGATTAAGAGCAGTGAGGAATAACCTGATATTATTTTGAATTTTATTTATTTTTATAGCGCCAACATATTCTGCAGCGCTGTATAGGGATTGTCATCATTCACATCAGCCTCTGCCTTCAATGGAGATCACAATCTAAATTCTAAATGAATGCAGGTCACCGTGCAAAAGATCCACATGAATTTCCATGGGTTTTGCACCCCAAACTGCACCAAAAAACAACCGTGTGGATTTGATGTGGTTTTGCTGTAGATCTAACTGTTCATTAGAAGAGGGTTAAATCCACAAATATAATTCACAGGCGGTGGATTTCTAAATCACAGGGCCAATTTCTGCACAAAAAACATCTGCAAAGTGTACATAAGATTAACTTTATCTCGTACACTTTGCTGCGACTGTACTATGCTGCGTTGTTTTTTTTTCGCATGGAAATCCATGCAGAAAAAATGTGCATATTCCGCTACGTGCGCGGATAGCCTAGGGGTCCCTGCACACGGTGTAGATTTAAAAGAATAAAATCCACACAAAAAAACACACATCTGCACTATTTATTGCTGATTTGGGGCATTTTTTGTGTGTTTTTTTTTTCACACAAACAATTGACATGAAGCTTCCCGTTAGGACACTTTTTCTCAGTATGCAACTTAGGCCTTTGATGCAATGAGGGTGTCATCGTTGCTCTGGTTGCACTCCAGCTCCACTCACTTCTGTGGCCAGCCTCTCTCTGGCTGCTTTGATTGAAACAAAATAAAAGGACGGAGACAGCACGTCCCTTGGTGTTGGTTTTTATTCCAGATGCAACATTTTGGCTAAAAAGTGTCACGGTTCCCCAGGCCGCTTCTGCCTCGGGGTGGCCTCAAAGTCCCGGTTTAGTGAAGAGGCGCACAAGAGCTTGCGAGCGCCAGGGCGCTCAGCCAGCAGCTCCACCCGGCATGTGCAGGTGCCGGTGGATTTCTTGTCGCCTGGCTATCCCTACTGGTCCCTAGTTTTTTTTTGAAGACTCTTTTGGCTTGGATTTCTGGATTTGGTATTGTGACTGCGGTTTTGCTTTTTGGCGTTTTGGTATTGTATTGATCTCCTGGTTCTGACTTTTTGGCGTGTTTGGTTTTCTCGTTTGCCTCTGGTGTATCTTGAACTGCATTGTCCGACTGGCATTTAACCCTTTTTCCGTTCGACGACTCTCTTAGTGTTTTTTCCATTGTTTGTCCGTGTCTCTGTGTCACTCCTTCACGTATTGCAGAATAGGGACAGTTGTCCAGTTGTGGGGTTACTGCCTAGGGTGACAGTGGTAGGAGGTAGGGTCCGGGCAGTTTTAGGGCTGCACTATCCCTGTTGGTGTGTGACGGTAGTCGTTATCCTGACAAAAAGTCTTTATCAAGCATTATGAAGATTATCTGACCTGGCTGCTTTGATTGACAGGACCAGGCAGTGACAAAGCAGTGGGGGTGGGGCTTACCACAGAAATGTGTGCAGCTTGGGTGCAACAAAAGCAATAGTGATAGCCTCATTGCACCAAAGGCCTAATTTGCTTTGCATATTAAGAAAAAGTATCATAACTCGGGAATGGGCCTTCAGATTAACAAATCAAAACTAGCTATGTTCCTATGGAAACAGCTGGTTAGTGAAGTCGCTGGTAATAGATTCCATTTGAAGTGTACCTAATGCCTAAACTAGTGCATCTGATGCTGCAGAACCTCTTTCACTGAACTTTGTGGTACTGTACACCGCTTTTTATCTTGTTCAATCACATAGCTGGCACCTAGGAAAAGTCATGTAAGTCAGTGACCTTCCTCCAGTCAACATTGCATCTTGCACTTAAAGGGGCTTGGCACGACTGCTATCTCTGCATCCCCCTAAGGTTACTTTCACACTAGCGTTTTTACTGGATCCGGCAGGGTTCAGCAAAAACGCTTCCGTTACTGATAATACAACCATGTGTATCTGTTATGAATGGATACGGTTGTATTATCTTTAACATAGCCAAGACGGATCCGTCATGAACTCCACAGAAAGTCAATGGAGGACGGATCTGTTTTCTATTGTGGCAGATTGTGGCAGAGAAAACGGATCCGTCCCTATTGACTTGCATTGAGGGTCATGCCGTCTTGCTCCGCATCCCAGGACGGAAAGCAAACTATATATTGCGGTTTGCTCTCCGATATGGGAACTAAAAAACGGAGCGGAATGCATTTTGGAGCACTCCGTTCTGTTCAGTTCAGTTTTGTCCCCATTGACAATGAATGGGGACAAAACTGAAGCGTTTTCTTTTCCGGTATTGAGCCCCTATGACGGATCTCAATACGCTAGTCCATTACGCTAGCTAGTAATGGAGTCAAAAGCAACACTATATCCATGGTAATACAAATCTGCTACAATTTAAGCAGATAGAGACTGCAATATGAAGATATGAATAAAAGAAATATAGCACAAGCCAGCAGCTATAGTCCCGGGAAATATTTTCATTAGGATTATATTCAAAAACTTCAAAAAGTTTCAAAAACTTTAACAACTTCAATTAGTGTTCTATTAAATAAACTCTAGGGGGGAGATTCAATACTGAAAGGCAGAAATACAGGAGCTGCTGAAAAGATGCAAAGTTCAAAAACTTTATCAAAATGGCTCACATGGCATAGTATATCTAAATATAGAAACCAAAGAGAAGCAGCAGCACAGTTGATGGTGTGAACAGGGTGCAAGATCCTCTTGAGATTGGGAACAAGGCAGATATTCCAGGTATATATAGTCCAAAGACGAGGCAGCACTCCAGCATATGAAAAATAAGTGACCCTCTTTATTCCCTAGGCAATGTTTCGTTCTTCTCAATAAGGCCTTTGTCGAGCAATATGACACTGGGTTCAGACCTGAGCGTTTAGAAGCCTATCGTTTTATGCGCGTTCAAGATGGGCGTTTAGGCGCGTTTTTTTCAAGCGTTTTGGTAAATAGTGTAGGCGCGTTTGACGCGCGTTTATGTGATTGACTGCATAGTTGGCCAATGACCAATGATATAGTTTGGCCAATCTGAGTGCTTTAGAGGTGTGACATTCCATGGTGGCTGATTCAGCATGTTGCAAACTTTGTAAAACGCGCATCCATAGGCGCGTTTTACGCTGCACAAACACCCGAACAACACGCCTATCGCGTTTCCCATTGAAGTATATTGGCACCAAACGCTCGAAAAAAGCCCAAATTAACGCGAACATACTTGCTTATGCGTCGGACGTTTATAGGCGCCTACGAACGCGCATAAAAACGCGCAAGTGTGAACCACCCCCATTGGAATGCATGGTTCCTGTACTGTTGTGCGTTTTTATGTGCGTTCGAATGCGGCGTTTTACGCGAAAGTGTGAACTGAGTGTTAGAGTGTAACAAAGGGGCTTATATACCCAAAATCCTTCAGTGCAATCAAATCACATGACATAGTAGAATTAACCCATGGTGTGCAGGTTTAAAAGTGTTATACTCATAAAAACTTTAACATACATAGTGAAGTGCATCAATAATATACATGATTAGTGTACATCATGACGTGATTATAACATCGTCTTGTATCGTCATAGTGCAGTGCAATTTCCAGCCTGTGTGGTGGAGACATGTACCCACACAATTAAGATAGGTGTGCAAAGAGTTAAAACCAAAGGCTTGGCCTAGACACACACAGAGACTGCATAACGCAACTGTGCTAAAATGCAAAAAAATCGCAAAAAAATTAGAAAATAAAAATCGCATCTCCTTTCAACATACCATTGGTGGTTCAGTGTGGCCACATGGAACTGGCGTCCCGGACTCTGGAATGAGCATGCGCGTTGACCTGAGCGCACATCCAAACAACCCCTCCGTGTGCAGACGCCGGCACCCACTGCCCACGTGACTGGAGGAGTGGCTAGACCGGCCGCATCACAGTAAGGAGAAGTGCAGAGGCGCGTCATATGGCACCCTAGGAAAATCAGTGTCGGGGGCGTGTCTGGTCTCCCTAGTGACCGGGACAGTTTAATAACAGATATCAGCACTGTGTCAGTGAGACCATAGGCAAAACCTCACTAATAGATAGAGGCAATGGCTGAGGGGATAGTATCAAAAGGGGGTTGTCACTCACAGTGCAGCCGTGGCCCCCGTCAAGAGCCACCGCTGCACCTATTTTAAGTGGCGCAAAGCCCAATCTGCCACAATCGGGTGAGACGCCACTAGGTAGAGTGACATCAACCCCACATCGATTACATTGAATCAGATAAAGTAAACCGCTCCAACACTGCACATCAGACAGGTGCATACAGCTGCATCAGTCTGAATAGCCATGCATCCAGGAGTGGTGTCACAAATGAGTATAAGATATTCAAGATAAAACTTGATAAGTTAAATGGAATCACTGATAACCCAGATATCAAAAGGGAAAAAGTGTAAACAGTGTGCAATAAAGGACAAACTGCTGTGAAGGTCACTGTTAAGGCAGCAGGGCACTGTGAGGTCACTGTTAAGGCAGTGGGGTACTGTGGAAGTCACTGTTAAGGGGGCGGGCCTCTGAGGAGGTCACTGTCAAGGGAGTGGGGTCCTGTGAAACTTATTGTTAAAGGGGCAGGCTGCTGTGAAGGTCAAAGTTAAAGGTATTGACTGCTGTGGAGGTCCCATTTTAAAGTTGCGGGGCACGGTGGAGGGGGTCAGTGTTAAGCGGTGGGGGACTGTGGAGTTAACTGTTAAAGGGGCGGGGTGCTGTAGAGGTCACTGTTATGGGGGATACTGTTGATATCTTTTAACGACACACAAAAACATTAAATGAAATAGATGAAATATACCCATGTGAAGTAGGGTCCTTCTGCTAGTTTATATATATATATATATATATATATATATACACACACACACACACACAATAAAGTATATATATTACAGTGTAACAGCTTACTTGCATATTCCACTAGTCCCCCTATATTGTAACTGCATTCAAAGTTCTGCTGGTTTCTGGGGGAACCATTAGAAAATTCATTATAAGAACATTACAATGCAGGATTATTTAAAAAGTCACTCTATTTAATTTAATAGAGAATGGAGTAACTAGCAAATTTCTAAATCACTTCATTTAAAAAAATATGTTTGCATTCATCTGAAAACTAGCTGTAAAATCATGACCACTAGGAGTCTCACTTACACCTAATTTTCAGTCCACTGCCTGTTGTCAGGCAAGATCCATCCCTAGTAACACAGAAGACGGCTCACACGAAATGGGACCCTAATAAAAGAACTGCTTCTACACAGCTTCTGAACATGAAATGACCCTTTTGTGTGTCTGTAAGTGTGATTTATCGCTCCTTATCTGTTTTCTGTGAGCTCCGATGCTGAAAACAAACATAGTAGGAAATAAGGGAAAGGACGTCACAGCAGTGCAGTGCTCCCAGATTTTATAAAAGGGATACACCCCCTGCTTCTGAGAGAAATGCATCTAGCTACGCAGCTGAAAAAGGGAACAATATGTCTAAAAGAGACATTAGAGAAGCCCAAACACAACTGTTCCTTCACAGTTATGATTGTACAAAGAAGCACGGCCATTATACAAAGTTATTTTAAAAACTCAGGTACACTTTATGCTCATGAGAATTAGAAAATTAAGACATGAACCCCCATAATCCTGGGGAAATGGAGTTGATTTATTGAAACCCTAGTTCTTCTACTTAGCTTCCATAGCTTCTCAATAATTAGTGACTATGCAGTCAAATCACATTTGTTACATTTTTACATTGATAACTAGAGATGAGCGAATTTTTGAAAAATTCCATTCGCCAAATTTTTAGTGAAAAATTTGGTTTGGTCTAAATATATTTGCGGCGAATTTCGTTAAGAAACAGCTATTTCCTGGCTACAGAGAGCCTTTATAGTGGTGTAGTAACAGGCATAGGGAGTCTGCTCTGGTAGTGAAATAGTGATGTGAGTTCGTATGACATGAAGATAACAGGCGTCACTCTTAGAATCACTGCATATTTCACTTATTTGGGCAGTCACAGGGCCAAAACTTACCAAATAACTCAAGTATGAACTCAGCCTTACAGGTCGATGTTAGCGCCCAGAAGAAGCGCGCTCCTTTTACACCCTCATCAGCTGATTCCACATAGATGTCTACAGAACCTGTTCTATTAAACACTTATACAAGTAGAGCTCCCTGACAGAGTGGAGAGGGTGTCAGCAGTAAATTTGTGTTGACGTCACTGATTATTTGCCCTTCCCTTGATCCGTCAGAACAATAACCCCCAAAAAACAGATCCTGTAAGTGGAGCATCTACCTTCACTGAGTCATCATTTGGTCAGTAATCCATCAGTATTGCTAATGCCAAAAAAAAACAGGAGTGGATCTAAAACAGAGATGACACATGAATGGATCATTTGCATGTCTTCTTTGTTTTGTACCCACTCCTGCTTTCGGCTACCAAATCATAAGCCAATTCTGATGCAAAATAGGGACCATGTCATGCAGGCCTTACAGCTGTTAAAAAGACATGATCCGTTGTGCATCTCATTTTTCCCTCCTTCTGACAGATCAGAAGAAGAGTAAAATAAATGATGATGCCAGCCTTGCCGAAAGGCCAAATTGTGGCCCAGTCATGAAGTGGGGAGAGTGAGAACAGCATGATAAGTCCAAGAGTGGACCTATGACATAGCTGTGAGGTGAAAGCAGCATCAGGAGGCCACAGAGTGGCACAATGACAGTGTGGAGGTGGCAGCAGTATCAGGAGGCCACAGAGCGGCACAATGACAAAGTGTCGAGGTGGAGGCAGCATCAGGAGACCACAGAGCGGCACAATGACAAAATGTCGAGGTGGCGGCAGCATCAGGAGGCCACACAGAGGCACAATGACAGAGTGTGGAGGTGGCGGCAGCATCAGGAGGCCACAGAGCGGCACAATGACAGATAACCTGAGTCGCCATTTGTGGATTCTGCACCATCCATCTTGTGGAAATGTGAGTGAAACTGCTGCTTACTGCTCCTGAATTAAAATTGGGGCAACCAGCTTCAGCTTCCTCTGATGTGTATGCCTATGGAGTCCTTTTGTTATGGCTTTGCACGAGGAGCAAGAATGTTACACACAATTCTGATGGATATCCTGATCTTAAGAAACTGGAGTTGGACTTCAAAGCAGAGTCTCTCCTGTTATGTCTTGTGTGTTGTTGACATCTAATGCAGACAGAGCAGATAAGTCTGCTGGTGTGTTGTTATCAGCATCTTCATTATGTTTACTGCAGGACCAACAATGACGTAATTAGGTCCATACAGAAAAAGGAGGTCTATAATCACCCATTAATTTTCCCCAAAAAAAGCCTGTTCCACATAACATATTTCACCAATGAAAGGATAATGGAATTCTGTTCATACAGAAGAAAGAGTACAATCACCCATCAAGTTTCCCAAGAAAGGCCTGTTTCACATAAAAAATTTCACTACTACGTAATTCAGTCCATACCGCAAAAGGAGGTGTACAATCACCCATGAATTTGACTAGAAAAAGCCTGTTTCATATTACAAATTTCACCACTACGTAATTCGGTCCATACAGCAAAAGGAGGTGTACAGGCACCCATGAAATTTCCCAAACAAAGCTCGCTTCACAGAAAAAATTTCACCGCATATAACTGCACCGCTGAACGGCAAATAGGCCTTTATTTTTTAAAACTTTTACACTATACAACAGATAAATGCAATTTTTTTTTCTTTCACTAATACACGGCAAACTTTGCTTCCAAATATATCACTGCACCGCTGAGCAGCAATTAGGCCCTAATTTTTTCCCACTTTTACACAGAAGGCTTTTTAACAGATAAATGCAACGCTGGACAGCGAATCTATTTTTATTTTGCCACTAATACACGGCAAACTGGGCTTCCCAATATATCACTGCACCGCAGAAGGTAAATAAGGCCCACATTTTTTTCTACTTTTACACAACAGGCTTTTCAACAGATATATGCAATGCTGGATGACGAATATATTTTTATTTCACCACTAATACACGGCAAACTGGGTTTCCCAATATATCACTGGACCGCAGAACGTCAATTAGGCCCAAATGTTTTTTTACTTTTACACAATGGGCTTTTCAACAGATATATGCAACGCTGGATGGCGAATGTATTTTTATCTAGTCACTAATACACAACAAACTGGGCTTCCCTATATATCACTGCACCGCAGAACGTCAATTAGTCACAATTTTTTTTTCTACTTTTACACAACAGGCTTTTCAACAGATATATGCAACGCTAGACAGCTAATATGTTTTTATTTCGCCACTAATACACGGCATACAGGGCTTCCGAATATATCACTGCACCTCTGAACGGCAAATATTTTTTTCTTTTTCCACTAATAGACAGAAAAAAGGGCTTTAAAACAGATAACTGCACCGCTGAGCAGCAAATATATTTTACTTTTGCCACTAATACACGACAAAAAGGGCTGTAATTTTTGCCCTTCACCACACGACGGCTAATAAGCCCTTTTTTTCCCACTAATACAAGCCAAAAAATGGCTTAAAACATATAACTGCACCGCACAATAGCAAATAAGACATAGAAATATTTCCTTGTAATAAACCCTGTTAATGGCTGTATCAAATAGCACTTGCACCCCAATAACAAGAACAGTTTGCTGGAATTACAGAGCTGTATAATGGCAATTTGGATCCCCAGTCAGTGCAGCAAGGTGTAATAGGATTGTTCCTATTACCCAGGATGCCACCTCCCCGACTGAACCCTGTTCAACACAAATGCTGTGGAATGATTCCTCCCTATCCTTTCCCGACACCTTGAGTAATCTTTCTCTTCACTTGTAAATCGTTTCTTTTTTTCACCACAATCAACTTGCATGCATGGCATTATGGGTGATCCCACCTTCCCAGAGTTCCTTGCTCCTCACACGTGCAGCAGCCATTTTAGGAAAAAATGTGATTGGTTACCACGAAGCATGAGGTAATTCGGAGTCGGTGCAAATCGAATAATTTCTGAAATTCGGATCGAATTCCACTTCGTTTCGCTCATCTCTAGTGGTAACCAGTTGGGGGTATATACCTGCACAGTCTGAAAATGGATCTGATTGGGTAGAGTGAGTCTGAGCAGGTACACACCCCCAACTTGTTACCAGCCCCTCTGTACCCTTACTGCAGACTGCTAGCAATTCATTCTTAACTTCTAGTAGAAATAATAAATGAATGGCACAACATAGAACCATAAGAATAGATGCTCCAGAATTTTTATTACAAGGGGAATGCCGGAAGCTATTAAAATACGCATGTCAGGAATGGTGAAAGGTCTGCTTTAAAATTGTGCTAAGCCTGAATAATTGCATGTAATAAGGCTTCTCGATTGCATTAAATCCACATGAACAGTTTCAGAGCTATATAGTTTGGTAAGGGACCTTTAACGTGCAGATCACTCTGTCTATCCCTAAGTATATATACAATACACTATATGGAGAGGTTTGCACGTTAGCCTTCTTGAAATCAGCAATACACCTCCTGAATATAGAACAGACATTGGAGTGATATAAAAGGCAAGTGATTTGTTTTACGTCAGGTTTTGTAGTTCACCATATGTGTAACTGAACAGTTAACGATAATGCAAACCTTTAACACAGTAATCGGGTCATATACGCAGAACCATCACACTTTTATGTAACACAGCAGCACAAGTCTCTCTCCTGCTGACTTTACAACTCAAAGAGCCCAAAATAGACCCTGAATAAAAGAACTTCACACTGAGAGATATAAAAGGATACAATCCAAAGAGGTGCTCTCCTGTTAATTATACTTGTTATGTTGGTTCAGAAGTCTAATTGTGCTCATTGCGCTGTTTTTAAACTGCTCATGTGGTCTGACTTTCTTCTGAATTTGGCTGAAACACAAATAATCCGGCACAAACATGGAACAGTCATTACCTGTGTCCCACCGGCAAGAGGCATGCATCTGAATTAATGGCACATAATATGCAACTTTGTAGTTCCCAAAGTGAACTATAGACCTCACGACTTGGCAGTCCTTTACTGTCACATAAACAATGGCCTTTATTGCGTTCAACCTGAAAGAAGCACAATACGGTATACAACACACTGATCGTGTTACATTACTGTGCATTCAAAATACAGTCTAGACATTGTGTGTTCCAGTGGTTCATTGGGTTACCCTTGTGCCTTTGTTATCATGGCTGAAAACTGTTGCAATAAAAACAATAAAAATATGCTGCTTTGTGCTACTTGAGTGGCTGAAGCATCAGATTTTTTGTGTTAGATTATGGTCTCAAAATGACCAAAAAGAAAGAGCCCCAATTGTCAAGTGTTCCTTTTCGTTAATCGCCTGCTCGTCAGTGAAAGAGACCTCTTGTATTTACATGCAGTGATCACCTCGACAGTATGGGGAGGAGAGACACATATATGTGTCCAGCTCACCTGAGCAGCATTGCCATATCCCCGATGTCCCGGGAACTTGAAGCTAGGCACTTGTAGATTCAGAAAAACAAAAGTGGTTCCAGCGCCTGATTCTTTTGCAATAAAAACTTCCTTAATTTCAGCACTTGAGAGTACAGACACGTTCACATTACAAGCAAATCTTTACGCGTTTCGGATTGTCTTGTCCTTAGTCGACTAAGGACAAGACAGTCCGAAACGCGTAAACTTTTGCTTGTAATGTGAACGTGTCTGTACCCTCAAGTGCCAAAATAAAGGAAGTTTTTATTGCAAAAGAATCAGGTGCTGGAACCACTTTTGTTTTTATAGGGAGGAGAGATCTCTAATGCCATTGCTCGTCACCATATACAACCATTGTTAATGGGAAGCAATCTGCTGTTTAGACAGCAAAGGACGATTTAGATCCTTTTACCTGAGGAACGAGCATTTCACAGCAGCAAATGCATTTTGCGGCGGCACATTTAAACAGGTCGGTTATCGTTAAGAAGCGTTCATACAAAAGCAATAATCTGCCCCAATATTGGACAATATAAAGGAGCCTTTAGTCTACTGTCATTCTGAGGGCTATTCCATGCAACAAATTGCCAAGAAACTAAAGATAAAGGGGTACTATAAATATAAACTCCAGCAGGGTTCATGCAAGCGTGATTCTTTATTTGGGAAAATGCGGCTGTATAGAGAGTCATTTATCAAACTGGTGTAAATTAGAACTGGCTTAGTTGCCCATAGCGACCAATCAGATTCCTCCTTTCATTTTCCAAAGGAGTTGTCCAAAATGAAAGGAGGAATCTGATTGGTTGCTATGGGCAACTAAGCCAGTTCTACTTTACACCAGTTTCAAAAATATCTTACACAAGTGTGTACTGCTCCCTTCACACAAAAGTACAAACCAAATCTAAACAGGATAGCAGTAGAAGATGCAGGGCTTTTTCTACCTCCAGCAACCACCCAGGGCACCGGCTCACTGGAAAGAGGCATGTAAATTCTTTACAGCAAAGCAGCTTTACTGTAGTAATTACACCTTTCTATCTACAGGAGGTCACTTCATTTGAAATGTTACATAATCACACATATAATCACATAATCTCTTAAAAGCACAGTACTCATGTTGGTTTCAGTATGAAACCCAGCATGTTAATACTGAGTGTCATACAGGGAGAAAGAGATGCCAGGGTTTCTCAGTCGGCATCTCCTTCTCCCTGGCTGTGACATCGTCCAATCACAGCAGAACGCTTCAGAGAAAAAACAGCTCACCTTTTTCCTGGCTGTGACATTCGCCGATGCAATTGGACTGCGCGCAGCATGGCCAGAGAGAAGGAGACGCCGTAGTTCAAATGAAAAAAAAAAGACAGGCTTATATCTGTTGCACAAAGGTTATTTGCGCTGCAATCTGCAACTTTTCCTCACTCACGCCATGTCTTAAAAAAAGGGAGCGTAGTGTGGGCAGGCACGTCTCATTTATCATTTTCTAGAACTGTTTTAGGTGTAGAAAATATTCTAAATCTATGCCAGCAAGGGAACGTGTATAGATTAAGGAGGTGGATGCACCTAAGTTATGTAGAGGCCGGCACCTCTAAAGGTACTTTTACACTTGCGGCAGGACGGATCCGGCAGGCTATTCAGCCTGCCGGATCCATCCTGCCGCAAGTGGCCGTGCACTGCCGTGCTGCTGCTCCGTCCCCATTGACTATAATGGGGCGGGGGGCGGGGCTACGGCTAAATAGCCTGCCGTATCCGTCCTGCCGCAAGTGTAAAAGTACCCTAAAGAGGGATTAAGACCGGTGTCTACAAAGCTGGTCTTAATAAATGACCTCTATAGTGTACAGACAGTTCAGGGTGATTACAGAAGGCTCATTGTTAAAATAGATGGTCCAAAATAAAGACAAGAACACAAGAGTGACTAGGTGGTTTTTGGCATTGTAAGACTTCAAGTTATATGTAGAACATCGCCAAGGTTCTCAGGAAGGCCACGCAGACGCATTGTCACACGTCCACTGTTTAGAAGCACAAGTTGCTCCTCCCGACAGGTTTCAGCAGAGAGGGAGGGTATGTAAGACAGTGACTGGAAGGTGGTGGAGTAATGGAACAAGATGTTTTGGGTGCTCTGCCTCTTAAGAACAATGTTCTGGCAAACCTTATTGCGGAATGAAAATAAAGGAGGAAATGGTGTCATGAGCCCTCCATGTTTGCATCTGCAATACATATATGAAGCGTTCATAAGAAATCATCTCAGAAAATTGACAAATTAAAGTTATTCAGGGATTTCCTGGCATTCATGGCTCAGAAAGAAGCAAAGCAGGGCCTTAACTGTGCGTGGTCTAGTCAGGATTCTTTTTCTGACTCTGAATGTCCGATTTACCTTCAAATAAAAAGAAAATCTATTACCGTTTGACAATTGATCCCCTCCATAGATAGCGGATCTGGGATAATTGACAGCGCATACGCTGAGACTATGCCTTGTCAAATCTTACTATTGGGCTTTCATTTATCCAAGTCTGTCAAGGAAAATATCTGGCAAAATAAGTTTGTGGACGTTTTTTCCTTGATACCTGCCAAGAACGACACTAAAAAAGACGAGGATGAAAAAAGAAAAATTCCTCAGAAGTCGTTCTTTAACTGGTTGCAATGTTCTTGCATCTACTCCGCAGTTCTAGGGGAGAAGCGTCCAGGACTCTGTAGCGGGTTGTTCCACCACTTAGATTCAATCCTAAAAGCCTATAGGAATACGAATCCTTCAGATACAAAATGGCAGTATACCCGGATCTTTCTTGGGGCCACAAGGATGTGGAATTGTGGATCAATCTCATGCTTCCGCAAAGGTCGCATAATTTTCGTGCCCAATACCCCAAAATTGGTGTGTGCTTCTCATACAATGAGACCGCTTGTAAGTGGCAGGGAAATTGCAAGTACAAGCACGAGTCTACATTTTGCGCAGGCAACCATCCTGCAACAAAGTGTTTCAAAAAGCTGGGCAAGGATTCCGCTAGAGGAAGTGACACCGCTCAATCTAACAAGAATGATTCATTGTCTAAACACGTATCCAGACAAGCCGCGAGCGGAGTTGTTAATTAATGCTTTCTCTAACGAATTCTTCGTTCCAAGTTTTCAAGGTACAGGTTGCCAGTTTTCAAAAAATCTAAAATCAGTTAACATTAATAAGGAAGTAGTTTTAGAAAAAATCAATAAAGAGGTATTGGAAAAAAGAGTTGCCGATCCATTTTATTTACCTCCATTTAAAAACTTCAGGGTATCGCCTCTTGGCCTTGTGCCAAAAAAGGAACCAAATAGCTTCAGACTAATCCACCACCTCTCCTACCCTAAAGGAAGCTCTGTCAATGATTTAATTGATAAGAAGTCCGCAACTGTCCAGTATGCTTCCTTTGACCAGGCATTAACATATCTTAATAGAGCAGGGGCTAATGCATTATTAGCTAGGACGGATATTAAGTCGACTTTCCGACTATTGCCGATTTGTCCTTCCGGGTACAATTCTCTTGGCTTTTATTTTGCAGGTAGGTATTACTATGACAGAGCCCTACCAATGGGCTTCACCTTATCCTGTAAATACTTCGAGGCCTTCTCCACTTTCCTTCAACGGATGGTGGAATCAACTTACAAAGGAGGCTTTACGCTTCACTATCTTGATGATTTTTTATTCATCTGATCTAATCAAACATACATGATTGTAAAAATTAGCTTTCTACGTTTCGGCAAATAGCAAATTATTTAAACATTACCATAGCAGAGGAAAAAATTGTTAATCCAACCCGGGTTATAAAATTTCTAGGAATCGAGATTGACATTATTAATATGGAATAAAGCGATGCTAATTAATATCTCCAAGAGCAAAAAATGCACATTAAAAAGAATCCATTCACTATTAGGCTTGTTGAATTTTATTTCAAGAGTCATCCCAATGAGAAGGATATTCTCAAAAAGACTCTACGCGGTCACGGCGGGTAGAAAGAACCCGCGTGAACATATTCGCTTAAATAGACACACACAAGACGATATAGCAAAATGGATCAATTTCCTAGAGAAGTTTAAGGGAAAAACTATTTAGCAAAAAGACTTTGTCTCTGCTGACTCGCTACATCTATATGCCGATGCAGCCGCGTCGGTAGGATATTGGGTTGTTTTTGGCAACCAATTGTCGGCCGAGAGGTGGCTGCTGACTTGGCGGAATAAAAAATTCATAAAAAACATTAACTTCTTGGAATTATATCTGGTTTCAGTGGCTTTAACGATATGGAGAGAGGAATTAAAAAACAAACGCTTTTTGTTTTTTACAGACAACAAAGGCGTTGTTTTTGCAATTAACTGCTTATCTGCAAAATCCGAAACAGTGATTGTGACTTTGAGACAGATAGTTCTACTTTTTTTAAGTAGCAACATTTGGATCAAGGTTCAGTACTATGCCGGAAAGTCTGACACTATTGCCGACTCTCTGTCTCGACAAAACTTCCCAAAATTCAAATATCTTTTACCGACAGCCGAAGACAGAGGGATACCCTGCCCAACCGACTTATGGAGATTGATTGGAAGAAGATCTCCAGACTGATGAGCAAGGCATTGGCATGCAATACATGGGCCTCTTACGCGGCCGCATGGAATAAATGGACCACCTTTTGTACAAGGGTTAAACTTAAACCAGACGTCAGTGACATCAGTACAGCGATACAATTTTTAGACGGTTTACTAAAGGCAGGATTAATGGGTCAGCACATTCAAAAAAATTTTAACAGCTATTTCTTATTTTCAAAAGCTTTTAAACACTTCCCCCTTCTCTGACAATTTCCTGTTAAAACTAGTTGTAAAAGGAGCTATAAAAAGTCAACCAACTTTACCAAAAACATGTCCGCTGTCAATTCAGCACTTGAAAATGTTTGTTAGAATCATACGTTCAGTCTGTATATCTGATTTTGAATCCAAATTATTCAAAGCTGCGTTCTTGACCGCCTTTTTCGGTGCTTTACGTATATCGGAACTCACTGCAAAGAACCAAAAGTCGGGAGCACCATTACAAATAAACGATTTAACCTTGTATTCCAAGAAAATAAATCTGTTAGTAAAGACGTCCAAGATTGACCAGGGAGGTAAAGGAGTTTACACCGTAATCCACAAAATTGCTGACAAAGATATTTGCTCAGAGCTAGTGCTGACAAATTGGATTAAACGTAGGGGTATTTTACCAGGCCCTCTTTTTAATCATTCGGACGGTGTCTCGTTAACTAGATAACGGTTCAATTTCATATTCAAAAAGTGTAAAACCGCTGCAAAATTAGATGATTTAAAATTGTCATCTCACTCTTTTAGAATTGGAGCGTCTACTCATGCTCATACCCTGCGCATTAAGGCAAAAACGATCAAAAAGTTGGGTAGATGGAACTCTAACAGGTACAAATTATATATCCGTCCTGATGTTCTATATTAATTTTTACAGAGCCGAAGATTGTTTGGATATTGGGGAACGATTGAATAGCTTCAGCCTGCGACAGATCTATTGTGAAGTATAAATCGGACACTTTAGGATTCAAAAATAGAGTAATCATATTTTGGAGAGGTATTGAGAATGTTCGAATAAAAAACATCCAAGATTTGTGTCTTCATTTCAAGAGAGTATGGCCTTCGCCTCATCTGCTAATTCTTCACATTGGTGAAGACGATATAGGTAAAGTCCCTACACATTTCATAATTCATGAATTACAAAACACCCTATTGGATGTTAAAAGAAGTTTGCCCTCAGCTAGAATAGCTTTTTCGGAAATAGTCTCAAAATGGGTGTGGACGTCCATGGGTTTGACTTTCTTAGGAAAGATAAGAATTTGAGTTAATAGAAAAATCGGGAAGTTTATTACTGATCAAAATAGTATGACCTGTAGGAACACAGAGCTGGAAGGGTATACGCCTGGTTTATACAATGAAGTTAACCCCTTAGTGACCAAGCCTGTTTGGGCCTTTATGACCAAGCGTTTTACTTCCTTTTTCATGGTCTCGTTCCAAGAGCTATAACTTTTTTATTTTTTCGTCTATATAGCTTTATGAGGGCTTGTTTTTTACGGGACAAGATGTAGTTTTTGATGGCACTATTTTGGGGTACATGTAACTTTCTGATTAACTTTTATTAACTCTTTCTGGGAGGGAGATGGGGAAAAATAGCAATACTGCCACTGCGTTTTTACATTATAAATTTTACGGCGTTCATTTTTCGGTACAAATAACATAATATCTTTATTCTCTGGGTCAGTACGATTACAGTGATACTAAATACTTATAATTTTTTTAACGTTTTACTACTTTTTTTTGCAATAAAACCCCTTTTATTAACCCCAAAAATTATTTTGCATTGCCAATTCCCAAGACCCATAACTTTTTTATTTTTCATTCTATGGAGTTGATTGAGGGCTTTATTTTTGAGGGAAGACTTGTATTTTTCATTGGTATCAATTTGGAGTAAATGCCGCTTTTTGATCGCTTGTTATTACGTTTTTTTTCTGTGGAAACTAAGAATAAATTAGAAATTCTGTCTTTTTTATTTATTTATTTTTTACGGCGTTCACTATAGGGGATAATTTACGTAATATTTATGTAGTCCGGGTCGTTACGGACGCGGCAATACAAAACATATGGGGGATATTTTCTTTTTGCAATTTTTTCATTGAAAAGCGTATTTTCAATGGAAAAAAAAGCATATATTTTTATTTTATGGAATTTTTTTTATTTAATAAATGTGTATTTTTTTTCTATTTTTTTACTACTTAATAGTCCCACAAGGGGACTATAATATACAGTATTTTGATTGCTTTTAAAATGTAATGCATTATGTCTATAATGCATTACATTTTAATAGCAATGCTATTCCAACTTTGACCAGCAGGCTGCGCCAGAGAGGCACAGTCTGCTGGAGATTGCGGAAGACAGGCTCGGGGTCCTGATCGGAAGCCAGGTAAGCTTCCCAGCACATCAGCACCCCGCAATCGCATTTGCGGGGTGCTGATGGGAGACAGAGGGAGTCCGCTCCCTCTGTTACCACTTTACATGCAGCGGGCGCCATTGCGGCACTCCTGCCAGTTCGGGCTGTTAGAGCAGGGCCCCGCCTCTCATGTGAGAGCCGGGTCCGTGCTCCCCGCTGCACGGGGGAGCCGTGCAGCGCTTAGACTGGGCCGCCGTAAAAACGCGGCGGCCCAGCCTAAGGCCCCTTAGTGACCGCCGTAAAAACACGTATGGTTGGTCACTAAGGGGTTAAGAGCTCTCTGTCTGAAATTGGTATTGACATTTTGAATCTTGGCTTTCAAAATCTAATTTAACTTGGCTGCGGTGTTGAGTGGTATGGTTCAGCCATTTAGCCATGTCGGCTTTATGGCGGGTGGCGGGAAATAGTCACTCTGCGAGTGGACTATGTTTAAAAAGGTTAGTAATATTATCAATGGTTTAGAAATGGTTATTACTAAGTTAAGTTAAATGAGTTGTATTTCTACGTAAAGGTAACCTAACACCGTGGCCAAGATATGCCATTGAGCTAAAATAAAGGATATTTTAAAACATATGTCGTGGTCAGTGGTTTAATTTGATGATGCTTTATGGGATGGGTAAATATGACACCATGGGCAAACCTTATTGCGGATGCAAATAAGTGGGGACGTGGTGTCATGATCATGAGCCCTCCTTGTTTGCATGTGCAATACATATATTGTATGGTTTAACTTACCTGATGTTACAGATGCAGGTAGTGCAGTCCGTGTGGCCTGTGAGGCTGAAGATGTCATCCCATTGGCTGGAGCCTTGTCAACGTTCACGGCATCGCGTGTGACCTGCAAGAAGAAAAGTGAAAGTTGTTAGTCGCGCAGTATCGCCGGGACAACTGAGGAAGCTCCCACCCAACCCACCCAAAGAACAAGTTGTTACGGTGTTTGATAGGCGGGAAAAAGTCGCTCTGCGAGCGGACTATGTTTAAAAAAGTTAGTAATATGATCAATAGTTTAAAAATGGTTATTACTAAGTTAAGTTAAATGATTTGTATTTCTACGTAAAGGTAACCTAACACCGTTGCCAAGATTTGCCATTGAGCTAAAATAAAGGATATTTTAGAACGTATGCCGTGGTCAGTGGTTTAATTTTATGGTGGTTTATTGGAAGGCTAAATATGACACCATGGGTTGTTCCAGACCTACTGCAGGTCCTAGGTTTCTCTGCAAAACGCCCCAGGAAAACTGATTCTGACTTCACTATTTTTCCATAAAGTGTAGACCAGGCCTCATCACTGTCCACTATGGTACTACTGGCACCACATGGACAGAACAGCCTTCTAGCCCATCTGCTTACTACAAAATCAGGCATTCTGTTCCAGTATTTGGTGGCTATTACTTATAACAGCAAATTTCAATGAAATATTTAGAAAGCACTTATGATTTCCGCCGTATGCTTAATTACAATTCATTACATGTATTATTTACTATAAATGGGCTTATAAAGAATATAAAGAGCGCAAAAGCGCCAGACTTTGTCAATAGGCAAAGACGTATAAACAAAAATAAATGGTTTGCATTGTGTACAAACGTATCTCAGTAGACTACAATTCATTGCAGAACAGCAACTCTTCAAGACCATTCAGTCCATTGAAAGGCAACATTGTAAAAAACAAAATCAATTATTCATTTTTCTTTTGTAATGTGATGGTTGTATATACTGAATAATGCTTTGAGCACCGCTGTGTCAATTAATCTGTTATTGATTCCGTTCCACAATGCATGTCTGCAGCAATTGGTGGCGTAGAGAAGGAGAAAAAGGCGCTCATAGGGTGATATCGTCAGAAGCTAGATAAGTGCCAAAAAAGATTTTTAGTAATTTGCTCACCTATTCAGGTTGTGCCAGTTTTGGGCACAACCACAATGACAGCAATAAGTGAGAATGGATGTTCCAATCTGTAATGGTGCAGCCGGAGCTTGTCCAAAGTGCTTATGGGGGGATTGCCAGTCCACCGGTCAGCTTGATATGGTAAGGGGAAGGCGTCTGATGTGTCAGATCGGACGTGGGACAGCCAGAGGCGCACTCAGAGGAGGAATTGATGTAATACAATAGATTTTATTTGACGACGCGTTTCGGGGTAAAATGACCCCTTTCTCAAGTCTTATAGATTCAGTTGGCTCCTATAGTGTAGCCGGGAGTGGTTGAGGGTGCTGTGAATGCATGTGTGAGCACACAATCACATGCACCCATGTATTAGTTGGTAGATCTGCCGATCAGTCAGTTCAAGCGCTGACACGGCCGCAACAGCTCCAGCACGTGGGAGGACGCCGACTTCCCACGTGCTGGAGCTGTTGCGGCCGTGTCAGCGCTTGAACTGACTGATCGGCAGATCTACCAACTAATACATGGGTGTATGTGATTGTGTGCTCACACATGCATTCACAGCACCCTCAACCACTCCCGGCTACACTATAGGAGCCAACTGAATCTATAAGACTTGAGAAAGGGGTCATTTTACCCTGAAACGCGTCGTCAAATAAAATCTATTGTATTACATCAATTCCTCCTCTGAGTGCGCCTCTGGCTGTCCCACGTCCGATCTGACACATCAGACGCCTTCCCCTTATCACAATGCATGTCTAGCATTGAAACCACAAGTTTATCTAAGACTATGATAACCTGAATCTAAATATGCCAGTCATGTAAACTAAAGGGCCCTTTACACGGGCCGACAAACAGATTATCACTAACAAGCGTTACTAGTAATGCTTGTTAGCAATGATCTTGCAGTGTAAATGCACTGCCGATTACCTGATGGACGAGCAAAATGCTGGTTCATCGTGTAATTGTATCTTTTGTGCAGCACAAGAGAGCATCTTTTCTTGGTGGCAGATGGTGCTGTATAAACACAATCTGCTGCCGGGAAACAACGCAACAGTATAGGGAAGAGAGATGGCATTATAGATTGCTCCTCCCCTTACTCTGGAGGAGATCACTACATTTAAATCCATCGGTCTCCTTCGCTAACGATCAGCAGATTGTCGTGAAGGAGCACTTCCCTCCCAACAATCTTCTAGATCGTCTTCCCATGTGAAGAGACCTGCTCGTAAATACATAAAAAATACAATTATCTTGATTTAACAACCTTAAGAGTGCTCAGGCACCTCGCACATCATGCACTATTCTCAAATCCCAGAGTGGAACCTGAGTATGACGGAACGTTGGATGTTACATCTCAATCATCTACTTCGGACTGCAACATACTGCAATGTCTATATTATGATGGGGTAATGTGTGATGAAATCTTTTGGTCTACGTAATGGAATAGCGCCAATACTGGGATGGAGCTTCCCTATGTGTGTATGACATTTTCTATTCATCTGAGCACTACCTAAATGCTAAAGTCCAGACTTAGGTTGAAAGGCAGACAACATGGGATTCTCAATTGCTGCCCCACACACATTGACATATATAATGCATGCTTAAACACTTAGTCATCAGCAGGCACATACCCACTCATTAGAACCATCAACGCCAGATGCTGTCACCCTGACAACCAGGGATTAGTGTATAATCCCTCTCATTCACATACAGTAGTCACAGCCAGTATCTAGCTCACTCAACAAGGGCTAGGTCCATTTACCTAGACAACCACCATGTTATGACTCAAGTACTTTGACATTTATTGTACTCACTCACACACATGGTCATACATTCATCCAACCAACCTTCAATCCGCAACATTCATAAGTGCCATTTGCTCATGTGCTTACTTACATTCAGGTAAGTGTTGGGATCAACTATTTCCCAGGATCTTTTTAGCCAGTGTGTGGTGTATGTGGCTCCCTTTTAAGGATTGTGAAAGAAAACAGGCAGACACAGTTGTAACTTGATAACAGTGGCTTTACTGAACCCACAGGAGGGCAGTTACAAAAACTTAACAAGAGGCCACTGGGAAGTACCCCACTTTTTGGCATACTTTTGTCACAGATTTGGTCGCAAAAAGAATTTGCACCCGAATCTGCGACTGTTCCTCACTCACACCATTTTTCCAAGGTGGCAGAAAAAGAGCGCAGGATGTGGGCGGGGAAGGGGCTGGGCCGGCAGGTCATCTGATTCCTCATTTTCTACGGTTGTTTTTGGCATGGAAAAACATCTAAATCTCCGGTCTTACTAAATGTTCCCCAAAGTCTCTATTTATGTCAACAGGCATAAGCCCACCTCTTAGCATTACGGATAAAGATGGCTTTATAGCTGCTTGGTTTTGTCCATGGCTAGGAAGCCATTTGGTCAGTTACTCCTGCTTAATGCTCTCATTTGTTTCACTGCTCTAACCACTGCCTAGGTCTCCAGGGAGGTGCACCAATTGACAAGCGCCACTCTCTTCCACTTGCTATCCTTCTACCATGCAATGAGGCTGGTTTTGTTTATACTGGCAAAGACAAAAGACATAAGTTAGCACCTAAATGAGCAGTTGGATGGACATGGCTGAAACTACCAAAGTAAAAGCAAAGACCAGAGAGAGAGAGCACTGGGAGAATGCTGCAGACACTGGTATAAAGAGCAAACACAATGCAACAGCACTCTGCCATTGTAGAACATATGGACTCATAGATATAAAATGAATATGAGGTACTTAGCAAATATATCTTGATCAAAATCATTTGTGCCCGTCCACAACGACAAGGTGACTTCAAACTGGATGCGGTTCCCCTCGCAAATAACTGAATTGTCCATTGGCATCTTGTCAAAGTGTATATGGCACACATGGACTTTATCCCCGTTACACAGGCTACCTTTGATGTCACCACTCACAAATTAGCATAGTACCATACTTTATAAGGCTGAAAAAAGTCATCCGTTCAACCAGTTCAGCCTGTTAGGCTACTTTCATACCAGCTGGAGCCTTCACAGCACGGATCCAGCAGGCTGTTTCAGCGGGGAAACAGCCTGCCGAAACAGCATGGATTTGGCAGGCTGTACCCCTGCTGGAACAGCCTGCCGGAGAAGGCTGCCGCTAGTGTGAAAGTAGCCTTATCCTGTTGATCCAGAAGAAGGCAAAAAACCCACATAAGGAAGAGGCCAATTTTCCTTACTTTAGGGGAAAAAAATACCTTCCCAACTCAAATCAGGCAATCAGAATAACTCCCTGGATCAACAACCCCCCTCTAGTAACTATAACATGTAATATTATTACCCTCCAGAAATACATCCAGGTCCCTCTTGAACTCTTTTAGTGAGGTCTCCATCACAATACGTATCTTACAAATATTCTGGGCGTTTAACACATAGAGGTGCATGCGTTTATTTAATAACTCACATAACATGGTGAGACATGCATAGTACTGTAGAACAAAGTGCATCACATTCCCATGAGGTACTATAATGCAGTGAGCCGCGGGGGAAGCACAGGACAGAGATGACTGGTAGTGGCTATGATGGTGGTCATTGAACTATTTACAGTTCATGGTGTCAATCTCCCCTCTGGTACTCTCAGGGCTGTGCGCAGTGGGCACTTCCTAACTTTCTGGGGCATCTGCCTGATAGAAGTTGGGGTGCGCTTGATGGTAGATGTTTAGCAGGGTGCAAGGCAGGAGATTAGGAGCAGAGCCGGATAATGGCAGCGGTGCAATGGTGGCACCAGGGAATAGCCAGGCCAGTGTAGGGGTCACAATTCTAGTGTTCTTTGCTGATAGTTTAGGCAGTTCATAAACAAAAACACTGGTAGCATTCAGTTCAGACACATATACAATACTTCCAAAGCTGAACATGGGATAACCGTCAGTAAGATGGCTTACTCTGACAACTTTCCAAATCAACCAAGTGGCTTTACATTCACAATAAGTGCTACAGTTTCCACAACGAGGTGTAGATTTTCCAGTGGGTGGTCAATGCATGGTAAAGGCCTAGAGGGCACCTGAGGCAATATACCCTTTCCACTAGCAGTAAGGCCTGTTGCTTTATAACAGCAACTGCACTTACTGCCTGTCCTTTGTCAGTCCTCTATATGGCCCTCAACAGTCTGTATGTTCTGTCTCTCTCAGAGGATGGTTGTAGCTGTTGGGATGCGAAGACGAGGGTTCCTTGCAGCAGGTCTCACTTTTGCCAGGTACTTGCAGATGCTTCCAGTCTATTAGAACGCTAGAACTTAACTACTAAGCTCCTAACCCAGAGGAGAAGGGCCCGTCTCCTCCCACTGAGCAGGGCACCATAACTAAATGGTATTTCCATTTCAGCTATTGGAATACCAACATCATATGGAAAAAGTGCATTAACATTAACAATGAAAATTAACTGATTAAGTAGAAAATTGACCCTTTGCAGTGGTCCTCTGGGGCACTGCAAAAGCAAATCAGATAATCAAATTGCAAGTATTTTCCACAGCACACATTCACAAGTTCAACAATTTAAGTTGGGTGATATTGCCACTGTAACAGTATCAATGGTAACCCATAGCAATGGAACAGTGTAGCGCAAAAACACATTTTCTTGTAAGAGGCAATTTGGTCATTTTCAACCCTCCTACATGTATATTGTGTGCACGATCACTTTTATTCCTCAATTATGTAAAATAATATGTAATTTGCTTTAGGAGTTTTAATGCTGATATTCGGATTGGAGATTCAATGCTGGGGGTCTGACAGCTAGGACCTTCTACGATCACAAGAACAGGGGTCCTCAAGAATTGCCAACACGTCCCATGAGAATATAGTGCATGGGTAGCCCCTGATCCTTTTTGTTTATGGGTTTACTGAGTACAGCTCTCACAGGCAAACTACTGTATCTATAAAGCCAAAAAAACTCTTTACAAATGAATTACAAATGAAGTTGAACATGTGGGTGCCATAGATAATGCATTTGCATAATAAATTTGGCATAATCCATAACATAGTAGATATTTCCCATACCCCACATCATGGTTGTCATATATAATGTTAGTCCATAGTAAATTTGGTTAAGCCATAGCCCCTCTTTCTGTTTTTTCTTTGAATGTGTAGTGTAAAACAGGTTTAAAATCAGAATACATCTCTCCTAAATAGCATCATATTTGTAATCCATCTTCTTGGCTTATTTCATATGATAAATGTGCCCTATTCACTTAACCAACTAACTTAACCAACTTGCACCAACCAACCAGGTTGTTGAAGTTGGCTCCACCCCGCTTCCCTTTTTTAAGACCATTCATATCTTGAAAAAATGGATAACTCCCATTCATCCAGCAAAAACGTACTGCTTGTCTCAATGAGGAGATGAAATAGAATGATGAGAGAGGCAGTAGTTGAACTAAACAGGAACTTTACTTGACCGTTGTAGTCTTGCAATAAATAGAATTTGATAGCAGCACTTGATATTACTTAAAGTTGGCAAAGATGATGAAGCTGCAAATTCCAATTAGCAGGCTCTGTGAGATACTGTATGTAGGTTCCAGATATACTTATGCAGGAGTGGTGAAGATACTCTACTTGGTTCCTGATCTTGCTTAGGCTTTCTAGTCTTGCAATAATATGGATCCTCTGGTACTAATAGTATACAACCCAAGGGCATTCTCCCTCATGGCAGGTAAACTCTCTGCTCCATTCTTTAAAAAGGTTGTCTGAACTATAGTCCATAAAGGAATTGTAACACTTAGTTGTCAGGCTGTGTCCAGATGCTGGAAACTTCTCCCGGGCACCTGGCGCTGTGGAGTCCATAAGCTGGGACTGTTCTAACCTCCACAAGCTCAAGTAGCTTAACTCCTGGGGCAAGGCCCAGGAAAACAGAGACAAGCCTGTCTTCTAGACTCCTCACTCCTCTCCTCCCTCAACTCTCCTCTTTAACTTCCTGTGGCTGTCCTATATAAATAGTGTTATAGTGACCTCTAGTGTTGGTAGTGTGTAATGCCTGTTGACAGCTTGTAGTAGGAATTTAGCAGCAAAAAAGAAATAAAATACAGTAATTAGTGCAAAATGACATGAAAGGGCATATAGAAATTTGGAGTGGCCCTGTTATGCTTTTTCATAAGTATATAACATTTATTTAAATATCATAATTAAAGTGGATTTGATTATATAAACCTATAAGAGGCCATATTGTTGTATGTTACGTATTTTAAAGATGGCCGAGAGAGGGTCATGGAAAGGACACTGTTCATAAGGTTTTTTCTCGTGGATATACCAGTCTGAGATGAGGCATTCTTGTCTCCATATACATTTATTACTAAGATAAGGATATTTTTTAGCCGCAGCTGGTGCTAATTACCTCTACAGTTTGATGACTATTGATGAGGCAGAAAATATGTAATATCTATATACACGTATAATCAACCTTGAGTCCTCTCCATTATGTACATGAGCTCAGGAGTCCAGTCGATGCATTTTACTTCTTGTTTGTCAGAGTACAGCGTCAGAATGTGAGTATAAAGATAAGAATTAACTAATCAGACTTAGCACCACGTTTTCCCTTTCCGCTATTGAGATCCATCATAGCTAGGATCTCAATACCAAAGTAAAACGCTTCAGTTTTGTCCCTATTCATTGTCAATGGGGACTAAACTGAACTGAAGGGAACGGAGTACACCAGAATGCATTCTGTTCCATTTCATTGCGTTAAAATGATGCACACAAAAGCGCAGCAAGCAGCGTTTTTGAGTGCATCCTGAGATGCAGAGCAAGACTGATCCGTCATGACTCACAATGTAAGTCAATGGTTGCGGATCCGTTTTCTTTGACACAATAGAAAACGGATCCATCCCCCATTGACTTACAATGGTTTTAGAGACTGATCCATCTTGGCTTTTTAAAAAATATTACAACCAGATCCGTTCATAACGGATGCAGACAGTTGTATTATCATAACGGTAGTGTTTTTGCTGGTCTATGACGGATCCAGCAAAAACGCTGGTGTGAAAGTATCTTTACTCTAGTTTTGAGGGTGTTCCAGAGCTGACAGATTCCCTTTAAAAATATTGCTTTTAATTGAAGCAACGTGTAAGCGTTGTAAGTACTATCCATGTTCAATCTAATTAAAGCCACTATTTTTTTTTGCTTCCCGTAATTAAACTGGCAAGAAGAGATAGTAACTTGCAACTTAATGTGCAGCAAAGTACAGGACCTGATTTCATTCCATTCAATTGTTTTAATTTAGATTCAGCATTGTTTACTGCGTTCTTCCAGGCCTGGGCTGGGAGAATCTGAATCTGCCTCCGGAGATCCAAGTACTTCAAACACAGCGAGAGAGCTCATTTTTAATCCAAGCATGTCTCCCTGCCTATAATGTGCAGCTGGAAATACAATAAAAGAGCCTCAGCAACAATAAGGTCAAAGGCATTGATCTCAATATTCTAACATTTATTAGCGGTGAGTACTGTCTGGTATCAATACAAATCAATCTGTTAATACCATTAGTCTTTCTGCTCGTCCTCTGGGGACGACATATCTTGTTTGAAGAGAACAGCATGTCGGCAATAATTTGCAGAATTTCAGTTCTATAATATAATCTGCCAGTTATCGACTCTATGTGATCTGGTGGTGGAGCGTAAATAGGAAATGCAATGTATTGATCAGCTTATTTTTTGGTAAATTGCATCGTTGCTCCAGATCTAGAAAGTAGAGAGGGCAAAAAGAACATTTGTAAAGATGCTCCTAAAAAAATCCCAGGAAAGGACATTTTCTGTCACACAAATTGGGTACTGGGTGATAAATGATTCCTTACGAGAGAGAATTTCTGTGCGCTGCACCAGGGACTAGGCAGACACTGTCAGTCTGCTGCCTGTCTCTGCTAATAAGAAACGGGAAGGAAGAAGGTCAAATGACTTATGATATTTGTTGCACGGACGCAGTGATGTTTTATCGATGCCAGCTCTTCGTACACATAGAATGCATTTCTACATTTAAGACCCGACTGACATTTTAGTCGTTTAAAGGGGGATATTTTTGACAAGTGATGCATATGGTAAATGGGCTGCCTGTCTATGGAGGTATATTAGATTTAATAGAAGAGTCTAAAGTCAATGCATTCTAGAAGACAAGACAAAGCTCTGTACGCTCCCTGTTTGTTTTCTAAATTGCTTTGTCAAGCTAACAACCTAGCGAGTGAGGAATATGAGCGCTTCTCCTGCTAGTCAAGAATTACAAATGATCAAACATCTCAGATAAAAAATGGACTATAAATGATCCCTTGATAACAGCAGTTTGAAGGAAACTGAAAAGTCATTGAAAGTTTTACCTTCAGAGACAGTTTAGACAGGAACAGGGGTTTATAATTATAATAATAATAATAACTAGAATTAATAGGACTACAAACAAAATATGGCAGCACACTGTTATACCGTACGTGAAAATAATAGAACTAGGGATTATTCTGGATTAACGTGGTACTATGCCTACTATACATCAAAAATGGAAGCTCTTTGAGCACAATTTTGATCAAACATGAGTCGGGCCCATCTACAAAGATCAAGGTGGCTTCTGAAGACGGGTACCTGACACTAACAGAACTGCCTCTGCAGGGTCTAATTTAACCCTACATTGTTTAGGAACCCTACATGTGTAGGAACCAGCTATATTTATTCTCTGCTTAGAAGACCTGGGCAGATGGGCAGGGAGTCTAAAATGTGCGCAAAGACTGAGCTTCCATTTTTCATGTATAGTAGGTATAGTACCACTTTAATCTATAATAATCCCTAGTTCTATTATTTGCATGTATAAGAGTGTGCTGCCATGTTTTGATTGTTGTTTGTATGTTAGCTTCAGCAGTTAGCAACTGAATAGGACAAAGCTGTCCTACAGAAGGGAATGGGGCGGCTTCTTGTAATTGTAGCATCCCCAAGTCAGGGTAGTGTGAGGGACTGACCTGGTAATGCCAGTGATGGGGAGGATGGCACGTGGATCCTCTGGGGCACTCTCTGGGTTCTTGAGGGACACAGCCAGGTGTAGTGTGAGGTGCCCTTGGTGTTGGTAGATTAACGTGCCGGTGGCTGTGTGTCCCTGAAGTCCGTGACGCCAGTGCCGGTAACGGTGGCACACCGATTTGATAGGAGGAATAATTGAGGTAAAAGCTTGGATAGTAAACCAGAACTTCACTTTACTTAACACTAGAGACAGCATACACTCTCTTGACAGTTCCTCAGAAGACAATTGGTTTCAGCAAGCTTTAAGTTACAGTACATTAATGGCAGGTTTATATTTAGCAAGGTGATCACAGAGGGTTAAAGCAGGACTTGCAGTACAGGCGGCTTGCACAGATTCCCTGACTGATCCTGACTAGGAATATATTCTTCTCCAAGGCCCCAATGCCCTCTCTCGGCTTATATCCTTGGGATAACAATTACTGAGTACCTCCTCTGGTATTTGTAGTACCTCTTGCTTTCTGGAATTCTTTGCTCTGCCTTCCCTCAGCTCACTCAGGCTGGTGACCAGTGATGCTCCTGCAGGGATCCTTATCCTGTTTGCAGCTTGACTAAGGAGGCAACACTTCTCCACTAGTCCTAGGGTCTGGACTGCTCCTCCCAGGGAATGACTCTTCCTAGGCTGGACCCTCTCAGGCTATAGGGCCTGGGCTGACTTCAACAGGCTCAGGGCCTGAACACTGAACACTTTTACAGGCTCATGGCCTGGACTGCCTTCAACAGGCTCAAGGCCTGAACACTGAACACCTTTACAGGCTCATGGCCTGGACTGGACTGCCTTCAACAGGCTCAAGGCCTGAACACTGAACACCTTCACAGGCTCATGGCCTGGACTGGACTGCCTTCAACAGGCTCGAGGCCTGAACTAGACTGCCTTCCTTTCCCTGACTGGACCTATATATACTAGGGCTCCCTAGCTCCCTCTAGTGGCTATAGCTGAGATGACACCCCTAGCAGGCCTGCACAATGGCACACAATAGCAGTAACAGGGTGATAGGATATATAAATAGGCATTACATTACATTGCATTTAATGAAAATGACATTCACCAATCTCCCCACAAATGAGGGGAACGTACGCACTCTAGTGACCCTTCTGTAGTGTCGGGCATCACAACTCCCGTACACTACATAATTACACCTGCTCTCCACTGCAGTTACGACCACAAGCATATAAACAATGAAGAGAAGGCAGCACTCGTACTTGCACTGCTTTTTCTTCGAACAGCTGACACCCAGAACCCCTGCCAATCTAAAATGAATGACCTATACTGAGGATAGGTCATCAATATTAAAAATATTGCGGACTCTCCAAAAGACATAGCACTAAACATTTCAAAAGCAACCAATTAGGACAAATATCTAGTGGCAAATGATTACCAACATCAGTGCCGAATAAGGTTGCTTTCTGCTGGATCTTGGGGCTCCTGTTGTAATGGGAAGCAATGAGACAAAAAATGGACCTAAATCTTCCATTTGGTTCTTTTTCCATTATGGTGTTCACTGTATTGAATAAATATACTTATATTTGAATAGTTCAAGCATTTCAAATGAAGAGATGGAATGATTTTATTTTTATCTGTAAAATAGGCAATGTATTTAGTTTTTTATGTCTGTAAAACTTTTTTTAGTAGAGGAGACTTGAACATGCAATCATTGCATTACTTATACAATAGACTGAAATAAAATCGTATGTTGCTATTAAGCCCTGTCTGAATCAGGGCTTAATAGGAACTTTACAATGGCAGGCCTGGGAGCCTTCATAAGTCTAGTAGACCAATGGTTCTCCCAATGTCATCAGAAAAGGACAGTTTGGTCATAACATAGGGGAGATTTAAAAAACTGTCTAAATGAAAAACTGTCTTTGTTGTCCATTAGTAATTAGTGAATCGGTTTGTATGGATGAACCCAATTTGTTAATCATATTATCTTTACTGTGGCTAAGGAACTTTCGGTATAGAGCTGTAGAAATGTATTCTTACATAAGATTAAGATGGCCACCGGTCTTGTCATACCATCTTCATCTCGCACATTTGTTGTTACTGTGGGTAGCGAGTAACTTCCGCATGTACCAATATACTTCCTTACTAATCTGAAACAGGGATTTGTGGCATGTTCCACAATCGTAAGAAATCAGGGTTCGGATTCGTAATAAAGTGTATTCGTACATTCACAGTAACGGCACATTTTCGTGATTAAGATGCTCTCACAAGACCGCGGCCATCTTAATTTGGCCTCATCAGAAAGAATACATTTTAACAGCAATATAAAGACAATTCCTTGTCCGTAGAGTAGCTTTCACACAGCTTTCATGTCTTATAGTACTCTTGGTTGGTTGTTATGGGCAACAAAGACAGTTTTTCTTTTAGACAATTTCAGAAATCTCCCCAAAATATTTTAGCTGCAGCAATGAGGTAATGTTTTGGGTGCATCGGTTACATGCAGAATACAGACACATCACCACTGCAGTCCGGACAACAAGGCCCGGCGAGGAGAATTGAGCAGTTGTGCTGGAAAGGAAGGGGTTCTAGTGAATGTATTTTACTATTTTTCTAGTAGTGTCCCTGATGGTTTGATTTTTTTAATAATAACTCAGACAACCCCTTTAAGTCCTGTAAGATGCAAGTTGGTTCTTTTATGGATCAGACTTGTTTTATCAGCACATCCCACAGATACTGTATCGGATTAAGATCTCAGGAATTTGGAGGCCAAGTCAACATCTTGAACTTTTTGTCATGTAACCCAGACTTTTCCTGAACAATTTTTGCTGTGTGGCACAAGTTGTCCTTCGTTGGACCACTTTTAGTAGTAATTAACTACTTCCTACCAGGAACACCTGACGTGACCTGCCATTTTGTAGATGCTCTGACACAGTCCTCCAGCTCGCCCATTTTTCTGCTTTCCACATGTATACTTCAAGAACTGATATTATATACTGTATATATAGCTTGGCTATTTTCTGGGTGTAGTTGATCAGGCAGTAGATTATGTTGCAAGTTGACCCTGTTTGTTCCCTCTTATCTGTTAGTTGGGATCATGTAGTAGTCTCCCACAGTCTGCAGTTACAGATGTAGGGCTACTGAGGCACTTATACAGACAGAGCATTAGACACAAGGAACCATTGAGGAGCACAATCTAACCCTGCATAATAAAAGAAGATATATGGCATGCAAGGGTTGAAAGTGAAAGGGGCTGTTCAGCCTTTTCTAAGTAATTGCCTATCCTCCGGATCAGACATCAATAGCTGATTGTCAGGGGTCAGAAACACTGCACCCCTACTGATCAGCTGTTCGGATGTAGCTCAATAACCAGAATAAAAGGAGCTGGAACTGTAGAGCGCCAGCAACATTCTAGTGGACTGGGCTCGTCACTGCAGCACTTCTCCCGTTGAAATCAATGGGCGCAACACTGTAGTAACAGGCGGCCTCCACTACAAAGTTGATCGTGCTGTGTAGTTCTGGCACCGACTTGAAATCAATGGGAGCAGCACTGTAGTAGAAAGCTCTCTCTACTACAAGGGTGACAGTGTGGTGTAGTATCAACACTGACTTCTGGCGACAGAACTACATCCGAACAGCTGATTGGTGGGGGTGCAGGGTGTCAGACCCCCACTGATCAGCTAGTGATGGCCTATCCTGAGGATAGTCCTTTGCTTAGAAAAGGCAGATGGACAACCCCTTTAAATGGCTGTTATTAGTGGTTGTCACCTAGCCTCTGTAGCAGTGTAAGAGACCAATGTAAATGAAGAAAAAAAAAATCAATGAACAGACTATTCACACAAAAGGGACTTTTATTTCTCGCTATTTCTTAAAGGAAGAAACTCTTTGAAGTGTATTTTCAATAAAATACATAGTCGGTGATAAATAATCAGAATTGCTGATTTGAATAGTTTTCTCCATTTAAACATAAATTCCGTTGACATAAAAATGATGCTTATCCACTGGCTGGAAATCACCGGGGTACAATAAATGTCAGAAGTACACCGCACGTTGGGTTCACAAGCAGCTTAGTATAGATCTGGCTGCTCACTCTGAATTTCATAGATTTTTTTTTAATGGGAACTTTGGCAGTCAGTATTGCTATCAAGTAGTGATCTGCAATTACGCATGCAAGCACAAGAGGCCTTGGCAATGTGCCCAAGAAGTGTACAGAAACTTGGTGTCAGGACGGGATAAACAGATCCTGCTCAAGCGCTTTGTTATTTGGTGGCAGCGCAATTATTGCCTAAATGGTTAGCAACAAGCAAGCAGATATCTATTAATATCTATTAAAATCAAGTAAGTCTGAGAAGAAATTAGGATTTTTAATTGCAGTAATCTCTTAATTACTCTGGTGGGGTTTTACTCAAAGATGTTTCCTGTCCATTGTCAGTCTTGTGCATTTTCCATGTGGGAAGCAGTAATTAGTCCTTCGCTGAAAGATTGACTAAATACTACCCCAACCCTTTTTCCATATGAACAAGTAAATTACTTAATTTGTGATAGATTTAAATTATTTCTAGTACTTACCAACAGCTGAATCCCAAATCAGCCGATTTTAAAGAAATTTCTGGTTCTTTAACCCCTTAGCCTGCTTTGGGCCTTACTGACCAAGCGATTTTCTTTTCACTTTTTCTTCGTCACTTTCCAAGAGCTATAACTTTTTTATTTTTTCATCTAGGTAGCCGTATGGGGCCTTGTTTTTGGTGAAACAAGTTGTACTTTTGAATGATACCATTTTGGGGTACACATAATTTACAGATTAACTTTTATTAACTTTTTCTAGGAAGGGGATAGGAAAATACAGCAATATAGCCATATTTTGCACCATAAATAACACGATAAGGCTACATGCACACGACAGTTGTCTTTTGCTGTCCGCAAATTGGGATCCGCAAAAAAAACTGATGGTCCATCAGTTTTTTTGGGAGGATTCCTTTGTTTTCACAGATCCCTTGTAATAAATGCCTATCCTCGTCCGCAAATGAGAAAAAAGTAGGACATGCACTACTTTTTTTGCTGAAGCAAAACACGGACAACAGACACGGAACACAAACGAATGAACTGTCAGCATTTTTGTGCTGACCCATTGAAATGAATGGGTTCCTATCCTATCCGCAAAAAAAACTGAAACAGAAGGTGAGAAAAACAACTGTCATGTGCATGTAGCCTAAGTTTATTTTCTGGGTCAGTACAATTACATCAATACCAAATACATATAGTTTTTTTATGTTTTACTACTTTTGCACAATAACCCTTTAAAAAAAAAAAAAAAGAAGCAAATATTTTTGCATCACCGCATCCCAAGACCCATAACTTTTTTATTTTTCATTCTACAGAGCTGTGTGAGGTCTTGGTTTTTGCAGGATGACTTGAAGTTTTCATTGGTATCATTTTGGGGTTCCTTAATTTTTTTTTATCACTTTTCATTACATTTTTTTGTAGTGACCAAGCAAAAAACAGCAATTCTGGCTTTTTTTTTTTAATGGTGTTTACCATATGGGATAATTTAGATGACATTTGTTTAGTCTAGGTCGTTAAATAGTGATACCAAATATGTGGAGATTTTATTTTTGCAATTTTCTCTATTGATAACCGATTTTTAAATGGCAAAAAGCGTCTTTTATATTGAAATTTTTTATTTAATAAAATAGTTTATTTACTTTTTTAACCATTTAATAGTCCCACAAGAGGACTATAATAGACAATATTTTGTTTGCTTCTAAAATACATTGCACTAATTCTATAGTGCAATGCATTTTAATGTTAGCGCTATATGGACACTCACTAGCAGGCAGCGCCAGAGAGGTGCAGCCTGCTGGGATACTCTGGAGGCAGGCTTGGGGCCTACTCTAGGCCCCAGCCTGCCTCTACTGGCATCGGCACCCCGCAATCTCATTTGCGGGCTGCCGATGGGAGATAGAGCGAGTCCGCTCACTCTGTAACCGCTTAGAGCAGGAGTGCGGCTCTCATGTGAGAGCTGAGCCCCCGCTCTCAGCTGCACGGGTAGACCTAAGGCCCCTTAGTGACCACCGTAAAAAGGCAATTGGTGGTCACTAAGGGGTTAATACTGATGATTCATCTTCAGGATAGGCCATTAATATGTGATTGACAAGTTCAACAACCTACACATTGACAGTTTGTGTTGGTAGTGGGGTTAAGGGAGGTAATGAGCCCCAGACACTGAGTTATGTTTGACTCCAGATGGGTTGTGCTCGACCCTTGGCCCTGTGGGCAACTGTATCAGGAGTGGCAAGTGGCCAGCTTGCTTTGGTCGAATGTAGTGACCCCAGGGATTGAAGCCATGGTCCAGTATGTTCCGGTAACCTACACTTGTTGCTACTCTTTTTGGTGGGTGGCCTCAGGTGTTGTTTAGCTAATTCCCGAGTCTGAATTCCGAGTCTGAGTCCTGAGTCACAGTTCTGAATCTAAGGCCTTATTCACATTTCACTGTTTTGGTCAGTGTTTTCCATCAGTGATTGTGAGCCAAAACCAGGTGCGGCTCTAAACACGGAACAGGTGCAGATCTTTCCATTATACGTTATCTCTGTATAAGTTCCGCTTCTGGTTTTGGCTCAAAATCACTGATCAAATACTGACTGTGTGCACAAGGCCTTAGTCCTAGTTCTTAGTTTCTTGTTTCTGTTCTGTCATAGCCTGATCAAAGAAGTGGGGGCATAAGTAGGGGGATACTGTTACAATGGGGGTTCACCTATACTATTGTACTGTCCGCTTGTGGGAGTAATTTAGGGCCAGCTTCTGGTATGGCTATGCCATTGCACCATGTATCCTGGCCCTGATTAATTGTACTGTGAATAGTGCCTCTGTGCTTGTACTCCTCCTCAGTTCTGTATTGGAAAGGTTAATCCTTCTCTTGCTGTGTGTCTGCATCTGTTAGACTAATGAGTTTGTTAAGTCTCCTATTTAGGGCTCATGCACACAACCGTGTTTTTTGTCAACATCCTATCCACATTTTTTGAGGATCAGAGGCAGACCTCTTCAATTTACTTCAATAGGGGTTGCAAAAGATGCGGACAGCATACAGTGTCTATTTGCAGACAGCAAAAACGCCTACGGTCATGTGCAGGAGCCCTTAGTGCTGTGGCAGTTTGGTGAATGTCTCTTGAGTTTTGGTTCCAAAACATGCATCAGAAAATCTGGACGTGGAAACCCAGCCTTCTACCATGTAAAATCAATTTGATACAGGATAATAGTTTCCAACTGGATCTCATGACATTATGCTTAGTTTACACTGTGTAGACAGGTTGCGCCCAATAAGCAGTCAAAACGTTACAATTAGCGCAGTTTTCTTATTGACTGCCATTAAAAACAGACAGCCCTTGCGAATGGCCATACAGTTATCAGCTAAATGCAGGTTACCATCAATAGAGATGAGTAAAATTTAGAAAAACTTGATTCAGCTGCTTTACCATGCTTCGACAAGAAATTCGTTTCGTTACGAATTACTTTGTCACAAATCGCTTTCCATTGTATGGGGCTGGCGCAATGATGGGGAATGGGGATCGCGCCGCCCCGATCATTTCACAGCATCTGTGACTCACATTCACGGTGACATCCCCACGCGCTTCCAGTATGATCACTTGGTGACATCACGCTCGCCGTAGGTCCTTTGGCAGGTTTTCTTCAATCAAGTCGAGAGCATATAGCAAGTGGATGATTTTTTTTTTTTCACTATTTTAGGAAAAATTGGTTCGTTACCACAAATTGCGAGGAAAATTTGGCTTCGTGACAAAATCGATTTTTTTCTGAAATTCTGATCAAAGTCTTCTTTGGATACTTTGATTTGCGCAACATTAACCATCAACCATTAAAAATGAAATAAATTTATCACGACGTGCTCAGCTATTTTCGTCCCATAGAAATTAATGGAAGCGCACCGCGCAAGTGCAGTCGCCGCTCCATTAACTTCTATGGGGCTGATGGAAACAGATAAACCAGCACTCAGCTATTCATGGCAATCCCACAGAAAGGAATGGAGGTCAATCGTGCATTTGTGGTCTGCTTTCCTTCACTTTGCGGGCTCTGTTGTAGAGGTAGAACCCGCACCTATCAGACATTGGTGCATATCCTAGAGATTTAAGTTGCATGGATAAGCCTCTTGGGAACCTGGTCTTGTGATACTGCTCTTCTGAAAATCCAGCTTCCAATGACATCACATTCATTGCCAGCAGGAGCGTAGCTATAGGGGGTGCAGAGGTAGCAGTCGCTACTGGGCCCAGGAGCCTGAGGGGGCCCAAAGACCCTTGTGCCACATAAGAAGACACCGGTATTATGGAAAGTGTATGCTGTCAACTTACACCTCTGGCTGGAGGGAAGAGGTTAGGCTCAAAAATTTGGCATCGGGGGGCAGTGTCGTTTTTAATTTTTACCTCAGGCAGCACTAATGCTATGTGCCTCCCTGGCCCTGGCCACAAACACTGAGGGAAGGGGGGCCCAAGCTGAACTCTTGCACCAGGGCCCATGAGCCTTTAGCTACGCCCCTGATTGCAAGGGTTCTGGCCAGGATGTCGCTTCATCTGTGGACAGGCCAGAACTATTTCTATCACCAGCAACTTCCATATCCACCATTTACATAGACACATAGGTGTAGTTCATCTGATTTTTTTCTTTTGTTGATCGAAAGCTTCTGTTCTCTGCAACTTCTATGCCTTCTTCACTTTGATTGACAGGCATCACCCCCGTTGCTCCTAGAGGCTCATATATTAAAACATAATTTTCTCAGCAATGCAGGCACATATGAACATGGGACCAACACAGATTCAATCTTAACATCGAGCTCACCTGTATTCGTGTATCAGAACATTGTCCATTGTTGCGGTGCAAGGATTGTGAAGGTAAGACCTCATTGGATATAGAAAACAGAAGGCAAATCCAGCACTCCGGATGATATTATCCAAAGATTCTTGATTCCCTTATTGCAGTAAAAAGTTTATAAGTGCAACACAACACTTAAGAACTTTTTACTGCAATAAAGGAATCAAGAATCTTTGGATAATATCTACGGAGTGCTGGATTTGCCTTCTATTTTCTGTGACCAACACAGATGCCTTCAGCTGCCAAGTGCACATGGAACAGGTCAGCCAGAGTCATAGGTACAAATCTGCTGATGGATGCACTTTAGGGCTCATTCAGACGGCCGTAGTGTTTTGCGGATCCGTAAAACACGTATACCGGCCGTGTGAGTTCCGCAATTTGGGGACCGCACATGGCCACGGAACAGAAACACGGATGCGGAATGAGCCCTTAATCAGATGAACTGCAGGTATGAAACTAGTGAGATAGGGAGATAATGTCACAGTCACACTTCTATTGTAATTTGTTATTTAAAATTACATTTTACATTTGATTAGCGTTTTTCGCTGAACGTTTTATATTTATATCTTGCAAATGTGCTCTTAAAATGTTAGAAAAGAAGTGAAAACAGAAAAAATGTTTTATTTTGTTCTATTTTCACACAACAGATCCTTTAGAGGAGCAGCGTTAGCTCGTGTTATAGGTTTAGCCTCAGGCAGAGATTACTGGGAACAGACTTGTCGGGATGGTTGTACAATATGCTTCGTTCTACAGTAGTCTTCTCTGAACATCTATGAATCAGCATTCTGGTAATGCTTTTTTATGGTGATATGTGAAATATATGAACCATGGAGCAACAATTGGATGCAATTAGATCTGAAGTGTTTGCATTTTATCCTTTTAGGCACACAATCATTTTTCACATTGAAGGCGGCAATTTCGTTACAGCCACCAAAGTGCTTTGTAAATCAAAAGAAATATAAAGCTAACAACAATTGTTATAGTCGGCATAACACAGGTTACTTTCCTGAAAGTAGAATATGTAAAACTGAGAATTATGTGCAGCAAAACTCCTAGTGACTGGCTAATTATTATTCACAGCACAACGTCTGACGTCCCAATTTCAAACCTGTAAAAAGAGTATTTTGTCTCCTGCAAAAGGTATTCCTTTATTTTTCTATATTCAATGAAAATTCGCCCCCTCATTATAAAAACTATAATCTAATAATCTAAATAACTGCAATGACAATGGGGTAGATTTATCAAAACTGGTGTAAAGGAGAGCTGGCTTAGTTAGCCATAGCAACCAATCAGATTTTACCTTTCATTTTCTAAAAGAGCTCTGAAAAATGAAAGGTTTAATCTAATTGGTTGCCAGTTTTCCTTTACACCAGTTTTTATAAATCTAACCTAATATGTATTTTATTATAAATTGGCAGTTCTTAAAGTGCACCCACATCTTTGAACAAAAAAAAGGGGTGACCCTCTACTTTAGTCATAGCCTTTTTTTTACCAACCAAAACTACAAATTCTGATGGCCCTGAACAGCAAATTATACTCGGACCCAAACCTCTATATCATCAATAAAGTCTAACAGGTTTTGAATAAAAGAAATAGACCCTAGTGACAAGTGACCTTCTCCAAAGGCAGCTCTAAATGGAGATTTTTTTTCTCCTCAATCTTTGGAGGCCATTATTTCATCAGAGCCTGGGCCCTCCGGAGTGAATAAAGTCATACAGGGTTCAATGTAAAGGTATTATATAAATACAGTGCATTCAGAAAGTCTTCAGACCCTTTCACTTTTGTCATATTTTGTTATTTTGTGCTAAAATAAAATAAATCACGTTTTCCCCATCATTCTGCACTGTACCCCATAATGAGAAAGTGAAGACAGAATTTTAGACATTTTTGCAAATTTATTAAAAGGGAAAAAATTTCACTTGGACATAATTCAGACCCTTTGCTATAACACTTGAAATTTATCTCTGGGGCGTTCCATTCCTTTTGATCATCTTTGCGATGTCTCTACACCTTGACTGTAGTCCCCCTGTGGTAAACTCAGTTGAATGGACATGGCTATACACCCCTGTACAAGGGGTCCAGTGGTCCCTCAAGATACAATATTTTCAACATACAATGGTCTTTTCTTGGCCATTGTAAGTAGAAACTAGACTCAACATACAATGTCTCAGACTCAAATCCAACCAGTCAAGGCCACAGCCCTGGTAAAATAGCGGTATTAGTTATTAGTTAGCAGCTCTTCTTGACTGGTATATTTAAGGACTTGTTTTATCTTTCTCAGTTATCTGCTTATTTTTCTTAAATCTTCATCTACTCTTATCTTGGATGATATTTAGTTTTTTTTGGAACCGATTACTTAAGTTACAATGGTTTCAACATACAGTGATCATCCTGGAACCAATTAATATTGTAACTTAAAGGACCACTGTATAAGGTCTCATTGCTGACAGTGCATATCAGATCGAAAGCCAAGCCACGAGGAGGAAAGAACTGCATGTAGAGCTCAGAGAAAGGATCGTGTGGAGGCATAGATCTAGAGTAGGGTACAAAAAATTATTGGCCTCCATAATTCTTAAAGGGGTATTCCAAGATTATTTTTTTCTCTTTTTTAGGCTTTTAACTTTGTAAATCATAGTAATTAAAAGTTTCTCACCAGGGAAGGTATGGGCTGCCTGGTCAGAGCGTTCAAGGCGCTTCCTCCTTGCTGCCAGATAACACGCCGTTCATTATGAGTGTAATCTGGCAGTCTGACCGTGAATGTGGTCAATCAGCAATGACAACATGTTCATCACAGCAACTGCGCAAGAAGGAATCTCTATGCAGGCTCTGTTTGATCAGAAGATATTTTCCCCCATGTCACAACAGCACCACCAGAGAGATGGACTCCTCCCCTTGGGACAGGAAACCTAGAGTATAAAAAGAAGCACTTCCTCCCATACTTCAGTGGTTTCCTGTCCCTAGGAAGCCTGGAGTAGTTCATAGCCTGGTGGGCTGTGAGTAGGTTGGCTAGGGGCCCTGGAAGCATTAAATCCCTGTGGTTCAGGGTACCGGGTCCCTATTTGGCTCCTGGTGTGGAGTCGGTTCTTTCACCCCTGCGGCAGGTGCCACCCGCCTCCCGCTCCCTCCGTCCTTCTACGCCACTGCCGCAGCCAGCTCGTGGTTCGGGTCAGGCTGCGGCATTAAAGGACTCACCAGAAAGCAGAGGTAGGTGTCTGGTGGTAGGAGAAGGACCGGAGCTGTGCGTAGTTGCGCGGCATGCTCCGGTGGCGGCGGCCATATTGGGAGGCGGGGCTATGCCATCTGATGGCAGCGGGGAGGAGGAGGAGGCCGGCGCTGGTTGTGACGTCAGACGCCTGCGTTCTTGGGGCGGCAATGTTTAAAGGAAGTTCCTGTACTGCCGTTCCTCCTCCACAGTGAATTGAACAAGCCAGCCAGGTGGTTCAGCTTCCAGGAGGGAGTGTGTATCAAGATGAGCGTCTCCAGTGAGGATGTGTCCAGGAGGTCTCGCTCTGAATCTTCCACCAAGGTCAGATTTGTGCTGGGGAGGGGGTGTATGGCGTTTTTCTTGTATATATGGTCTGACTGGCAGCCTCATGCTATTTTTGTTTTAGGAGGAGGTTTCCAAAAAGCCTAAAAGGGCTAGGAAAGAGTGTGGCATGTGTAGAGTCAGTTTGGCTCCTGATTATAGTAAGCCTATTTGCGTCAGCTGCACTAATAGTGTGATTGAGCAGGAGACGCCGGCTCTGTTGCTGCAGATGCAGGACATGGTAAAAAACCAAATTGAGGCCTCTTTAAGGGGATTTCTGCCAACTCTCACCCCACCGTCATCCCAACCGACAGTGGCCCTCCCTGTCCCAGGCCCATCTGATGCTGAGGAAGAGGGGCTAATTTTAGCTGAGTTGGACTCAGGTATGATGTTTGGAATACCCTGCCACTGTATGTGTGTTATCACAAAGCACGCCCTAGTCATTGTTTCCCTTTATGCAGGTGAACAGTCTGAGGGGTCTGAGGATGATCTATCTGGGAGACCGTTATTTCTCTGCGAAGATACCGATCATTTGGTTAAAGCAGTACGCTCAGCTATGGGCCTGGAAGAGGCTAAGGAGCAAAGGTCCATTCAGGATGTTATGTTTGAAGGGCTAGAGCTAAAGAAAAGGAGAGTATTCCCGGTTCACCGCACTGTGTCCCAGCTTATAAAGAGGGAATGGGAAAATCCAGATAAAAATCATTTATACCAAGGGCCATTAAAAGGAAGTACCCCTTTGATGATTCTGAGACTAAATCATGGGATCATCCCCCAAGATAGATGTGGCCATAGCGAAAATTTCAAAAGAGGATCCTTGCCCTTTGAAGACCTAGGAACTCTTAGGGAGCCCATGGACAAGAAAGCAGAGGTTTTCCTTAAGAGAACGTGGGAAACCGCTGGGGCAGCTTTAAAGCCTTGTATAGCGGGCACCTCAGTGGCAAGATCCATGATGCTGTGGATCGATCAGCTCAGTTCTGACATCCAAAATGAGGTTCCTAAAGATCAGCTGCTGGCCTCTCTTCCTGCAATTAAAAAGCGGCTGCCTTCCTTGCAGATGCCTCTTCGGATACTCTGAGATTGTCGGCTAGGGCTGCGGCTTTGTCCAACTCTGCAAGACGAGCCTTGTGGGTTAAGAGTTGGTCAGGGGACTTAAGTTCTAAAAACAAATTATGCTCCATTCCCTGTGAAGGGAGTTACTCTTTGGTTCAGTCCTGACGGACCTCTTAGAGAAGGCCGGGGATAAGAAGAAAGGGTTTCCTTTGCCACAGTTATCTAGGCAGTATCGGCCCTTTCGTGCGAAAGGTAGGGGGGCAGATTAGAGGTAGAGGTCAGACAGGCTTTAGATGGAGGGGTGCCAGTAAAGGTTCGGGCTTTATGTTCAACCAGCCCTCTTCCTCCTCTAAAAAACCCAGTCCACAATGACGGGGCCTTGCGGGTAGGTGGCAGACTGAAGAATTTTCTACCAGAGTGGCAAGCGATCTCAAGAAGCGCATGGATCTTAGAGACTTTAGGCGAGGGTCTTCGCCTCGAGTTCTCCAGACTGCCACCTACCCGTTACATAGCTACAAATGGTCCTTCAGATCAGTGGGGCCTGTCTCTTCTGCAAATAGAGGTGTTGTCCCTGATGGAAAAAGGAGTTCTGGTGCCAGTGCCGGCTGGAGAAGTAGGCCAAGGGTTTTATTCCACCCTTTTTCTAATAAAAAAACCGAATGGGACATTCAGGGTCATTATAAACTTGAAACCTCTGAATCAATTCCTGACCTACCATCGGTTCAAGATGGAGACTCTAAAGTCCGCCATAAATCTGCTGACAAAAGACTGTTACATGGCGTCCCTGGATTTAAGAGACGCGTATCTCCATGTGCCCATCCACAAGGACTTTCAGAAGTATTTAAGACTGGCAGTCTATGTAAATTCTCGTCTGTTGCACCTGCAGTTCTGCGCTCTACCTTTTGGAATAGCAGTGGCCCCACGAGTCTTCACCAAGATTGTGGCCGAGATGGCGGCTCATATCAGAGAAGGCGACGGCATCTTTATCCCGTATCTGGACGACTTCTTGCTGGTTGCAGAGTCCAGGGAAAAGGTACAGAATTTCCTGCTTCATACACAGAAGATTATAGAGAAGCTAGGTTGGTTAATCAACTGGGAGAAATCTTCCCCTGTTCCTACAAGACAGAAAGTTTTTTTAGGGATCTGGTTAGATTCCCAGGTTCAAAGGTCCTTTCTACCTAGTGAGAAGATACAGAAGATAAGCTCAGTAATTCAGGAGGTTTCCTCTGCCCCAGTTATTTCCATTAGAAAGGGTATGTCCCTTTTAGGCTTGTTTACAGCGGCCTTTCCAGCAGTCCCCTGGGGGCAGCTGCATTCTAGGAAATTACAGTGGCAGTTATTGAATACGTGGGATGGTTCACGGGCAGGTCTGGATAGGAAGTTCACTTTATCAGTTGATGTAATCTCCTCCCTATCTTGGTGGCTTCGGGAGGAAAATCTGTCCAGGGGCCTAGGTTGGAGTAAGAACCAAGAGTCCGCCATCATAACCACAGATGCTAGCCCCTTTGGCTGGGGGCACACTTGAAGGAAATAGACTGCCAGGGACCTTGGGGTCCGGAATTTCGGAGTACATCCTCAAATTTCAAAGAGACTCTAGCGGTTCTTAAAGCCCTCCAATCCTTTTCTCCCTTTATTAAGGGTAAAGATGTAAGAATATTATCTGATAACACCACCACAGTGTCCTTGATCAACAGGCAGGGGACAACTAAGTGTGCGAGTTTAATGGCATTGTCTTTTCAGATTCTCTCTCTGGCAGAGTCGCAGCTAAACTCGATTACAGCAGTTCACTTAAAGGGAAGCCTGAACATCAGAGCAGATTATCTCAGCAGACACCACATTCGTCAAGGGGAGTGGCAGTTAAATCCAGAAGTGTTCCAAAAGATCTCGGCTTTATGGGGCAAGCCTCAGGTGGATCTCTTCGCCGCAAGGGTAAACAGGCAGGTCGAAAATTTTTACTCCCTATCACCGGAAGACAGACCTTTAGCAGTAGATGCCCTGTCCCAAAGCTGGGATTGGGACCTGGCATATGCTTTTCCTCCGCTAGTACTCATTCCAAGGGTCATCAAAAGATAAAGGAAGAGAGGGCAACTGTCATCCTGGTGGCTCCCTTTTGGCCTCGGAGGGCCTGGTTCTCCTGCCTAAGAGCCATGTCGCTGAGAGATCCTTGGGTCCTGCCGGAGCTTCCAGATCTGCTCTCCCAGGGTCCAGTACGTCATCCGGAGGTGCGCAGTCTGCATTTGACGGCTTGGCTTTTGAGAGGCGGTCCTTGAAGGCTAGGGGGCTGTCGGATGCGGTCATCTCCACCCTACAGGCCAGTAGGAAAGCAGTAACGTCCAGAATTTATGTCAGGCTTTGGAAAAAATTCTTATCCACAGTTAACCTGGATTCATTAGACCTAGGAAAGCCCAACATGGCAGACATTTTGAACTTTTTACAGACGGGGCTGGAAAAGGGATTGAGAGCAGCTACTCTCAAGGTTCACGTGTCGGCCCTGGGGGCTTTGTTCGGTCAGAGGATTGCAGACCATCCGTGGATCATCAGATTCCGTCAAGAGACTACAATTGTCCAGGCCAATTCGGACTCCGTCTTGGGATCTTTTGTTGGTCCTGAAATCTTTGTGTGAAGTCCCCTTTGAACCTCTTTCTGAGATTTCTCTAAGGACGCTAGCTCAAAAGACTGCTCTTTTGGTGGCGATAACCTCAGTGCGTAGGGTAGGGGAGTTAGCAGCCTTGTCAATCAGGCAACCTTATACGCAGATTCTAGAAGATAGAATAATCTTCAAGCCAGATCCAGCTTTTTTGCCCAAGGTGGTCTCCGTTTTCCATATGTCTTAAGAGGTGGTACTGCCCTCTTTCTATGCTAGTCCCTCTTCGGAGGAAGAAAGACTTTTTCATATGTTGGATGTTCGTAGGTGTGTCTTGGAATATTTAGATAGAACCAAAGACTTCAGGAAGTCAGACAGGCTCTTCGTTCAGGTATCAGGGCCAAATAAGGGAGACAAGGTGAGAGGAGATACCATCTCTAGATGGATTAGGCAGGGCATCTCTACGGCTTATGTTTCTGCAGGTTTATCTCCTCCGATCAATCTGAGAGCCCATTCTACTCGAGCGGTGGCATCTTCCTGGGCAGAGAGGAGGGGTGCCTCCATCGAGCAGATTTGTAAAGTGGCCACTTGGTCGTCTCCACACACTTTTTTCCGTCACTATAGGCTGGACGTGGGTTCTTCTTCTTCCTTAGCCTTTGGCCAAAAGGTGCTTCAGGCGGTGGTCCCACCCTAGTCTTTTCTCTGGTATTCTCTCTGGTGGTGCTGTCATGGGGCAAAGCCGGTAATTACTATTTCCTCATGTTCACGACAGCACCATGGGGCTTCCCACCCTTTGTTGTGTGTGTGGTGGGTTATGCACTTGGGTGTTCACAAAAAAAAAAAAAAAAAAAAAAAAGAGAAGTTCTATTTAAATTGTTGATTATGTTGACTAATTAAGAAGGCTTCCTAGATCTCGGTAATCACTGAAGTATGGGAGGAAGTGCTTCTTTTTATACTCTAGGTTTCCTGTCCCAAGGGGAGGAGTCCATCTCTCTGGTGGTGCTGTCGTGAACATGAGGAAATAGAATTACCGGTGAGTAATTACCGGCTATCCCCCCTCCACCAAGCCAGCGGAACTTGGCATCAGCAGTCGGTGCCTACGTGATTGCGCAGACAGCCACCAGCGCTGCCTTTCATTCTTTCACACAAGGCAGTAAATGGACGTGCCCGGTTGGTGAGGAAACTGCTGCACTGCACTTGCAAGCCTGGTTGGGGAAAGCCAGGTACAAGACTTTCGCCACACTATGTATATAAGGTGAAGTTGAATGGTATACTGCACGCATGTGCTGCATAATATGACAACTGTGATTGTCCTAAGCCAATATGAGGCAAAGGTGTGAGGAGTGCTAACATCCAAATATAATCAGTTTGGAGCAAGCCCTGACCAGTGGAAGTGTATTTTTTTATATTATCTTCTAAATCGTCCCTCCTAAAGATTCTACTGTGTCTATATTTTGGTTTATATCTAACAGATTTATCTATCAAAAAAAAAAGAAAAAAATAGAGCGGCACATCCAGATACAGAATAAAAAATGTTGTGCCAGCAGCTGTGGACATGATCAAACCTCCAAAGAAATAGTAGAAGAAATGTGTATATACAGAGATATATATATTCAGATATGTTTAAAATTCATGCTTCTTAAACCCTTGCCTATCCCATTACAAACCTTAGAATTAGTGACCCCAGACTTCCAAAGAAAGTGACCCCAAACCTCCAAAGAAATAGTAGAAGAAATGTGTATATACAGAGATAGATAAATTTCCAGGCGGTTTTCTGGACTGTTATATTGATGACATATCCTCCAGATAGGTTATCAATATCTAATAGGTGGGGTTTGACTCGCAGTAGCTGTTTAAAGGGGCCACGGTGCTCCAGTGAGGGCTGCGGCCTCCTCGTAGACTACCAAGCAAAGCATTATACATTGTATAGCGACTGTTACTGTTGCAACTCAAGCCCGTTTACTTGAATGGGACTGAGCTGCGTGTTTGCCCACCTGTGGTGCCTACACTAGCTATAATGCCATCTATAGTGTCTATTAATTGGATTTAGATGGCACACACACGAAATATGATGCTTGAAGTGATTTATTGTATGCTCAGCCGGACGTAGTAATTCATAAGCTCATAACGTTTCGGCTGAGTAATGAGCCCTTCATCAGGCATAGAGTGTGTAGCAAGGCGGCGTGCCCGTCACACCTCCTTGCTACATGCTGTACATCCAAGAATAGGTACAGGAGTATTAACCAGGAACAGGAGTTCAGGTGGTCTAGGCCTCCCAGACCTTAAGTCTTATCATATGGCGGCTATACTAGACCAATCCACGGCATGGTGGAACCCCAACTCGGACAAGCAATGGGTGAACATTGAGAAGCAGAGTGAACTAGGCACACTACTCATGGCCACATAATTAGGGGCCCACATAGTATGAACCCTTTAGCTACAATCAAAGATACGTTGCAGATATGAAAAACTAATATTCATATATGTTTAAAATTCATGCTTCTTAAACCCTTCCCTATCCCATTACAAACCTTAGAATTAGTGACCCCAGACTTATCAATCTCCTCTTGGATACAGACGGGCATTAAAAACATTCAAGACCTTTATGAGGGTCAAACCCTTCACAATTTTTTACATCTAAGCAACATGTATGGCCTAATAATATCAAAAACTTGAGAGAAGTAATGAGTGAACGTTGAATGGATAAGATTGGTCATGTGATTCTATGGGAGGCGGAGATAGAGTTAACAGTGCAACGCAGCTCTATATTTTAAATGGAAAGGTCTCTATAAGTATGTTGGTCTAATTTTAAATTGATATTTGGGTTTAGAAGGTGGTTTTGAAACCAGGATATATTTTTCTAATGTTATAACCATGTGAAAATCAGTTTTGAATTAAACATGTATATCTTCAATGTATAACCCTGCAAATAAGTGCTGTAGAAACGCCCACAGTGACTTGAAAAAGAAGCAATCAAGACAAGTCCAAAGGTGCTCCTGATGAAGCAGAGGCGAAACCGGGGTCGGGCGTTTGATGAGAGAACGTGCACATTTTAAATAAATGCTATTTTATGAATCTTGTGAGTACAAGAAATTACTATATTTATACTAAGTTAGCGGGACTTTACTATGTCGGGCCGTCTCTTCTTTTATTCTTAGGAGACTAGAGCATCGATTTACGTGAGAACCGAAGGAATATATCTGAGGAACTTTATCTGAAAGACACTCCTTGTTTACTCTAATTGTGAACTCTACCTCTTATAAATATCAAAAACTTCCCCACATTCTTTTGAATAATAGATTGAGCAAATCCATAAAGAGAATATGAACATTCTATTCTCAATTAACAAAACCATGTCTACCCTAGGGTTGAGCGGCAGGGGCCATATTCGATTTTGCGAATATATGGACGCATATTCGCCATATATTCGTGAATTCGCGAATTCGCTATATTCGTTGCCTTTTTTTTACTTTGTGAAAATCGCAATGTAAATTTCGATTAATGCGCATACGTAATAGGGTGTGGCATTAATCCAACTACTTGAAGGTTGAGAAGATTGGAAAAGAACTACTGATACATGTAAGTAATTTAACAGCAGTGTCATTTATTACATGTCACATGCATGTGAGAACAATCACTTTATATGCCTATATAGTTTAAGAAAATATTCGTGATTGTGGAAATTGCTACTTTTGATCCAAAATTATTTTCGCAATACATAAAAGTTCACATTTAATTAGGTCTAAGTAGATATTAATGATTGGTAAAGTATTGTTGTGACATCGAGGCTAAAAGAAGGGAGGGATCAGTGTCCTCTCGAAGTGCCGATAATCGCATGGCAATAAATATTCGCGTTACTAATTTTCGCGCTACACTCACTGACTCATTGTAAGTTATATTGAAGCCTTTGGACCACATGCTAGAAGCAGGGAGGGATTATCAAATTTTTTTTTACACAGTACACATCACTGAGATGTGTACTGTGTAAAATAATAAACACATATTCGTCATTACGAATATATACTGCTATATTAGAAATATTCATTAAAATGCAACGTGCCGATATTCGCGATAAAAATTCGCTTTTCGAATATTCACGCTCAACACTAGTCTATAACATACTGTATCTCCCATATATATAAGTGGGAAAGGGATCTGAATATTAAGATTTCAATGACACAATGGAAGAAAGCTTACTTTATCTCAGTAAAAAGTTCATCATGTTCAGATCACCATGAAGCCTATTCAAAACTGATATATAGGTGGTAATATACGCCCTACAGAATCAACAAGTATCTGTTGGAGAAGCTGTAACTGAGTTGGGACTCTTATACAAATATTCTGGAAATGCCCTCATGACATTTTGGTATGAAGTTGACAAAGATACTCTTCACCTTTGGAATTAAGCTGCCATTTAAACCTGCCAGTTTTCTTTTGAGATTGGATATAGATAAGTATGCGACCTCTCAAAAGAGTATTTTATGCCATATCTTAACTGCCTCACTATAGCAGGTAACTGGGAATCAACTTTTATCCGATATCTCATAAATAATAAGGAAAGTAAATATAAGTAACTAGAAGTAACAATAATTATGATAAATACCTTAAAATCTGGGCACTGTGGATATCCTCAAGGCACATTTCACTGCTAGATGTGTAATCCTGGCTGTCACATTATTTGGACCACTTCTGGTAACTGTTTTTCAAAATGGTTTGTTCTATCCTGCTTTCTATCATCCTTTATCTTTTTCTACTCTTTTTACTTATTAGTTGACCATTTGTGAAGTGCCTTAGATATAAGATTGACAAGAGTACTTGTGCAAGATGGCAGCTGAGGAGTGAAGCCCAATAATATCCCAGAGGAGATCCTTAGCCACATATACGGCCATAATTAGATTAATGGGAGGATGTAGTCTGCTGTTTTAAAAGTGGACATGGATATACATCCATATAAACTCACACTTGTGGTGTCATAGATCGCTGCTACTCACAAACCTGACTGGTTGAGAACTGGGGAATCTGGGATAACAGTGCATTAGTTTAGCACTAACACACAACAATTGTGTGAGCTTATTTTATAGTTTATATGTAATTAATACGTTCTCATTGAGATAAGTTATTAAACGTCATACAGGTGATGGCCAAACATATGTCCTGTACTATAACATGTTTGTTTTGTTATATTCTATATTTAGATAACAATAAAAATCTATTGAAGCAAAAAAAATTATGTTTACGTTGATAAGGCCACCTGATCATGACAGCAGTACCAAATCATGCATTTGAGTTAAGAAAAAAATTTATATAATGTTTATATGATAAAAAAAAGTGCATGCATGCAGGAATTTCCTGAGCTATCATCCGAGAAGGAAGAAACAAGTCAAGAAACAGCATCTTCAACAGTACACACATGCCCACACGAAGTCAAAGATCAATTTTATTTATGTCAGCTCTGGTTAAAACAAGATTTGAGACCTATAAATTATCGTATGCCTTCTCTTAAAGAAGAAAACAAAACTGAAATAGAATTTGGGATAGAACCAAGTTATTCAAATTAGGAACCCAATTGAACAGTGTCTTCTATTGACATATATAGTTCACCTGCACCAACTCAACAATCTGGTGTGGACGAGCACCACCCTCAACTGTCATTGACTCAAGTGATGACACTTTTAATGTGTCAGATTGTTATGAGGAGCCAGACTAATCTTTCCTAGTGCCCAGTGATAAGGAAATGGATGAATATCTAGATGACAGGTTTTTAGAGTTGGGCCAAAACTGTGAAGATAATTTTTCAGAGGAAAAGATTATGGTTTTTAAGTCTTCGCTTCATCAACTGATTTCACTAATGCCATGTCAATTATGAAGAAAATGTGGTGCCACTCTAACAAGTTATCGAAAAATTTTATTGGTAGCATGTTGTCTCTTGAAGTCAAATGTCAAAACGATCACACTAAAGGGATATGGGAAAACCGGACAAGGCAAAACCAGCAACGGAACGTTTTAATATCAGCAGCAGTTTTATTGAGTGGTTTCAGTTTTCTTTTAAAGATTAAACACCCTTTCAATGTTTTCAAAGAGAGTTCAATACAAAAGAGCACATACTATAAAGACCAATCGAAATACTTATTCCAAGCGATCAATATGGAGTGAAAAAATGAGCGAAGTTCTGTACTAGCGACTACAAAGGAGACCCAGCATGCTTTATTGGAGATGGACAGTTACTCCCCGATTTCCTTGGTAGCACTGGAAAAAATTTATTTTGAAAACAGTCACCACACTTGTGGTAGATAATATAACCATCGACATAATAACCACTGAGAGACATGTCCCGATACAGAAAAGACTGGCATCGATCATCACATCGCCAAATCTATTGGCAGTAAGCTTCTGGTGGCATCAAAGACTCAAGATTGTGAAATTATATGTCATATTGGAGATTGAAAACCTTCTATGGTGGTGCGCCAGGACTTGTCAGGGTTGACGGACCTTAAAGTGAGTGTCTTCATTGCCGATCCCAAAAGAGGAGATTAGAAATGCTAAATGGATTAGAGATAAATCTCCAGCATTTAGGAAAATCAAAGCTATTGTGGAGAACAGAAATTTACTTCTTGATCTGAGAGAACAGAATTATTTTTGCCATACTGTGTGCTAGAGGTTTATCACTGTATGTGTTTGAAGTACACACTTTTTTTTTATAGATATCATGGTGACTGGAACCCAACTTTCCGCACTGGATTACAACAGAAATGTGGACAGAGTGAAGGTTGTTATGAAACGGGCAACTTCCACCTCTGATGAGGTGGGAACTGTTCGCCATCGTGTCGAATACTCAAATGGGTGAAAGCCCTGGGTAGTCAAGCACTATATAAACCTACCAGACAAAACTTTAATGAAGACATTGTAAAAGAAATAATTGGTACATCAAGAGAAAGAAGCTGATGGCTGTCAAAATGACCAAGACTACCACGAAATATTGCTCAAGTTCCAAAACCAAACAAACAGCAACTAATCCATGAGTCAGATTCTCTTCCCTTAAGTTTAATGGTGGAATAACCAAGTCTAAATCTCCTGTTTTATACCGTTCATATCTCGTTCTAATTTAGAAGTACAAAATTTAAATTAGTCAGTTATTAAACTGTTTGATTTAGACTTCTGAAATTAAACAAAATCTATCCATTTTGAATACTTTAGTCTAATTGATTATAAATAATAAATTAAAGAGGTTGTCTCACTTCAGCAAATGCCATTTATCATGTAGAGAAAGGTAATACAAGGCACTTACTAATGTATTATGATTGTCCATATTGCCTCCTTTGCTGGCTAGATTCATTTTTCTATCACATTATACACTGCTCGTTTCCATCGTTACGACTACCCTGCAATCCAGTAGCAGAGGCTGTGCCTTCACACTATAGGAAAAAGCACTAGCCTATGCGCATTCCCACGATCCCGGCCACCATAGAGACCAGCGTCTTTTTCTATAGTTTGCTGCTGGAAGATTTCATGTCCTTTTAATGCGGACCATAATCAGGGCCAATTTTGGGGATGACCATTTGTATAAACGCTCATTGTACATAATAGGCCTGTGTAAAACGTTCCAGATATCAACCAATAAATGAGCAAACGTTAGTTCACCAGGTGATCGTGTCTTTCAGCCGGCACCAAAAATCATTGTTCCTGTGCAGCAGATTGAGACATCTGAACAGCGATCTACTGCCCATGAGGGATTCTCTGTGTAGACAAGTGACTTTATTGATCATTTGTCCCCATACAATAAGGCAATTATCGGGAATGAACCAGAAGTCCCTGATAATTGCCTTACACATCAGTCTGTGTAAAAGGGCCCTGAATGTGCTGTATGAAAGATCATTTTACCCAATAAACGAGCGTATTGACTGTTCATGGGGTGATCAGCAACACCTTTACTATAGACCTGAGGTCTATTATCAGGAATGTGTGTTCATAGTCATGTTTGTTCCCGATAATCTGTTCGACAATTGGGCAGTGTAAATCAGCCACAGATTAAGACTTTTCGCATTAAGAAGTCATAATAAATGAAAGGCCTGTCCCCCTAATTACACTAGCTTCCAGTGCAGAGGAAAAGACAGGATGTCATCACCATGTGACCAGTGCATGAAGCCAGAGCCTAGCAGTGCAGAGGAAAAGTCTGAAGGACCTGTGATGATGTCATCATCATATGACCAGTGAAGAAGTGGTGAAAGTGAAGGACCTGTCGATGTGAGGGGAAGGAGCTCCTGTGCATAGAGGAGAGGTTAGCGGTATCATAGGGAAACCCACAGTAACATCCTAGAAAAACTGGGAGTTGTAATTTCACCTGATGTCCTACAACAGTCTGGTAATGCTGGAAGATGTGGTCTCTCCTCTTATACCTCTCTCTCTATAATGTCTAAAGAGGCCTGTAATAAAAGTCTGGACATGCTGGGGATTGTAGGTTTCTCCTCTTAATACTCTCACCCAATAATGTCAGCTGATGCCCTATAATAACATGCTGGCGGCAGCAGCTGAGGTGTGCATTAGGAGGTTCTGTAAATATTTGCCCCAGCCCCTGACTGCATACTGCCACAGTGACAGCCAGCTACAGCAGCACAAACAGTAGTCAGCATTGGGGGGAGTGGGATGTAAAACAGCAGCAGGCGCAGTTCATGGGAGGTATGGCACACAATATAATAAGCAGCAGCTGGAACAGTCCATAGGGGAAGTATTGCACACTATATAAAAGGCAGCAAGCACGGTTTATCAGGTAAAGCTCGGTACACACTTACAATCAGATTTCGCCATTCTGTTCTAGCCTCTTCTGGCAACCGGATGCTTCCACATCGAGACAACACCGCTACACCGACATTGATATACCCTGCACCATCAGAAGAAGCGCTTAATTTATAAAGAGGAGCATGCCTCATCAGAAAGTAAGTGCATCCTCTTTCAGTCTAGTTGCCTAGAATGCCCTCTATGCGAGCTCACAGCTGGCGTAGATATCAGTCATTGTTTGCGCCAGCGTAAATGATGATAAATGTGACATGACCAGCTCCCCTATTCTGAAAGTGGCAAGGGTGACGTGAAAACACTTAACTAACAAACTCAAGTGTATAAGTTACTGCTCTGACATCCACAATGATTTATAGTATACACACTGTCACTTTTTTCACACAGGCAAATATGCATCACATCCTTTGGAAACCCAGATTGGTGTGATAAAAATATTTGATAGCAGAGTATGTGTATGTGCTTCAGAGTATGAGACAATCAACATAGCTGCAGAAGACACTGCTATAGCTGAGACAAGTGTGGGTGACATCAGCACAGTCATGGTATCATAATCTATTGTTTAGCAGACCATTTTGAGATGACCACCTCCACTCCGGGATAGCAATGATGAGTGTGTATCCAACCATCTGTAACATTATAAAAGTATTGTGCAATGGGTGTTGGACCCGTATATTACCCAAGTAGCAATGTTTTAGCCCAATTCAATGAGGCCTTTATATATATACTGTAGATAGTTTAATATATATCTACTTGAATGTATAACTTTATATCATTATGCATTGCTGGGAAGGGGATCAGACATTACAAGTAGAGATGGCCCGAACTATCCGCCGGCGAACAGTTCCCGGCGAACATAGCTTGTTCGCGTTCGCCTCTGCCGGGCGAACATATGCGATGTTCGGTCCGCCCCCTATACATCATCATTGAGCAAACTTTGACCCTGTACCTCACAGTCAGCAGACACATTCCAGCCAATCAGCAGCATACCCTCCCTCCCAGACCCTCCCACCTCCTGCACAGCATCCATTTTAGATTCATTCTGAAGCTGCAGTCTTAGTGAGAGGAGGGAGACTGTAATTGCTGCTGATTTAATTGGGAAATCGATAGCTAGGCTAGTGAATTCAGTGTCCACTCCAGTCCTGAAAGACTCATCTGATCTCTGCTGTAAGGACAGCGTCCTGACAGCACCCCAAAAAGCCCTTTTTAGGGCTGCAACATTAGTCTGCTTTTTTTTTTCCTTTATATACATATTGCAGTTGCCTGGCCTGCCTGTGTGTGAGGAGCTGCAGGCCCACAGACTACATAGTGCCCACTGCCAGTGCCCACCCCTGTCATTCCGTGTGGCACAGGACTTTGCTTAAAAAAAGGCACTTAATTTTTACACTTTAATCTAAGGTTAGTTGCCTGCCAGTGTGTGTCAGGCTGACTTCCACTGACTGTAGTGTGCCCACTGCCAGTGCCCACCACTCATACCGGCTGGCACAGGACTTTGCATAAAAAGGCATTTAATTTTTACACTTTAGTGTAATTTCAGCTGCTTGCCTGCTGCTAGTGTGTGTCAGGCCGACTTCAACTGACTGTAGTGTGCCCACTGCCAGTGCCCACCCCTGTCATCCCGAGTGGCACAGGACTTTGCTTAAAAAAAAGGCACTTAATTTTTACACTTTAATCTAAGGTTAGTTGCCTGCCAGTGTGTGTCAGGCTGACTTCCACTGACTGTAGACTGTAGTGTGCCCACTGCCAGTGCCCACCACTCATACCGGCTGGCACAGGACTTTGCATAAAAAAGGCATTCAATTTTTACACTTTAGTGTAATTTCAGCTGCTTGCCTGCTGCTAGTGTGTGTCAGGCCGACTTCAACTGACTGTAGTGTGCCCACTGCCAGTGCCCACCCCTGTCATCCCGTGTGGCACAGGACTTTGCTTAAAAAAAGGCACTTAATTTTTACACTTTAATCTAAGGTTAGTTGCCTGCCAGTGTGTGTCAGGCTGACTTCCACTGACTGTAGTGTGCTCACTGCCAGTGCCCACCACTCATACCGGCTGGCACAGGACTTTGCATAAAAAGGCATTTAATTTTTACACTTTAGTGTAATTTCAGCTGCTTGCCTGCTGCTAGTGTGTGTCAGGCCGACTTCAACTGACTGTAGTGTGCCCACTGCCAGTGCCCACCCCTGTCATCCCGTGTGGCACAGGACTTTGCTTAAAAAAGGCACTTAATTTTTACACTTTAATCTAAGGTTAGTTGCCTGCCAGTGTGTGTCAGGCTGACTTCCACTGACTGTAGTGTGCCCACTGCCAGTGCCCACCACTCATACCGGCTGGCACAGGACTTTGCATAAAAAGGCATTTAATTTTTACACTTTAGTGTAATTTCAGCTGCTTGCCTGCTGCTAGTGTGTGTCAGGCCGACTTCAACTGACTGTAGTGTGCCCACTGCCAGTGCCCACCCCTGTCATCGCGTGTGGCACAGGACTTTGCTTAAAAAAAAGGCACTTAATTTTTACACTTTAATCTAAGGTTAGTTGCCTGCCAGTGTGTGTCAGGCTGACTTCCACTGACTGTAGTGTGCCCACTGCCAGTGCCCACCACTCATACCGGCTGGCACAGGACTTTGCTTAAAAAGGCATTTAATTTTTACACTTTAGTGTAATTTCAGCTGCTTGCCTGCTGCTAGTGTGTGTCAGGCCGACTTCAACTGACTGTAGTGTGCCCACTGCCAGTGCCCACCCCTGTCATCCCGAGTGGCACAGGACTTTGCTTAAAAATAGGCACTTAATTTTTACACTTTAATCTAAGGTTAGTTGCCTGCCAGTGTGTGTCAGGCTGACTTCCACTGACTGTAGTGTGCCCACTGCCAGTGCCCACCACTCATACCGGCTGGCACAGGACTTTGCATAAAAAGGCATTTAATTTTTACACTTTAGTGTAATTTCAGCTGCTTGCCTGCTGCTAGTGTGTGTCAGGCCGACTTCAACTGACTGTAGTGTGCCCACTGCCAGTGCCCACCCCTGTCATCCCGTGTGGCACAGGACTTTGCTTAAAAAAAAGGCACTTAATTTTTACACTTTAATCTAAGGTTAGTTGCCTGCCAGTGTGTGTCAGGCTGACTTCCACTGACTGTAGTGTGCCCACTGCCAGTGCCCACCACTCATACCGGCTGGCACAGGACTTTGCTTAAAAAGGCATTTAATTTTTACACTTTAGTGTAATTTCAGCTGCTTGCCTGCTGCTAGTGTGTGTCAGGCCGACTTCAACTGACTGTAGTGTGCCCACTGCCAGTGCCCACCCCTGTCATCCCGAGTGGCACAGGACTTTGCTTAAAAAATAGGCACTTAATTTTTACACTTTAATCTAAGGTTAGTTGCCTGCCAGTGTGTGTCAGGCTGACTTCCACTGACTGTAGTGTGCCCACTGCCAGTGCCCACCACTCATACCGGCTGGCACAGGACTTTGCTTAAAAAGGCATTTAATTTTTACACTTTAGTGTAATTTCAGCTGCTTGCCTGCTGCTAGTGTGTGTCAGGCCGACTTCAACTGACTGTAGTGTGCCCACTGCCAGTGCCCACCCCTGTCATCCCGAGTGGCACAGGACTTTGCTTAAAAATAGGCACTTAATTTTTACACTTTAATCTAAGGTTAGTTGCCTGCCAGTGTGTGTCAGGCTGACTTCCACTGACTGTAGTGTGCCCACTGCCAGTGCCCACCACTCATACCGGCTGGCACAGGACTTTGCATAAAAAGGCATTTAATTTTTACACTTTAGTGTAATTTCAGCTGCTTGCCTGCTGCTAGTGTGTGTCAGGCCGACTTCAACTGACTGTAGTGTGCCCACTGCCAGTGCCCACCCCTGTCATCCCGAGTGGCACAGGACTTTGCTTAAAAAATAGGCACTTAATTTTTACACTTTAATCTAAGGTTAGTTGCCTGCCAGTGTGTGTCAGGCTGACTTCCACTGACTGTAGTGTGCCCACTGCCAGTGCCCACCACTCATACCGGCTGGCACAGGACTTTGCATAAAAAGGCATTTAATTTTTACACTTTAGTGTAATTTCAGCTGCTTGCCTGCTGCTAGTGTGTGTCAGGCCCGCTTCCACTGACTGTAGTGTGCCCACTGCCAGTGTCAACCACTGATACCGGGTGGCACAGTAGCTTGCCGATAAATAAGGCATTTAATTTTTAGACAGTAGTCTAAATTCAGTTGCTTGCCTGCTGCCAGTGTGTGTCAGGCCCTCTTCCACTGACTGTAGTGTGCCCACTGCCAGTGCCAACCACTGATACCGGGTGGCACAGTAGCTTGCCGATAAATAAGGCATTTAATTTTTAGACAGTAGTCTAAATTCAGTTGCTTGCCTGCTGCCAGTGTGTGTCAGGCCCTCTTCCACTGACTGTAGTGTGCCCACTGCCAGTGCCAACCACTGATACCGGGTGGCACAGTAGCTTGCCGATAAATAAGGCATTTAATTTTTAGACAGTAGTCTAAATTCAGTTGCTTGCCTGCTGCCAGTGTGTGTCAGGCCCTCTTCCACTGACTGTAGTGTGCCCACTGCCAGTGCCAACCACTGATACCGGGTGGCACAGTAGCTTGCCGATAAATAAGGCATTTAATTTTTAGACAGTAGTCTAAATTCAGTTGCTTGCCTGCTGCCAGTGTGTGTCAGGCCCTCTTCCACTGACTGTAGTGTGCCCACTGCCAGTGCCAACCACTGATACCGGGTGGCACAGTAGCTTGCCGATAAATAAGGCATTTAATTTTTACACTTTAGTGTAATTTCAGTTGCTTGCCTGCTGCCAGTGTGTGTCAGGCCCGCTTCCACTGACTGTAGTGTGCCCACTGCCAGTGCCAACCACTGATACCGGGTGGCACAGTAGCTTGCCGATAAATAAGGCATTTAATTTTTAGACAGTAGTCTAAATTCAGTTGCTTGCCTGCTGCCAGTGTGTGTCAGGCCCTCTTCCACTGACTGTAGTGTGCCCACTGCCAGTGCCAACCACTGATACCGGGTGGCACAGTAGCTTGCCGATAAATAAGGCATTTAATTTTTAGACAGTAGTCTAAATTCAGTTGCTTGCCTGCTGCCAGTGTGTGTCAGGCCCGCTTCCACTGACTGTAGTGTGCGCACTGCCAGTGCCAACCACTGATACCGGGTGGCACAGTAGCTTGCCGATAAATAAGGCATTTAATTTTTAGACAGTAGTCTAAATTCAGTTGCTTGCCTGCTGCCAGTGTGTGTCAGGCCCACTTCCACAGACTGTAGTGTGCCCACTGCCAGTGCCAACCACTCATACCGGGTGGCACAGTACCTAGCACGCGTAGTACCACTTATCTAAAAAAATGACAGGCAGAGGCAGGCCAGACTCGCAGGGGCCGTCGTGGTCGTGGTGCTGTGATTTCCACTGTCCCTGGAATAATGCCCAGTTTTCAGAGGCCACGTACCCTGAACCCGAAAAATTCAGAGGACGTAGTTGACTGGCTTAGACAGGACACCCAATCTTCAACAGCTTCCGCTAAGAACCTTGACGCACCATCCTCCTCCAGCTCAGCTTCGGTCACCTGCTCTCAAGTTACCACGCACCCGCCCGTCGCCACCACCACCACTACCACCACAGCCACCACAGCCGCTTCACTTGATCCGTCAGAGGAGTTATTTACACATCAGTTGGATGCAATTAGTGATGCGCAACCATTATTGCCAGATGATGTAGATTACGGGATATGTCTCAGTCAGGCAGGATTACACACATGGACGTACAGTGTGATGATGATGATGATGATGTTGTACTCCGCTGCTGCTTCCTTTGCTGAGGTGTCAGATACAAGTGAAGCGGTTGATGATGACGATGTGTCCACGGATGCCACGTGGGTGCCTGCTCGAAGAGAAGAAGAGGGGGAAAGTTCTGAAGGGGAGACAGAGAGAATGAGGAGACGAGTTGGAAGCAGGGGAGGTCGTCGCAAGGAGTTAGTGGCACAGTCAGACAGCATGTATCGGCACCTGGGGTCAGCCAGACAGCACGCCAGTCAACGCATGCTGTTGCCACCACTAGAATGCTGTCATTGCAAAGCTCAGCAGTGTGGCATTTTTTTGTGTGTCTGCCTCTGATAAAAGCAATGCCATTTGCAACCTGTGCCAAAAGAAACTGAGTCGTGGGAAGTCCAACACCCACCTTGGTACAACTGCTTTGGCGAAGGCACATGATCTCACATCACAAACGCCTATGGGATCAACACATGAGTACAAGCAGCACACAAACTCAAAGCCACCATGCTCCTCCTGGTCCAGCATCTTCAGCCACGTCAACCACTGCTGTCCTCCCTGCCCCCTCTCAACCACCCGCCACTCCATCTCTCACCTTCAGCAGTTCCTGCTCATCTGCCCACAGTCAGGTGTCTGTCAAGGACATGTTTGAGCATAAGAAGCCAATGTCACAAAGTCACCCCTTGCCCGGCGACTGACAGCTGGCTTGACGGAACTCTTAGCCCGCCAGCTTTTACCATACCAGCTGGTAGAGTCTGAGGCCTTCAAAAATTTGTCGCTATTGGGACACCACAGTGGAAGGTACCCGGACGAAATTTTTTTTCAAAAAGGCAATCCCAAACCTCTACCATGTCATTGAAAAGGAAGTCATGGCATCTCTGGCATACAGTGTTGGGGCAAGGGTCCATCTGACCACTGATACCTGGTCTGCAAAGCACGGTCAGGGCAGGTATATCACGTATACTGCGCATTGGGTCAACCTGCTGACGGCTGACAAGCATGGAATGCGTGGCTCCGCAGCGGAGTTGGTGACACCACCACGACTTGCAGGCAGACCTACTGCCACCTCCTCTACTCCTACTCCATCCTCTTCAATATCCTCCTCGGCTGAGTCCTCTTCTGCTGCGGCGTCTGGCTGCACATCAACTGATTCCCCCAGCTCCCCAGGGGCTATTCCACATCCCGGATACGACAGTGTCACGCTATCTTGGGGTTGACTTGCCTGAAAGCAGAGAGCCACACAGGACCAGCACTCCTGTCCGCCCTGAACGCACAGGTGGATCAGTGGCTGACCCCGCACCAACTGGAGATCGGCAAAGTGGTGTGTGACAATGGAAGCAATCTGTTGGCGGCATTAAATTTGGGCAAGTTGTCACATGTGCCGTGCATGGCACATGTGTTGAATCTCATCGCACAACGTTTTGTGTCTAAGTACCCAGGCTTACAGGACGTCCTCAAGCAGGCCAGGAAGGTGTGTGGCCATTTCAGGCGTTCCTACACGGCCATGGCGCACTTTTCCGATATTCAGCGGCGAAACAACATGCCAGTGAGGCGCTTGATATGCGACAGCCCGACACGTTGGAATTCAACACTCCTAATGTTCGACCGCCTGCTCCAACAAGAAAAAGCCGTCAACGAGTATTTGTATGACCGGGTGCTAGGACAGCCTCTGCGGAGCTGGGAATCTTTTTGCCACGTTACTGGACACTCATGCGCAATGCCTGTAGGCTTATGCGTCCTTTTGAGGAGGTGACAAACCTAGTCAGTCGCACCGAAGGCACCATCAGCGACCTCATCCCATTTGTTTTCTTCCTGGAGCGTGCCCTGCGAAGAGTTCTGGATCAGGCTGTAGATGAGCGTGAAGAGGAAGAGGAAGAGTTGTGGTCACCATCACCACCAGAAACAGCCTTGTCATCATCGCTTGTCGGACCTGCAGCAACGCTGGAAGAGGAGTATGAGGAAGAGGAGTCAGAGGAGGAATGTGGCGGCTTTGAGGAGGAGGAAGACCAACCACAGCAGGCACCCCAGGGTGCTCGTTGTTGTCACCTATCTGGGACCCATGGTGTTGTACGTGGCTGGGGGAAGAACAGACCGTCAATGACATCAGTGAGGACGAGGAACGGGAAATGAGTAGCTCTGCATCCAACCTTGTTCAAATGGGGTCTTTCATGCTGTCATGTCTGTTGAGGGACCCACGTATAAAAAGGATAAAGGAGAACGATCTGTACTGGGTGACCACGCTACTAGACCCCGGTATAAGCAGAAAGTGGCAGAAATGTTACCAAATTACCGAAAGTCGGAAAGGATGCAGCAGTTCAAAACCAAACTAAAAAATATGCTTTACACAGCTTATAAGGGGGATGTCACAGCACAACGGGAATCTAACAGGGGAAGAGGTGAGTGTAATCCTCCTCCTACCACGGCGGCAAGGACTGGACGATTTACAGATGTGTTGTTGATGGAGGACATGCGGAGCTTTTTCAGTCCTACTCATCGCCACAGCCCTTCGGGATCCAGCCTTAGAGAACGACTCGACCGACAGGTAGCAGACTACCTCGCCTTAACAGCAGATATCGACACTCTGAGGAGCAATGAACCCCTTCACTACTGGGTGTGCAGGCTTGACCTGTGGCCTGAGCTATCCCAGTTCGCGATAGAACTTCTGGCCTGCCCTGCTTCAAGTGTCCTGTCAGAAAGGACCTTCAGTGCAGCAGGAGGCATTGTCACTGACAAGAGAAGTCGCCTCGGTCAAAAAGTGTTGATTACCTCACCTTCATAAAGATGAATGAGGCATGGATCCCGAAGGGACTGACAGTGGGGATACGTTTGACTAACAAAAGGCCTGATTACATGCCTTGGCCTCAAAATGGTCCCCACGCTGCTGTATTTAATGTCTGCATACCGGATGACTTTCGTGAATTCTCCACCACCAACTAGGGTTCAAGCCGCAATGTTTTAGTCACTTTTCTGCCTGGAAAACATAAATTTTTCCGGCCGCTGCTACAATAGCGGCTGCAACAGTGCCATTATTTTTCAGGCATGTGTACATGCCTAATTTTTCTGTCCTATGGTGCAGCACTGTGGCTGCAAAAACAAACCAAAAAAAAAAGGCACATACAAGTGTCAATTCCCCTTCGTGATCGTTACCTTGTTGTGGTGAAGGGGCTTGCGTATCACAATGAAGCAATCATCATCACCTCTATAAGTGTGTTGGCAATGTTGCCACACCCCAGATGATAAGGCCGTTGCTTCATTATGGTCAGACCAAAAGCGATCGGGTGGCCACGCTACTAGACCCCCGGTATAAGCAGAAAGTGGCAGAAATGTTACCAAATTACCAAAAGTCGGAAAGGATGCAGCAGTTCAAAACCAAACTAAAAATATGCTTTACACAGCTTATAAGGGGATGTCAATGGGGATTCGACAATGGTTAATCAATTCGACCGGATAGGGTCCGTAACAGGGATTAAACTGATAGCAATAGTACTAGTTAAGACACCACTCATATAGGGTGTCACAGCACATTGCTCTGTGCACGCGCAGTGCCCCAATTTGGGAGTAAGAGGACCGACCAAGCTGCTTTTTCCATCTCCCGGTTCCTGAAATCAATTCAGTTTAGTGTATGAGAGTTTGGTCTGTCACTGTGAAGGCAGTCGAAGGTACCCGGCCTAAATTTTTTTTCATAAAAGGCAATTCCTGATATGGGACGTAACAGGGATTAAACTGATGAGAATAATACTACAGAAAATACCACTCATATCGGTGGAGGGAGCCAGCGTTTTTTTAACCATCTCCCCGTTCAAAAATCTATTTAATAAATGGCCCCCAGATTGGGGAGTCGGGGACGTTAGAGGGATTAAACTGATGAGAATAGTACTACAGAAAATACCACTCATATCGGGTGTGACAGTAAATTGCACGGCGCAGACGCAGTCACCGTGGTTTAAAACAGAGTGGAGGGAGCCAGCGTTTTTTAACCATCTCCCGCTCGAAAAATCTATTCAATAAATGGCCCCCAGATTGGGGACGTTAGAGGGATTAAACTGATGAGAATAGTACTACAGAAAATACCACTCATATCGGGTGTGACAGTAAATTGCACGGCGCAGACGCAGTCACCGTGGTTTAAAACAGAGTGGAGGGAGCCAGGTTTTTTTAACCATCTCCCAGTTCGAAAAATCTATTCAATAAATGGCACCCAGATTGGGGACGTTAGAGGGATTAAACTGATGAGAATAGTACTACAGAAAATACCACTCATATCGGGTGTGACAGTAAATTGCACGGCGCAGACGCAGTCACCGTGGTTTAAAACAGAGTGGAGGGAGCCAGCGTTTTTTTAACCATCTCCCGTTCGAAAAATCTATTCAATAAATGGCCCCCAGATTGGGGACGTTAGAGGGATTAAACTGATGAGAATAGTACTACAGAAAATACCACTCATATCGGGTGTGACAGTAAATTGCACGGCGCAGACGCAGTCACCGTGGATTAAAACAGAGTGGAGGGAGCCAGCGTTTTTTTAACCATCTCCCGTTCGAAAAATCTATTCAATAAATGGCCCCCAGATTGGGGACGTTAGAGGGATTAAACTGATGAGAATAGTACTACAGAAAATACCACTCATATCGGGTGTGACAGTAAATTGCACGGCGCAGACGCAGTCACCGTGGTTTAAAACAGAGTGGAGGGAGCCAGCGTTTTTTAACCATCTCCCCGCTCTAAAAATCTATTCAATAAATGGCCCCCAGATTGGGGACGTTAGAGGGATTAAACTGATGAGAATAGTACTACAGAAAATACCACTCATATCGGGTGTGACAGTAAATTGCACGGCGCAGACGCAGTCACCGTGGTTTAAAACAGAGTGGAGGGAGCCAGGTTTTTTTTAACCATCTCCCAGTTCGAAAAATCTATTCAATAAATGGCACCCAGATTGGGGACGTTAGAGGGATTAAACTGATGAGAATAGTACTACAGAAAATACCACTCATATCGGGTGTGACAGTAAATTGCACGGCGCAGACGCAGTCACCGTGGTTTAAAACAGAGTGGAGGGAGCCAGCGTTTTTTTAACCATCTCCCCGTTCGAAAAATCTATTTAATAAATGGCCCCCAGATTGGGGATGTTAGAGGGATTAAACTGATGAGAATAGTACTACAGAAAATACCACTCATATCGGGTGTGACAGTAAATTGCACGGCGCAGACGCAGTCACCGTGGATTAAAACAGAGTGGAGGGAGCCAGCGTTTTTTAACCATCTCCCCGTTCGAAAAATCTATTCAATAAATGGCCCCCAGATTGGGGACGTTAGAGGGATTAAACTGATGAGAATAGTACTACAGAAAATACCACTCGTATCGGGTGTGACAGTAAATTGCACGGCGCAGACGCAGTCACCGTGGTTTAAAACAGAGTGGAGGGAGCCAGGGTTTTTTAACCATCTCCCGCTCGAAAAATCTATTCAATAAATGGCACCCAGATTGGGGACGTTAGAGGGATTAAACTGATGAGAATAGTACTACAGAAAATACCACTCATATCGGGTGTGACAGTAAATTGCACGGCGCAGACGCAGTCACCGTGGATTAAAACAGAGTGGAGGGAGCCAGCGTTTTTAACCATCTCCCGTTCGAAAAATCTATTTAATAAATGGCCCCCAGATTGGGGACGTTAGAGGGATTAAACTGATGAGAATAGTACTACAGAAAATACCACTCATATCGGGTGTGACAGTAAATTGCACGGCGCAGACGCAGTGACCGTGGATAAAAACAAAGGGGAGGGAGCCAGCGTTTTTTAACCATCTCCCGTTCGAAAAATCAATTCAATTGACCTTTCGGGGACCCTTGGTGTTGTACGTGGCTGGGTGGAGGAAGAAACCTTCAATGACATCACCGGACGTGGCTAGCTTGGTATCCAACCTTGTGCAAATGGGGAGTTTGCAGGTGTGCAAATGAACTGTTTGCGGTGCATTAAAAGGGGAGTTTGGTCTGTCAATGTCTGTGAAGCGGGCGTAACCCTTACACTACCTGATCGATACAACATCATACCTGATCGTATACACACACTGGATGTTTTAAAGCACGTTATTCCAAACAATTTAGGAATGTTATTTGATTTATGCCCTTTATGGATTAAAACCCGACTCTGCGTCCACTACGTAATTTTCCATGGGAGTTTTGCCATAGATCCCCCTCCGGCATGCCACAGTCCAGGTGTTAGACCCCTTGAAACAACTTTCTCATCACTATTGTGGCCAGAAAGAGTCCCCGTGGGTTTTAAAATTCGCCTGTCTATTGAAGTCTATGGCGGTTCGCCCGGTTCGCCAGTTCGCGAACATTTGCGGAAGTTCGCGTTCGCTGTTCGCGAACTGAAAATTTTATGTTCGCGACATCACTAATTACAAGTGAAAAACATGAATAATACGTTTGCTTACATAATCTTCATTTCTAACCCCTTCCTGACATGGTGACTTTCCATATTTGCATTTTCGTTTTTACTCCCTGCCTTCCCGAAGCCATAACGTATATATTATTTCATTCACATAGCCTTGTAAGAGCTTGTTTTTTGCTAGACAAGTTGTTTCTAATGCCACCATTTAATATTTCATACATTATGATGTAATGGAAAGCTGGGAAAAAAAAGTTTTTGCAGAGTTTTCTGAGGTAAAACTGACTTGTTACTGTGGGTCAGTATGATACCAGCTACTGTTACCACATGTCAGGATAGTGACTACCATCACACACAAACAGGGATAGTGCAGCCCTAAAACTGCCCGGACACACTATTTTTAATTAGTATAAGTATAAAGCTGTAGCCTGCTCTCCCTACACTCACTGGAAACCTTATGGCATCCGGCGAGGTATAGAGTAGACTCTCATTGCATTTATTGGAATCCGTCTGGCACCAGGTAAGGTACAGAGTGAGCTCAGTATGCATGTTGGTACCTGTAGCAGAGTGGTCCACTAAGTGGAACCGACACTCCATGAATTGTAAAATGGCCGTGAGGGCTTATTACAAGTAGCATTTAGGCCCCTTTCACACGGGCGAGTTTTCCGCGCGGGTGCAATGCGTGAGGAGGACGCATTGCACCCGCACTGAATCCGGACCCATTCATTTCTATGGGGCTGTGCACATGAGCGGTGATTTTCACGCATCACTTCTGCGTTGCGTGAAAATCGCAGCATGCTTTATATTGTGCGTTTTTCACGCAACACAGGCCCCATAGAAGTAAATGGGGCTGCGGGAAAATCGCAATCATCCGCAAGCAAGTGTGGATGCAGTGCGATTTTCCCGCATGGTTGCTTAGCAACGGGACCAGATCTTTATTATTTTCCCTTATAACATGGTTATAAGGGAAAATAATAGCATTCTTAATAAAGAATGCTTAGTAAAATGAAGATGAAGGGGTTAAAAATAATAAAAATGAACTTACCTTAGCCACTTGATCACGTAGTTGCGATCTCTCCTCTCCTTCCCTGCAGCATCTAAGATCTACAGGACCTGTGATGACGTCACATCACAAGGTCCAATCACATGGTCCATCTTACCATGGTGATGGACCATGTGATTGGACCATGTGATGTGACGTCATCACAGGTCCTTTAGTTGTTAGCTGATGCTGGAAAAGAGAAGACAGATCGCAACTACGCGAGCAAGTGGCTAAGGTAAGTTCATTTTTATTATTTTTAACCCCTTCATCTTCATTTTACTAAGCATTCTTTATTAAGAATGCTATTATTTTCCCTTATAACCATGTTATAAGGGAAATTGATAAATTCTCCAGAATACTCTACCCGAAACTGGACTTCCGTGATGAAGTCCAGCTTCGGGTCTGGGTACCAAACATGGCGATTTTTCACACGCGCGTGCAAAACGCATGACAAACGTCTGCACCCGCGCGGAAAAAACGCGCATATTCCCGCAACGCATCCGCCTCTTATCCCGGCGTCAAACATGACGCCCGTGTGAAAGAGGCCCTAGTTTTAGGTTCCCGTCTTACGGAGAACGTCTTGACGTTTGGCAGATGGGCCCAAATAATTTTGTACAAAATATATTTGCTAAGCATCCCAAATTTATTATATAAGCATAGGATTAACATTATAATATTTGTCATTATTACGACATTTATGTACTTTATTTGGGTTGCAGAGTGATGTTGTGTTCTCTTTTTCTGTGTATATTTATATATATATATATATATATATATATATATATATATATATATATATATTTTATAACACTGAGGAAGGAACATCTTATTCTGAAACGTTTCTGGTGGCGGTTTCCTGAAACATTGGTGGTCCGATACAGACTATTACAAAATATTGCAAGTCTGGTATTAAGCAAATGCATTGCAAGAGCGGATCCGTCTCTCCGCTTGTCATGCGGATAGATGGATCTGTCTTGTATTTTTTTTTACAGTTTTAATGGTCCACCACCAACAGAGGCTGAGCTGCCCAAGTGCGCCCCCCCCCCCCCCCTCCAACTTGTAGGTGACACTGCTATGGGGGATCTGTGATGGATGACACTGTTATTGGGGAATCTGTGGATGACACATATGTGTCATCCACAGATCCCCCCTCCCCATAACAGGGTCCGTGTAGGAATGACCCCCAATACAAGGGGTGAGGCTGTGGGGTTGTATCTGCTTTTTTGATGACAGCGCCAGCGGGGCCCGTGCAGTGACTGTGTTCTACTACTACCCCCGACCCCCCCCCCCCCCACACTATATATATAATCTTAACTATATAACTGTAGTGATTTACTACAGTTATATAGTTAATAAGATTATATCCAGTGAGCGGTGGGGGGGGGGGAGTAGAAGATGGAGCATGACAACATGGGGGGGCAGAAAGCATGACAACATGGGGGGGGGAGAAGAAAGATCATGACAAAATTGGGGGGTGGCAGAAAGAGCATGACAACATGGGGGGGGCAGAAAGCATGACAACATGGGGGGGGGGAGAAAGAGCATGACAACATGGGGGGGGGCAAAAAGAGCATGACAGCATGGGGGGGCAGAAATAGCATGACAACATGGGGGTATAAAGAGCATGAAAAGATGGGGGAGAATGACAGGGGGCAGAAAGAGCATGACAAGAAGAGGGGATTATGGCAAGAGGGGGAGAGCATGACAAATTACTATGTGGGGGCACTGCTGTGTGGTTGAGGGGGCTGTGGGGGACATTACTGTGTGGGGGGCAGTGTGGCGGACATTACTGTGTGGGGGGCAGTGTGGTGGACATTACTGTGTGGGGGGCAGTGTGGCGGACATTACTGTGTGGGGGGCAGTGTGGCGGACATTACTGTGTGGGGGAATTATGAATGCAGCTTAAGGCCTCTTTCACACGGGCGTCATGTTTGAACGCCCGGATAAGAGGCGGGTGCGTTGCGGGAATATGTGCGATTTTTCCGCGCGGGTGCAAAAGTTTGTAATGTGTTTTGCACGCGAGTGAGAAAAATCGCCATGTTTGGTACCCAGACCCGAAGCCGGACTTCATCACTGAAGTCCGGTTTCGGGTCTTCTGGAGAATTTATTATTTTCCCTTATAATATGGTTATAAGGGGAAATAATAGCATTCTTAATAAAGAATGCATAGTAAAATGAAGTGGAAGGGGTTAAAAATAATAAAAGTTAACTTACCTTAGCCACTTGATTGCATAGTTGCGATCTCTCCTCTCTTTCCCTGCATCAGCTAAGATCTAAAGGACCTGTGATGACGTCACCATAGTAAGATGGACCATGTGATTGGACCATGTGATGTGACGTCATCACAGGTCCTTTAGTTCTTAGCTGATGCTGGGAAAGAGAGGACAGATCGCAACTACGCGATCAAGTGGCTAAGGTAAGTTAACTTTTATTATTTTTAACCCCTTCATCTTCATTTTACTAAGCATTCTTTATTAAGAATGCTATTATTTCCCCTTATAACCATGTTATAAGGGAAAATAATAAAGATCGGGTCCCGTTGCTAAGCAACCATGCGGGAAAATCGCAACGCATCCGCACTTGCTTGCGGATGCTTGCGATTTTCCCGCAGCCCCATTCACTTCTATGGGGCCTGCGTTGCGTGAAAAACGCACAATATAGAGCATGCTGCGATTTTCACGCAACGCAGAAGTGATTCGTGAAAATCACCGCTCATGTGCACAGCCCCATAGAAATGAATGGGTCCGGATTCAGTGCGGGTGCAATGCGTCCTCCTCACGCATTGCACCAGAGCGGAAAACTCGCCCGTGTGAAAGGGACCTAAGTAGTGTGGTTGGTAATTTCTGTTTTTGGCCAGACAAAAAAAGTTGCATGCAGTGCTTTTTGTCTGGCTGAAAGCTGGCATTTCAATGGAAAGTAGCGGGGCCACCACTGGATCCCATTATAATTAATGGGGTTTGATGGTGACCACCAGTATTAGGCTAGGCTGGATCTGGCTGATCTCTGCTTGAATAACCTGCCGGATCAGTTAAATGGAAGTGTGAGCCGTCCCTTACACGATAATGTTATCAAAGAACAGTTTCACAAAAAAACTGTCATGTATGCCTTGTGGCAGATTTAATATGTGTTTTAGAGCTCATGCAAACAAACATATTTTTTTTCTCCGTTTCTCTGCCATTTGTTTCGCAGCCCGTAGGCGGATCCATTTTTTTATGGGTCCACATAAAAAATGGAATTTAGGGGTCGGGGGCGTGACTAGCAGCGCTGGGAGCTGGACGTGTCTCCTTACTGCTCCGGCTGCAGGGACTTAATCTTACCCCATCCACGATCCTGGTGACCCGGCTTTTCACTGGAGCCTGCCTAGGTACCTGGAGAATACGCTGTATGGCTGATCGGTGCCACTTTGGCCCATCCGGGGCCGGACATCTGGACTTTCTGACTGCGGCCTACTCAGGCCTGTGGAGCCGCGGCCTTGAGTGCTGTGGCGCGGCCGCGCATCGCATCGCACCGATCTGGGAGAGGTAGCCCCAACTCTCTCACCTTCATCAGTGGACTGCCGTCCGGACTCCTTCCCTTCAAGACCGGCCAGTAGCTGCAGTGGAGGAGTCGGTCCAGCTTCAGGCGCGGAGGGAGCAACAGCAGCCTATGTACCAGCTCTGACAGACCCGCGGCATAGGAAGGGTGAGACGTTTTCAGTGCGGTGAGCGCACACCGCGCTTCTTTCACTATTGTGGGCGCCCTTCATCTGTGGCCCTCTGGGCAACCTGTTATTTTCAGCCCTGCTCCAGACCTCCCTGATAAAAGGCATAGCCTTAATATTTTAGGAACTCCATCTGTTTAATCTGAGTTCTGCACTGACAATTTTTCTTAAAGGGCCATTGACCCAATTTTTAGGGTAGTTGCCTACTACTGGACAATACCCTAACTGCACCCTAACAGGGGCTACCTTTAACATACAGTTATAGGCTAACAGTATTAGCCCCCCCAGGTCCTCTGGATAGCGTGACTCTAACGGTCTGCTTTTTACATGAGTCCCAGACGTATCACTAGTGTCTGGATAAGGGTTGGACAAGGGCAGATAGCACCATCTTTCTGCCCGGCTCTCCTTCACCCCAGGGGACCTAGAGGCCGGAGGTCTCGACTCACTTCGGTGCCCGGACTGCACATTCTTCAGTCTGTCTGAGAACCATTCTATTGGAATAAGTAAACCAATCTCTCATGTAAAATAAGTCGCTCAGCGACTCCACCATTGTTTTCTTTGTGAAGCCTGTTCTGATTGTAATCTTTGCTCACCTGGATTTCCTATGGATAAATTTGTTGGGAAAACTCCTTCTGCAAAAGGTCTCAGATCGTCAGTTAGGAACCAAAATCCGTCTTCTCCAACTAAAACTATGGAAGGTTCCCCTGTTGATTCCTCAAAGGCAACTGCTCAGGCCATCCTAGACCTCATGATGCCTACCATTGATACGCGACTGGCAGCCTTTCAATCTTATTTGGATCTTATTGTTTCCCAAATCACTGCTCACTCCACCCGCATCTCGGAGGCGGAGCAAAGAATATCCGATCTGGAGGACACAGTGATGGTCTGTAAGGAACAAATTGAATCCAAAGACACTTTGCTAATATCCCTACAGAATAAAGTAGACGACCTTGAGAACCGTTCCAGGCGCAACAACTTGAGGCTGATTGGGGTCCCAGAATCCGTTCGCCCCAGTGAGTTGCTATGGCTAACCTCGGAATGGCTCCCTCAAACGCTTAAATTGAGAGAAGCATCGTACTCTATTCCTGTAGAAAGAGCCCACAGGGTGGGTCCTCCACGCTCTGAAGACTCCTCTAAACCACGTCCAGTTATTTTCAAGGTCCTCAACTACCAAGACAAGCTGAAACTCCTGACCGCTTTCCGTCAAGTGCCCTCCCTACAGTACGAGAACTCTAAATTGCTGATGTTCCAGGATTTTTCCTCGGTGGTAGCGGAAAAAAGAAGGGCCTTTAGTAAAGTGTGCAAACTTCTACTGGATAAATCCGTACGTTTCTCTCTCCAGTACCCTGCCATCCTCCGGTTCTCAATGGCGGGCAAGGCATGGGTCTTTGACGACCCCCAAAAAGCCTTGGCACTGCTTGAACGCTCTTCTCAGGCTTCACCTCCTCGCTCCATTACACCAACCTGACGGTGGAGTCAATTCACATGTTCCTGTTCACACGGGACTGTCTAGAGTTGTGTTCCTACCATGGAACGCAATTTGTTTGTATTGTTATCTGCTACTGTTGTGACATTGCTTTCACAGGCTGTTTGGCAATGTCCTGACATTGAATTACTCTTTACCTGTTGTTTTGTTGGGGTTGTTTGTGCGTGTTGCTGTCAGGTGCCTCATGATCTACTGGGAGGGGTCCCTGCTCGCTGGGACGGGTGTCTCTTCCTCTGCTTAATGTTATATTCTTTCAACTCATGGTCACCCACTGGCATTGGTTAAATGGCAGATCATACTGCTGCACCTGTGTCCGTTGTTTCTACTTTGACCTGGTGTACTTGGAATGTTAATGTTCTAAATACTCCGGTCAAACAAAGAAAAGTTTTAAACCACTTAAGCAAATTGAGGGCTCACATTGTTTTCCTTCAGGAGACTCATTGGATCAAGGACAAACATCCCACTTTCCGTAATCGGAAATTTCCCATGTGTGTGGAAGCCTCTTTTACCAAAAAAATGAGAGGGGTGGCTATTTTGTTCAGCTCCTTACTACAACCTGAAATCCTTGATACCATTGAGGATCCTGAAGGTCGTTATGTTATGGTCCAGGTTAAAATTGAGAACGCTATTTATTGTCTGGTCAATATTTATGTATGCACCTAATACTTCCTCCTCAGGTTTTTTTGCATCCCTCGTGAATGTTTTGTCTAACTGGGATCTTCGAAATGTTATCATTGGGGGCGATTTCAATGTTACGCATTATGTGTGCTTAGATAGTTCTTCTGTTAGAGCCCATGAGTCCCTATCCCAAACGAACGCCATTCAAACTTTGATGGACCAATTAGAGTTGTTAGACCCCTGGAGATTGCTGCACCCCATTGATAGGGAATATACCCATTACTCGCCGGTACATAATTCTCATGCGAGAATTGATTATTGGTTGATTCCCCAGACCTTGGTTCATTCATTAAGATCTTCCAAGATTATGGATATTTACATTTCCGACCATGCACCTGTCTTGTTTGACCTAGCATTGAATACCCCAATTCCATTCTCCAAGAAATGGAGATTCCCGGCATATTTATACAATTCTTCGGAATTTAAATCATTACTCTTGGGATTTTGGTATTCTTACGCTGAGGACAATGCAGGTCATGTGGATGCCATTTTTCGCTATGTTTCTGATTGGGTTCGAGGTAAATCTCACTTTGCAAATATTTCACTAGAAAGTCAATTCTACCCTAACGTATCTTTAGTGATGCTGTTACACTTACCAAAGGACAAACTTCCCCCTGATATTTCACAATCTCCAGTTCTGTGGCATACTGTTTTGGCTTGGCGTCAGGTGCGGAAGATGAATGGTCTGGACTCCACCAATTCACCATTTCAACCCTTTTTGGGCAACCCTAATTTTTTAAATGGCAACCCACCTAGAAATTATTGTAATCTAGCCGCGCAAGGATGCGTGTATATACTGGATCTGCTAGACGCCGATTATTCTGTTCTGCCCTTTGCTGCAGCCTCACAGAAATTTCCAACCTTTCACCATAACCCTTTCTTGTTACTTCAGGCACGCAGTTTTGTCCAGCAATGTCTACGGCGGTTCCCGGGGAACTATAGGTTGATAGGTTTAGATATTCTCATTAAAAACGCTAGATCTCAGGTCACATCCACTAGTGGTATCTATAATTTTATTAGACCCTCAATAAAATGGGAGACCATGACTTCTGGGCCTAGTAAATGGCTTGTTGATCTACCTGATTTGGATACTAAACAGCTATTGGAGGCGACTCTGAAAATCTATAAACACCCCCCCGTTAGTAGCTATACTGATATGGCCACATTAATTTTCCACAGGGCTTACATAACCCCATATATCAAAAATAAAATGTCAATTGGTAACAATTACTCTTGTTCCAAGTGTAACAGCTTCAATACGGACCTGTTTCATCATTTGTGGGATTGTGCCAAGGTCAAAGCTCTATGGGATGAAGTCAAGGACTACGTATTTACCACCTATAATATATCATTCCATGTAGTTCCTCAATGGGCCATTTTTAATATTCTTGCAGAAGAAGACCGGGGTCTACCTAGAGGGGCGAAAGCCATACTCCATACTTGGGCTGCGGCCACAAGGAAAAGTATCTTACATCAGTGGCTGGATCCCGATGTACCTGCTATCCCCTTCATTATAAACAAGCTAAACTTTCTTTTCCAGATGGACTGGATTTTTACTCTTTCTGAAAAAGAAAAACTGGCCAAACGTTTCTTTGAGAAGTGGTCTTTATTTATGAATACTTTATCACATACAATAATAACCAAACTCATCTCCCATTTTGAAAACACTGCCTGGTATCTGTATGAATCACTTCACGGACGTACTCCATTGTCTATAAGACCGTTATAGTGGGGTTCACCTACAGCATACTTCTATTGGTTATGAGTCGCACAAACTGTTGGTTGGGGGGTGGGTGGGAGGGGGGTTTGTGGTATGTTTCCTGTTCTCGTGTGTTTATGACATTGCTTTTTGTGTTTTCCTTGACAACGGTACCTTTGTCAACTTTGATAAGCGGTTTCTGTATCATTTTCTGCTTTTTGTCATAATGCTACTTTTGTATTTTACCGCAAAAAATCAATAAACAGAGTTTAAAAAAAAAAAAATGGAATTTACTCTGTGTGCATTCCTTTTCCCTATGTCCACATGTCCGTTCCACAAAAAATAGAAATGTCCTATTATTGTCCGTGTTACAGACAGGGATAGTACTGTTATATTATGGGCCGGACGTTCCGTTCCACAAAATGTGGAATGCACATAGCCGGTATCTGTTTTCTGGGAATTTGCAGACCGCAAAACAGGCAAAGGTCGTATGCATGAGCCCTTAGACACTCTATGCACCTTACTGGAAAGTTTTGAAAAGTAAATAAAATATATAATGAACATGGCACAAGACGTGCGTCAGTTTTGCACTAAAATTGTGCCCGGCTGCTCATATTATAATCCAGTTCTGATGACAAAATGTTATTCCTGCAGGGAGCTGTGATTACATAGCGTGTGATATGTAAAAGTGAAGAAATCCATAATATGTGCCCTAGCTAGGTGCACAGTTCTGCACAGCAATGTATAATGTGAACCATGGACTATATCAAGGACAAGCATGAATTATTTCCACGACGTGACAATTTGGAGACATCTGTCTGACAATAGTGGGCGATACAGACAGTCACAGCCCCAGCAGGTGAGAGCTATGTGAAATCTCTGGCTATTTCTACAGTAAAACATATGGCGAGTATGGGATATATTATTTGCAATGCACCCGTCTTGGGGTTCTCTAGACAGTGTGAAGCGCCATACATCACATTGATGTGACTGAGGCGGGTGGTTAATTAACAGTTCCTTACTCAGCATAATGCTAAGATTCAACAACTAACATGTCAGATTCAGTAAGAAAACACTTTAAAGGTCTTTTAAACTTCTGATTGTGAACGGTCTGTAGAAACACTATGCAGATCAGTACATATAATCTCTACACGATTGTTATGTATGCGGGTGTGGACCTACTGCGCCACTGGCTATACCCTGGAGGGGCGTGACTAAGCGACTACCTGGTCTTCATTAGAGCCTCTGATGGTGAGGATAGGCTGGGGCTGTTAGGGTAGTCACCAGGTACTACTCCAGAGATACCGGTGAAAGCACCGAGGAGAAGGACGTGGTCAGGGAGCCCGGAATCAGGGCAGACAGTGATAAAGCAAAGTTCGCAATCGAAAAGTCCAAGGTCAGAGGCAGACAAGCAAAATCCGTTCAATCAAAAAGCAGGGTCCGGTACACAGAAAAGCAGAAACTTCAAAAACCCCTTCACACTAGGAACTAGACAAGCTAGTGACCAAGATTGCTCAGGTGCCTTCCTGGGGCAGGAAACGCCTTTGAATTCTTCCAGCAACCCAGCAATAGGCTGGGGAGATAGAGGGCGTGTACGTGCTGCCTCACACAACGGAGGAGAGACACGCACATGAATGCCCTAACAAACAGTACAGGACTCGAGCAGGAAGTAAGCTCTGGCATGGAGCACAGATACAACAGTCAGCATGACGCATGGTAGCAGGAGGGAAAGAGGGAGCCCAAACCTGTGGCCGTGTGTAGGGCCAGCAGCGCAGGCACAGACCGCTGGGCTAATAACGATACAGTTCAACAGCTCTTGGTGCCAGGTGCCTGATATACTTGATACCATGTTTCTCCCAAAATAAGACAGGGTCTTATATTACTTTATCCTCCGAAAAAGGGCTAGGGCTTGTTTTCGGGTTAGGGCTTATTCGGCGGTGTAGTGTCAGTGGGTATTACTGGCACTCTCTCTCTCTCTCACACATTCTCTCTGAGGCAATCTCCTCTCTGCACTTGGGAGGTTAACTCGGGAGGCAGGACACTGGAGCCATTTTTAGGAATCTCCTCACGGGAGGCAGGACACGGGAGGCAGTAGACACGTCTCGTGATTGGGTGAGTGGATTCTGCCATGCCTGCTACCGTCCTGGGCACAGTGTAAGGCTACAGTATTCCTACCTATTCTCCTTGTCTGTTACGTCATGCGACATAACCTAGCACTGGAGGCGCTTACTGTATCTAGGGCTTATATTTGGAGAAGGGCTTATAGTTTAAGCCTAATCCAAAAATCCTGCAAAATAGCGCTAGGGCTTATTTTCCGAGTAGGGGTTATTTTTGGAGAAAGAACGTTTGAAAATCACAAAGATGGCCACTAGCAGTAGTGCACCAAATCTTTTAGTACTAACTCCGCACAGTGCATATCTATACACACCCAATCCTGCAAGTCCTTTTAGTGCCCCACACAGAAGTTTAGCCCATATTGTGCCCCTTTCACTGAAGATATGCCAGCATTGTGCCCTCGTAGTAGTTATGCCCCAAACACTAGTGCCACCTCCATTATTAACCACTTGCCGCCACGCTAACGCCGATGGGCGTCAGCGCGGCGGCTCTCTCAGGTCTCACTGCCGCCTATCGGCGTCATCTCGTGAGACCCGAGATTTCACATGAACGCGCACGCGCGCGCGTTCACTGTGACGCACAGAGGAGAAGTGAAACTACAGCCTGCCAGCCGCGATCATTGGCTGGCAGGCTGTAATTTTTTAAATCGACCTATTAAAATCAGATATCAGACGCTATTTACAAAATAGCGTCTGATATAAGTCCTGCTTGGTCCTCTGGTGATCCCTTTGCTGGATCCACCACCAGAGGACACAAGCAGCTCAGTAAGTACACCAAATCACCACACATACATTACATACCCCCTTTGTCAGTTATTAACCCCTTAGTAGCCCCTTAGTAGCCACTGATTACCCATATAAACCCCTGATCACCTCTCTGTCACCCCCTGTCATAGATCACCCCCTATAAGGGTCCCTAATCACCGCCAGGTAGTTAGCTACTTGTTAGGTAGTTAGCGCCCAGCCCACCGCACCGCACAGTCACTTATTAGTCGCTGATTAGCGCCATCACTGTCGCTATCAGCACTAATACTAATATAGTATCTGTAAGTGATCAAGACTGATCGCAATCAGATCTATATCAGTAGGGTCACTTTAGGCTCTATAAAAACGCATTGTTCGCCTGATCAGGCCTGATCTTGTGCGCACACTTGCGCTCAGTCCGCCCACTGCAGTGACAGAAATTTTTTTTCTGATCACTGCAAAACACAGTAAAATCGCTGCACCGCTATAAAAGATCACTTTTGAGTTATTGGATCTTTATTAGCGATCGCAGCGTTATCTCGCAAGCACTCCCTTTACTAGGTAGGTGTGCTCTTTTCCTGGGTAGTCTCAGAGGAATACCCCTAAATTTAGTTACTCCAAAATGGCAAAAAGGGGTATTCCGCTGAAGAGGCCTACAGGATTCTGGCCGTGATGGATGAAAGCGATGGGGACGCTTCACCCGCTGAATCCAGTGGTTCAGAATATGAACCTGTAGACAGCAGTGGCACTCTAACCGCTAGCGAAGATGACGAGGTTGAGGTCCCTGCTACGGTCAGGCGCACTCGACCCCATGTCAGTGTTTCGCATATCCCGCGTGATGAGCCTCATATGCAGCAGAGTGGTGCTAGCGCTGACCTTTTTGATGGTGCGGCATACACCGGCAGCGCAGCACATCCTGGACCTTCTACCAGCACTGCCGTATTCCCTGGTGAAGTGGCGAGCACCAGAAGGGCAGTTGCTGGTACGGTGGCACGTGCACTAACTCCCCGTCGCAGCCACCGCGTTCTCAGGCCCGTAGACCCCTTAGTCTCCCAGAGGTGCTGGCAAACCCTAATTGGCAATCCCTCCTTCCGCCGCACCCGTATTGCCCCCTTTCACCGCCCAGTCAGGAGTTCGCATGGAGACAGCCAATTTCAGATCGGCCCTTGAATTTTTTGAGCTGTTCTTCACCGCGGATCTCTACGACTTAGTTGTGGCAGAAACCAACCGATACGCCACACAATATATAACCGCCAATCCGGAAAGCTTCTATGCCCAGCCTTTCCGGTGGAAACCAGTCACCGCTTCCGAATTTAAAACATTTTTGGGCCTTACCCTCAGCATGGGCATAACTAAAAAAATGTATTATGGTCATATTGGTCTAAAGACCCAATACATTACATGCCCATGTACTCTGCTGCAATGTCCAGGGCACGGTTTGAGGTCATCATGCGCTTTATGCATTTCACCGACAATGAAACCTGTCATCCAAGAGGCCACCCTGCTTATGACCGGCTCCATAAAATTCGGCCCCTCATAGACCATTTGTCATCTAAATTTGCAGATGCGTATACCCCCAGTCAGAACATCTGCATAGACGAGTCCCTCGTACAACTCACCGGGCGCCTTGGCATCAAACAGTACATCCCCAGCAAGCGCGCCGGTACGGGGTCAAAATGTATAAGCTCTGTGAAAGGGCCACAGGCTATACATATCGTTTTAGGGTCTATGAGGGAAAAGACTCAAAACTGGAGCCGGTCGGATGCCCTGACTACCTGGGGTGCAGTGGCAAGATTGTCTGGGACTTGGTGTCACCCTTAGTCTGCAAGGGGTACCACTTATACGTGGACAATTTTTACACAAGTGTGGCCCTCTTCGGCACTTACATCTAGTCGGAATCCAATGCTGTGGCACCGCGTGCCTAGTCGCCGGGCTTCCCCCAACGGCTCATTAATACCCGACTTGCACGGGGGAGAGGGCTGCCTTGTGTGACCAAGAACTGCTCGCGGTGAAGTGGCGGGACAAGAGGGACGTTTACCTTCTGTCCACCATTCACGCAGACACGACTGTCCAAATAGAACGGGCGACAGGAGTCATTGAAAAGCCCCTCTCAGTCCACGATTATAATCTCCACATGGGAGGGGTGGACTTCAATGACCAAATGTTGGCTCCATATTTAGTTTCCCGACGCACCAGACGCTGGTATAAAAAGGTGTCTGTATATTTGATTCAATTGGCCATATATAACAGTTACGTTCTCTACAGTAAGGCTGGGAGAACGGGATCCTTCCTTAAATTCCAGGAAGAGATCATTTCGGAACTCCTGTATCCAGGAGGTTCTGTGCCCCAAGTCCCCGATGTAGTGAGCCGGCTACATGAGAGACACTTCCCCAGTGTCTTCCCTGGTACTCCAAGCCACCGTTCCCCAAGAAAAAGATGTCGTGTCTGTAGCAGGAGTGGACTAAGGCGTGACACCACCGTTTTTTGTCCTGACTGTCCTGACCAGCCTGCCCTATGCATAGGGGAGTGCTTCCGCAAGTATCACACCCAGGTACATTATTAGCATAGGGATTGCAAGACACAGGCCAGGCACACAAGAGTCTTAGGTCCTTGCACACGAGCGTTGCTACGCATGGTGATCGCAGGAGCGCCTGGCCTGACTTCTCCCGCACAGACGGGGTCACATAGCATCATATTGATTTATGATGCTATGTAATCCTTACAGTTCTGAATGCATTGGATAGCACTGGCATACTGCTGCTGCCAGTGCTATCCAATGCATTCCAGAACTGTAGTGTTACATAGCATCATAAATCAATATGATGCTATGTGACTCTTACAGTTCTGGAATGCATTGGATAGCACTGGCAGCAGCAGTATGCCAGTGCTATCCAATGCATTCCAGAACTGTAAGGGTTACATAGCATCATAAATCAATATGATGCTATGCGACCCCGTCTGTGCGGGAGAAGTCAGGCCAGGCGCTCCTCTGCGATCACCATGCGTGAGCAACGCTCGTGTGCAAGGGCCCTTTCACACAGAGCTGCTGCAAACCTCTCCTTTCACCTGGGACAAAGTGCATAATGTACTTCGCCACAGCTCTGGGTGATTTGTGCTTTGCACATTGTCCCACGGGAAGGAGAGGTTTATCCTCTAGTGTCTCATGCACACGGCCGTGGAACACGCCGTGCATGGACCGTGGATCCTGGCCTGGCATCCATCTGACAGCAGGAGCGCACGGCGTCATAGCAACCAGTGACGCCGTGCACTCCTGCTGTCAGATGGCTACCAGGCCGAGATACAACGGTCCATGCACGGCCAAGTTTCACGGCCGTGTGCATGGGGCCTTAAGGTAAAAAAAAAAACAAAAAAAAAAAATCCACAGGTAAGCAAAAATGTTCAAGTTATGTTTCAAATGTTTAAGTTAACATTCGGTTTCTAATGTTCTATAAAGTTAATGTTAATAAAATTATTGCGTTGCTGCCTGGTTTTTTCTTTCTTTTTTTTTTTTTTACCTTCTAGGTGGATCAAGCAAAGAGCCAGCTGCAGCACTGATGTGCATTCTGAGAGAAGCATTGCGCTGCTATCAGAAGACACGTGAAGTCGGTGTTTGCGGCGCTGCAAGACGAGATTTCTCCTCTGCAGTACAGGTACGTTTGCCCAGGCATATGAGCTGAGGAGAGGTGTTGGAGTTCATATGCTTTGGCAAACACTTTGTATCAAAAATCTGGCAAAGATGTCTTCCTCCACACCGATCGATTGATCGATGTGAATGGAGAAATCACGTTTGCCAGGACATAGGAGCTGAAGTGGGTATGGATGTTTGGGCGGAGCTCCTATGTCCTGGCAATCGCCAGGCCCCTTTTTCTTCTTGCATATTTTTGGGCAGAGATTTTTCATCCACATCAATCGATGCGAATGAGGAAATCTGTGCCGTTCATTTTTCTTTCAGCCCAGAGGCTGAACGGAAAAATCTCATTACCTGTATGCTCCATATAAGGAGAATCGCAGAAACTCCTAATGCTGGCCATACGTGTAATGATTGTGGAGACCCTCAAATGCCAGGGCAGTACAAAAACCCACATGTGACCCCATTTTGGAAAGAAGACACCCCAAGGTATTCGCTGAGGGGCATATTGAGTCCATGAAAGATTGAACTTTTTGTCACAAGTTAGCGGAAAGGGAGACTTTGTGAGAAAAACAAAAAAATCAAATTCCGCTGACTTGTGCGAAAAAAAAAAATATGAACTCGCCATGCCCCTCACAGAATACCTTGGGGTGTCCTCTTTATAAAATGGGGTCACATGTGGGGTATTTATACTGACCTGGCATTTTAGGGGCCCTAAAGCGAGAGAAGAAAAATGCGTAAAAATGCCCTCCTAAAGGTACTCATTGATTTAGGGCCCTTTGCGCACTTGGCTGCAAAAGTGGCACACATGTGGTATCGCCGTACTCAGGAGAAGTAGGGCAATGTGCTTTAGGGTGTATTTTACATATACCCATGCTGGGTGAGACAAATATCTCTGTAAATGGACAACTTTGTATAAAAAAATGGAAAAAGTTGTCATTTAAAGAGATATTTTTCACACCCAGTATGGGTATATGTAAAAATACACCCCAAAACACATTGCCCTACTTCTCCTGAGTACGGCGATACCACATGTGTGACACTTTTTGCATCCAACATGCGCAAAGGGGCCCAAATTCCAATGAGTACCTTTAGGATTTCACAGGACATTTTTTACGCATTTGGATTCCAAACTGCTTCTGACGTTTAGGGGCCCCTAATATGCCAGGACAGTATAAATACCCCACAAGTGACCCCATTTTAGAAAGAAGACACCCCAAGGTATTCTGTGAGGGGTATGGTGAGTTCATGTAAAAGTTTATTTTTTGTCACAAGTTAGTGGAATATAAGACTTTGTAAAAAAAAAAAAAACAATTTCCGCTAACTTGTGCCAAAAATAAAAACTTCCATGAACTCACTATGCCACTCAGCGAATACCTTAGGGTGTCTACTTTCCGAAATGGGGTCACTTGTGTGGCATTTATACTGTCCTGGCATATTAGGGCCCCTAACGTCAGCAGTTTGGAATTCAAATGCGTAAAAATGTCCTATGAAATCCTAAAGGAACTCGTTGGAATTTGGCCCTTTGCACCTTGGCTGCAAAAGTGGCACACATGTGGTATTGCCGTACTCAGGAGAAGTAGGGCAATGTGTTTGGGGTGTATTTTTACATGTAGCCATGCTGGGTGAGAGAAAAATCTCTGTAAATGGACAACTTTGTATAAAAAAATGGAAAAAGTTGTCATTTGCAGAGATATTTTTTACACCCAGCATGGGTATATGTAAAAATACACCACAAAACACATTGCCCTACTTCTCCTGAGTACGGCGATACCACATGTGTGCCACTTTTTTGCAGTCAAGATGCGCAAAGGGGCCCTAAATCCAATGAGTACCTTTAGGATTCCACAGGACATTTTTTACGCATTTGGATTCCAAACTGCTTCTAACGTTTAGGGGCCCCTAATATGCCAGGACAGTATAAATACCCCACAAGTGACCCCATTTTAGAAAGAAGACACCCCAAGGTATTCCGTGAGGGGTATGGTGAGTTCATGTAAAAGTTTATTTTTTGTCACAAGTTAGTGAAATATGAGACTTTGTAAAAAAAAAAAAAAAAAAAAAAACAATTTCCGCTAACTTGTGCCAAAAAATTAAAACTTCCATGAACTCACTATGCCCTCAGCGAATACCTTAGGGTGTCTACTTTCCGAAATGGGGTCACTTGTGTGGTATTTATACTGCCCTGGCATTTTAGGGCCCTTAAAGCGAGAGAGTAGTTTGGAATCCAAATGCGTAAATGTCCTGTGAAATCCTAATGGTAGTCATTGGATTTAGGGCCCCTTGTGCACCTTGGCTGCAAAGTGTCACACATGTGGTATCGCCGTACTCAGGAGAAGTAGGGCAATGTGTTTGGGTGTATTTTACATATACCCATGCTGGGTGAGAGAAATATCTCTGTAAATGGACAACTTTGTATAAAAAATGGAAAAGTTGTCATTTACAGAGATATTTTTCACACCCAGCATGGGTATATGTAAAAATACACACCAAAACACATTGCTCTACTTTTCCTGAGTACGGCGATACCACATGTGTGCCACTTTTTGCATCCAAGATGCGCAAAGGGGCCCTAAATCCAATGAGTACCTTTAGGATTTCACAGGACATTTTTACGCATTTGGATTCCAAACTGCTTCTGACGTTTAGGGGCCCCTAAAATGCCAGGGCAGTAAAAATACCCCACAAGTGACCCCATTCCGGAAAGTAGACACCCTAAGGTATTCGCTGATGGGCATAGTGAGTTCATGGAAGTTTTTATTTTTGTCACAAGTTAGCGAAAAATGAAATTTTTTGAAAAAAACAAAAAACAATTTCCGCTAACTTGTGACAAAAATAAAAACTTCCATGAACTCACTATGCCCCTCAGTAAATACCTTAGGGTGTCTACTTTCCGAAATGAGGTCATTTATGGGGTGTTTCTACTGTCTGGGCATTGTAGCACGTCAGGAAACAGGACAGGCGCTCAGAAAGTCAAATTGCGGAAATTCACTTTTTGCACCATAGTTTGTAAACGCTATAACTTTTACCCAAACCAATAAATGTACACTTATAGAATTTTTTTTTATCAAAGACATGTAGAACAATACATTTAGTGAAAAATGTATAGAGAAATGTAGTTTTATTTGGCAAATTTTCCAACAGAAAGTGAAAAATGTCATTTTTTTGAAAAAATTTCGCCAAAAAAAGTAAAATATCAAAAAAAGTAAAAATGTCAGCAAGAATGAAATAGCACCAAATCAAAGCTCTATTAGTGAGAAGAAAAGGAGGTAAAATTCATTTGGGTGGTAAGTTGTATGACCGAGCAATAAACGGTGAAAGTAGTGTAGTGCGGATTTGTAAAAAAGGGCCTGGTCACTAGGGGGGTATAAACCTGTGGTCTTCAAGTGGTTAAAATTAAAAAAACTGTAAATATTGCCCTAGCCATTCCCCTGATGATCTCTCCACCTACGCTCTCCAGCAGGCACGATGCGGTCACACATTGCGCTGCCGGGCTGTGTAGGAGCAACACACAGGCTGATTCCCAGGCCTACACCCTCCTCCTACACAACCCAACACCCCGACGTGTGACTGCATAGTGTATGCTCGGAAGCGCCTGCAGTTGAGTTGGATGGTGAAGCAGGGAGCATACAGCTCCCTGCTTCGTCATTGCAATCAACTATCTCTACGTCCTAAATATAGCTTTTTTTATATATATTCTCCAATCTCCAGTAAAGGCTCCCTTCCCCTGTGGATTACAAAAACTACAGTGACAGCATATGTGCCAGCCCTTGAGAGAGAGAGTTAATGAATGCAGCAGAAAGCTCAGCAGCCATGCAAGGAGGATTGCTGTGCATTTGTAAGAGAAAGGTAGCCCATCTCATTGTAGCTACAGACTTTTCTGCATAAAGTTTTGGGTTTTCTATGATAACAAAAGGGCAGAAGGGCCCTCTGTTCGGAGACTATTCCACTGAGTGAAAAGATGGATTGTATGGCCTGATTGAAAACACAGACTAGCCTTCCATACACAGCCTTAGGAACTGCACATGCACAAGACTGCGCTTAAAGGGGTTCGCCAGGAATTAAGAAAATTAGAAGACTTAAATGTTACCTTTTTATAAATATGGGGTATTTGTAGGGCTGCTCACTCTGGCTGGAAAAATTGAATTAGGTGCTCAATCCAGGAAAGCATACCCAGCGCTTCTAGTATAGAACAATAGATGTATGAGTATAGGGATTGCACTCTAGTCATAGGTTAGGCATGGAAATATCTATTTATTAAATCAAGAAAAGCTTTGTGGCCAAATAACATAAAAACAGTAAGGTTAAAATGTGTAGAAAACAAACAGGTAAATAAGACAAAAGATATATCTCTAATATCATGCGCAGATATAAAAAGAAAAAGGTTATAAAATTGTAAAAAATTATAAAAAATGGAAAATAGAAAATAAAAAATAGAGGATAAAAAAATTTAAGATAAAAAATAAGGTATTGTTCTGACAGTCCAACTAGAGATATGTTTAAACCTCCAGTCAAATGATAAAATCTCCAGGAATGAGTACAGTAATCAGGGCCTCTTAAATTACTTGTAAGGTAAATGTTCACTTTCAATCAATAGCCCATATAATTGTAATCCCGTAATTTATTAAATGTTGAGATAATATTACGATAATGTTGGAAAATTTCAGCAAACAAGAATAAGGACAAAGAGTATGTTGTTGCTATTAGTACGTTACCCTCCTGGTGTCTAGTGGTAGGCTGGTGATCGGCTCGTGGCAGGAGGATGGCGTCCTCGTGTGGTCCACCCACCTGCGGGGCTGGGTGCTCTGCCTTGTGGTTTTTCGCCTGCCCGTCACTTCCGGTGACGTCACTCCCGCTCAAACTCAGTCAGCGTTCCACGTGGAGGCTGCTGGCGGGAAAACTTTAAAGACCTTGAAGATAGGTATTTGCTCCGGAGCTTTGAGTTCGTAGGATCCTTTCTGGTGTAGCTAGCTAGTTTGAGTAAGGCTAACTCAATACCCCATACGGGTTTCGGAGCTCACTGCTCCTTCTTCAGTGGGAATGAGTAACCTGTCTTTCCTTGACCAATATATATGGGGTTGATTGGTTTCAATTAATGGTTAGGAGAGTGATATGGGCGTTGCTCTTCTTGTTCGTTCAAACGACACATGATAACATTTGGACTGGATTTCCAAAGGTAGAAGAGGATGGGATCCAGATGTAGAAAAAAGGGTCAAAACTGTGATGTACGTTAAAAATGGAAGTGATAAATTATTAAAAAAATATCACATCTAGACATAGGATAAAGATAGAAATAAAAATAGCAACCGATCTAAGAATAGTGACATTGTACATATAAGTGTATCTTGAAAGCTATCTCAGGAATATGGAACGCCGACTTAGTTCGAGAGGTAGTGCGATAGAGCGGGAGTGACGTCACCGGAAGTGACGGGCAGCCGAAAACCACAAGGCAGAGCACCCAGCCCCGCAGGTGGGTGGACTACACGAGGACGCCATCCTCCTGCCACGAGCCGATCACCAGCCTACCACTAGACACCAGGAGGGTAACGTACTAATAGCAACAACATACTCTTTGCCCTTATTCCTGTTTGCTGAAACTTACCAACATTATCGTAATATTATCTCAACATTCAACAAATTACGGGATTACAATTATATGGGCTATTGATTGAAAGTGAACATTTACCTTACAAGTAATTTAAGAGGCCCTGATTACTGTACTCATTCCTGGAGATTTTATCATTTGACTGGAGGTTTAAGCATATCTCCAGTTGGACTGTCAGAACAATACTTAATTTTTTATCTTCAATTTTTTATTTTCTATTTTCCATTTTTTATCATTTTCACAATTTTATAAATATATTCACAAATACCTTTCCTACGTTATAATGGCTTGTTTTGTCTAAGGAGCAATCATCCGGAGAAAGAAAAAATGGCCGCTGCCCAATTAATACACACAAAACCTATCCTAATCACACAGGAGGACAAGTTACTTCAGAACACTGAGGTAAAGAATTGCTTCCTCCTCCTCTCTGCTCGTCAGGGATTATGATCCTGAATACAGATGATCTTTAGCTACGTACATATCTGTACGAACAGAGTTCGTGAGGAAACTTTAAGTACATAGAGGACGGACAAGACAAACTGTGGTAATGGAGACTGCATACAAGTGCTGCCGCTCATTAGTCACATCCCCACCTCCTCTCTGTACTTTATGTCTCCTCATGAACTCCATTCCTACAGAGATTCAGCTGAAGTTTATCTGTATTCAGGATCTTAATCTCTGATATGTAGAGCAGAGAGGAGGATGAGGCAGCTCTTTACCTCAGAGATCTGAGGTAACTAGTCCTCCTGTGTGATTAGGACAGGTTTTGTATGTACTAATAGGACGGCGGCTGTTTTATTTCTCCTAACCATTGCTCCCTACACAAAACGAGCCATTATAACTAATGAAAGGTATTTGGGAATATATTTATAATAAAGTAATAATTATTTTCATTTTATCAATAAAATACAGTGAACTTTTATAATTGTGTGCGCCTACACCTGCATTGCTGTAATAACATTTAGGGACCATGCTTTGCACCTCAAAACTCATCTGCACCAAGGGAACCTCATCTAAGGTCAGGCAGGGGCCCCAAAACCAGGGTGTTAACCAAAGGGAATAAAGAAAAGTCGCATCCTTTCTATGACTGCACAGCCCAGGGTGCAACATGGCGAGGAATGCCATAATGGATACAAGTATGCAGAAAAAAGTGGATAGCACACGGATGAAAAATAGGGTCTTGTGCCTGAGCTCGAAATTCCATATATACCATACGCAGTACAGCTGAATAAGTCCTATAAATAATATATAAACACATATCACTTCTAAGTTCTGACTGTTGCTTCAGGCGGAGTGAGTAGTGAACTAAGCATCAGGATGAACTATATCATTAGGTCTTTCCAGCCAGCAGGTTACTAGGAGTGCCACTAGAGGGCGCTCCTAAACCGCAGTATTACCATGCACCGCCGTGTTAGTTCCAGGGTTGTGTCATGGTTGTCCCTGTTGAGAGCTGTTTTCCAGGGGAAACTTCCGTTGCGTCGTGTTGTGATGATGCGGCAGCAGTTCCGGAAACAAGTGAGTGGTGCTGTGTGTGCGCGGCGTAGCAGAGCGGGGTCTGTCGTTGTGTTATGTACGTACTGATGATACGGGACAGGACCTGTACACAGCAGGGCCGGAAACAATGATACCTGCCCCATGGTGTCCCTGTGCGGTGCTCATAAGAGCCCCTATTGTGGTAGTAAAAGCTCCATCAGTTACAATGGGGTAATCGACGTGTCAGCTATTGTTATAGTGGTATTCCGGATGTATTATTTCTTTATAATAAACGTGAATCTGAAGCCAGTGCACCTTAATGGCTGGGGAATCACTTCTCCAGTGCACCTTAATGGCTGGTGAATCACTTCTCCAGTGCACCGTAATCGCTGGTGAATCACTTCTCCAGTGCACCATCATGGCTGGGGAATCAGTTCTTTAGTGCACTGTAATGGCTGGTGAATCAGTTCTCCAGTGCACCGTAATGGCTGGGGAATCAGTTCTTTAGTGCACTGTAATGGCTGGTGAATCAGTTCTCCAGTGCACTGTATTGGCTGTGGAATCAGTTCTCCAGTGCACTGTATTGGCTGTGGAATCAGTTCTCCAGTGCACTGTAATGGCTGTGGAATCAGTTCTCCAGTGCACTGTAATGGCTGGGGAATCAGTTCTTTAGTGCACTGTAATGGCTGGTGAATCAGTTCTCCAGTGCACCGTAATGGCTGGGGAATCAGTTCTTTAGTGCACTGTAATGGCTGGTGAATCAGTTCTCCAGTGCACTGTATTGGCTGTGGAATCAGTTCTCCAGTGCACTGTATTGGCTGTGGAATCAGTTCTCCAGTGCACTGTATTGGCTGTGGAATCAGTTCTCCAGTGCACCGTAATGGCTGGGGAATCAGTTTTCCAGTGCACCATCATGGCTGGGGAATCAGTTTTCCAGTGCACCATCATGGCTGGGGAATCAGTTCTCCAGTGCACCGTAATGGCTGGGGAATCAGTTTTCCAGTGCACCATCATGGCTGGGGAATCAGTTCTCCAGTGCACCATCATGGCTGGGGAATCAGTTCTTTAGTGCACTGTAATGGCTGTGGAATCAGTTCTCCAGTGCACCATCATGGCTGGGGAATCAGTTCTTTAGTGCACTGTAATGGCTGGGGAATCAGTTCTCCAGTGCACTGTAATGGCTGTGGAATCAGTTCTCCAGTGCACTGTAATGGCTGTGGAATCAGTTCTCCAGTGCACCATCATGGCTGGGGAATCAGTTCTCCAGTGCACCGTAATGGCTGGGGAATCAGTTCTCCAGTGCACTGTATTGGCTGTGGAATCAGTTCTCCAGTGCACTGTAATGGCTGGGGAATCAGTTCTTCAGTGCACTGTAATGGCTGGGGAATCAGTTCTCTAGTGCATCATGGCAGGTTTATGGCAAACCAGTTTGTGACTGGACAGTTTGTATCGGACATAGCTCATGTCTAAGGCCTGATGCACACGATCTGGGTCCGGGAAACATGGTGCACATGTCGGCCGCATCTCCAGAACTGACTGCAGCATAGTGATTCATGACATGTGTAGAGGCGTTCTCTTCTATCGGCACTGACGGCACCGGCTGAGGATGCATGTGTATGGGGGAGTCAGCAGAATAAGCTATTGAAGGTGTACGGCCCACAAACGTATTATACAGAGACATATCTATTGTATTGTTCCTCTTTTCTCCACAAGTTAGGATATCGTTCCTGGCACCATGGCTGAATATTCTCGTGTCAAATCCACCAAGCTGGTGCTGAAGGGAGTGAAGGATAAAAGGTGAGGAAAAACTGTCCGGTTTTACAGAGAAAATGGCGTTTAGGAAAAAAAGTAACAATTGTCAGCTATTCTATAGCAGCCAAGCAATGTGGAACTACAGGTGTCGGCAGGTCTGGGGGCGTAGCTGTAATCCGAATGAGCATTCATCTCTAAGCCCCGTCTTACTACTGCCGGAGAGACCCTAATAAATGCTTCTGCTACTAGGGCGACCCTAATGACAGTCCTGCCGCAGGGACAGGTGACGCACCCGGTAATTCTTCTTTCTGTGCTGTAATGGGGCTCAGATACGTCTGCTGCTTTACAGAGCATCTTCAGGAGCTGAAATCCCTTTACATTTCCCATTGTAGAAGTGACGGGTCTTCTTGTGTTTTGTAAAAGTTCTTATCAGGGCGCAAGGGACCCCACAGTACCTGCGGACCCTGGTTGAGGCGTTCCTGAACCCTGCACTGTACATACAGCTAAACTGCTCCTTTCTTTCCAGCAAGAAAAAACATAAAAGCAGCAAGAGGAAGCGGGAGGAATCTAAAGAAGATACCTTGGATATTGTGGGTGAGTGTGGTGACCGTCCTGTGTAATGATCAGATCAATAGAATCTCTACATAAGGGTCCATTCACACGTCCGCATCCGTTCCGCATTTTTGCAGAATGAGTGCGGACCAATACATTTTCAATGGGGCCGCAAAAGAAGATGCGGACAGCACACAGTGTGTTGTCCGCATCCGCATTTCCGTTCCGCTGCCCCACAAAAAAATAAAACATGTCCTACTCTTGTCCGCAGCCACGGACAAGAAAAAGCATTTCTATTATAGTGCCGGCCATGTGCGGTCCTCAAAATGCGTAACGCACATGGCCGGTGTCCTTGTTTTGCGGACGTGTGAATGGACCCTTAGAGCTCATGCACACGACAGCGCTGTATTTTGCGATTTGCAAAACACAGATGGCGCCTTTGTGCCTTCCGCAATTTGCGGAAAGGGTCGGCCATAATAGAAATGCCTATTTTTGTCCACAAAACGGACAAGAATAGGACATGTTTTGTTTGTTTTTTGCGGCCCCACAGAACTGAGCACTCCATGTGCTGTCCGCATCTTTTGCGGCCCCATTCGTGTGCATAAGGCCGTGTAAAACCAAAAAAGAGATGCGTGAAAAACGCGTGGTGTCCATGTGCATGCCATTATTTTCTCGCTCCATTCAATAGAGAGGGCTGTGGTGAGGTTCTCAGATTGGGCACAGATACGTGATAAAAACGGGTGTGTGCATGGCCCCATTGACGTGTATGGCTCAGTGTGCTATCCGGGGTATAAACCGATATCACACGGAAGACAAGTCCATGAGCCCCAAGAGACGCATGATGACATTGACAGCCCCCTTCACATCCTCTGCTGCTGTAACCACAATGGTATCATGGGTCAGGTCTAGGCGCCTGTAGACTAGATGTGCAGTCAGACTTTCGGCTAGATTATCCGCTGTTTCTATAGGAGCTTTCGCACTCGGCAGATTTTGTGGCAGAAAATTCCGCGACTGAAAATCGGTTCCATTCGCCGCCTCTTCAAATGAATGAAACAGATTTTAAGTTGCGGAATTTTCTGCCACAAAATCTGCCGAGTGTAAAGGCGCCCTACAGCTCCCATTTATTCCTTTGGGGAATACCCGCTCATGTATGCCAGTCTACAGCCTAAAACCATGCTTTTTTGTCAGTAATGTTTTACATTCTAATTAAACATCTGCTTATTTCAGGAAACTGGTGGGTAGTCAGATGCCTTGGCGACATATCAGGGACGGTGGCTATTGAAATGGACAAAGGAGCTTACATCCATGCCCTGGACACTGGCCTGTTTACTATTGGAGCCCCACACAAGGGTGAGTTTGTCGAATAGTTGGCATTCCCACACAATCACGGCTCTCGGTGACTTGGTTGGTGGGCATCTCGAGGGCTCTGTTTGGGCAAATGGGCGTTGTGCAAGGGGTCTCTACACCGCCAGAGTTAAAAGTTGCTAAGAAAGAGTGGCTTTTTCTCGGGTGGACTCAGCTTGGCCACTTATGCCATGTTCACCCATTCAAGTTAATGGGTGGCATGTAAGAAACTGTGGTCTTCAATAACCTCCTTCAACAATTTTAGCAGTTTGCCAGGGGTATAAGCGATGGTGGACAAGTTAAAGGGGTTTCCCCACAAAAAATATTTTACAGTTTTTCAAACCAGCACCTGGATCTGAATACTTTTGTAATTGCATGTAATTAAACATTTAGCATAGCCGCTGAGATATTCCATTAAATGTATCTGTAAAGCGCCACCTGCTGTTTGATTTTTTTCTATGACCTGCTCACTGAGATGGCCGCACATGCTCAGTTTCATCCTTTAACTGCCTCCTGAGCTGTGATAGGGAGAGCATGGACACGCCCCCTGAGCTGTGATAGGGAGAGCATGGACACGCCCCCTGAGCTGTGATAGGGAGAGCATGGTCACGCCCCTGAGCTGCAGCAAAGACACTCCCCTTAAGCAGCCAGCTTCATATCAATCTAGGAGAGTAATTGAAGCAGTGACTGGGGAGATCTCTGGATCCATGTGAGGTACAGGGCTGGTTCTAGCTTTGTTAGAAAGGTATTGGCGTGCACTATATGATGTCTGATTTCCATTTTTTATGTTACTCGTAGGATAACCCCTTTAAATTTGTTGAAAGAGGTTACCATGATGAAACAAGCTGAAATAGTTTCTTTTGGGCATGTTCATAATAAGAAAACATTACATAGAGGGACATTTATCAGGACTGGCGTTCCAACGCGCCATTCCTGATCCATGTGCGCTAGAGAGCGTTGCACCTAATTTATTAAGAGGCAGATGCATTAGTCGTATTTCTGACAGTCCATGCTCCAGATACTGAAGTGTACACCAGCTCGGGGCTGACATAGACATCAGCTGTAACTCACGCCAGCTTCTGGCACAAGTTATAGTAAATTTGTGGACCACGCGAAGCCTCGTCCCCTTCTGCTAAGTGTGTCCCTTTTTGCTTAAAAAGCAAGTAGTGGTGTACATAGGTTAATAAATGTTCCCCAGTGTATAAGGGCTCTTTTATATGGGCCATACAAAGCTTGATCCCAAGAACTGCCCAGTGTAAGGGCTCTTTCACAAGAGCGGATCCCGTACGTGGAATCCGCAGTGTGAAAGAGAGCCAAGCCCCGTTCCGGACAGCAGAGACCCGGAGCATTAACATGAATGATAATGCTCTTTGCCTCTCGGTGACCTTTTTACTACAAAATCACGGTGATTTCATAGTTAAAAGATCACAGAGAGGCACAGAGCATTATCAGTCATGTTAATGCTCCATGTCTCTGCTGTCTGGAACAGGGCTTAGCACTCTTTCACGCAGCAGATTACATGCACAGAGCCCTAAAAGTGCCCCTAATCTGATGACAAAATACTCATTTGTCGGGGGACTGAATGAACTATATTATGTAAAGGTGGATTTAGACCGTTCCCGATCATCTGGCCGTCTAAATGTGCCGCCGATTACCCGATGAACGAGCGAAAAGCTCCTTCATCGGGAGATCTTGTCGCTCGTGCTGGCACCACCGATCATGGCTTCTGGACAGCCGATCGTGTGGTCTAAACAGCGATCTGCCGCTCAGAAACCATGATTCTGTATGAGGACGAGGGATTGCTATAGTGATTCCCCCATCCTCATACAGTGAAGGAGATTACTGCATGTAAATGAACGAGCAGTCGACTGTTGGGAAAGAACGCCTTCTTCTCGACAATCGACCGCTCAGTTGGCCCATCTGAGTTAGAAGTCACCAGAAGGGAGCCGCCTGCCAGAAATGTCTGTATCCAGCACTCCCGGGCTATAACGGGGACCGGCAGAGATCCGGACGCAACGCGGCAAACATTCCAAAAATCCGCTGGACGAAAACCACTGCATGCAGCTTTTTTTCATCTGGCCGATTTTCTGCGTACTGTATTTCCTGGGTTGTGGCCAGATCTCCGCCGGTCCCCATTATAGTTAATGGGGCCGGACAGAATTCCGGTAGCGCCCGGCAGTGAACGTTGATGTGAAACAGGCCTAAGGATATATTGTATATTTGTATATTAGGAGATTGCTGTTTCTGCAATCCCCCATGTTATGGGTCACTGTAAAGCGGCTCCTGTCTGCGGATGGGATCACATAGACGTATCCCTTTTACAATTACGCGGTCATTACTTGAAGAAATGTTTCTACCTTTCCTTCCAGATGATGAGGGTCCAGCTCCACCAGAGCAGTTGACAGCTATTAAACTCTCAGACTCCAGGTAATAACAGGGGGCTCCTGTTACTACGTGTATAAAACTGCCATATGACATATTTCATCTATTTACTGCATTCTTTTGAAGGATTGCACTGAAGTCTGGATATGGGAAGTACCTGGGAATAAACTCGGATGGCCTGGTCGTGGGTCGTGCCGATGCAATTGGCCCTAGGGAGCAGTGGGAGCCCGTGTTTCAAGAAGTAAGCTCTAATAAGTGCTCCGGCTCCCCCTGGCAGAGATTAGGGGGGGCGGATGCAACTGAAGCTGCCGCACATTAGTTCCTGTGGAGTCCCTGCCTGTAGCAGGACTCCATAGGAATACACTGAAACTCTCATACACTCCAATGCTAATGCATTAGAGTGTATGAGAGAAGCAATCTGATGATTGTTTATTTCATTCCCTATGGTAACTATAAAATAGTGTAAATTTTTTTTTTTTTTTAATGTTTTAAAAAATTTAAATCGCCTCCCTTTCCCCAAAATGTCAATGAAAAATAATGTTAAAATAAAAAAATGTATATCATAGGTATTGCTACATGCGAAAATGCCCATACTATTAAAATATAAAAATATTTTTACCAATCGGCAAAACAGAAAAAAAAGTCAAAATGGCCGACTCATTGTTTTTCGACTTTGGTCGCTTCACCTCCCACAAAAAATTTCATGAAAAGTGATCTAAAAGTCTTACACCTCAGATTGGCGAAAAGTACAGATTGTCCTGCAATAAATGATCTCTGTACACATAACTATAAAAAGTTATAGGGGTCAGAATATGGCCATGGGAAAAAAAAACATTTAGCAAAGTTTTTTTTTTTTTTTTTTTTCAGTTTTAGAATGCAAGAAAAATGATATATGTGGTATCGCTGTAATCATACTGACCTGGAGAATGAAAGTAATAGGTCAGTTTTACCGTCTAGGGCAGTGATAGCGTACCTATGGCATGGGTGCCAGAGGCGGCACTCAGAGCCCTCTCTGTGGACACCCGCACCCTGGAAAAAGTCTATGCTGTACTAATATGCCTTAAAAACTGTTGCGGAATTGCATTTTTTTTCCAGCTCCCCACCACATTGTGTGCATTATTAAATCGTTAATTTCTAACGATAATTTGTTTTCCCTTAGTCCTAACAGCAGCACAGATGGGGTTAATTCCCCCCGTGAGCTGGTAGGACCGGCGGAATTTTAATGAGCCCTAATTAAGAATTAAAGAACTGACCCCTTAAAAGAAGGGGGCCACCCCCCAGCCCACCGTGTTTGTAACAAGATAGTACAATAGGGAGGGATATTTGTGTGCTGCTGTTAGGACTAAGGGAAAACAAATTATCGTTAGAAATTAACGATTCCCTTACGTCCTACCAGCAGCACAGATGGGGAGATAGCAAGATAAGACCCCTAGGGAGGGCCCTCCTGCCTGGCAGAATTCAAAATGGTCTGCCCAAAGGCCGAAAAATCTGAAACTCTAGAGTCCACCCTATAATGGGTAATAAAAGTAGACTCCGAGCTCCAAGAGGCTGATCTACAGATTGGAAAAAAAATGAACTACAGATTGTCTCCAGAGGAAGGGCACATCTTTCAGCAAAGGATGTCGCCACAGCCCGAGTGGAGTGAGCTTTCACGAAGCCCGGGGGATCAAGACCCAGGGAAACAAAGGATTCCCTAATAGCCTCCTTAATCCAGCGACTAATAATAGCTTTAGACGCTTTACGGCCTTTTGACTTACCGGCAAACAGGATGAAGAGGTTCTCATCTATCCTGAACTCCTTAGATCTATCCACATAGATTTGGAGACATCTCGATATGTCCAGCGGATGCCGGACCAAAACAGAAGAAGAGGAAGTAGCAGAGAACAATACTGGTAAGGATATTACCTGGTTAATGTTCTGGAAAGAAGGGACCTTCGGTCTGAAGTATGGCAAAAACCTGAGGAGAACACGGTCCTGAAAAAAAGACGTGTAAGGATGATGAGCTGAAAAAGCTTGAAGCTCTGAAACTCTCTTTACAGGGGTTATTGCCAGCAAGAACACCACTTTTAGGGTGAGAAATCTCAAATACACTTCTTCCAAGGGTTCAAAGGGGTGAGATGACAACCCCTTCAGAACTGCTGATAGATCCCATTGCGGAATGGGTTTGAGCACTGTAGGCTTTAGTCTTTCGGCCCCTTTAAGGAAGCGCTTAATGAGTGGGTCCCGAGAAAAAGGTTTATTGAGACACGCTGAGATGGCTGCAACCTGGACTCTCAATGTAGAAGGGGCAAGGCCCTTATCCAATCCATCCTGCAGGAACTGAAGAATTGATGAAAGGGGCGGATCTGCATACGCCACCTGTCTAGTAGTGCACCAGGCCGAAAAGATCTTTATTATCCTTGCATATGCCTTGTTCGTGGATTCCGCTCTGGAATGAGACAAGGTTCTCAGGACCGACTCAGAGAGCCCTTCTACCCCGAGAAGGGACTGATCAACCTCCAGGCTGTCAGATTGAATCGGTGCAGATCTTGGCAGAGATGTGTGTCCCACGACACCAGGGTCTTCTCTGTGGGGAGCCTCCAATATTGTCCCTGACTCATCTGCATGAGTTGGGTAAACCAGGATCTCTTGGGCCAGAACGGGATGATGGCTATCACCGAAGCCTGATCCTGACGGATTTTCATCAATACCCTCGGTATCATGGAAAAAGGAGGGAAGATGTAAGCCAGCCTGAACCTCCACGGTATTGACAGAGCATCTATCGCCAGAGGGTTGTCCTCTCGATAGAGGGAGCAAAAAGTCTGTACCTTGGCGTTGTATCTCGTTGCCATCAGATCCACATCTGGCAACCCCCATCTGGCAACTATCTGCCTGAAGATCTCCGGATGTAAGGCCCATTCCATCGTCGGGAGTCCTCGACTTAGGCGGTCCGCTATCATATTGAGGGACCCTCGAATATGAATGGCAGAGAGATGGGAAAGATTTGCTTCTGCCCACCGGATAATTACCCCTATCTCCAAGAGGAGGGGGAGTGATCTCGTGCCTCCCTGTTTGTTTATATACAACACTGCGGTCATGTTGTCCGACTGTATCTTCACTGCTTTGCCCCGGATCCGCGGGGCGAAGTGGAGGAGGGCTAGCCGGATGGCTCGAATCTCGCGGAGATTGGAGGAAAGTAGCCGCTCCTGAGGAGACCAAGATCCATGGACCGGAAGGTCTTGTAAATGAGCGCCCCAGCCTACTTGGGACGCATCCGTAGTCAATACGATCCAGTCTGGCTGGATCATAGGCTTGCCTGCTGGAAGGTGGAACCACTACCTTAGAGAGGTTCTGGTTTGACAAGACAGGAAGCACAGGGAGTCTAGGCCCGCAGGGCTGCCGTCCCAATTGGTTAGCACCTCCGTTTGTAAGGGACGGAGGTGCCACAAAGCCCAAGGAACCGCATCTGCGGCTGCTGACATGAGCCCCAACATCCTCATCAAGGTCCGAAACGAGACACGTCGAGGGATAAACAGGAATTTTGCTAGGTCCTGTATCCGAGTTTCCCTCTCTGGAGTCAACCGGAGGGACATCTCCATGGAGTCGACTATGAAGCCCAGAAAAGTTATAGAAGTTGAAGGGCTCACATTGGACTTCTGCCAGTTGACCATCCACCCTAGGCGGAGCAGGAAGGAAACGGCTAAATGAAGATGTTGGGTAAGTACTGGAGCTGAAGAAGCTAAAAGAAGCCAGTCGTCCAGATAAGGGATAATGGTCAGTCCCTGCAGCCTCAAGGCTGCCACAACGGCCACCACGACCTTTGTGAAGGTAATGGGTGCCGAAGAGATGCCAAAGGGGAGTGCAGCAAACTGTAAGTGCCTCAGAGACCCCGACATCACGACCGCGATTCTGAGGTACCTGCGAGAGGCCGGGTGAATCGGAATGTGCAGATAGGCGTCCTTGAGATCCAAAGTCGCCTGGTCTGAGAATGTGGGAGACTGACCTCACGGTTTCCATGCGAAACCTTGACCTTTTTATGTATCGATTGAAAAATCTCAGATCGATAATAATCTTGGGGACCAGAAACACTGGGGAATAGATCCCTAAGCCCCGCTCCCCTGCCGGAACCTCCTCCAGGGCCCCCTTGGAAATATATTCCTGGATATATGCCTCTAGGAGTTGCTGTCTTTGCGGTTGCAGCCGCTGAGTGACTAAAAACCTTTCTGGGGGGAGACGAGAGGTCTATGCGATACCCATGGGTGACAACGTTTAGAACCCACGGATCCGGAATTAATTGGTCCCAGACTTCCTTGAAGTAAGTTAGACGACCCCCCACAGGAACCTGAGGCAAAGGAATGGGAAAGTCTAGAGGAGTAACGGCAGGGGCAGCAGGGGTCAACCGAGAGCCTCGAAGAGGCCCATAGTCAGGAGGGCTTGCCCTCCTTCCCACCTCTGCGGGGGCGTTTCGGATTCTTCCGCTGAGCCCCCCAGAATCTAGATTTGGCCTGACCCGACTTTCCCGCACGGTCTTGCTTGCCTTTCCCCCGAAAGGGCTGTTGAGGGAGAGACTTGCCTTTCTTATCCGAAAGGCCCTCCATAAGTTTATCGAGCTCGGAACCAAAAAGACGGTCCGGCTCGAAGGGAAGCGCACACAGGTTATACTTGGACGCATTATCAGCAATCCAAGGTTTCAGCCACAAGGGCCTGCGGGCAGCTGAGACTAAGACCATAGACTTGGCCGCCAACTTCAATTGAACCTGTGCCGTGTCGCAGAGGAAGTCGATGGCAAGGTTAGCCGTCTTGAATGACGTCAGGATGTCATCTCGCGAAACACTTTGGTCCACATCTGTTTGGATCCTATTCAAACGGGAACGGAGGAATGAGGAAACTTCGGCCGCAGCGATGGCAGTAGAAGCGGAAGCTGCCGCGGCAGAATAACTTCGCCTGAGAGTACCTTCAGCTCTCCTGTCCAGAGGATCTTGCAGACTGGAGCCGTCATCTGCCGGGACCAAAGTGCGCTTAGAAAGCTTCGCGATTGCCATGTCCACCTTTGGTACGGAGCCCCACGACTCCATCAAAGGTTTGGCCATCGGGAACATGGTCTTAAATTTCTTGGTTAAAACCGGAGCCTTCTCTGGTTTTTCCCACTCCATCTGCATCATAGCCTGGAGGGTATCATCCGCTTTAAAGACACGCTGTGCTCTGGAAGCAGGATCGGAGGGCTCCCCCGGGTCAACATCACGGTCCCCCGACCTGATGGACTTCAGCAATTTCAGCGTCTTCTCTGGTGGAAAAAAGCATGATGATAGGTCTTCTTCATCCGAAGACGAATCCACAGAAATTGCCGCGGGCCTATCCGATGGTGCTGTTACCTCCATAGGGACCTGAGAGGGCGGCTTGGCGCCCGGAAGCCTCTCATCCAGAAGATTAACGACCCCCTTAATGGAATCGTCAACATAGTTCTTGACCCAATAGTACATATCCTGTACTGACGGTTCCGGAGTTTCCTGAGGACGTCTGCAGGATTCGCATGTGGAATAGGGGCAGGAATCTTCTAAGGGCGTATTACACTCGAAACACGCCAGATGGCGCCTCTTCGCACCCGCCTTGCGTTGCGGATCAACCTCCCGAGGAGAAGCCATCTGAAATAGAAAACACTCAATAAAAGTTGTTAAGGCAAGCAACAACCGAAAATGAGAACGTCAGCCCACCAGGATCAAGAATGACAAAGCTTGATTGAAAAAAAGGCAAAGCAGAGCCAACGCTTGGAGACAAAACGCAGGAACCAAGGGACTCTGAAGCTAACTAGAAAAGCACGCAACCAGAGAAAGATCAGCTGACAAATGAGCCTTTAAATAGGGTAGGGCTCCCCACTAGGCGGAGCCTGAGAAAAAAATTATTGTATATATAATTATACTTCTATATATATGTAATATTAAAACCCCTAAACAATAGGGCCCCTGGTGGAACTTATAGTAAAAAATTACTGCTCCCAGCAGCAGAGAATGATGGAGCTCCCAGTGATGCAGCTCCTGGCCCGCCACAAGGGGCACCCATAGGGAATAATAAAAGAGAGGAGAAAACCTCTCAGGGATCCTAAGGTCAGCAGAAACCAACCAAAGGGAGAAAGGGAATATGCAAAGCATAATACAGAGAACAGGACCCCTCATAAAAAAGGGGCCATCCGCCAGCCCACCAGTCCGGAAGGACCTAAAAAAACACGGTGGTCTGGGGGGTGGCCCCCTTCTTTTAAGGGGTCAGTTCTTTAATTCTTAATTAGGGCTCATTAAAATTCCGCCGGTCCTACCAGCTCACAGGGGGAATTAACCCCATCTGTGCTGCTGGTAGGACGTAAGGGAATGGTGGAATTAGAAAGTGAAACTTGTCGCAGACAAAAAAAAAAAAAAACCCATCATACGGCTATGTAAACAGAAAAATAAAAATAAATTGACGCAGAAAGTCAGGCGTGAAAAACGAAAGACAAAAACCCTCTGGGACTGAATGGGTGACAGGCATGGGTCGGTGCAGGAGGCTATTTATCAAAAATTAACTTTGTATACTGGGGGAGCCAGTGCCTTACGGACAGGCCTGCAGGATCCATGTATGAGCACAGTCCTCTGCTGTGTAGCATCCAACCATGTGCACCGAGGGAGCAGCACCTGCAGCGTTCAGAGTTCATTTTTACTGTACTCCATTGACTAATATATATAGATAGATGGTAATATATACTTTATATACTTCCCGACCTGTATCTGTCAGCAGACTCCTTTTAAACAGACATGTCCATTTTTACACAACATTCTGTGTTCGCCCCTGATGAAGCTTTTCTGGCAAAACCTGGGTCGGGCAGTTTTGTGAATATGGACGCATACTGACGATTGTTCTATGCCTGTTAATGTTATACTTCTGTGAGTATAATAAAAGTATTATTTTATGGAGAATTGGTGGGTCTTCACTATGTGCTCCAAACTCTTAGTTCCACAGAAGGGTCGTTTTTGATCAGGACTACTTGGTGGAACTCGGATGTTCAGCTGCACTGGAAGAGATTGCCGTATCTCCTCGCACATACTCGAAAATTACAGCTTATACCTGGCAGCGCGACCACCTGTTTTGATTGATAAATTTGTCATCACAGAATTTTGAACCAATTTAGGGCTCTTTCACACTTGCATATTTCTTTTCCGGCTCTATGCCGGAAAAATCCTGATCAGGATTATCCCAATGCATTCTGAATGGAGAGAAATCCGTTCAGGATGCATCAGGATGTCTTCAGTTCAGGACCGTAACTTTTTTTGGCCGGAGAAAATACTGCAGCATGCTGCGCTTTTTGCTCCGGCCAAAAATCCTGAACACTTGCCGCAAGGCCGGATCTGGAATTAATGCCCATGGAAAGGGATCCGACGTTTAGCTTTTTCTGAATGTTTACCATGGCAGCCAGGAAGTCCTGGTTGCCATGGTAAAGTGTAGTGGGGAGCAGTATACTTACCGCCCGTGCGGCTTCCGGGGCGCTCCAGAGTGACGTCAGGGCACCCCACGCGCATGGATCACGTGATCCATGCGCATGGGGCGCTCTGACGTCATCCTGGAGCGCCCCGGGAGCCGCATGGACTGTAAGTATACTGCTCCCCCACTACTACTATGGCAATTAGGACTTTAATAGCGTCCTGGCTGCCATAGTAACACTGAAAGCATTTTGAAGACTGATCAGTCTTCAAATGCTTTCAGTTCACTTGTGTTGTTACGGATCCGGCGGGCACTTCCGGCGATGGAAGTGCACGCCGGATCCTAACAACGCAAGTGTGAAAGAGGCCTTAGACAATAAAAAATGTATTCCATGGCAGACGTCCACTTTCAGGGCATCTAAAATGTATATTTTTCTTAAATCAGTTCCATCAGTTAACTATTTCTGTGTTATTGATCAGCAGTACATACTATCCCCACAGTCCAGTGAACCTTACTGCTTCCAAAACAGCACTTTTTTTGTGCCCTAGGACTTTATTTCTAATGTATTTTTATACAGCAGGCGGATTATACTTATCCAGGGTTCTCTGATCACTTTCAGGGGAAAATGGCTCTGCTGGCATCGAACAGCTGTTTTGTTGGCTGCAATGAAGAAGGAGACTTAGTAGCACACAGTAAGACGGCCGGTGAAGGGGAGATGATAAAGGTATCCTTTAGTTATACCTTCTGAATTGCACCACCTTTCTAACCAGGTGTATTGTGGGAAATGAAGTGTATAAGGCTACTTTCACATCTGCGTTTTTTTTTTCTGGTTGTGAGATCCGTCATAGGATCTCAAAACCGGAGGAAAACGCTTCAGATTTGTCCCCATTCATTGTCATGGGGGACAAAACTGAACAAACCGGCACGGGGTGCACCTAAATGCGTTCCGCTTTGTTGCATTCCCATGCCAGAAACAAAACTGCTGCAAGCGCCGTTTTTGTGTGATCAAGACCTGAAACACAATGTAAGTCAATGGTGCCGGATCTGCAACCATTTGACTTCCAATGGTTTTAGTGCTGGATCCGTCTTGTTCATTTTGTAGATAATACAACCAGATCCATTCTGAACGGATGCAGACGGTTGTATTATTGAACGGATTTGTTTTTGCTGATCCCCTGCCGTATACAGCAAAAACGCAGATGTAAAAGTAGCCTAAATGTGCATAAAGAGCACCTGTCCCCTCTCCTGACATGTCACTTTCCCTGGAGCATCTTTTCATATGGCTCTGTTGTGCCATTCCTCTATTATTCCTGATAGAAGTTTATAAATAAATTGTCAGCAGTCTGCAATAAAGGTCCAACCAGGTGTTACCAGTTGGGGGGTGTTCCTGCACAGTCTGCTACTGGCAGCACTGATTTGGATAGTGTGAAACTGTGCAGCGACAACTCTCCAACTGGTAACGCCCAGTTGGACCTTTATGGCAGACTGCTGGTAATTAATTCATAAACGTCTAGCATCAACAAAAGAGGAATGGCACAACATAGTCATATGAAAGTGTATTCCAGAATTGAAAACAGACATGACCGGAGAGGTGATGGGCCTAATTTAAGAGGTAACATCAGATTTTAGACAGTTTGAGCCTGTAACCCTTTCTCCTGTCTTGGAGCACTTGTGAACTGGTGACACATGAGGACTTAAAGGGAATCTGTCACCTGGCTATCCACAAATTTTTTTTTTTCCTTTAGCATAGGGCAATAAAGTACCTTATATCTGGATCTGTAGTTCTTTTTTCCGTGTGTCTTGTATTTTCTCTTAAAAACCGCTTTATCCATTATGTAAATTAGTCTGTAAGGAGCCCAGAGGGGCGTTTTTTCTCTTCCAAGGAGCCCAGAAACGCCCCCCTGATGTGCCCAGACCGCCTAAATTTGAATCTAAAGAACGCCTCCAGCAGCTGAAATCTCGTCCCAGAGGCAAGGCTACGGCTCCGCCCCCCGGCTACATTCGCTCTCTTCCCGGAATACATCTCGCGCAGGCGCAGTGCTGGCGGTTACCTGCGCCTGCGCAATCCAATTGCAACTGAGGGCAACAGCGCTCCGAAAACGTCACTGGGCTCGGCGCATGCCCAGTGACACTATTGAGGCTGTTGCCCTCAGTTGCCGTCAGATCGCGCAGGCAATCGCCGACACTGCGCCTGCGCGAGATGTATTCCGGGCAGAGAGCGAATGTAGCCGGGGGGTGGAGCCGTAGCCTTGCCTCTGGGACGAGATTTCAGCTGCTGGAGGCGTTCTTTAGATTCAAATTTAGGCGGTCTGGGCACATCAGGGGGGCGTTCCTGGGCTCCTTGGAAGAGAAAAAACGCCCCTCTGGGCTCCTTACAGACTAATTTACATAATGGATAAAGCGGTTTTTAAGAGAAAATACAAGACACACGGAAAAAAGAACTACAGATCCAGATATAAGGTACTTTATTGCCCTAGGCTAAAGGGAACAAAATATTGTGGATAGCCAGGTGACAGATTCCCTTTAACCAATAGTGTTTGTTGAAAAATGAACAATACAAGATAGCAGAAGTACCCAGCTCCTTTTATATTAGATGTAGACGAGGTTTCAGTTGCCTGCACTTGCCCTGCCGTTAATATAGTCTGAAATACAATGACAGATTTCAGGTTACCAAAAATGGCAACTACTGAGCAGGTGTAAATCACACAGCACATGCACTGTCCGACAGTGTAATGAGAATACTTCATGTTTACACGCAGGCCCGCACTGTGCTGGGTACATGGGCGCTGATGGAGGATCCCGTCCGTCAGCGGCCTCCATTCACTTATACTAGGGACGGACTGCGCATGTGCTAGTTCCCCTGTCTATCTCCAGGTGAATGGAGGCCACTGATGGATAGGATCCTCCATCAGCCCATGCACTTGAACAGGAGCTGAGCTGCAGAAACCTGCCACGGCCACTACAGTTTGAGCAGAGTTGTGCTTCCAGCTCCTTTAAAAGGGGTAGCCTTGGCACCCGCAAGGAACAGCGGATTGGTGGGGGTGCCGGGCTTCAGATCCTGAGGATAGGTCATCAATAATGAGAGCCCGGAAAACCACTATAACGAGAGTGTACAGCAGATTACCGTAGCCACTTTGCAGCAAGTCACGTGCAAATAATACAAGTCGTGTCTTCTTCTTATAACAGGTGTCTTTATGTTCTTCCCTCATTACAGATCCGATGCAGTACAGAAAGAGAATCAACGCGAAATGACGACTTAGCTGATGAAGATCGGGGCAACGTTAAACAGTGTGAACTCAATTATGTGTAAGATGAAACTAATGCATTTGTAGAAGCTTTCCAAATAACGCTTGAAATACAGCTGGCCCCACCCTTGCCAATCCCAGTTTTCGGAAAGTGGCAAGGGTGGCGTAGAAATGCCACTGGCGACAAAATCTATCGCAAGTTCCGTCTACAAAGTGACAACCAGGAGGATTGCAACTTTTTTTTATGCCAGAAAAGTGGCGTGGGGGAATGATAAATTGCTCCCAAAGTATTCAGTAGCTGAGCCCACGCCATCAGGAGACATTGCAACTTGCCAATAGATGCTGCTTTCCTCAACACCTAAGTGGTTGACAGAGGTGGGGAGCTCCCTTTTATCGTCATCAGCCTCCTGCAATGTGATTGTGGGGTGACATTGGCTTGCTGTGACAGCAGTGGTCCCCCGTCTGCCATCTTAGTACACCCGTTAGGCCTTGATAGGGCATTATGATGGCAGGCATAATAAACTGCAGTACACAAGTATTAGAGGAGAAGTCCCGCTAATACAGTTCAATAAAATGTCCTAAGCCAAAATCAAGTACTGCTTATGGCAGTCTATATTCTGTTAGCGGATTGTTGCATCTCTCGTTCTGCTGATGAAAGGTTGTATAAATGGGAGCAATTCTGGTAATGACTGTATTGGGAAAATGCTGAGATTTATGTAAGAAAATGGAACACTGAACTAGAAGAAATGCTCTAGAAGATCTCCTTATCTTGGCAGCCATGCCGTGTGTCGGTCCCGTCACTCCTAGTGAATAAGCACTGGTGTCATGTGCAGTAAAAGTCCCTCAGAAGCTTTATACAAATGGCTACAAGATAACCTGCAGAGTACATCACCTTATTTCTGCTAGCTATCTATTTTGTGTAGTACGTTAGCACAGTGCTGCGGGTTTTATTGCTTGCAGCATTACATGGAGGATTATAGCTGATTTTATCTCTTTGAGGCAGGAAAATAAAAACGCTGCTTCTAAATCATTTCCTTGCATATGTAACATTAATGATAATGATGACACCCGTTTGCATGATTTTCTCACCAAACTACAGATTATAAACAGGATATAAATAAGATTTATGGAATGTCACATGACTTGAACAAAATCCTTGATCTTGGATTATTCTATTGTGCATGTGTGTATATATATATATATATATACAGTGCCCCTACCGCATCGGGGGTCTGCCACAGTGCCCCTACCCCATCGGGGCTCTGCCGCAGTGCCCTTACCCCATCAGGGGTCTGCCACAGTGCCCTTACCCCATCGGGGGTCTGCCACAGTGCCCTTACCCCATCGGGGGTCTGCCACAGTGCCCTTACCCCATCGGGGGTCTGCCACAGTGCCCTTACCCCATCGGGTGCCAGCTACAGTGCTCCTACCCCATAGGGGGTCTGCCACAGTTCCCGACCTGTCCTCTTGGGTTTCAGTGGCTGAGAGTAAAAGTACTGGAGTGTTTGTATCTATTTAAAGGGGTGTTACCTTCTAGGACGCTGATGGCATATTGTTAGGATATGCCATCAATGTCAGATAGGGCCATTTCCAGAGGTTGGACACACACCTATCTCCAGAACATTACCACTGAAGTCAAGTAAGACGAGCTGCGCATCCACGGCCACCCTCCATTCACCACTATGGGAGCTCTGAAAACAGCTGAGCACTGGCTTGACCATTGTGTAGTGGACGGAGCTACTGCAGAACAGCTGATCAGTGCAGGTACCAATACTGGACCCCATGATGAGATATTGATTGCCTGTCTTAAGAATAGGCCATCAATATAAAAATCTCAGCAAACTTCACTATCTGAAAAATCTCAGAAAATCTCTCTCATACCAGCAATGTTCACATCCATTTGCAGTCCAAGTGTGGAACAGACAGCACATGGACTGAACACTGGGCCTTTATAATCAATGGGCCATTTAACAGTTCCAACTTTCTGCATGGACCATTGGTCCTCGCATAGAGAAAAACGCAGCCTGCATTATTTTGGTCTGCTTTTTACCCAAGTCAGTGGGCGCGCGATAAAAAGTAATGCACAGCACACGGACACCATCCGTGTGCAATCAGCTTTAAAAAGTCCGTTTTTTGTGGCCTGAATACGGTACTGGTCTGATTATGCAGAGCGGAGGCTGCACCCAGACAGTGCACTTTTTACCAGGCATAGTACTTGTAACTGCTGTCAGATTTATTTTATGTTCTTTTTTTTTTTTATTGTTTTGCAGCAAAAAATTTCAAAGTTTTCAGGACCGTAAAATTAAAGTAAGCAAAGAAGACCACAAGGAACTCAAAAAAGCCAGAAAAGATGGGTCTTTCCATGAAGCACTTCTGGACAGGTGAATTTTGGGATAGCAAAAATTTTCATGCCACTGTGAAAATATAAACAGCATTTTAATATGTATTTTAGCTTTAGGAGATGTTTTGAGCTTATTTTTCTTATTTTTATCAAGTGGACACGATCAGGAGAGGTTATAAGCCACTGCTTGTAAAGAGTGTTCCCATTCACTGACAGCAAGTAGAAATATTAACCTCTGCAGAAGTACAATACTGTGTATTTCTTCTTATGAACTTAAAGGGGTATTCCCATCAGAGACAATGGGGGCATATCGCTGGGACCTATGGGACCTGCAGAGAATGGAGCGGGTAGAGTGGTGACCCCAACCACCACCAAGCGCTCTCCCCATACAAGTGAATGGGAGCGCACCACGCACGCGTGGCCCCTGCTCCCATTCATTTCTATGGGGCCAATGGAAATAGGCGAGCTAGCACTCGGCTATTTTCGGTGGCCCCATAGAAATGAATGGACAGTGGCTGCGCATCGCCTTTTCCTGCTCCGTTCTCGGTGTCTCAGGACTCACACCTATCAGACAATGGGGGAAAACCTCTTTAATATCCTTTAATTTAAAAACTGAACATTTCATTTAAAGGGGTTCTCCAGCTTTTTAGCAAATTTTTTTCTCCCCCTCCCCACCAGACCTGTGAAGGAAAGCATACTTTCTTTTTCTCCACCGCTCAGTTCCAGCTCTCTTGATCCACCGCTGTATTCGCCATGCTCCGGCGCCTACTTGTAAACTTCTTGCATGGACATGTGGTCGTCTGCTGCTGCAGTCGGTGACATGCATGCGGCACATGACTGAGTGGCATGACGCTTGGAGGACACGTTACCACTGCAGCCCCACACCTGACTACCCCGGTCCATGCCGAAACTTGTTAAAAAGCTGGAAAGCCTTTACATAACTTTTCCACTCGTCTGCTCAGAAAAAAACTCTCAGAATAATGATTTTTAATTAGTGATGGCAGAGGTACACTCAGTGTGACATGACCTGATATTACCTGCCATCCGTAACGCTATAGCGGTATTTGGGAGACTGACACACTACTTCTGGCCAGAGCTATCTCTATAGTAATTGGAGAAATAATTACAGTGGTGATGGCAGGCTCACACTTCAGAGCTCCTCCATTATATGCCTGTCTGACTTTACCAAGTCCTAATGATTTATCTCTTCGTAGCTTTAAGGAGTCCATTACTAGTCTCCTCTACAATTTCCCTTCTAGCTTATTTAATACTTCTATCCGGTCTTCTGTTAGCTGAATGAAATCTAAATGTTAATATCGAATGGTAGTGTAGTTATATTGTGATCCATTCCATATATGTCTGAATGGAAAGATGATACAATTTTTAGAAGGGGTGTTTCAGGCATTAAAGGGGTTATCCAACCCCTATAATGCCCGGGCCCCTCACACAGAAGGAAGAGCCTCCCGAGCCTCACCCGTGGCCTGCTATTGGCTAACATACCCCCGCTATCGCCGGATGTTTTGATCCGCGTGACAGGGAGATGAAGCGGCAGCTGTGTGGGAATCGGAAGCGCCGCGGGTGCGGGGGAGCAAGGTAAATACAACCTGTGTGAGGGGCCCGGCGTTAGATAGGGACAGGGGGCATTGTAGGGGTTGGATTACCTCTTTTAAGTTTTAATGACCTTTCCTCAGGATAGGTCATTAATATCAAATAGGTGGGGGTCCGACTGCAGGCACCGCATTAATCATCTGGTGAAAGGGGCTGCTGCCTTGACCTTTGAATGTGACGTCAGGTCCATTGATCACATGGCCTTTGTGCAGCTTAGTCCCATTCAGGTGAGTGTGATTGAGCTACCATGTACGGCAGTGTGCTTGATATAATATGTAGGGACTACACCATTCGTCAGAGCACCACAGCATGTTCGAAATCTGATTGATAGGAGTGCCTTAGGATAGGTCATCAGTATGTAATTCCTGGAAAACCCCATGTATATCCGTCATGATTGGGTCCTAGTTTCCACATCATGATATATCTGTTATGAGGATCCTTTGCGCACCACTTAACGTCCCCTCGAGATTGCAGCAGAAGTTCAGGTGTATTACACTGCAAGTGTAGCATCAACATGGTTGACATAGGGAGGGGGCACCAACGCGATCATGGGTTGGCAATGTGTTACAACGGAAGTCAGAGGCCTAAGAAAAATCTGCAGTAGCATGGCCTAACAGGTTGCCTGTCAGAGTACTACTTGCAGGCTTTATTGTTGTGGAATACTATGTAATACAGAGCATTATACAAAGGATAACTACTTCACGTAGACACACGATAGATATGTCAGTAGAATAAAACCTTATGGATTCATTTAGGAGTGTGAACATGTGTCCATAGTGACAGCAGATGAAGTGATTGCGGTAGGCAGGGAAATCACTATGGCGGGAATATCAGGGACATAATCACCATAAAAAGAGCTACCCGTGTAAAAGTAATGTAAAAGATTATGACAAATCGGTAAATACTGATGTTTAAGCAGCTCAATATTAGGCTACATGCACACGACCGTTGCCTTCCTCCGCGTCCGCTCCTCCTTGAAATTTTGCGTCCGTCAAAAAAAACGGATGACGGACCGTTTTTTTTGACGGATCCGATGTTTATGGCAGATCCAATGTAAAAATGCCTATCCTTGTCCGCAAACGTGAAAAAAATAGGACATGCACTATTTTTTTGACGGAATGAAAACACGGATCACGGATGCGGAACAAAAACGGTTGACCATCCGCATTTTTTGACGGACCCATTGAAATGAATGGGGAAGCATCCTATCAGTGAAAAAAAACGGAACGGACGCGGAAACAAACAACGGTCGTGTGCATGTAGCCTAAATGTGTCTTTTTTTTTTTTTTTTTAACAGGAGATCAAAACTGAAAGCAGATAGATACTGCAAGTGAAGACATGCCAATGCTGGGGATGGAGAGAATCATTTGTATTTTTTCAGTATTGTGTTTGAAAGTAAAAGTATGTTGTATTAAAGATTTTTTATTTTAAATGAGTATGTAATGACTTGTGGGACTGGACGACTTACCTTACCACAACCGAATTTGTACATGTTACAAGCAAATAGAAGAAAATCCATAGTGTACTTGACGAAATTCCACAGCAGCAAAATCTGCACCAAATGGTGTGGATTTAATTCATGGAATTCATATTGTAAATTCTGCAGATTTTCCACAGATTTAAAATCCACACCATGTGTAAAGTTATGTCTGGATTCCTGTAGTTAAAATCCCATTCACTTTGGTACTACTTTTATATCCTGCAAATTTCTGCAGAAAATCAGAAGCATGCCCCCCAAGGATGGCTATATTAGGGTTTAGGAATAAGTATTAGAGTAAAATGATCAAGGTATAATAGAGATGAAAAAAAATGTTTATTAACTGTTATCTAAAACCTAACATTTCATCATTTTAGTCTTTTATTTATTAGGGTTAGGAAAAGTGAAATTACACTAACCAGTAATTAGGTTTTCTAGAAGTCTCCAAGACGGGATCCCTATCGGGGACAAGAAGATCACACAGAAAAGTTAGATTTCCCCTCCCCACCTTCAGTGATCCCCAAGAACCAAGTAGGAGACTGTAAGTTCAGCAGAAACATACCAACATTCAAGTAATCAAAGGATATGACTTTAGAAATATTCCAGAAGACAATAAAGGCAGGTGTTACTTTCATAACCACACAAACACAAAATATAAACCCTTATATGATCATTTTCACATGCAAATGAAGGGAAGGGAAACTGTGTGCCAACGGGGAGACTTCCCGGAAAGGCTAATTACCAATAGGTGCAACTAGGGTGGGACTACAGCCTGAAGGACTTTGCGACAAAATACCAAATTCTCATTGCTCCTTACATGTAATCTATGGTGTTTAGCAAATGTATGCATTCTTTTCATGGTGGCCACACAACAAATTTGTTTCATTGACGTTGAGGCTCTCTCGGCCCAAGCCAGTGCCAAAGCTCTAGTAGAATGAGCCTTTAGTTCTGGCTGTGAATTAATTCCTCTCTTCCCCTTGTTAGGACCAATTGTCGCACACCGAAGGAATGTCAATGTTCTGCGCCCTGGCAAAAAGTAGGGGTCTAACTTAAAAAGGAGTCTTTCTTCAAAGGACTGTAGAAATGGCTTGGATCTCTCTGATTCTACGGGCTGAAAAAAACAGCAACTAAAGAACAGTCTTCTAAGTGAGGAATTATGGAAATGTCATCAATTGGCTCAAAGGGGGACCAAAGAGTTTTAAAAACCCAACTAAGGTTCCACCGCTGCCTGAAACTAGGCAGGAGGGAACCCTGCCACTTCTCCCCTTCATCCCCAAGGGACAGGAAACTACTGGACAAGGTAAAGGGGAGGAGGCGTTTTAAACTTTTTCTCTCCACGTTGTTTCCTGTTCCTGGAAGGCGGGGTACCCTCCGGTTGCCGTTGGGGAGGAGTATGGAAAAGTGCTCCTCTTGAGGGACTGGCTGAATAGCTCCTAACTGCAGAAGATCTTAAATCCCCAGTAAGAAAAAAAAAAAATCTTTTGTCAACTTGGAAGTCTTTTGAGGGAACCAAAGAAAAATCTGTTCTTATTGGGTATGCCAGATCTCCTATAGCAGTGATGGAGAACATTTTAGAGACCGAGTGCTTAAACTGCAACCCAAAACCCACTTATTTAAGTGCCAACATGGCAATGTAACCTAAATACTACTATAGTATATCTTCCATGTACTTTATCACTTAGCTATAATATCCTGCCTACATTCAATGCTCTGCCTGTGCTGTTCATAGAGCGCCCTGTACTGATGAATGACAGGAAAAGTCTAAGGCATATTGGTACACCATAGACTTTTTCCAGGGTGCGGGTGCTCAGAGAGGGCTCTGAGTGCCACCTCTGGCACCCATGCCATAGATTTGCCATCACTGTCCTATAGCATGTCCGCAACATTCTTTTGCCACAGAGATGAATGATTTCGTTTATTTAGAAAATTGATTTTCTCGCACATATTCATTGGGGGACACAGAAACCGTGGGTATAGCTGTGTCCACTAGGAGGCGTTGACCCTAGGCTAGAATTGTTAGCTCCTCCTCTGGCATCTATACCCTCTCTAGCCTGGAGAAGGAGCTTCAGTTTTAGCTTCGTGTCAAAAGAGGGAAGACCTCCCTGTTATCCCGGGGGGAGCACGCCGGTGTTGCCTTGCCACACTGCCTCCTCCCCCCCCCCCCCCCCAAGAAGCAAAGGGAGGACTAGGGCAGCCTCGCTCCCCTGCTTCCCGCCAGCCAAGGGGTCATCTAAATCGGCCAGCTCTCCCGCCATCCAGAGTCCTGCCACTACGGTGCCAGCAGCTTAGAAGGTGACCCTGCTGGAGTAAGTGACCTTGTGGTTCATGTGGGAGGGTGAAGAGAAGAGGATGAAGATGGGGTGAGTAACCGGGATGCTGTAAACATATTCCATACTCCTTTTCCCCCTCACGGACATGGCTCCAACCCCCTTTTTTTCTCTATCTCCCTCTCCACCTTCCCTACATGGCGACGTAATCTACCCGGCCAGGTCCCCCTACCGGACACAGTGACACTGTGGCACTAGGAGTTAATGGACTGGGCCCCCACTTCCCCGGGTCCCGTGGTTCAGGCACCCACTGGACCCCCTCCCGTTCACTGTGGGCCCCGGACTCCCCGTGCCTCCAGACGGCGCACGCCGCAGGGGGTGCGGGGACTAACCATCGTTCCGCTTGGCGCCATACGTGCACAGCCAGCACAGTGGGGGTACTACTTCCCGTTGGTGCCATGCGCGCTCCACTGGCGATGCGGGGGTTAAATTTTATTCCACCAGCGTTGCGGGGGTTTGACTCCTCGCACCTCCGGACGACTCCTTATAACAGCGGTCGCCATTTCGCTCCGCTTCCCATTCCCTTCACCTGCGGCCGTCGTCGTAATAATTGAGGCCGCAGCTTTGAGGCCCATATGGGCGGTGCGGGAAGGTCTGCTCCTTTCCGCCTCGCAGGAGGAGTGTCTACGGGGCGCACATTGGAAGGGTTAACCTTGCCAGTCCCCGCGCGGCGCGCCCTGTGTCTTCCGGGCAGCCGGCACCTAAAATAGGCCAAGGCCTTTGAGGCCTGCTAGGCCGTCTTCCTTGGTTATAGGGGCGGGATCCGCTACCGGCGCGAATCTCCTGGGAATCTCCTCCCCCTGTTCTCCGGCACGGTGTTAACCTCTTCCTGCCGATCCTCTTCCTGGTCTGGCACCCGGTCCTGCGAACCATTACTCCTGTAGGGGTTCCGTGCATTCTCCCCCCCAGGGGCAGCGGCAACATTCTATTTAAAAATAAAAATATATATATATAATATATATTTGGCTCCCATAGGGGTGGTAACTGGTTGCACCGCTGCGTTGGCATTTGCCCTCCCATGGCTCAGCGCTGTCAGCAGGCAAATTCTTTAAGACGCAGAGCTGGCCCTATACATGCCCCCCCCAGTCTACAGGTGGCATGTTGCGCTCTCCAGAGGCAGTGCTGGCCAGGTGCCCCCCTTCTGTAGCCTTCCAGATTCGCTGCCGGCCATGTGCATGACCCCCTTCCATAGGCGGAATTGCAATCTCACTGAATATAGTGCTGGCCATGTGCATGACCCCTTTCCATAGGCAGAATTGCACTCACTGGATTTAGTGCTGGTCATGTGCATGACCCCCTTCCATAGGCGGAATTGCACTCTCACTGAATATAGTGCTGGCCATGTGCATGACCACCTTCCATAGGCGGAATTGCACTCTCACTGAATATGGTGCTGGCCATGTGCATGACCCCTTTCCATAGGCGGAATTGCACTCACTGGATTTAGTGCTGGCAATGTGCATGACCCCCTTCCAAAAGCGGAATTGCACTCTCACTGAATATAGTGCTGGCCATGTGCATGACCACCTTCCATAGGCGGAATTGCACTCTCACTGAATATGGTGCTGGCCATGTGCATGACCCCTTTCCATAGGCGGAATTGCACTCACTGGATTTAGTGCTGGCCATGTGCATGACCCCCTTCCGTAGGCGGAATTGCACTCACTGAATATAGTGCTGGCCATGTGCATGACCCCTTCCATAGGCGGAATCTGCACTCTCACTGAATATAGTGCTGGCCATGTGCATGTCCCCCTTCCATAGGTGGAATTGCAGTCTCACTGAATATGGTGCCAGCCATGTGCATGTCCCCCTTCCATAGGCGGAATTGTGCTCTGACTGAATATGGTGCTGGCCATGTGCATGACCCCCTTCTATAGGCAGAATATTGCGCACTCACTGTATATGCTGCTTGCCATGTGCATGCCCCCCTTTTTCTATAGGCGGCATTCTGCACCTTCGCTGATTATGATGCTGGCCATGTGCATGACCCCCCTCCATAGGCGGAATATTGCACTCTCACTGAATATGGTGCTGGTCACGTGCATGTCTCCCTTCCATAGGCGGAAAACTGCACTCTCGCCGGATACGTTGCTAGCCATGTGCTTGGTCCTCTTCCTTAGGGGAATACTTGCACTCTCACGGGATGCTGCACTGGACGTTTGCATGCCCCCTTCCATAGGTGGAATATTGCACGCTCACGGGACACACATGCTGGCCTTGGACAGCCCCCCATTCTTGGGCGGCATTTTCACTCTCGCGCACTACTGTGCTGGTGACGTGCATGTCCCCCTTCATTAGCGGAGTAGTTACACTCTCACAGAATACGGTGCTGGCCGCACGCGTACACCCCTTCGTTGGTAGCTTGGTACTCTCACTTAAAGCGATGCTATCTAGGCATGTCCCCCTTCCCTAGGCGGACTTCCTGCTGGATGCAGTGTTTGCCATGTACATATCCTCCTTTTTCGAGGCGGACTGCTTGCGCTACTGGTCCTGTGCATAACCCCGTTACAAGGGACATATTGCATGATGCCGTGGGCTCTAGCGTGACCCCCTTCAATAAGTCATGCACGCATTGTACATGGTACAGGCCGTATACGCCTCCTCCTACTGTAGGTAGGTTGGCATTCTCACTTTTTGCGGAGCTGAACATGCGTGTGCCCCTTTTTTCTCCCTGGTCCCTATCTGCCCAGATCTCCATCTTGAGTTCTCACAGTGTTCGCCTTCGGCAAGGCGGTATGACGTACGACATGCGGGTTATCGTGTGTTCTATCATTAAGCTGTCCCACTCTGACTCTGGCTACCCTATTTCCCACTCCTGCCTATCGGTTGGAGTGGTTGCTGCCTGCGTTCTGCCTTGACTGCTTCTTCTCGCTGGTTCCTGCTTGCTTCATCTACCTCCGAGGTGGCTTCTACCCCGGCCAGGCTTCAGCGGCTGTTCCTTCACAGCTCTCTCCTCAGGGGAGAGTAGGATTGTTGTCTTCCAGACTTCATTCCTGCGGATAGTTCCGGAGTTCCTGTTGTGACCTCAGACAGTCTCTCTCGCACACACTAGCTGCTCCGGCTGTGTTCCCCTTTTCCGTGCCTACCGCGTTCTGTCCTCCCACTCGGGTGAGAGATTGCGTTTTTCCGTTTTAGGTGGTGGTCCGTCTGTACTCTTCCCTTCCACGTGAGCTGACTCCCAGCGCTTGGATTCGGACCACTACCCTTGGTAGTCGTAGTGCATTTGGTACTCGCCTTCTACTCCTTGCCATTTTTGGCCCAATTGGTGGGCTTGGCCTCTCCACTCCCTGTACTGGTATTCCGTTGCCTGGTTCTGAGGTAGTGAGTGTGCCCACTTTTATGCCTCATCTGTCTCGAGGTTTGTTATTCTCTACCCTCACGGCTGTTTACTCTGCTCCTGCCGTCTTCCTATTGTACTGTGGGTTGTTGCATTGCGATATGCCACAAACCCTTCTACGTCCCTCCCTGATGTGGTCCTTGCTGGGGACTGCTCCTTTGGACGCCGATTGTCCTTGGGTTTTGCCTACCGTATTTCCTCCCCCTTGGGATGTTGGAACTCTCCTCCAGTGGCGATATAGGCACGCATTTTTATCTGACGGATGCTGGGCCCTTCTGCTCCTCAACTTTCATCTGCCTGCTCTTCTGCTCCTCAACTTTCGGTGGTTACAGGGCACCGTTGCTCATGTGCCAATGGGACTAGTTTTGCTACAAAATCACAGTGAGATAAAGTTGTCACCGTGATTTTGTAGTAAAAAGGTCACAGGGAGGCACTGAGCATTATCAATCATGTTAATGCTCTGTCCAGAGCGCAGCTTGGCTCTCTTTCACGCAGCAGATTCCACGCACGGCTGGTTCCTGCTCGCTTCATCTACCCCAGAGGTGGCTTCTGCCCCAGCCACGCTTCAGCGGCTGTTCCTTCACAGCTCTCTCCTCAGGGGAGAGTACTGTATTTCCTCCCTCTTGGGATGGTGGAACTCTTCCTCCGGTGGCGATATAGGCACGCATTTTTATCTGACGGATGCTGGGCCCTTCGGTTACTCTGCCTGCTCTTCTGCTCCTCCACTTCCGGTGGTTACAGGACACCGTTTCTCATGTGCCAATGGGACTAGTTTTGCCGGACCCCCTGTCCGTACTACTGGTCTGCGCCTGTTCCTGGCGTTTTTCTCGCCTACCTAGTCAATATTCAGCGGACACTCTAGTTCGCTCCCTGCCATGCTTCTCCAGTACCCTTCGCTTGTGGGTATCGCCTTTGCGTTCCCTATGCCGGAGGTACCAGTGTTTGCTTTCTGTCCATCAGCAGCTGCTTTGCATTGCTGGTATGCATGCTTGTTCCACGTCCTGGAACGGGGCAGTTTTTTTTTTTTTTCGTTCAGCGTCCTCGCACCATGCGCTGCCAGGGCGGGTACCTTTTTCCAGGTTCTGCTTCACACCTGGTGATCTTCTCTGTTATGTCGGGGATGCAGAGTTCCTTCGCTCCGTTCCCCGCTCCATTCGTCTTCTTGTTGTCAGTACCGGCCTTGGGCCTGTGGCGGCGTCCCATGAGACATGTGTCACTTGTTCCCCTCCTCCGGGGTCCTCTGGTCCCCCGGATCCACTATCTCTTCTTCTGGGAGGACCCATTGGTTCCCGTGGTGTTCCTCGGGTCTTGTCCATTGTTCGATCTTGCATCCATTTTCTCCATCTGTACCTAGCGGCAGCTTGCGCTATCGTCTTCCTCAGGGTGTCCCTCTTCTTCCCACTCCGTGGCAGTGGGTTACCTCATCTGGATATGGTTAAGCCAGAGGCTTATTCTCTGTCTTCGGTTCCTACGCTGCACGAGTTTTCTTCTCGTTGGTCCTGTTGCTGTTTTGAGGTACTTCTCTCCAACGCGGAGTTCCACTCACCGGTCGGGGTTCCACCCCTTCCTTCACGACTCCCCGCAGCGGCGGGCGTTTTGGATCTTATCGCTTCGTGTCTCCGCCGCCGCTGCGTAGATGGCTGTGTGGCTCCTGCGCTCTGGGGAGTTTCTTTCCAGCTGCGTTCTTCCATCCACTGACTCTGCCTAGGCCGTCCGGTCGTGCAGGCGGCAGGGTTCTGCACCCAACAACGGTGGTGTCCCTGCGTGGTCTGTGTGTTTCCCTCCCTGCGGACTGAATGAGAATGTGCGAGAAAACGAGATTTTTGTATAACTTACCAGTAAAAAAAAAAATTCTCGCTCTTCTTTGAGGGACACAGCACCCACCCAGTATTGTTTGTACTGCAGATTGGCGGTGCTTGCCAGTGGGCCTCCATATTCTTGGTCCTTCGATAATTGGGTGTTTCTCTTCTTTTAGTAGTTGGTCTGCTTCTCCTACTGCTCCTGCACAAAACTGAAGCTCCTTCTCCAGGCTGAAGAGGGTATAGCTGCCAATTCTAGCCTAGTGTCAATGCCTCCTAGTGGCCATAGCTATACCCACGGTTTCTGTGTCCCCCAATGAAGAGCGAGAAAGAGATTTTACTTGTAAGTTTTACAAAATCTCGTTTTTATCATTATGCAAACTACCTCTGAAAAGAGTCCAAGGGGCTTTTCCTAACGTCTCTGGGGCCCAGCCACACCCAGTCTGAAGGAGCCCAGCATCGCATCACAAAGTCCCCTCCTTGGTCCCCCAATATCACTTAGAGGACTCGGCATGAGCTCCTGTACTCCTGGCGTAAGCGTCCACTCAGTCTTCCATCCCTGTACTGGTATCGGCCTCAGAGAACGGACTGCGCATGCACCACATGCGCAATCCGTTCTCTGATGCCAGGTGATGTGAACCCGGCCTTTGTAGGGACATCATGAAGAGCATTGATCAGGTTTTCCCAGAAGAAATGCCTAAGTAAATGAGGTCCAGGTAACTCATCATCCCAGAACTGCTCACCTCATACTGCTAATAACTGTTTCCCCACCTCCAGCAGTCAGGGTTTAAGGGTGGTTTCACATATTGTTTTTTTGGGGGGGGTTTTTTGCAGTGAAATCACTAGCTTCAGATGTTTGCTGAAGGTCTATGGGAAATATAAAACAAATACAAGCGATTTTTTTTTTTTTTTTGGCACTGGCAGAAAATGTTAGTGGTAAAACACACTGGGAAAAATGTATTAAAGACTGGTGTTTTACACCCATGTTTGATATCCTCTGCACTTAAAGGGGTTCTCCAAGAACAATTTAAAATGGACACCTGTAGCCGGTCCTAGAATATGAGCAGGACTGGTTGCCACTTGTAGAGCTGCTTAGGAGGGGGAGTGGCCTCACTGAACTGCTCTACAATAAATGGTAATGATGTGATCCTGCCTAGGATATGCCATCATGGCTGAGCAACCTGACAGGAACGCTCACCAGTGTGTAGTATATGGAACTGCCAGAGCATAGTGTGTAGGGAGACACTGACACCTCAACCTCCCTAAGTGCCAAGCCGCACTCTGGACAGCAGAGGCACGGAGTATTAACATAATTAATAATGCTCCGTGCCTCTCTGTGATCTTTTTACTACAAAATCACAGTGAGATAAAGTTGTCACCGTGATTTTGTAGTAAAAAGGTCACGGGGAGGCACGGAGCATTATCAATCATGTTAATGCTCTGGCCAGAGCGCGGCTTGGCTCTCTTTCACGCAGCAGATTCCACACACGGCATCCGCTCATGTGAGAGAGCCCTAAGCATCTCTGCAAGAGAAGGCAACCAGTATAGCGTACATTCTAGGGCAGGTTGCTTGCAGCCGTTTTAAGTTATTCCCAGAGAACCCCTTAAATTTATGACCAGACAGAGGCCTAGTCCAGGAAACTGAAATTTGCAGATTTGAGTCCTGATTTACATCAGAAAATTGGCGTAACTGATAATAAATGTGCCAGGGCCCATGGCTCCACCCACACTATAGCCCCCTTTTGAGGGCAGTGTAGAAACACCACTTTTGTCTAAATTTAAGTGCAACGGCATTGAAAAAGTTTCAAATGTGGGTTTTGCAATTTTTTTTTTGTATGCAAAAAAAAAAGCATTGATTTCCAGGTTTTTGGAACAAACCAGTCCTTCACTCATTTTGGAAAACCCTATTAATTTTGAGGTTTTGAATAAAGACAGCACAAGAATTTCAGGTACCGTTGTATTTCAATTTATCAAAAGAAAGAATCAGATTTCGGTGACAATAAAATTTTATATATATGTTATAAAAACTGCACATGAGAACAATAAATGACGAGAAAGAAGATACAAGGTGGCAATAGCTTTATGTATATGCCCCCATTCCTTACAATTTTTAAGATTTACCTGTGTATGTAAAGGTTGCATCGCTTTCCTATCACAGAGTAACAATTAGTAAATGGCACTTTCATGTTACCGTGAAGCAAAACAATTTTATGGAAATTAGACAGTTTCACAGACGTGTTCAGTCCAGGAAACACAGTTTGTGTGACTGCTGCATTCCCTGGACTGGATTATAGTGATTTACGATGCCGTGGGTTCCTGCCTGACCGCGGCTTTACTGTAGTTCTCACATGTTGTTGTGGTCAGACAAACAGCGGTCGGTCCAGGAAATGAGTCTGTCACACATTGTATGAAACAAACCTAAAAGTACACACAAGTGGCAAGATTTTAAAGGGGTTCCCCAGAAATTGTAAATCTCCGCAAGCAAACCATCCTAGAATGTGATTGGACAGGGTGATGCGGGTAGGACCACTCTACATTGCAGGATCGCATCATTACTATTGTAGAGCAGGAATTCTGATCTACAATAGCATACTTACTAATATTCTTCTTGGAAACGTTCAGGCTGCTCAGCCATGTCGGCATATCACACACAGGAGGTCTTCGTGACTATCTATTGCAGAGCAGGGTTCCTGATCAACTGGAAAGCTCTGCAATGTAAAGTAAAAGCAGTGTGTAGTGCAACACCAAGTGCAGTGCATTTTGATATAACCCGTCCTATTCACATTCTACAACAGATGGCTTGCAGCCGTTTCAAATAATTCCCGGAGATCCCCTTTAACCAGGCCTAGACTTTGTTGTAAGATGCTGTTACTAGAACCTGTGTGTAGCCCCAGCGTCAACAGCGCTGAACAGGCCTGACATTTTACCTATGCGCGTGTCAGGAAGACTGTCTAGATAATTATGGCCAGGGACTCGCTAGGAGTGCATTCAACATGTGATGGGCGTGCCTGTGTTGCGGACCGATAACTGTGGATTCGCAAAACACGGGCACCGGCCACATGCACCTAACATCGCATTGTGGACCCACTGACTTCGATGAGACCGCGATTCACAAGATGTGGCAAAAGATAGGACATGTCCCATCTTTTCTGGTGTGGAGGCATGGAACCAAAGCAAACCTAAGGGCCTTCTTGTGTTTCCGTGTGCTTCCAGGTCTGTGCCTCTGCATCTCCCCAGCACCCAACGTATCATGGGGCACACAACAGGGAAATAAAACATGAAAAATGCCGAGTGGGATATTATAAGGTCAGGTTCACACACTGGGGCAGGAAGGCTCCGCGCTATGCACTAAAAATGAACAGTGCGTATTATTACCTGGACTTTCAGCAGTAATATTCTTTCTATTATTACAGTTGTAGTTCCTGGAACCCTGGTTGTTACATGCAGTATACCTACCCTATAGGGAAATGCAGTAAAACCGACAAGAAGAGGTCATTTGTGTCATGCCTTACCAATCCTTTAATGCTATGTGATTGTCTGAATGGTGTCATTTGTGAACATGGGCCAAAGGCAATGGTTAGTGTCGCTTCATTTAACTCTGACTAGAGCTCAGCAAATGAATTCAGCACGAATGTGATTTGTTAAAAATTTCCCAAAAGTTTCACATTCACAAACCTTAAACCTTTGGGATTGGTCCCGTATGAATCTTTCAAAACGACATCCACCATTTTACAGATCAAAAGACAGAGAAGAAGGATCACATGACCTCGGGCGATGGGCCACCCCATAGTGCCTTGCAGGTAGTCAACCATGAGTCACTGATAACTCAGTGGATGATTCAGCCCGACCAGGAGACGCTGCTACTGTTGTGGGGGTACACATAGGAGAGAACGGATAGAATGTGTAGAAACACCGGCCCCTCCCACAAAGGGGAAATTGTTGGACTGCTTGTTCAAAACAAGCCATTGCTTCTTCAGATACTACCATGCGTGTATAAACACCAGCAAACATCTGTCCCCAAAAACGGATCATTTTTTGAACTGCTGATTAATTTTAAAAAGCATAAAAAAAATTCAGAGAGTGCAGTGTGTCCTTAGACGATCTACGTGTTACTGGCCACCATCAGTTTACCCAGAGGCATATGTCATTTTGACATTACTAATGTTGTGTCGGCGTTAAACAGATTGAAAGGGGTTGGATACAGTTATCCAGAGTGTACATGACTTTTCAGAGCAATAGGGATACTTTTGATTCAAACCAAATTTATTCAAACTGGATCAAATCAGAACAGAAACAAATTCTGGGAAAATTCTCTAATCTCCAGCTCTGCTCCACAAACTCCACAGCCCTTCAAGGGGTTTTCTGAGATTTTGATATTTATATATACGGTACTTCATCACTTCACTAGTCTTCCCTGACACAAAGGTCTGAACTATGGAAGGCCAACATTGCTGTAGGTGACCAAGCTTGACTGTATGAATAAAATAAATCAGGAGGTCCAGTGTACTGTAGATTAAATAACTATGACAGGAGCGGAGTTATTAAAACTATTAAAATTATTATTAAAAATCCCCCCGAGTGCATTTGGCTTAGAAGAGAATTACAATAGCAGCGGTTTAGTATTGTTTGTTACTCTGGCCAGTTTAGAAGGCAGCGTGTATTTCTTCTGAACCTCTGTATATAGTACAAAGGCCTAGGGTGCCTGGTTCCTTTGTACGGGTTCGCCTCACCAAGGCATGCAGGGGTCTGGGCACTCCCGGAGGTAGCCTTCAAGCTTGCTCTCAGATACGGACATCACTGTTGTGTATGTGGTAAGCTGCAGGGAAGACGCACAAAACAAAGGTTAGTCACCCCAAGCCTTGTCAGTACACAGATAGCACACGCTTTCCACTGTTCTCTGAAGTGCTTTCATCATGAAGCTACCTGATTTCTAATACAATCTGCTCATGCTCCTAAAGCTGGAGCTGAAAGGACCTACACAAGTCGAGAGCCAGCATATTGTACAGCATTGAAGAATTTCTGTGACCATTTCTGTAAATGGGAGTGGTGGTCACCCAGACGGAAAGTCAAAGTCTCACACCCTGAAGCACACAATAGAGAGGGACTGCAAGGAAGCTAACAGAATGTCCCACTCATCTCAATGGGCCTTGCGAAAATCTATGTGCGTGCCACCAAAACAACCCCATTCACATGCCATAGAATGGATTTTCAGTACCAGACATGTGCACACCAAATTTGCCACATGTGAATACACCTTTAATACTGCCGTGACTGTCATTTTGTACAGCATAGTCTACTTTCACACTCGTGTTTTGGCTTTCTGTTTGTGAGATCCATTCAGGGCTCTCACAAGCGGTCCAAAACGGATCAGTTTGCATTCTAATGCATTCTGAATGGAAGGGGATGCGCTCAGAATGCATCAGTTTGCATCAGTTCAGTCTCCAATCCACTTTGGAGATGGACACCAAAACTCTGCTTGCAACGTTTTGGTCTCCGTCTGATGAAACTGAGCCAAACGGATACGTCCTGACACAATGTAAGTCAATGGGGACAATAGAAAACGGACCCGTCCTCTATTGACTTTCAATGGTGTTCAAGACGGATCCGCCTTGGCTATGTTAAAGATAATACAAACGGATCCGTTCTGAACGGATGCAGACGGTTGTACTATCTGAATCCATTTCTTTTCAATCGGATGTACTATCTGAACAGATCCGTCCATGACGGATCCGCACAAAACGCGAGTATGAAAGTAGCCATATGGAGAACAACGCCAGGGAAAATACCATGTCTAGAGCACTGTATGTAGACAATCTCATCCGACTACAGACTTTCAACTAACGTCTGGCCCCTGTGTTTTAGCCACCGGCCCCAGATTACACTCGGCTAAAATGCTGCTAAACGCAGTGTGTGATATAAGGAGATAGACACAGATAATAAAAGGCATACCTTGTTCAGGACAGGTTTTGTTGACAGCATATCATAGATTGTGGCAATTGAAATATTCTAGAAAAGACAATGACACAGGGCTGTACGTCAGATAACACAGAAATCAAGATTTTCTTCTTCAATTCTCACAGCTGGAAACACCTATAGAATGGGTAACGGCTACGCGCAACCAATTATTATTACTGCTGCGAAATCTAAAATACAAAGGAAAAAGGTCGCAAATAATACTGATTAAACTATTCTATAATTTACATGGTGGGTGTGCCCCATTATTTTAACACCTGAACTGGTGGCTCTCTGAAAGCCCACTCCTCAGCCCTGTGCTTCCACAGCTAATCTCCGCTGCTAAATTACTTTATTACTCCCTGAAGTAGGGACACACAGATCCCCCTCAGTTCACTCTTGGATAGAGAACATCTCGCAGATTTGCCATTTTGAGAAAATCGCCAGCTGAGAAGACCATACTAGAGACTGACTTCTCACCTTATGGGGCCCCTGGATAGCTTAGGTTAAGGATCTTTAAAGGGTTTCTGTCACCAGGATTACACATTATAAGCTGTATACGCTGGTGCCTGCTGTCCTCAGCTCACCGCGCCTGTGCCGAATACAGAGCGGCGGCGCAGGATTTAGCAGGGAGACAGTGCCGGAGGCAGGAGAGGATCGCTGCCCGGAACTGTCAATCAAAGAAAGAAGGGGCGTGCCAGCAGGTTGCCGCACGGAGCCGCTAGGAGCAGGGCAACGCCCCCCCTGCTCCTAGAGGCTAATTTACATATTATAAAAAGATGTTTTTTAGCCTAAATATACATCGGATTTTTATAAAAAAGACATTATCAAGCTGCTCTGACATTAGCACATAGCTAATGTCAGACAGCTTATAATGTCAAAACTTGATGACAGAAGCCCTTTAAAGTGTAATTGCCTTTCTTTTTTGCTAATGTGTAAGGACAGTCATACGGAAGATTTATTTATTTATAGGATTAAACTAAGGCTAAAATGTCCCTTGGCAGCAATCTTTTTCAGAGCCGTTGCTAGATAAATCTCTTTAGTTTCTTCGTTCTTAGTAATCAGCGCGGCCAGCGCTGTCAGTGAGCTCCCCCTGTTCTCCTGGTGCTGTGTGATTAACCACCCGCCGAGAGCAATGCCTGTGTGAGTGGTAAGTGCTCACTGCAGGGAGACAGGGGGAGGCTATTTTACTGCATATAGGGACAGCTATTTACTATTACGTCCCCCTGCCTCCCTCCATTGCCTGTAGTGAGCGATTACCGCTCACTTAGGCATTGCTCCTGGCGGCTGGTTAATCACATAGCGTGCTGTGGGAGAGCATGCTGATCAGTAAGCAGGAAGAAAGTAAAGAGATTTATTTCTATGTTAATACATATTTAATCTATAAGAACTCTGTTGCCCCACTACTATACGAGGAAGCAGGGCAGGCAAACGCCGCCAGCTCCCAGCACTGCCTGTCTCCCTAAGGCTTCTTTCACACTAGCGTTTTTTGCGGCTCCGTCATGGATCTGCAAAAACACTTCCATTACAATAATACAAGCGCGTGCATGCGTCACGAACAGATCCGATTGTATTAGGTCTTCTGTAGCCGCCCCCATTGACTTACATTGTGCGCCGTTTGGCTCCGCTTTGTCAGGCGGACAGCAAAACGCTGCAGGCAACCTTTTGGTGTCCACCCCCAGAGCGGAATGGTGACTGAACGGAGGCAAACTGATGCATTCTGAGCGGATCCTTTTCCATTCAAAATGCATTAGGGCAAAACTGATCCATTTTGGACCGCTTGTGAGAGCCCTGGACGGATCTCACAAACGGAAAGCCAAAACGCTAGTGGGAAAGGAGCCTAATACAGCACTGTGCTCTAAGGAAGATGGATGTTCCAGAGCAACAGCTCTAAGGCCTCTTGCACACGGGCGTCATGTTTGACGCCCGGATAAGATGCGGGTACCCAGACCCGAAGTCAGACTTCATCACTGAAGTCTGGTTTCGGGATGAGTATTCTGTATGTGTAATTATTTTCCTTTATAACATAGTTATAAGGGAAAATAATCGCATTCTAATTACAGAATGCAATGTTCCCCGGGCTTTAAAGGGTTAAAATTAATAAAGAGTTAACTTACCTTCTCCCATTGTACGCGCAGAGCCCCAGAACGTCTTCTCTCTTGATAGTTTTGATGCTTGAGGACCTGTGGTGACGTCACAGGGTCACATGGTCCAATCATAGAAGCATTTGAGTGGACCATGTGACCCATGTGATCCTGTGACGTCACCAAAGGTCCTTCATCCAACAGAGAAGACGTTCTGGGGCTCTGCGCGTACAATGGGAGAAGGTAAGTTAACTCTTTATTATTTTTAACCCTTTAAAGCCCGGGGAACATTGCATTCTGTAATTAGAATGCGATTATTTTCCCTTATAACTATGTTATAAAGGAAAATAATAACGATCGGGTCTCCATCCTGATCGTATCCTAGCAACCATGCGGGAAAATCGCAACGCATCCGCACATGATTGCGGATGCTTGCGATTTTCCCGCATCCCCATTCACTTCTATGGGGCCTGCGTTGCGTGAAAATCGCAGAATATAGAACATGCTGCGATTTTCACGCAATGCAAAAGTGATGCGTGAAAATCACCGCTCATGTGCACAGCCCCATAGAACTGAATGGGTCAGGATTCAGTGCGGGTGCAATGCGTCCTCCTCACGCATTGCACCCGCGCGGAAAACTCGCCCGTGTGAAAGGGGTCTAAGACAGATCCCTGCTAAGGGACATTTTAGCCCGTTTTCTCCCATAAATAAAGGTTTTCCCCAAATAAGGTATATTAGAAAAATCTTCCCTATCACTGTCCATTAGCAAAAAATAAAGTATAAATGAAAAAAATGACAGTTACATTTTAACTTGCCTTCTGCCAAGTCCCCCCTGCCTCACCATAGAAAGGCGCAGTTGGAGACCTAGGCCTCTTTCACACAGGTGTCACGTTTGACGCCCGGATAAGAGGCAGGTGCGTTGCAGGAAAATGTGCGATTTTTCCGTGTGTGTGAAAAATCAGCATGTTTGGTACCCAGACCCGAACCTGGACTTCATCAATGAAGTTCGGGTTTGGGTTGAGTCTTCTGTAGATTTCATTATTTTCCCTTATAACATGGTTATAAGGGAAAATAATAGCATTCTCCATACAGAATGCTTAGTAAAATGTGGATGGAGGGAATAAAAATAAAAAACTGAACTCCCCTTATCCACTTGATCGCGTAGTTGCGATCTCTTCTGTCTTCTTCAAGCATTAGCTGCCGGCTAAAGGACCTGTGATGACGTCACCGAGCTCATGGTGATGGACCATGTGATGTGACGACACCACAGGTCCTTTAGATGGCAGCTAATGCTTGAAGAAGACAGAAGAGATCACAACTATGCGATCAAGTGGATAAGGGGAGTTCATATTTTTATTTTTAACTCCTCCATCCACATTTTACTAAGCATTCTGTAATTAGAATGCTATTATTTTCCCTTATAACCATGTTATAAGGGAAAATAATAAAGATCGGGTCCCGTCTCTTAGCAACCTTGCGGGAAAAATCGCACTGCATCCGCACTTGCTTGCGGATGCTGCGATTTTCCCGCAGCCCCATTTACTTCTATGGGGCCTGCGTTGCATGAAAAACGCAGAATATAGAGCATGCTGCGATTTTCACGCAACGCATAAGTGATGCGTGAAAATCACCGCTCATGTACACAGCCCCATAGAAATGAATGGGTCCGGATTCAGTGCGGGTGCAATGCGTCTACCTCAGGCATTGCACCCGCGCGGAAATCACGCCCGTGTGAAAGGGGCCTTACCTCTGTCTTCCCTCCCCACCGGTAGACATGGTTCTGTGCTCTGCCTCACTTTTTCTTTTCTCATGGTGTATTTCAGCGTTTCCTCGCATTATACACCGACCACTTTTCTAGGTTATTTCCTTTCCCTGTTTTGTGCGGTTTATTCCTAATCTTTACTGGATGTGTTATTGTTACTGCCACCTTATTTTTTCCCATTTATGATTGAATATTGTATAAACCAGTATTTGCTACTTTCTTAGGGACCTGCGAGTCTCACACTATTCCATTATATACATCTGTTGTTCCTTTGCCTCTTACCATGCAAACTATTAAGATATTGGACAAAACAAAAAAATTTTATAATTTGTGTACACAGCTCCATTGAAGACCTATAGATCTCCTTGGTTAGAATGCAAGAAAAACCTGTATAGTCTGAGGCCAAATCTGTATCATGACAGATTGCTTGCACCCTGCACTGTGCTAGGGCTACAGCAACATGAAGACAAAGCAGATGTGTTGTGGTCTTACATTCTTTCAGCTATTCTTGTTAGAATGGGGGGCCTCAACTGCTGGGACATGAAGCGATGGTCCGCCATGCGTACCACCACTCAATTCAAAAGTCTGTGGGACTGCCGGAGGTAGTCATGTACTGTAGCTGGCAATTAACGAAGTCCTTAGAGATGAAAAGAGCAGCAGTGCGCATGCTCAATACTATTCATTAGAAGGGGCACAGGACCCCCAATGGAGGATAACTTGTTCTAACTGGAATACCCCTTTAAGGTTTTCCCCCTCACATAATATACTATGCAATAAACAATAATAATAAAAACCTTCAAAACTGTATGATCATGGACTCAAAATTACCTTCTGCGTAGTCCTATTCATGCACTTCATTGCTGGATCCCTTCTGTTATCAATGGGCAGCGGCGGCTTCCAGTGGTCATAGTTTGTTTCAAGGACATACCACTTGCCTTTCTGAATATCGAGCCTAAAATTCAGAGAGACAGGGTCAGTATTTCTACAATTTAAAAAAGTAAAAATGAGGTTCTTCGCTGACCAAATACTTACTCCCAAATATCAAGGGAGGATTGTCTGGAGCGCGTGATCACACAGCCTTCCCCGGATTGGTTGCCACCCAGTATGAAGTAAGCAGGAGCAAGCAATACTGTTTTTGACAAAAGGGTTTTGGCTTCCTCATAACTGTGAGGTGCAAGACAGGTAGATTAAAAAACATGAAGTAAAATACTTATACTGTAAATTACTGGAAGAAGCGTCTTCCTAAAGAACACAACAGATTTACTGTGAATATGAGAATACAGATTATACATCAATGGTAACCAATACAGTAAACTGTGGAATTGGCATTTGAATCGAGGATGGCAAAATCCATGTAACACACATCAGTATGCAGGCGGCGGCACTACAGATAGACACAATACATTTATTCCCTTCAGTATGCAGGCATTCTTCAATTAAAGGGGTTGTAACGTTATTCAATGGAGAAGCCAATGAACATGTCCATCTTGAACTGTCCTCACCTCTGATCCTACTCTTTTCAATCTGCTACAATCCGGCCCCTAACCAAAGTCACCAACCATATGCTAGCTGATGAAGCTAAATGTCATTATTCTATGCTCCTCCATCTTGACCTGTCCTCTGCCTTTGACACAATGGACCACTCTCTCCCGTTACAAACCCTCTTATACCTCTGCATCTGAGATCTGGCCCTCTCCTGTATCTCCTTGTACCTTACCAACAGAACCTCCAGGTTTCCCAATCATACACCACTTCCGCATCATGCCGTCTCTCTGTTGGTGTCCCTCAAGGCTTTGTCCTGGGTCCCCTACTTTTCTCCATCTATACGAACGGTCTGAGACAGCTCAAAGAGTCCCATGGCTTCCAATACCACCTTTATGGTGATGACACTCAAATCTACCTCTCTGGCCCAGATGTTACATCCCTTCCCTCCAGAAACCCAGGATGTCTATCAGCTATATCAATTGCCGAGGCCACTGGATCGCCCTGCAATCTCCAGCCATGTACAGCGTGTGCGCTAAACATGCTGCCGCAAGACTCCAGGGCCAGGCGCGAGTATGTCTTTATTGCCTGTCAATCAATGTGGTGGGGGCATGGCCGGGAATGAAAAGGAGCAGAGCTTTGGGTGCAGCAGCACCGCCCTCTTTGCACCCACGGGCTGATAAGCATAAAACACTCTTTCAACAGTAGAAGGATCATTCATGTAGACAGCTAAATCATCATTTGCCGGCAGCAGATCATGATGTCTAAACAGCACTGCTGCCGGGTAAAAACAATGATACTGTATGGGGACGAGCGATGGCAATAGTCATTACAATAAAAAAGCAACAAAACACATGCATGCAAAAAACAAATCCACTCTGCATGAAACAATGCATATGAGGTTTGTATTTGATACATAGGCCTGGTACCTGACACAGCAGAGAAGCCTACCTTGTAGCATTCTCCAGCACGCTTCTGGTGAGAAAGCTCATCCAAGCCCCTTGCCTTATTCCCAGGATCCATTCGAGGACACCTGCACATGTACATAGCAAAGCATAACCATGAGTGAGGTTACGAACACAACTGCAGAAATGTTGTATGACGGTAGATAAGCATCATTATAGCTGCAATCAAAATGGTGTCAAGACAACATACAGAGAGAAGCAGCTCTCAACGTGTAAGGAATGAGCATCTACTGGCGTGTACCTATCCAAGTGTATAGATGTCCTGGTCACAAGAGCAGCAAACGTCAAAAGAGCTGAAAGGGAGTCTGTTGCCTCCAAAGGCGCAAGCATATAGGGTAAAAGCTCCAAAGAAAAACTGTATCCTTCTTATGAAAATCAAGTTCTCTCATCCTAAGAAATGCATCTTTTTATTTTTATGCAAAAAGGATTACTGGTGAAGAGACTGTTCACCAAACAGAGGGCACACCCAGGGTGCACTAAAAGCCGTATTTGCATAAAAATAAAAAATAAGCATTTTTCAGGATAAGAGGAGTGGAGTTTCACAAATAATATATGGTTAGGTTTCAGAGGAACCTACCGTAAGTTGCAGCATGCTTACTTTTTAACTGATTTGGAGGCTGCCTTGATAAGTGTGAATATCACCAGGGGAGGAAATGAAAAGTTTGGGAAAATTGGGACTTTCCTACTGATCCTCAGACAACTGGGCATTTAATGGGCTTCACTAGCAGTCAGCTCATATAAATAAGGGCTGAGCTCCCATTCTGTGAAGACGTAGTGAAGAGGCCTGTGGGAGTTGCAGGCCCATATGTATGGTGTGAATTGTGATTTGATAGGTGAGTAACTAAGTGGTAGACCCAGGTCCTGGTAACGAAAAAAGGTACTGTGTAGTTAGTGGCCAGAAGGCCGAGGATTGCTGTTTGTGCATCATGTGACCATATGTTTTGGAGTGTGCACCATGATGTGACCACCGTTAGCCGGGTGGGTGAAGAATAATGTTGGTTCTGGCCAGCAGAACCCAGAATCTACTGTGTTGGAGTGGCTTCTTGATGTGTGCCAACCATCTTAGGACTCTTTCACACTTGCGTTGTGTGGATCCGGCGTGCACTTCCGTCGCCGGGAAATGCCCGCCGGATCCGTCACAATGCAAGACAACTGAAAGCATTTGAGGACTGATCAGTCTTCAAAATGCTTTCAGTGTTACTATGGCAGCCAGGAGGCTACTAAAATCCTGGTTGCCATAGTAAGTAGCGGGGAGCAGATACTTACAGTCCGTCCGGCTCCCGGGGCGCTCCACAATGACGTCAGAACGCCCCATGCGCATGGATCACGTGATCCATGCGATCATGTGATCCATGCTCATGGGGCGCTCTGACATCATTGTGGAGCGCCCCGGGACTCAGGAGCCTCACGGATGGTAAGTATACTTCTCCCCTGCCTCCCCACTACACTTTACCATGGCAGCCGGGACTTTAGCGTCCTGGCTGCCATGGTAACCATTCAAAAAAGCTAAACGTCGGATCCAGCGATGCGCCGAAACGACGTTTAGCTTAATGCCGGATCCGGATTAATGCACTTCAATGGGCATTAATTCTGGATCCGGCGTTACGGCATGTCTTCCGGATTTTAGGACGGAGACAAATCCTCAACATGCTGCGGTTTTGTCAACGTCCAAAAAACGTTCACATACTGAACGGAAGACATCCTGATGCATCCTAAACGGATTTCTCTCCATTCAGAATGCATTGGGATAATCCTGATCAGTATCTTTCCGTCCTAGAGCCCCGAGGACGGAACTCTAGGACGGAAAGCAAAAGCGCAAGTGTGAAAGAGGCCTTATCCAAGTTGTCCCAATATATAAGATATAAGGTGCAAGGGCCGAAGCAAGATAAGGGCTTGAAGGCATGGGAGAAAATGGAGCACAATGTAATAAACTATCTAAAGTATAGGCGTGTCCTAAACCGTGTCTAACCAGACTGACATGTTTAGGGTGTACGTATTTAATGCTGTGCTGTTATAGAAGCAAGAAAAGACTCACCAATATAGCCACCATCAAGACTAAATCGCTCGTTCATGGTGAGAGTCAGTATTCCCTGCAAAGAAAACATGGACAGTGGTAAGGCAGAAATTGGCACCACTAAACCAGGCTGGCAATAACGGCAGCTATAATACGTGTCCGCTGCCCGGGTGAGGAAGTAAATCAGCAGCCATCCTTTACCTAGGCAGTAACCAGCTGTTCTAGAAAAGGTTCCTGAAACTCCTATGAAATCTCCGAGATAAAATGCAGTCATGGGTTTTTATGTTGTGTCCTAGAATAACTGAATATTTGACTGAACAGGAATTTACAATATCCCCTTCAATACAATTTCACATTTAGCTGCTGAAAAAAGTGTACGATATGTTTGATGATAGCCAAAACCCTACAAAGTGATAGAACAGGATTGGCACCAAGGCTATATTATATTATATTAAAGAGGATCTGTCACCTCTCCTGACATGTCTGTCTTAGTTACTACAGTACTTGTAATAAACATTCTGAAATATCTATTCTTATTGCTCTATATTGTGCCGTTCCCCTCTTATTTCTACCAGAAGTTATGAATGAATTGTCAGCAGCTTTCAGTAAAGGTACAGACGGGGGTTACCAGTTGTGGGTGTGTCACTGCACAATCTGAGGCCTCATGCACACGACCATATGTATTTTTCAGCTTGCAAAAAATATAGATGACATCCATGTGCATTCCGTATTTTGCGGAACAGAACAGCTGGCCCCTAATAGAACAGTCCTATCCTTGTCTATAATGCCGACAATATAGGACATGTTCTATTTTTTTGCGGAACAGAAATACGGATATATGGAAATGGTTTGCATACAGAGTACCTTCCGTTTTTATTTTTTGCAGACCCAATGAATGGTTCCTTATACGGTCCGCAAAAAAAAAAGTAACAGACACAGAAAGAAAATATGTTCGTGTGCATGAGGCCTAATTAGACAGAGTGAGACACACAATCTATTGGTAACAGCCAGCAGTACCTTTACTGCAGACTGCTATTAATTTATTTGTAAGCTTCTAGTAGGAATAATACAGGAATGGCACAGCACAGAGTCATAAAAAGAGAGACTCCAGAATTATTACAGAATGCAAGTAGTTACTAAAACAGACATGTCAGGAGAGGTGACAGGTCCTCTTTAACCGAGTATGGATCTGGCACTTACTGTGTCTCCGTCTCATTAGATATAGTGTACAAGGTCTTATTTTCATGCATTTACATGAAGTGGGAGGTCTTACACATCAAACCCCGAGTTTTACCAAACTGCCTTATTCACGTAAATGGACCTATGTTCTAATATCTTTCACTGTGGGAGGCCAGGAGAGCTGCACATGGTGCTGTGTCCCCCAATGCCATTCCCGAGAAAAGTCAAAAGAATGGCAGGGAAAGCAGAGGTCAGACCCCGACTGATCCCAAAGTTAAGCCATTTTCCATCCATGACATTTAAATGATAGGAACAGGCCTGACATTTTTTGCTTGCTCATAATTTTTTTCTAGAACTATCTCCATCTAAGTCTTTTAAATGGGAAAAAAAAAGTCCAAAATGGTGTCAAAATAGTATCTGAATGTATCACAACCTTCACCTTACCTATCCCCTGCCGCTCCTGTGCGGACTACTCTTTGGCCCTGCACAGGCAGGGGTGGGATTCAAATTTTCAACAACAGGTTCCCTACTCAACAGTAGACATTTCACAACACATGTTTACACATACATTCACCATATATATGCAACACACATAAATACACCCAACTAAAGAGCTAAACTATCAGCGGAGCACAAAGCAATGGAAGTGAACATCTCCAGCTGCCTTGCCGCCACCAGAGCAGCGGATCGGGACTCAACCGATAACACGGTTCTTCGATCCAGTTGCAATTTTAACAACTGGATCTGGAGAACTGGAGGGAACTGGCCGAATCGCATGCCTGTGCACAGGCTTCTGTCTACCTGGCTCCAGCGGTGTTGTACAGCCCTGACATGTGACCTCTGTAGCCAATTACTGGAGCCGAAACGTCACTGCCATCTGACATGCCACATCACTGCTGGAAGCAGGTATACAAAGGGCGGCAGTGGGCCACAGAAGGGGCAGCAGGGGATTGCTAAGGTAAGCACTACTCCTTTTGTCATTTTATACCATTGTCAGCTGTTTGGGAGGCTGAGGCTACATGGTGACACTGCATCTAATGACTGTCAATGGTGTCCCAGCGCAACATTACGCAACACGACAACAGCAGAAAATCCAGCACTGTTGTCTTTGTGGTCACAGGTTTCAAGTCAGTGCCAACTTTGCCCTCTGAGAGGTGTTAGGGACAAGACGCTGCAGATACGTGCCTATGTGTGCTCCCACGGTCCCAGACACCAAAGAGGCCGATACTTTTTTCTATAGTGTGCAAGTACGACCACTGCTGCTGAATTGGAAAAAAGTCGCAATATGGACAATCACAATACATTGGTAAGTGTCTTGTATTAGCTTTCCCTACATGATAAATGCCATTTGTTGAAGAGAGAAAACCCGTTATATACTATGTATTTACAGAAATTAAAGAGAAGCAGCAGCACAGTTGAAGGTGTGAACAGGGTGCAAGATCCTCTTGGGAACAAGGCAGATATTCCAGGTATATATAGTCCAAAGACGAGGCAGCACACAAGCATATGAAAAATAAGTGACCCTCTTTATTCCCCAGGCCAGGGGAATAAAGAGGGTCACTTATTTTTTATATGCTGGAGTGCTGCCTCGTCTTTGGACTATATATTTACACATATAAATACTTTTACCTGATTTTCTATAAAGGAGCAGTATGGAAATCAATAGCACAAGCGTGAAAGAGGCCTTAGATGGTCTCTCCTAGTGATTAAGCCAAAAAAGGAGACATGTGGACTTAGAACACACACTGGTACCTGCATAAAACAACTTACTGGTTTCATTCCCGTTAACATTCCAACATATCCAGCAAAGCTCGTAGACACAAAAACGGTCTTATTGTTTCTTTGGAAGTTTACATTGACAACCAAAGGTTTGAGCAGCTCAGAGATCATCCATGTATTATTCTTCACATCCCATCTGAATGACAAGGAATAAGACAAGTAAATCACTACAGCCATGTATAGAGAACAGACAGGAATTGTGTTTTTTTTTCCAATTCCACCCCATTTGGAAATTTTTTACCGCTTCCCACTACATTGGATGCCATAATAAATGGTGGCATTAGAAAGTACAACTTGTCCCACAAAAAAAATAAGCCTTCATACAGCTATGGGAACGGAAATATAAAAAAGTTATGGCTCAAGGAAGATGGGGAAGAAAAATGAAAAAACCCCTGGTAGTGAAAGGGTTAATGGCTCAATGAAAACATAACAAACCATACCAAGATTCTAAGACAACTTAGTTTTTAAAGTATGGGCATGGTATGAACACAACATCTCAACCAGGTCGTCATCTTAGCTAGCCAATAAAAGCCATCAACTACTGCGGACTCTCAAATTTTACCTTCTTTACCTAGCGGCTAACATCATGCAAGGTTTTTTCCTTCAGAGAATCGACAGAACATCATAAAATATCACAGTAGTCACAATAGCTGAAAGCTCTACGTGCTAAGATCTGAACCTCCATCACCCACAAGCGGATAGTGTGGCTGGAAGATAAGCACATACGTACATGACCCAATGAGCACTGCGGGATTTTTTTTATTACATCCCACAATTAGGGGATCATTATTGTCCAAAAGGTTCATTGTGCCTTCATACAAGCTCCAAAAATGGCCCCCTCTCTTTAAGATCATAGTACGGTATACTTACATGAATACACATTATGTAAGATACTGCAGAGAAGGACATTTCAGTACAGTGCAACTGGCTAGGTAGTCCTATATACACTGACGAGGACTTCTAATAAGATTGGCATATTACAAGCCGGCCTAACCTGCGGTGTATGCCTCTTAATAATTGTGGAGCATCTCTGCAGGTCCATGCACCAGAATGGAAATCTACACCATCATGGGAGTTGATGTGGTTTTATGCTATAGTCCAGGCATCTTCAAACTGCGGCCCCCCAGCTGTTGCAAAACTACAACTCCCAGCATGCCCGAACAGCCTACAGGTATCAGCCTACAGCAGGGCACTGTGGGAGTTGTAGTTTTACAACAGCTGGAGGGCCGCAGTTTGAGGATGCCTGCTATAGTCTATGGCGTAGATTAAAAATAATGTGACGGGCTAGCCGTGCCAGCCCTGCGTCGTCTGTTCTCTGCCTTGCTCACTGTTTGAAAAAAGGGGCGAGTGGGGCTTCAAGCCCTCAAAAAGTTGCTACATTTTGCACAAGTATAGCATGTGCCAAACTCTGCAACTTTTTAGTGACTGTTTTCTGACATATCGGTAATAATGCATGTCTCTCTGAATTTATATATTCTCACTGTGTTTGCATTTACTGAAAAATTAATTTGGAATATAGATTGTGATCCCCATGGAAGACAAGGACGATAATCTGTGTACAGTGCTGCAAACTATGTAGGCTCTATATAAATACATAAAATAAATTCTGTGTACAGTCATGTGGAAATAAATAAAACTATAACTGATAAGAAGTGAGAGCACTCACCCAAGGAATAACCCGAAGTCCAAGTTTCTGGCATGCAATAACTTGCCTTTATAATAAATAGAATAATATTAAAACAAGACAGAAATCATTCACCCAGGCTGTAAAAATTCAAGAAGGGAAGATTACCAGACGTATCCTCTGCCACGACAGACGTGCACACGGTGAAGATTTCATAGAAGATGTTGAATAACATGACTTCTCCTATTATGAAAAAAAAAACCAAAGAGATTCAGTATTCCTAGGGAGAGCAATATACAATGCCTTGAAAAGGTATTCATACCCTCTAAACTTTTCCACATTTTTTCATGTTACACTCACAAACTTAAATGTATCTTATTGGGGTTTTCTGTGACAGACCAACACAAAGTAGCAAGTATGTGTAAAGTGAAAAGAAAATAATATACGATTTTTAAAATGTTTAATAAATGAAAATCTAGAAAATGTGGCGTGCATTTGTATTCGGCCCTCTGTACTCTGATACCCCTAAATAAAATCCAGTGTCCAACTGCCTTCAGAAGTCACCTAATTAGTAAATAGAGATCACCTGTGTGTTATTTATTCTCAGTATAACTACAGCTGTTCTGTGAAGGCCTCAGAGGTTTGATAGGGAACATTAGTGATTAAACAGTATCATGAAAACCAAGGAACACACCAGACAGGTCAGGGATAAAGTTGTGGAGAAGTGTAAAGCAGGGTTAGGTTATAGAAAAATATCCCAAGCTCTAAAGATCTCACAGAGCACTGCTCAATCCATTATCCAAAAATGAAACGAGTATGGCACAACTGCAAACCTACCAACACATGGTCGTCCACCTAAACTGACAGACCAGGTAAGGAGAACACTAATTAGAGAAGAGCCAAGAGGGCCATCGTTACTCTGAAGGAGCGGCACACGATCCACACCTGAGATCCACACTCAGGTGGGAGAATCTGTCCAAGGGACAACTATTAGTGGTGTTCTCCACAAATCTGGACTTTATGGAAGAGTGGCAAGAAGAAAGCAATTTTTGAAGGCAAATCATAAGAAGTCTCGTTTGCAGTTTGCCACAAAGCATGTAGGGGAAACAGCAAACATGTGGACAAAGGTGCTCTGGTCAGATGAGACCAAAGAAAGAACTTTCTGGCCTCAATGCAAAACGCTATGTGTGGTGGAAAACTAACACTGCACATCACCCTGGACACACCATCCCCACCATTAAACATGGTGGCTGTGGCAGCATCATGCTGTGGGGATGCATTTCTTCAGCAGGCACAGGGAAGCAGGTCAGAGTTGATGGGAAGATGGAATGAGATCGGGACGGAGGTTCCCCTTCCGGCAGGACAACGACCCTAAACATAAAGCCAGAGCTACAATGGAATGCTTTAGATCAGGCATCCTCAAACTGTGGCCCTCCAGCTGTTGTAAAACTACAACTCCCACAATGCCCTGCTGTAGGATGATACCTTTAGGCTGTTTGGGCATGCTGGAAGTTGTAGTTTTGCAACACCTGGAGGGCCGCAGTTTGAGGATGCCTGCTTTAGATCAAAGTAAAGTTATGTGTTAGAATGGGCCAGTCAAAGTCCAGACCTAAATCCCATTGAGAATCTGTGGCAAGACTTAAAAAATTCCCAGACACCCTGCATCCAATCCGACTGAGCTTCAGCTATTTTGCAAAGAATGGGCAAAAATGTCAGCCTCTAGATGTGCAAAGCTGGTAGAGACATACCCCAAAAGACTTGCAGCTGTAATAGCAGCAAAAGGTGGTCCTACAAAAGTATTGACTCAGGGGGGCTGAATACAAATACATGCCACACTTTCCAGGTTTTTATTTATAGAAAATCTTGAAAACCATGTATCATTTTCTTTTCATTCACACATACTTGTTACTTTGTGTTGGTCTATCACATGAAATCCCAATAAATTACATTTAAGTTTGTAAGTGTAACGTGAAAAAGAGGTGTAAAAATCAAGGGGTATGAATACTTTTTCAAGGCACTGTATATCGATTATTACCAAACATACAAGTGATTGAGAAAAAGGAAGAAAACCCTCAGCTATGTTTACAAGACTTCCAGCTCTACAGTTTGCCAGAGCTTGCCTAGACCCCAATTCAGAAGGAGCAGTGAGGGGTTTCTGCATACATAAGCTGCCTCCTCCTGAGCAAAGTAGTCTCAGCTTTGACCCGTTTACCAAACCTACTGGTGTGAGGAGACACACCTCTTAGGGCACATATCCAATACTGCAATGTGGGATATAAGTGGATGAGGGTGGAGACTGATATTGTAGTGTCCTTTACATGGAGTATAGTTCTATGACATAACACGCTGCTGATCAGCGGTAACTCGAGAATTTAGGATATCTTTGTCTACTGTGTCTATGTTACATCCCACAGATACCTAATGGCAATCCAGATTCATCTGCAATTCCTTTAATTTCTTCATCAAAAGGCGGTGGAAGCGTTCCAACAAGAGCTGGCTGCAAAGCAAACATATTGAAGCTTTAGGTCTTCTATTTTCTGATAAGTTTTCAAAAACTAAGCACGATTATCAGTGTATCTACTACAATGATGATGATATTTCATAAACTGCAAGTTATGGCCAGACCTCTCTTTACTGTGGCCCCAAATGGGGCATTGGGTTTCTGCTTGTAAGGAAAGCTTCACACAAGCGGAATAAGGAACCATTTTTTGCAGCGTATCACAGCTACAGATCCCGAGAAAGCGGCCAAAGAGAGAATACCCAGGGCTGAAGCTCTTATTCACCCAGCACAAATCAATAATGAAAGGAGCTTCCTTATAGAAAAAACAATAACTAACTTTAAGTAAGGTTGTATTCATATCTGGGTCGGGGCTCCTTTAATAGCCCCCATCACAGATTCTGCTGCACTTTTTTTTTTTTTTTTTTCTTACCAAAACGAAATCGATGGGGTCTATCTGGCACACAAGGTGGCCGTCCTGCAGCCACTTTGCTCATGTTAACATAACGTAATCATGATCTCTATCTGAAATGTGGCGGCTTACACTGCTTACTGCACACACTGTACATCCATGAGATCGCCGTAATCACCTTACCGTAATCGCCGTAATCAACTTACCAGTTTGGTATCTACTAAGTCGATAAGTTTCTCACTATGAAAGATGAATTTCACCAGGTCCTTAATATGTTGCATCATTGTTGTTAGCTATGGGGAGAAAATAATCAATTATGAGTAAAGTAATCTACCAAACATTGGCGATGACTGTACATTTATACAGAAGCAGGAGAGAATATTAGGAATGCTTTCATTTTAGGGTTTCAGTGCACCGAGGGCCGGCCCTAGCCCCTCATTGCACCCCAGCTCCTCCGCTTTCCTATATCTGTCACTGTCCTCTAGACCGGCGCTGTAATACCTTGCATGCTCCATACATTCTATCATTGGCGCATGCGCAGTTATCACCTTGGCAGCAGAGAAACACTAAGGGGATGTATTTTACATGCGCCATATAACTTTCTGTCCAAGTCTCTGGCAGCTCAGTAAGAATGCAGACTTTCACATACTCACTGGCTGTTTCTTATCAGCTATTATCTTCCTCCATCGATCACTCGGTGCTTGGTCCAGATTCACTGTGTACCAGGAGACATTTCCTCGGTACCTGTAACGGCAGCAATGGTAATCGGTCACACTAGAAACATACAGTAAGTGCCACGTATGCCCGTAACATATTCACCAGGACAATGAGTTGTGGCATATAATATTTTGAATGGGGATTGAAAAGAAAGTGCACCATCAATATATTAATATAAGGCTAAATTCAGAAAACAAGAAAAATGGCCGCACGACAGTCGTTTAGGTTAAAGCTCACACAGCCACTTTTAGAACCATTTGATGTCAATGGGGCCGTTCACAAGGACATTTTTTTGGGCCAGTGAACAACGGCAGCCAACACAGAGACACACAGACTTCATTACAATCAATGGACCCATTTATGGCTGTTTAGAAAGGAGTGCAGCGGTCTAACAGCTGTTAAAAACGGATGGACTAGGTAAAAATAGGGGGTTAAAAAAAAAAAAAAAAGTCAGCATACTGGGAACACAGGTCCTGTTGCATTCAATGAGGAGGAGTTGTTTTTACACACACACAAGGGAATGGGAGCATTATTAATACCGGGGGCCAGTAATCATACTGGGAGCCACTAATGGTGGCATTAATAATGAAATAATGAAGGGGGACCCTAATGGGATATTAATCATACTGGGGGCCACTGATGGGGCAATTAATAGGACAGAGCCACTAATGGGAGCATTATTAATACCGGGGGCCAGTAATCATACTGGGAGCCACTAACGGGGGTAATAATAATGAAATAATGAAGGAGGACCCTAATGGGACATTAATCATACTGGGGGCCACTGATGGGGCAATTAATAAGACAGAGCCACTAATGGGAGCATTATTAATACTGGGGGCCAGTAATCATACTGGGAGCCACTAACGGGGGTATTAATAATGAAATAATGAAGGAGGACCCTAATGGGAAATTAATCATACTGGGGGCCACTGATGGGGCAATTAATAAGACAGAGCCACTAATGGGAGCATTATTAATACTGGGGGGCAGTAATCATACTGGGAGCCACTAACGGGGGTATTAATAATGAAATAATGAAGGAGGACCCTAATGGGAAATTAATCATACTGGGGGCCACTGATGGGGCAATTAATAAGACAGAGCCACTAATGGGAGCATTATTAATACTGGGGGCCAGTAATCATACTGGGAGCCACTAACGGGGGTATTAATAATGAAATAATGTAGGGGGCCCTAATGGGAAATTAATCATACTGGGGGCTACTGATGGGGCAATTAATAAGACTGGGAGCCATTGATAATACAGTGGGCACTAAGGGGGGCAGTCATTAATAATACTAGGGGGCACTAATGGGCCATAAATTATTTGAGGCCCTATGGTGGGGCATTATGCACACTGAGAGCACTGCAGAGGTTGGGATAAATAAAAATAAAAAAGTAATCCATTTTACTGGGCGTTAAAAAAAAAAAAAAAAGACAGACAGAAAATGGATGCAAAAATGGCTGAAAAACTGTCCATAAAAATAAAAAAATTAAATTTCAGTTTTTCATGGCCATTTTTTCCCCCTGTCATGTGAATGTAGAGCAAATCTGCCTAATTATAATGTTCTAGACCAGGGATGCTCAACCTGTGGCCCTCCAGCTGTTGCAAAACTACAACTCCCAGCATGCCTGGACAACCTACAGCTTTCAGGGCATGCTGGGAGTTGTAGTTTTGCAACAGCTGGAGGGCCGCAAGTTGAGCATCCCTGTTCTAGAAGATGACAATGCATCATTTAGGGAACACACTGTGCACTAATATAGAAGTACTGTAACTCTTTATTAGGTCAAGCAGGTCCATGCCTCCTGTGGGCAATAATGGTGGCCTCTCACATATAGTCACAAAGGGCTTTTTACTATTTTAGGGGAAAATCTTAAAAATCAACATGTTTTATAATGGATATTTAAGGATCGACCTAGAACGCAAGAGTGTGGCCATGGCACAGGTATAAATAACAGCACCCAAGAGAATACCAGTCATGGTCTGCGTCTGTAATACAGTAATAGTTCTGCCTGGACTCCTCCTTAAGATGCTTAAAGTAAGCCGCACAGTGTCTCCTGGACCCGCACCTACAACAAGAACAGAGCGGGGAAATGAATAGAGGACGCACTGCGCATGCGCAGCCGCCCTCCATTCATTTCAATAGGGCCATCGAAAATAGCCGAGCGCTGGCTTGGCTATTTCCATCTGCCCCATAGAAATGAATGGGAGCAGGGGTTGCGTGTGCGCGGTGCGCTCCTATTTACTTGTATGGGAGCAGCGCTTGGTGGCGGACGGACCCCGGGAAAAGCAGGGTGCTCCAGCCACAGCTCTCCCTGCTCCATTCTCCTTGTAGGTGCGGGTCCCAGTGGTGGGACCGGCACCTATCACAAAATGGGAATTGTGTGATGGCAATACTCCTTTAAGCTCCATTTACAAGCGCAGAAATCTTTGCACGAATGATCTTTCTTTGAAGGAATTTTCCCACAAAGATCTTTCATCCATCGCCAGGATTGTTTGAGCACGTATGCCCAGTATAAACAACTGTAACAGCCAATATGGACTAAAATGGCTGCCAAATGATCGCTCACCATCAACACCCTACTTCTCTCTAATGTGTACAGCCACCTGAAGATTTGTTGCATATCACTAGGATAGGCCACAAATGTCAGATACCTGCAGGTCCCAACCAGCTCCAAAACAGGGCCCCCAGAAGCAAAGGGAGAACAGCCGTGCATGGGCTGCCACCCTCCACTCACCGCTATGGGACTGCTGGAAATAGCCCGAGGTGGCTAGAGGTGGCCATGATCGCTCAGCTATTTTTGGAAGTATCGTAGCAGTAATTGTACAGCAAGTCGCACATGCGCAGTGCGGTCTCCTGCACTTCGGGGGCCTTGTTCGGAGACCGGCATCTCTCTGACACTTGTGGGGTATCCTAGCAATATGCCACAAATGTTGATATGGGAAAAGCCCTTTAATGCTGGCCAAAGAGGTAATTTTTGTTGGTGTCTATATGATTGGACATGTTTGGAATGTCTGTCAGCTGCTTATCTCCTTCCATAGAGAACATAGCTGAACAGGGCAGGTCTGAGCTCACAATCTCCTCCTGAATAACCTATTAATCTATGGAAACGACCGGTTACTTCCTGCACAGGGTGTAACTTACGTAGGTCCACTGGGAGGGTAGGTCCCACTTCTGCAATCTTCTGTGTACTGAAACGAGAATATGAATATATAATACACTTTCACTTAAACACAAAAAGCCCTAATAAAATCGAAGTTAGCACCTTCTACCAAAGTGAAATAGATGGGCAGGGCTAATCTGCTGTGTCCGAATGATAGGGAAAGATTCATGAGCTTCCGCTACCTTATCCAGTATGATATCTGGCTTTCATTCGCTATTTAAGGAGTACTCCAGTTCTGAGAAGCAATGCCCTAAGCACAAGATAACGGTTAGACCAGTAGGGTTCCTACTACTGGGACCCCCACCAATCAATCACGGAATGAGGACCCCTGAATACAGCATTAAACTATTTCCGGGACTCCCATAGAGATGGATGGATGACTGACTCGCCACTCCATTCATTTTGGTAGGCCCCAAGGGGTACAGGGTCCCCATTCTTGTGATCATTCTGCAGTAGGACCCGCACGATGTTACAGTTATCCTCTATCCTGGGGATAGGTTCTCAGAACTGAAATACCCCTTAAATGGCATATGGAAGCCGGATATCATACTCAATATGGTGGCAGAAGATGATAAATCCATGTTTTCACTATCATTCTACGCTTACTCTGTCTTTAAGCCGTCTACATTGTAGCAGGGTAGGGTACTGTGAGCAGGACCCCAACTGATCTGATATTGATGCCCCATCCCGAGGAAAGGTCGTTAACCACTTGCCGCCACGCTAACGCCGATGGGCGTCAGCGCGGCGGCTCTCTCAGGTCTCACTCACGCCTATCGGCGTCATCTCGTGAGACGCGCGTGCGTGTTCATGCGATCGTAACCGGGACAACTGAAACTACAGCCTGCCAGCGCTGATAATGCGCTGGCAGGCTGTAGATGCGAAAAAAAACGCATTTAAAACGCATATCAGAAGCTGTTTTGTAAACAGCGTCTGAAATGCCTGCTGTCTGCTCCTCTGGTGGTCCATTTGTCTGGGACCACCAGGGCAAACATAAGTAAAGTGCACCAATCACTACACACACACACACACACACACCCCACCCCCCATCACTGATTAACCCCTGATCACCCATGTCATCCCCCCTGTCACTAATCACCCCCCTGTAAGGCTCATTCAGACGTCCGTATGTGTTTTGCGGATCCATGGATCTGCGGATCCGTAAAATACGGACACCGGCAATGTTCTTTCCGCATTTTGCAGATCCGCACATTGCCAGAACTATATAGAAAATGCCTTTTCTTGTCCGCAATTGCGGACAAGAATAGGACATGTTCTATATTTTTGCGGATCCGGATGTGCAGATCCGCAATTCCGGATCCGAGCGGGACAAAGTCTGTCCCCATAGAATTGAATGTATCTGCAATTCCGTTAATTGCAGACGTGTGAATGAGGCCTAAGGGTCCCTTAGCGATCGCAGCTTTACAGCTTTCCCCTCTTTTTTTTTGCACATTTTTTAGAGATTTTTTCATCCATTGATCAATGTGAATGAAGAAATCTGTGCCGTTCATCTGTGCCCAGCGGCTGAACGGAAAAAAAAAAAAAATTACCCGTATGCTCAATATAAGGCGAATAGCAGAAACTCCTAATTCTGGCCATACGGGTAATGATTGCGGAGACCCTCAAATGCCAGGGCAGTGGAAAAACCTCACATGTGACCCCATTTTAGAAAGTAGACACCCCAAGGTATTCGCTAAGGGGCATAGTGAGTTCATGGAAGTTTTTATTTTTTGACACAAGTTAGCGGAAAATGAAATTTTTAAAAAAAAAATAAAAATTTCCATTTCCGCTAACTTGTGACAAAAAATAAAAAATTCCATGAACTCACTATGCCCCTTAGCGAATACCTTAGGGTGTCTACTTTCCGAAATGGGGTCATTTATGGGGTGTTTCTACTGTCTGGGCATTGTAGTGCGTCAGGAAACAGGACAGGTGCGGAAACTCACTTTTTTGCACCATAGTTTATAAACGCTATAACTTTTACCCAAACCAATAAATATACAATTGCATTTTTTTTTAATCAAAGACATGTAGAACAATACATTTAGAGAAAAATTTAAATTGAATGTAGTGTTATTTTAATATTTTTACAACAGAAAGCGAAAAATTTCGTTTTTTGAAAAAAAAATTCGTCAAAAAAAGTAAAATATCAAAAAAAGTAAAAATGTCAGCAAGAATGAAATACCACCAAATGAAATCTCTATTAGAGAGAAGAAAAGGAGGTAAAATTCATTTGGGTGGTAAGTTGCATGACGGAGCAATAAACGGTGAAAGTAGTGTAGTGCGGATTTGTAAAAATGGGCCTGGTCACTAGGGGGGTATAAACCTGTGGTCTTCAAGTGGTTAATATTGGAAAGCCGGGACAACCCATTTAAAGAAGCCCTTTTTTATATTTTTTTTACATATATTACTAACTCACCATCAGTATTCTAACAGTGTAATTTGTTACACCCCAATTCAGTTGCATCCATACATTTTGAACCTTTTCATTATGGGAACCTGGACACCTTGCTCTAATGTATAGACCGGAACTCTGTCTCTCCCCTGTGGCCGACTTCATCTGAACTACAGGATGACATCACTAATCACCACCTCTCTTAACTAAAGGAGTGCGGATTACAGTTGTTTCGATACCAAAATTTTGATTCGGTTTTTATACCATAAAAAAGTATTGCGATACTAGTCTATACCATTCGATACCACGCGAAAAAAATAATAAAAAAAATTTGCAAAAGGCGGCGATTTATACTTAATATTTTGGTGCGTTTTTTTTTTTTTAAACTTTTTTCTTTAATAATTATTTCCCCCCTTAGGGGTAGAACCTGGGATCTTTTCATCCCTTGTCCTATTCACCCTAATAGATCTCTATCAGGGTGAATAGGACTTCACATTTCCCTGCTGCCCTGTGCTCTGTGCACACAGCAGCAGGGAGCCGCCCCCATGGCAGCCAGGGCTTCAGTAGCGTCCTGGCTGCCATGGTAACCGATCGCAATGTAGTGCTCTGATCGGTTACCATGGCAGCCAGGACGCTACTGAAGCCCTGGCTGCCGTGGGGAACTGCCACTGCCACCAATGGAGGGGAGGGGACCCTGTGGCCACTGCCACCAATGAACTAAATACTTTAATAGTGGGAGGGGGGGCAGGATTGAGGGCGCCCTGCCCACTCATTGAGTTCAATATGGGGTGGGGGGGGGGTTTCGCACTGCCCACACAATAATTAGCCTTTAATGCAGCTATGTATTAAAGGTTAATAATCATTGTGTGGGCAGGATGGGGGCAGGCCGGGTACTTCAGGTCTCACAGCGGAGGAGCACACAGGAGGAGGAGGCTGCTGCCGTTCGCCCGGCGCAGCAGTTCTCTCCTCCAATGTCCCTCCACTCGCACTAATCACCGGTGGCCGCATCATAGGAGGGAGGGATTACCTACCTCCCTCCATCTCCACTATCTACGGCCTCAGGGAACACAGCATGTGCCGTGCGGTGCATGCGCCGTGTCCTCCCATAAGACGAGATACTAGACCGCGAGCATCGGAAAAATGAACATCCCGATACCGAATCGATACTGGCATAAAAGTATTGATTGGGTATCGAAAGTTCGATACCCGAAACAACCCTAGTGCAGATATATAGTAGGTTAGTGTATACATTCATTAGCTGCTCTTCCATAAACCTGACTCACACTGCCTGTCTGTACTATCTGTGTGTGCGGACTCTCCAGTGCAGTTCTATGAGATGTAGCTTCACACTGTTCTCCCTGCCTCCTACATGTAAGAGCTGACAGGGGAGAGAGGCTCAAGCTGCATCACATAGGAATACATTGAGAGTCTGCAGTGTGAGGAGACAGCAGCCCTGTGTCGCTGATCTGTCATGGCAGCCCTTACTCCATCCTCCTCTGTTCTGCAAAGCAAGGTATGATGGGAAATGTAGGATTCATTAGAAAATCCATATCTAAGTGAAGAAGAAATTAGGATGGCTGCCAACCCACAAATTGCAAATCAAATTGCATCAGGTATACACAGCCATAGGGGGAAGGCTGTCAATCACTGCTAGGACCACCTCCTGGACTTCACAGCCCATGCATCTGCACCTCATACACCATGTTCAACATGACAAGTTCACTTTAAGCAAAGAACCAGATTATGAGAAAGGGAGCCAGTCTGTCTCATTACCTGCTTAATAAATTACGCTGACATTCAGGTTGTCAATTGCACATGAATATTTATTAGAAGCCGCTCTGCCTGAACGCTGCTCTCTTCTGACAGAGATCAGCGTCACAGGATAGGCGGGATAAGTTTATAAGGAGCAACGTGCTATAACCCGGGGCCACCTACATAGGCTGGACTTATGCCAAAGCCCCGAGAAGGACTGCAACCGCCGTCCCAGGGTCCTGGTCAACTGCATTAGCCCTCCTAAGTTTTAGTCAGGGAGAACAAATCTAAAGGCTGTGAGAAAACGATCACAGGTGATCCACCCGCCATCGTGGTTCTCCACGGGACAGAAAACAACAAGCGCAGGTAAAGTGGGCTTTTAAATACTGGTCCCTGGGAGGTGGGGTAAACCTCCTGCTCGTGCCTTCGGGGAGGTGGAAAAACCTTTAAAGCCCAGATCAAGTGAAGCTGACGACATCCACTGCAAGGTCGAAGGAAGACCAACATGGGTCCACACTAGTGATTACAGGAGACTGCCGGAGCCGTGGGATTTATCATCGTTATCAGAGGAGCTGCCCAAGGGCCTCGATCCCAGGAGCAGGACGGGCTTTGTGGTGTAAGGTTATACGTGCAGTGAATAAGCTTCCCAATTGGGTTGGGAAAGCTTCCCGAATAAGTTACAGGCCTCCGAGGGTACAAGCTCCTGAGACGCTGAGGAGGTTGACGCCTGTATGTAACTCCATATACACAGCGCCAGAGAGCATGTAGGGGGTGCAGGGGGTGGCGAATATCAGCATGCAATGTGGGGGAACGGAGTAAAGAAACATCGCACCAGGGTGGCAAAACTACCACCCTGGGATGGAACGTACCCACATAAAGTGCTCTCTGTCCCTGGTAAGACTGTATATCGTGTGGTCTTACACAGGAGACAAAAGAGGGGACTGTGGAGGTAATGAAAGGGTTACTTAAAGCATTGGAAATCTTTTTAAAGACACGACCTCCTGACATTCCATGCAGTCTGTTAACCCTTTAACTCACCAAGGTGCACTGCCCCTTTTTGTCTACAGCAGAGAAGCTGCTGGCACCGGTTATCTGTGTAGATGCTCACCACAAGGATACATACTGGTGCTGATTGCAAAGGTCAAATTTCCTTTACCAGCTCTGCGGCAATTAACCCCTTAAGCACATGGCCCCCATTTAACCTTAAGGACTCGGCCCTATTTCACCCTAAGGACCCGGCCATTTTTTCAAAATCTGACCAGTGTCACTTTATGTGGTAATAACTTTAACCTCCCTGGCGGTATGATTATGTCAGGAATTTTATACCAAAAGTGGTACAATTTTTGGCATGGAAATTTGGTGTTATGTATTGTAGGCCTGCAATTCTTAGTAATTACTTACTAAACTAATTACTTACTTACTAAAGTTTGAAACACAAAATCATGAATTATAATCTAATTAATCTAATTTTATTCAATAATGTAATAAAGAATAATTAATTTTGTCAAACAAAGAAATGAGCACAAATGGCAGTAAAATGGCAGGCAAGGGGCACTTTACAGTGATCAACTGTCAGATCTGAGGTGATACAGTGCAATTAGCTCTTTTATGTGTGTGTGTCACTTTATAAATTTCAATTTCCCGCCCAGTTCCGCTCCCATGCGCCGCAGGTGCTCGCAGGGAACGGAACCAGGAAGTCAGATGCCGGCCGGCGCTCTCGCCTGCGATCACAGCGGAGAAGGTAAGGGGACTCCGCTGACAAGTTTTCAATGTTACCCCGAGCGTGACTCGGGGTTAGCGCTCCTGGCAGCGAAAATTAACCCCGAGTCACACTCGGGAATACCGCTAGGAAGGTTAAAACGCTTTCTCCTATCCAGGCCATTCTGAGATTGTTTTTTCGTCACATATTGTACTTCATGACAGTGGTAAAATGAAGTTGAAAAATGTCATTTTTATTTATGAAAAATACCAAATTTACCAAAAATTTTAAAAGATTTGCAATTTTCCAAGTTTCAATTTCTCTACTTCTATAATACATAGTAATACCGCAAAAAAAAGTTTCTGAGTTACATTCCCCATATGTCTAGTTCATGTATCGATCATTTTGGGAACGCCATTTCATTTTTTGGGGACGTTACAAGGCTTAGAAGTAAATCTTGAAATTTTTCAGAAATTTTCAAAAACCCACTTTTTAGGGACCAGTTCAGGTCTGAAGTCACTTTGTGAGGCTTACATAATAGAAACCACCCAAAAATGACCCATTCTAGAAACTACACCCCTCAAGGTATTCAAAACTGATATTACAAACGTCATTAACCCTTTAGGTTTTCCACAAGAGTCGATGGCAAATGAAGATAAAATTTCAGAATTTCGATTTTTGTTTTTTGGGAAAATTTTCCATTTTAATCCATTTTTTCCAGTAACAAAGCAAGGGTTAACAGCCAAACAAAACTTAATTTTTATTGCCCCGATTCTGTAGTTTTCAGAAACACCCCATATGTGGCCGTAAAATGCTGTAGGGCCAAACGGCAGGGCGCAGAATGAAGGGAACGCCATATGGTTTTTGGAAGGCGGATTTTGCTGGACTAGATTTTTGACACCATGTCCCATTTGAAGCCCCCCTGATGTTCCCCTAGAGTAGAAACTCCAAAAAAGTGACTCCATCTAAGAAACTACACCCCTCAAGGTATTCAAAACCAGTTTTACAAACGTTGTTAACCCTTTAGGTGTTCCACAAGAGTTATTGGCAAATGGAGATGACATTTCAGAATTTCTATTTTTTGTTACCTTGCCTCAAAAAAAGTGTAATATAGAGTAGAGTTGTTTCGGTACCAAAATTTTGATTCGGTATCGATACCATAAAAAAGTATTGCGATACTCGATACCATTCGATACCACGCGGAAAAAAAAAAACGCCAAAAAAATCTGCGTGCATTCCACATTTTATGGAACCGCTGCCTCATAATACAACAGTCCTATCCTACTTTTTTACGGCGACTAAAAGAAAATGGCGAATCGTGCATTTTTTTTTTACGGCGTTCACCGCATAAAAGTGGATTTTTTAATAGTTTGGACTTTTGAGACGCGGCGATATGTAATATTTTGTTTATTGTTTATATTTTATATGTAAAATTGGGAAACTTTTTTTTTTCTTTTATAGTTTATTTATTAACCATTTCCCCCTTAGGGGCAAGAACCTGGAATCATTCTCATCCTATTCACCCTGATAGAGCTCTATCAGGGTGAATAGGATCTCACCTTCTCCCTGCTGCCCTGTGCTCTGTGCACACAGCAGCAGGGAGCAGACTATGGCAGCCAGGACTTCAGAAGCGTCCTGGTTACCATGGTAACCGATCGGAGCCCCAGCATTACACTGCTGGGGCTCCGATCACTGCCACTGCCACCAATGAGGAGGAGGTGAGGGGACCCTGTGGCCATTGCCACCAATGATTTTATTACTTGGGGGAGGGAGGGAGAAGGGGGGGACAGGGGAGCCACACTGGCCACCAATGTTTTAATACAGGGGACTGGGGGGGGGGGGGAGCACTGGCCAGCAATGCCGAGTACCGTTTCATATATAACTGCAGGCAGAAGACACACGCTGCCGGCACCTGCCTGTGACCCATCGCTGCGATCAGAGGCAATTAACCCCTCAGGTTTGTTATTTTTTGTTATTTACATCGTTGATCTGACAGGTTAGATCGTGTGCTATTTCTATATAGCAGGTTGTTATGGACACGACAATACCAAATATGACTACTTTTGGGGGGTTTTTGTTTCAATTTTACATAATAAAGCATTTTTGAAAAAAATGATTTTTTTTTAGTGTCTCCACATTTTGAAAGCCATAGTTTTTTTTTTTTTTTTGGGCGACTGTCTTATGTGAGGGCTCAATTTTTGCGGGATGAGATGTCGGTTTGATTGGCACTATCCTGGGGTGCATATGACATTTTGGTCGCTTGCTATTACACTTTTTGTGATGTAAGGTGACAAAAATGGCTTTTGACACCGTATTTATTTATTGCTGTGTTCAGCTGAGGGGTTAGGTCATGTGTTATTTTTATGGAGCAGGTTGTGACGGACTCGGCGATACATAATATGTATACTTTTTATTTATTTATATAAGTTTTACACAATAATATCATTTTTTAAAACAAAAAAAAAATCATGTTTTAGTGTCTCCATAGTTTGAGAGACATATTTTTTTATTTTTTTAGGCGATTGTCCTATGTAGGGGCTCATTTTTTGCGGGATGAGATGGCGGTTCGAATGGTACTATCTCGGGGTGCAAATGACTTTTTGATCGCTTGCTATTACACTTTTTGTGATGTAAGGTGACAAAAAAATGGCTTTTTTGACAACGTTTTTATTTTTTATGTTTACGGCGTTCATCTGAGGGGTTAGGTCATGTTATATTTTTATAGAGCAGGTCCTTACGGACGCGGAGATACATAATATGTATAACTTTTTTTATTTATTTTGGTTTTACACTATAATATCCTTTTTGAAACAAAAAAAAACATGTTTTAGTGTCTCCATAGTCTGAGAGCCATATTATTTTCAGTTTTTAGGCAATTGTCTCAGGTTGGGAATCATTTTTGCAGGATGAGGTGACGGTTAGATTGGCACTATTTGGGGGGTCATATGACTTTTTGATCGCTTGCTATTACACTTTTTGTGATGTAAGGTGACAAATAAATGGCTTTTTGACAAAGTTTCTATTTAACTTTTTTTTACAGTGTTTACTTGAGGGGTTAGGTCATGTGATATTTTTATAGAGCAGATTCTTACAGACGTGGAGATACCCAATATGTCTACTTTTTAGTTTTTGGGGGTTTTTTTTACATTTAACACTAAAAAGCATTTTTGAAACGAAAAAAATCATGTTTTAGTCTGAGAGGAATAGTTTATTTTTATTTTTGGGCAATTGTTTTAGATAGGGGCTTATTTTTTGCAGGATAAGATGGCGGTTTGATTGGTACTATTTTGGGAGGCATACGCCTTTTTGATCACTTTGTATTACACTTTTAGTGATGTAAGGTGCCAAAAAATGGCTTATTTACACCATTTTTTTTTTTTTTTTTTTATGGCGTTCACCTGAGGGGTTCAGTCATGTGATATTTTTATAGAGCAGGTTTTTACGGATGCGGCGATACATAATATGTATAGTGTATTTTATTTTTAAAATTTCTATTCAGTGATATGTGTTTTTTTCATTTTTTTACATTATTTTTTGACCCAGACCCACTTGGTTCTTGTAGATCTAGTGGATCTGGTGTCTGTATAATACAGTACAGTACACTATATAGTGCACTGTGCTGTATTTTTTACTTTACAAAGTCTGAATAGACCTTTAGCAGGTGTTTTCAGACTTTCAGTACCATGGAGAGCAGGACGCTTCTGAAAGCGTCCTGCTGCCATGGCAACCATCACCCGCTGCCAGAACTGAGCAGCGGGTAATGGGGAGGGAGGGGGGCCCCCTTTCTCTGCGATCCCATCCTGTCGGGGGGCTGCAAAGGCACAGCAGCCCCCCGATGGGAGAGGGAGCTCTCTCCCTGTTAACCCCTTCCATACCACGGTCCGTACGGATCGCGGTATGAAAGGGGGTAAACGACTGGCATCTGAACAAGCACAGATGCCAGCCGTTTCTATCAGAGTGTTTAGCAATGTGCTGACACTCTGATAGATCCACTAGACACCAGGGAACATCACAGAGGAGGCGGCGGGGGATCGCAATCGCCTCCCGCACCCACCCCCCCTGCACCCCCGCAGCCACAATATGATTGGGGGCTGCAGGGGGGGGGGTTAAAATGTACAACTTTGGGGGCATTTAGACTCTGATCTGACCGCGGGGATCAGAGATCACGAAAAGAGCTGCAAACCGCAGATCTGAATTGACCTGCGGTTTGCAGTGATCGCCGATATGGGGGGGTCACAGGACGCGCCTGAGCATTGTCACAAGGTACGATCACCGCCGGCTAAGCAGCAATGATCGGAAATACTCATGACGTACTGGTACGTCATGTGTTCTTAAGGATGTGTCCTGAAGGGGTTAAAGGGGTGGTCCTATGAAAAATATTCAACGGTTTTCAAACCAGCACCTGGATCTGAGTACTTTTGTATGTTACTTGCAAACAAGAAGTAAGCAACAACAGAAAAGAAAACTGCTCGGATTTATGTGGGCACTCCCCCCCCTCCCTGGCCTCAGGCCAACAGAGCTGGCTCTTTACCTACCAACACCTGCTCCTGGAACCAAGTGGTCACAGAGAAGCACTGGTGTATAGCCTTATGTCCATGGAAGAAGTGTTTTACCCGATCCATGCGCGTTATATATGAGAGTGTCTCCAAGAATAATTTGAAAGGGGGGATTGTAGGTTTTAGCCCAAATTTCCCCTATAATTGTAACTTGGATTTGACGGCTATAATAAACCAGTCTAAGGGTCCTTTCACACTTGCGTTCTGAGGATCCGGCAGGCACTTCCGTCCCGCCGGATCCGTCAGAACGCAAGTCGCCTGAAGCATTAGAAGACTGATCAGGATCCTGATCAGTCTTCGAAATGCTTTGAGGTTACTATGGCAGCCAGGACGCTATTAAAGTCCTGGTTGCCATAGTAGTAGCGGGGAGCGGGGGAGCGGTACACTTACAGTCCGTGAGGCTCCCGGGGCGCTCCAGAATGACGTCAGAGCGCCCCATGGATCACGTGATCCATGTGTGTAGGGCGCCCTGACGTCACTCTGGAGCGCCCCGGGAGCCGCACGGATGGTAAGTATACTGCTCCCCCGCTCCCCACTACATTTTACCATGGCAACCAGGACTTTAGCGACCTGGCTGCCATGGTAACCATTCAGAAAAAGCTAAACGTCGGATCCGACGTTTAGCTTAAGGCCGGATCCGGATTAATGCCTTTCAATGGGCATTAATTCCGGATTCGGCCTTGCGGCAAGTGTTCAGGATTTTTGGACAGAACAAAAAGCGCAGCATGCTGCGGTATTTGCTGCGTCCAAAAAACGTTCCGGTCCTGAACTGAAGACATCCTGATGCATCCTGAACGGATTTCTCTCCATTCAGAATGCATGGGGATGATCCTGATCAGGATTTTTCCAGCATAGAGACCCGACGACGGATGTCTATGCCGGAAAACAAAAACGCCAGTGTGAAAGGACCCTAACTCTGCAGGTATTTACAGCACAGAGCAGTGCGCCTGCGCCCTACACACAGAGCACATGGTCACACCCCAACTGCATGAATCTCCTCAGGCAGTACAGCGTGGAGTTGGACTCCGCCCACATAACGTCACATGATCATCACATCTTCAAAGGTCCTTCAGCCCACCAGGACCTTGCCCTTAAACCCTAGTTCCTATATTTTATGAATTTCTAATGTTGTAACCCTGCCCTCACACACACATACGAGACCACCAGGAACGGTAAGATGAAGGCCCACAGCCCCGAACAGCTACTTCTCACCGCCACCTATCTTACAGTCACATGACCTAAGCCTCTCGGGAGCCCATATATTCTAGTCACTACGCTCTGGTGCTGTCTCCATCCCATTCGCCGCAGCCACTACCCTCATAACCCACACATGGCAGCGCTGAAGCCCTGGTGGAACTACAAGTCCCAGCACCACAAGTCACTGTGAGCCTCGACTTGTAGAGTCTCCGGTGACAAGCCGCCTGCCCTGCAGACTAGAGGACTGCTACTCACCGGGGGCACGTCCTGGGCCAGGCTGACCCCGTATAGTGCCAGCAGCAGACTCCACAGCAGCACGGACCCCGGCATCGCTCCCCACATCTCCGGAGGACAGCTACTTCCTGGATCGTGTTGTTACATGACCGCACATGGGCTATACCATTTATGCCAGATAGGGGGCGGCTGAGTCAACGACTGTCACATGTCCCTGAAACCAGAGCAGTAACCGCACTGTCTGTGTCACGGGGTGTGCCCCGCCTGCTGACTCTGAGCTTTCATAATTGTCGGCGAATAATGGCAACAAGCTGGACAGTGCCCTCCGGGGACGTGTAATATACAATGCTGGATACATCTAATGAGAGTGCCCCATACATGGTGACAGCCAGAGAGTGCCCCCATATACAGTGACAGCCAGAGAGTGCCCCCATACATGGTGACAGCCAGAGAGTGCCCCCATATACGGTGACATCCAGAGAGTGCCCCCATACACGGTGACAGCCAGAGAGTGCCCCTATACATGGTGACTGCCAGAGAGTGCCCCCATACATAGTGACAGCCAGAGAGTGCCCCCATACATAGTGACTGCCAGAGAGTGCCCCCATACATAGTGACAACCAGAGAGTGCACCCATACACAGTGACAGCCAGAGAGTGCCCACATACATAGTGACAGGCAGAGACTGCCCCATACATAGTGACAGCCAGAGAGTGGCCCCATACATAGTGACAGCCAGAGAGTGCCCCCATACACAGTGACAGCCAGAGAGTGCCCCATACATAGTGACAACCAGAGAGTGCCCCATACATAGTGACAACCAGAGAGTCCCCCATACATAGTGACAGCCAGAGAGCTCCCCCATACATAGTGACAACCAGAGAGTGCACCCATACACAGTGACAGCCAGAGAGTGCCCACATATACAGTGACAGCCAGAGAGTGCCACCATACATAGTGACAGCCAGAGAGTGCCTCCATACATAGTGACAACCAGAGAGTGTCCCCATACACAGTGACATCCAGAGAGTGCCCCCATACATGGTGACTGCCAGAGAGTGCCCCCATACATAGTGACTGCCAGAGAGTGCCCCCATACATAGTGACAGCCAGAGAGTGCCCCCATACATAGTGACAGCCAGAGAGTGCCCCCATACACAGTGACAAGCGGAGAGTGCCCCCATACATAGTGACAAGCAGAGAGTGCCCCATAAATAGTGACATCAAGAGACTGCCCCCATACATAGTGACAAGCGGAGAGTGCCCCATACATAGTGACAACCAGAGAGTGCCCCCATACATAGTGACATCAAGAGAGCGCCCCCATACATAGTGACAAGCGGAAAGTGTCGCCATACATAGTGACAACCAGAGAGTGCCCCCATACATAGTGAAAACCAGAAAGTGCCGCCATACATAGTGACATCCAGAGACTGCCCCCATACATAGTGACAACCAGAGAGTTGCCCCATACATAGTGACAACCAGAGAGTGCCCCCATACATAGTGACATCAAGAGAGTGCCCCCATACACAGTGACAAGCGGAGAGTCCCCCATACATAGTGACAGCCAGAGAGCGCCCCCATACATAATGACAACCAGAGAGTGCTCCAATACATAGTGACAACCAGAGAGTGCCCCCATACATAGTGACAGCCAGAGAGTGCCCCATACATATTGACAACCAGAGAGTGCCACTATACATAGTGACAGCCAGAGAGTGCCCCCATACATAGTGACAGCCAGAGAGTGCCCCCATACATAGTGACAGCTAGAGAGTGCATACATAGTAACAACCAGAGAGTGCCCCCATACACAGTGAAGAGCGGAGAGTGCCCCCATACATAGTGAAGAGCGGAGAGTGCCCCCGTACATAGTGACAACCAGAGAGTGCCCCCATACACAGTGACAGCCAGAGTGCCCCATACATAGTGACAACCAGAGTGCCACCATACATAGTGACAGCCAGAGAGTAGCCCCATACATAGTGACAGGCAGAGAGTGCCCCCATACATAGTGACAACCAGAGAGTGCCCCCATACATAGTGACAACCAGAGTGCCACCATACACAGTGACAGCCAGAGAGTGCCCCCATGCACAGTGACAAGCGGATAGTGCCCTATACATAGTGACAAGCGGAGAGTGCCCCCATACATAGTGACAGCCAGAGAGTGCTCCAATACACAGTGACAAGCGGAAAGTGCCCCCATACATAGTGACAACCAGAGAGTGCCCCCATACATAGTGACAACCAGAGTGCCACCATACACAGTGACAGCCAGAGAGTGCCCCCATGCACAGTGACAAGCGGATAGTGCCCTATACATAGTGACAAGCGGAGAGTGCCCCCATACATATTGACAGCCAGACAGTGCTCCCATACATAGTGACAAGCGGAGACTGCCCCATACATAGTGACAAGAAGAGAGTGCTCCAATACATAGTGACAACCAGAGAGTGCCCCATACATAGTGACAGCCAGAAAGTGCCCCCAAACATAGTGACAGCCAGAGAGTGCCCCCATACATAGTGACAGACAGAGAGTGCCCCCTTACATAGTGACAAGCAGAGAGTGCTCCAATACATAGTGACAGCCAGAGAGTGCCTCCATACAGTGACATCCAGAGACTGCCCCCATACATAGTGACAGCCAGAGACTGCCCCATACATAGTGACATCCAGAGACTGCCCCATACATAGTGACATCCAGAGACTGCTCCCATACATAGTGACATCTAGAGAGTGCCCCCATACATAGTGACAGCCAGAGACTGCTCCCATACACAGTGACAGCCAGAGAGTGCCCCCATACATAGTGACAGCCAGAGAGTGCCCCATACATAGTGACAGCCAGAGAGTGCTCCCATACACAGTGACAGCCAGAGAGTGCCCCCATACATAGTGACAGCCAGAGAGTGCCCCATTCATAGTGACAGCCAGAGAGTGCTCCCATACACAGTGACAGCCAGAGAGTGCCCCCTTACATAGTGACATCCAGAGAGTGCCCCATACATAGTGTCATCCAGAGACTGTCCCATACATAGTGACATCAAGAGACTGCCCCCATACATAGTGACATCCAGAGATGACCCCATACATAGTGACATCCAGAGACTGCTCCATACATAGTGACATCCAGAAAGGGCCCCAATATGCAGTGACATTGAGAGAGTGCCCCCATACATAGTGACAACTAGAGACTACCCCTCACAAAGTGACTACCAGAGACTGCCCCATACTTAGTGACATCCAGAGAGTGCCCCATAGTGACATCTAGAGACTGCTCCCATACATAGTGGCATCCAGAGACTGTCCCATGCATAGTGACATCCAGAGACTGCCCCCATACATAGTGATATCCAGAGAGTGCCCCCATACATAGTGACATCTAGAGACTGCTCCCATGCATAGTGACATCCAGAGACTGCCCCCATACATAGTTACATCCAGAGACTGCTCCCATACATAGTGGCATCCAGAGACTGTCCCATGCATAGTGACATCCAGAGACTGCCCCCATACATAGTGATATCCAGAGAGTTCCCCCATACATAGTGACATCTAGAGACTGCTCCCATACATAGTGACATCCAGATACTGCTCCCATACATAGTGACATCCAGAGAGTTCCCCCATACATAGTGACAGCCAGAGACTGCCCCATACATAGTGACATCCAGAGACTGCCCCATACATAGTGACATCCAGAGACTGCTCCCATACATAGTGACATCTAGAGAGTGCCCCTATACATAGTGACATCCAGAGACTGCTCCCATACATAGTGACATCCAGAGATTGCTCCCATACATAGTGACATCCAGAGAGTTCCCCTATACATAGTGACAACCAGAGAGTGCCCCCATACATAGTGACATCCAGAGAGTGCCCCCATATATAGTAGAAGAACAAAAAAGAAAAACAAAGGTTTTCAGCAAAAAATAGAGTGTTTGTCGCAAAGAACAGAAGAGGGTCTAAGGACCAACAAGCAGGGCCCCTGCGGGGGAAGAGAATGGTTGGAAGTTTCCATATAGGGATATGTTCAGGGATCGGCAGCGAATGATGGTTATGAGACAAAGCTACTACAAGAGTGAATAGGAGGGTAAAGACAGTGAAAGCCATCAAAAACGGCGCCAGAATCCCTTACAAATAATAGGTGCTGGGAATTTGATCTAATCCGAAAAGAGTGGTGGTAATGGTGTAGGGAATCTTCTGAAAAGGTGGGAAGAATGGACCTCGTGGGAGGGTGTGTCTTAGTGGGAACAATGACATTAAAATGATAGAATATAAAATGTAGATCAAAAGACAGAACCTGTGAACAAGACTCACTGTGCTGAAGAGGAGGTCTAAGGGATAGGTACGAGACCCCAATAGACGCAACCTTCCCTGCCCGGATTGCTCGTAGGGTGATATTTCAGATGTTGTGGTCAGATCAGTTTAAATAGACGAGGATAAATATAATAAAAACAAGTAGAATAAATTGACTCACTTCACTGAGGAGCAGGTCTATGGGATAAACTCAAGACACCCAAACAGACACTACCTCCCCCGCCAGGATCGCTGGTAGTGTGACAGGAAAGAACACGGCAGTATTCATGATGTACTTCAGGTGGTTTCCTTTAATGAAATCTCAGGTGGGCTCAACGGGTTTCGGGGGCTTCAAAGTGCCCATTCTTCAGGAGTCAAGTATAAAATAGCAGAACAACATGCTATAATACATTCACTTACCAACAGGCCTTATATATTGTGTTGCATGTGGTCATCTAAAACATGTGGTAGGAATGGATAGAGGGGGGATGGACGTTATGGCCGGTGTAAATCGGAAGCTCTAAACGCTTGTTTTATTTAAAAAAAATGTTGGTGCGATAGTTAGATATCATTGGTGGTGTCAGGCCTCTTTCACACGAGCGTGTCCAGATTAGGTCCGGATGCGTTGCGGATGCGTTCAGTGAAAACTGTGCGATTTCACAGGCAAAGCCATTCAGTTTTGCCTGCGATTGCGTTCAGTTGTTCAGTTTTTCCCGCGCGGGTGCAATGCGTTTTGATGCGTTTTTCACACGCGTGAAAAAACTGAGGTTTTACAAACAACATCTCCTAGCAACCATCAGTGAAAAACGCAACGCACCCGCACTTGCTTGCGGATGCAATGTGTTTTTCACGCAGCCCTATTCACTTCTATGGGGCTAGGGCTGCGTGAAAAACGCAGAATATAGAACATGCTGCGATTTTCACGCAACGCACAAGTGATGCGTGAAAAACAACGCTCATGTACACAGCCCCATTGAAGTGAATGGGTCAGGATTCAGTGCGGGTGCTGTGCGTTCACATCACGCATTGCACCCGCGCGGAAAACTCGCCCGTGTGAAAGGGGCCTTAGAGGGGGCCTGGAGTATACCTCAAACCCTGGAGGAGGGTGAGGTAAAACACCCTGGAGTGAAAACCAGAGAGTTCCCCCTTACATAGTGACAACCAGAGAGTGCCCCCATACAAACTGACAACCAGAGAGTGCCCCCAAACATACTGACAACCAGAAAAGGAAACCCCTTTAAAAGGATAAGGCCACATGGGTCGACATGATTATGGCCAATAAATGCAGCAGTCCTCGACATAGAGTTTTAAACTGATTATAAGATGGCCTTGCAGGTAAGCAGCAGGTTCACCAACAAACCCAGGAAGCCATTCAAGGGGCTGTCCAGGAGTTTATGAGTGATATTCTATATTCAAGATAGGCCGTTACTATGTCACCAGTGGGGGTCCTACACCCTGCACCCCTGGCGATCAGCTGTTCCGCAGTCCCATTGAAGTGAATGGGAGAAGCGCTGCAGTATCCAGCTCCATCCACTACTCTTCACTTCTGGTGCCAGCTTCCATTGCCAGAGCTCCTGCAGGTCAGCTGATCAGTGGGTGGAGAGGTGTCAGGCCCCTGCAGATCAGATAGTGAGGGCCTCTCTTGAGGGTAGGCCATTCCATCAATCCTGGACATGGTCTTTCTTGTAAATCTGATTATTATCTGCAGAGCTGTGTGACCATCTTACAGTCTGTATTAAAACTTAAACAGCTACTTACTGCCGTGGTTTTTGGCCTCGTTCGTGCTTCCCCATTCGCACTAATGTTCAGAGCTGAAATCATTACTTTCCAGGAGTAAAGGTCACATCTTAATATGTCGGCGCTACTGAACCTTGTCATAAATTAAAGTTCCTCTTTTGGGGAACTTCTGTGTTTTGTAACAGCTGTGTGACCTTCCTCATGATATGCCATACACTGTGTGGCACAAGATTGTTTCCACGTATTGGGGCACATTTATCGCCTATTTTTAGGCGTAAAATTAGACAGGCATATTTCATTAGGCCGTCTTTCTTTTGCTGAGCATTTATTAAAAGTCGCACAGCAGACGATAAATTAGACTAGGCGTACTTTTATAAGTCAGACCTCTGGTGGTTGTTTTTTCAGTTGGACAGGTTCACATTCACTTAGACTGGTCTAATTTATTTGCACGTGAAAATTGTGGAGAAAAGTCGTATGTCTCCTGGAAAGTGTAACTGCAAAAAAAGTCGCACTTCGCCACTGAAAACAGACCAGGAATAGTACTTCTGAATTAGTCTATAAATTCTAAATAGCCAAACGAGGCGCAAAAGCCTCCAAAACAAGTGCAATTACAGTAGTAAATGCTACTAAAATATTAAGACTTCTTAAAACAGCATTTTCTAGACTAAAAATAGGTGCAAACACTTTAGTAAATATTCCCCACTGATTCCAAGATTATATTGTGAATAGCGTTGAGCAAATAGAAGCATCCGAGGTGGAATTTGATCCGAAGTTTAGGAAAAAATTTGATTCGCCACAAATGCGAATTTCCTCGCGCTTCGTGGTAAGGAAACAATTTTTCCTAAAATGGCTGAAAATAAATTTTATTCTCATCTCATCCACCCACCGAAGGACCTGAGGCAAGCGTGAAGTCTTAACAAGTGATCACACTGGCCACGTGTGGTGATGTCATCATGATGTCACTGTGTGTGGCCAGCGTGATCATGCGGTGACTTTTTCGGTGGGTTTTCTTCAATCAAGATGGGTACTCAGCTTTTCAAAGTGAGCATTATAGGCGGACATTATTACTATCGGGGGCATTATGGCGAGCTGTTTGGTTACTGGGCGACTATGAGGAACATGATTACTACTTTGGGCACTATGGGGGCATTATTACTTCTGTGGCACAATGGGGGTCATTTACTATTGGGGCAATGTAGGGGCACGATTACTACTAGTAAAGGTATTATGGTTCCACGCGATTTTATACCTCACTGTTCAACACCACAAACAAAAATTACCGTGCATACCCAGTATTATTTCAAATATGTGAGTGCATACCTGCTTCAACCTTGCAGAATTTATTATTTTGCATGTGCCAAATTTCTTGTTGCATAAGTAGGTGTGTTGAAGCAGGTATGCACTCACATATTTGAAATAATACTGTGTATACACGGTCATTTTTGTTTGTGGTGTTGAACAGTGAGGGATAATATCGCGCGGAACCATAAAACCTTTACTAGTTTGTGCCTGTTTGCAGTAGTGGTCGCACTACTGCGCTACCGCAGCATCAGTGATAGAATATAGAGGAGTAAACGCCAGTGTAAATAGTGATTTGATACACTATTACTACTAATGGCACACTGGGAGAGAATTATTACTCTTGGTGTGACTTTTGGGAGTACTATTACTGTGGAGGTACCCTGGCACAGCTTAGCACAATTATTTTTGGGGAACACTATGTTTATAGCATTATTACAATCAGGGGCACTATTTGCTGAGCGCAATTATTTTGGAGGGCACTGTGTGGCGATAATTCTTGAAAGAGGCACTATCTATGTGTTACTAGTATTTTCAGGGGGACGTTTTGTTTCTGCAGTATAATATTGGGGAGCATAGTGAGCACAGTATTTGGGGTGATAGGATGGGGGTGTTGAGAAGGATGGAAAAGTAGGAATCTAAGACATCTCTGTGACAAACTCTGAAGAGACGAGACATGGCTGAAAGAAGCCATCATGGCGGTCTGGTCCGAATGGAAAAAATGAGGAAATAAACCTCTGTATCAGAGGAGACGTCACTGGATGTAAGCGGTATGTGGTGCTGTATTCTCCTATATGTTTGGTAGTGTTGAATGTAATTAAAATAGTAATCGTCATCCATCATGGGTCCCAATGTGGTGTCTGTTATTTTGTCAGGAAGATTAGCTTTCAAAATTCACTAAAAAGGTGCACCACAATGATAAGCAACTGACAATGATGGCTAATCCCTCAAGCTGATGTTAAAAGCTGAGACTTTTGCCAACATGTTCCAGTGAGGAACATATCGGAGCCCTTCTGCACCACCATCAAGGTATCTCAGCAGGCATTGGATCCTACCAATAGACTACCTGTGGTGTGTGAACAAGGTCTGATAGGTGCAGAGATCCAACTCACAGCCAGGCTCCCACATACCTTTATAGTAGGATCACCAATGCAATGTGAGGTAAGATGAGGCTGCAAGCCCCACCCATAACAGACCATGTGACACAGGCTACCAGGTGCAACAGAATGTCACCAGCCAAACGCAATGGCACATTCAGTACATGTAAAGCAAAAATCACTAAGGGCTCTTGCAGACGAGCGGATCTCCTGCGTGTTATCCGCAGCAAGAATGAGAGCCAAGCTGCGCGGTGGACATCAGAGGCACCAAACAGTAACATGATAGATACTGCTCCGTGCCTCTCTGTGACCCTTTCACTACAAAACCACCGTGAGATAAAGTTGTCACAGTGATTTTGTAGTGAAAGGGTCACAGAGAGGCACGGAGCAGTATCTATCATGTTACTGTTTGGTGCCTCTGATGTCCACCGCGCAGCTTGGCTCTCATTCTCGCTGCGGATAACACGCAGGAGATCCGCTCGTCTGCAAGAGCCCTAAATGGGTGGAACTTCTCAAACCCCTAACACTGTAGCGTGTTTCTAACTGGGGAAGCAGCTCCGCCTCATGTGGTTCGCAGCGAGCGGCCATCCCCAGCAAAAAATGCATACAATGAAGGATGCCGGCACGAACCACATGCACCACACAAACATCCTTTGCTAGGGATTGCCGCTAGCTGCTCCCCCAGTTAAAAACTGGCCAAAATATGGTGCAATTCACCACTAAAACAGACGCAGTAAAGTATGCCAGTCCTTGAGTGGACCAGAGATTAGAATGTTTTTACAACTAAATCAGGTGCAAAGTAAGGCGCACCTACATAAATAGGTTGGAAAATAGGTGCAAAGGTTAGAAAACTCTTTTTGAAGACAAAAAAAAAATGATTAAAAGAAACGATACCCCACGCCACGCCGCAGCTTCCAGCCCTGCCGCCACCATATATAACCCATACATCCCCTATGTGAAAATGACCATTATGGAAAGGGAACATGAAATGCAAAAACCCAACAGTTTTTCCTCTTTTTAAATTGTTTCCCAGGTATGAAAAATAAGAACAAAAAAAATATACAAAAATAAGTATGATAAAATAAATAAGTCACCATAAAAATATATTACTAAAAAAAAGGTGAAAAAAACTATTTACATAACTGAACAAAAAAAAAAAAAAAAAAAAAAAAAAAGGGTATTTCTCCATGCTCCAATGAAAACAGAAAATCCATCTGGTCAGAAAAAGAGGTAAATGGCCCAATCATGAAATGGTTAATGTCCTTTTCCTTCAGGCATATTCACACATCAAGTTTGATCAGTCTATGAAGCCATAAACAAGAGTGGAATAAAAAAGACAGCAGTATAATCTGCCATTTCCTTTTACAATCCACTTCTGACTTTAACTTTAAAACCTGCATTAAAAAAAACCTGATCAAAACCTGCACATGTGAATTACCCCTTAAGGCTAGGGCTACACGACAACAATGTTGCTTGACATATTTTGTAATGCTAGTCTACGGTGTCGCACTGCGACATGCTGGGACTGTGCAAGTAATCTGCTGTGTCGCAGTACGACACCATAGACTAGCATTACAAAATATGCCGCACAACACATGTTGCAGTGTAGTTGTACCCTATATGTCGCCATGTAAATGTCTGAATGATCACAGCTGATTAGGGTTTCTTATAATGAAGGTGTAGGGCGGTACTTATCATTAACCAGTGAGCCAAGCTGTAGAGGTTGGAACAAACTGATCTAAAACCAGTAAGGTAAGTAACCCTCTTCCACACAAGCGAATTTTCCATCTGGATGTGATGTGATGTGTGTTACAAACAGACATCATGTGAACTGGATCCTGCCCGTTCATTTCAGTGGGTCTGTGCACGAGCGTAGTTTATCACTAGTGTTGAGCGAACCTGTGTTTTCAAGTTCGGCGTACAAGGTTCTGGTTATCTAACAATTCCGTTATGGATTCCGCTACCACGGACCATAAGTTATAGTCTGTGCTAGCGGAATTTATAACAGAATTCTTAAATATGTCGAACTTGAAAACACAAGTTCTCTCATCACCGATTATCTCTGCATTCAGGAAAAATCGCAGCATGTTCGATATTGTGCGTTTTTTCTCACGGCTCTGGCTTCATAGACGTGACTGGTGCTTGTGTGAATAACGGAAGGTATCCGCATGCAATGCTTTTTTTTACTAATGGTTCTTGGAGATGATTGTTATTCTTCGGTTTTTCTTCACACGTGTGAAAAATGCATCAAAAATTGATTGCATCCACATGGAAAAAATATTGGGGGGTGATTTACAAACCCTTTTACTCATGTGTTTAGTGTAGAAATAGTCTCAGGACCACTTTTTGTGACTTTAAACACTCGTGCAATATTTTGTCGCACAGGTGTCTTAATGCCATCCTTCCCACCTAGGAGTGGTGGGGGCCGGGACTTCGGTTCTGATAAATTTACAATCATTTATGCCTAAAAATAGACGTAAAAGAGGAGCTAAAACTACTCCAATCAGGGGCTGGGGTAGTTTTCACTTCAGACGCACAGACTGCCGCAGCGTAAAAAGCTGGTCTTTGTAAATGATCCCAATTGAATGCAATTGCAGACAAAGCTGATTAAACTTGTGAGCAAAGCCATCCGTTTTTCTCAGATCCAACTCCTCCCATATCGCTTAAGCAGGCAGCCTGCAGGTTTACGAAATATTTAACGTAAGCTGACAATGCAGCTAGAGCCCAAATCATGTACATTGGCTTAAAATGTAGAGTATCAGCGAGCACCTAAACATGACTCACAACAACCTGGCACCGGGGACTTTGTCTCGTCAGTGGATACGTTTATATCTCGCCGGTAAATCTACTGAAAACCCACAAATAGAGATGGAAAGTATTCAAAAATTCTATTCAGCTGCTTCACCGATTTTCACAAAAAAATGTGCTTTGCGGCAAACTACTTCGTCATGAGGCGCATTTCTTTGTAAGTAGCGGGTGCAATGACCGGGAGCAGGAATTGGGCCGCTCCCCGCCATTGTACCCCTCAGATGCCGCGTTCATAGCTGATTGTAGCATCTGACGGTAATAACACAGTGTAAAATTTAAAAAAATATATAAAATCACACTTGCTCGCGAAGAGCCGGGTGCCCCGTGATGACTTCATATGTCACCGTGCACAGGATTTCGGGAAAGGTCTTCAATCAAGATGGCAGTGGCCGGCCCAATGGGAGCAAATGGATGATTGGTGGTCATGCTTGCACACTATAGGAAAAACCACTGGTCTTTGCTCACATCCATGGTCCTGGCCACCAGACAGCCCAATGCTTTCCTATAGTGTGCAAGCACGGCCACCGCTGATGGATTGCCTGGTGGTCGTAACCATAGAAACAAGCAGTGTATAATGTGATGGAAAAAGTAATCCAGCCAACAAAGGAGGCAATATGGACAATCACAATACATTAGTCAGTGCCTTGTATTAAGTTTCTCTACATGATAATGGCTCATGCACAATAACGTGTGCTGGCCCGCAAACAGCTGGCACCGGCTGTGTGCAAACCGTATCATGGATGTGGACCAATTCACTTTAATGGGTGCGGAATGAAGGCACGGAACAGAGTGTTTCTGTGGTTTTCTGTATGTGCCTCCACAGCGCAAAATAATAGAACATGTTTTTGTTTAGTTTTTTGCAGTGTGGACCGATCACGGACCCATTCAAGTTGAATGGGTCTGCGGCAGCCACACGGATGATACTCGTGCATTGCGGTCCCCAATTTGTGTTTTCAAGTTCAGTGTACAGGTTCGGGTTATCTAAGGCTCCATTCACATGTCCGCAATTCTGTTCCGCATTTTGCGGAACTGAATTGCGGACCCATTTATTTCTATGGGGACACACTATGTCCCGCCCCGGATCCGGAATTGTGGATCCACACTTCCGCGACCGCACTTCCGTTCCGCAAAAAAATAGAACATGTCATATTCTTGTCTGCAATTGTGCACTTGAAAAGGCATTTTCTATGAGAGTGCCGGCGATGTGCGGTCCGCAAAATGCGGAACGCACATTGCCGATGTCCGGGTTTTGTGGATCCGCAAAACACACATGGATATGTGAATGGACCCTTAGAATCCTGTTATGGATTCCGCTATCACGGACCATAATAGAATCCTACGACAGCTTGCACCACGGAAGCCGATAAGAGGCTGGCTATAGACTTCTATTATGACGGAATGCAATACGGAAAACACAAGTCCGCTCCTCACTATGCATGAGCCCTAAATGTCATTTGCTGAAGTGACACAACCCCTTCAAGCCTCATGCACACAGCCAGATTCAGGAGCACTGAATTTTATGGGCCCATAGGGGGAGATTTTATCAAACTGGTGTGAAGAAAAACTGGCCTAGTTACGCATAGCAGCCAATCGGATTCCACCTTTCATTTTCAAAAGGAGCTGTGAAAAATGAAAGGGGGGATCCAGTTTTCCTTTCCATCAGTTTTGATAAATCTATCCCATAAGGCTATTCAGCCTGCCGGATCCGTCCTGTCGCAAGTGCCCGTATGCTGCCGCTCCGTCCCCATTGACTATAATGAGGGGGCGGAGCTACGGCAGTGCACGGCCGGAGATCGCCGGACTAAAAGTCCTGCATGTCCGACTTTTCAGTCTGGAGATCTTTGCCGTGCTGCGCCGTAGCTCCGCCCCTCCGCCACTATTATAGTCAATAGGAACGGAGCGGCAGCACGGCAGTGCACGGGCACTGCGGCAGGACGGATCCGGCGGGCTGAATACCCTGCCGGATCCGTCCTGCCGCAAGTGTGAAAGTACCCTAAGTTTTACATGGTGTACATAGTGGCATGCTGTATACATTTTTATCCCCAGAACCTCAGACTACGCTCCCAAACCTAGATCTGACATTGATGTAACATAGACTTTAGCGAATGATGCAAAAGGCTGAAATCATAAATGCCGTGTGCACTCCAGAGTCCCGTTCAGGTGTTTGCAGGAAGCTTTTGACACAAGAACCATCTGGGAATTCAGCTTGAAGATAATACACAGCAGACCGGCTAATGTTCCATTGCTCACATATGAAATCAGAAAAGTCACTCTGTTCCTCTTCCTGATTTCCCATGGTACTTCACACTGCATGTTATATAGCTCTACATCATGTATAACCCTGTGTCCTCTCTGTTGTGGTTATAGACAGTTGATGCCTGTCCTTTCTGAATGGGAAATCAAGACACAATGACAGAGGTCCCTGCCGCACTGAAACGACTGGCCAAGTACATGGTTCGTGGATTTTACGGACTAGAGCATTCATTGACCCTTGAAGTGCTCATCAGGTATCCGTGTGTCAAGGAGGATGACATTGCTATGCTCCTCAAGTTTGAAAAGAAGCAGCTCCGAGGAATCCTCAACACCTTAAGGGCTGATAAATTCATCAAGTGTCGCATGCGTGTAGAAACTGGCTCCAATGGAAAGAGCACCAAACACAACTATTATTACATCAATTACAAAGTTCTAGTAGATGTGGTCAAGTATAAGCTGGATCATGTTCGGCGCAAGATTGAGTCGGATGAGAGAGAATCCACCACGAGAGCTTCCTTTAAGTGTCCTGGGTGTCAGAGCACCTACTCTGACCTGGAGGTGAACCAGCTGTTTGACCCATTTACAGGTATTTGTCTTATTTGCACTTGTAGTTTGCAAGTTTTTTTTAAGACCATTGGGGTACGGCAACACGTAGAGTAAGTGGTGCAGATTTATAATCTGCAGCATTTATATTAGCAGCAAAGCAGACAACTTAAAAAACACTGGGTCTTTCCACAAGGGGTCATAAAAGTGCCCCCTCCCAGCTGCCCTATAAGATGATTTTGAGGCTACTTTTGGGTAGTATACTGAACCTCTTAGTAAGAGATCATTGACTGCTAGACATGCCTCTACAACGCAAGCCTCCACATTCTGTCCAAATGATAGACTGAGATTGAGAAGGTGTGAATCCGTGTTAGAAGCAGGATCAGCACGAGTAGCTCCCACAGTTTAATTGTCCACCATCCAGACACAGGTGGCACCTTTATTACACACCCCTGTTTCTGCTTGTCTTTAGTGACAAATCCAGGCTCTGTTTTGGATAGTTTAGTATGAGTATGGAGGCCATGTGGTGAGTGACATCCTGCGTCCACATGAGTTGCCATGGCTGGGTTTCCAACTGGCTTTTTTTTAGCAGGACAACGCTCGCCAATGCAGTGGCCTATTGCCAGCACCTGGGGGATCCCTTGCCCCTTAAGAGGAAATTTACGATTATATGTCCCTCTGTTAAAGCAAGTAGTCATGATGCCAGTTGCAGTTAAGCAATGAGGACCTGGAGTCCCCTTTGTAGATGGTATTGGTGAAACTCAGGGTAGAAATGCCAGAGTGGTGTAGAGTGGCCTACAATGTCTCTGTAGATGTTATAGACCAGCGTCATGGTGCTCCTACCTGGATATCCTTGGATCCCAGACGAGGTGTAGTCCGAAGCAAGTGCAAAAAGGGGTTGTTGAACATTTTCTCCTACAACTCCAGACATATTAGCAGCTGGTCACCCTTAGGCCTCTTTCACACGGGCGTCATGTTTGACGCCTGGATAGGATGCGGGTGCGGTGCGGGAAAATGCACGATTTTTCCGCACGTGTGCAAACTGTTGTAATGCGTTTTGCCCGTGCGTGAGAGAAATCAGCATGTTTGGTACCCAGACCCGAAGCCGGACTTCATCACTGAAGTCCGGTTTTGGGTTGAGTATTCTCTATATTTTCCCTTATAACATAGTTATAAAGGAAAATAATAGCATTCTAAATACAGAATGCTAAGTAAAAAGGGCAATAGAGGGTTAAAAATAAACTGATGGGAGCAAGTGATTGGACCATGTGACCCAGTGACGTGCAGGAAAATCACACCGCATCCGCACTTGCTTACGGATGCATGCAATTTTCCCGCAGCCCCATTCACTTCTATGGGGCCTGCGTTGCGTGAAAAACGCACAATATAAAGCATGCTGCAATTTTCACGCAATGCAGAAGTGATGCGTGAAAATCGCCGCTCATGTGCATAGCCCCATAGAAATGAATAGGTCCGGATTCAGTGCGGGTGCAATGCGTTTACCTCAAGCATTGCACCTGCATGGAAAACTCGCCCGTGTGAAAGGGGCCTTAATGGTGTTAGATTTGCTTGGCACATAACCACTTGTTCTAGAACCATTAGATTTACATGTACTTGGCTTAAGCACATAACCACTTGTTTTAGATCCATTAGTTCAAATTGTACTCAGAGGCAATCGATAATGAGCAATAAAGAGTTAGGCCTGCTTGGAACGTACCAGACGCACTCAGAGGCAGTTCATAATACTAAGCAATACATAAAATGGTTACTATCTGGTGATCTGAAAAGTGCAAACATAATCCATACAATAGTGCATATAGAATCACATTGTGGTACCTGCAAGAGAATACACAATGGGCATCATTCTTAAACGTTGCTGAAAACGTAAAACGTTAGTGCAAATAGAAAAGGAACATTTTTAATAATGCAAGAAGGCAATAGAGTCACTTTAGAGCAGGGGTGCACAACCTGTGGCCCGGGGGCCACATGCGGCCTTCGATACCATTCTGTGCGGCCCCCAAACATCTGGTAAGACATGTAGGTCTATGTCTTATGGCTTCTTACATGTATCTTTCATGTATTCTCCTATTAGATGGGAGTCCTAGAACTGTAACTAGACATTTATAGTATATACTAGATGTTCAATATGCCAAAAATACAGTATTTTAGTTCGTAATACCCCTCTAAGTTTTATTTTCGGCCCTTGGAAATGGTTCAGGCTGACAATGTGGCCCCCAAACAGAAAAGGTTGTGCACCCCTGCTTTAGAGTCTTTCTTCTGTTTTTGAGGGTAAAGTTCATTACAATGTCACTTTAAGTGCAATAACAGTTGTTTGTAATCCAAGGTAAACAATTGCAATCCATGGGAAATAAGTAATTGTGATCCACATGGGTAAGAAAGTAGCAGTACTGGTCATGAGAACCATTAGCAAAGGCTCCCAAATAACCTGAAAAGGGGGGGGGGGGGAGAAAGGAAATTGGCACTGTCCTGTGCAACTTGGAGATAAATGCAGATGATGGGGGACGTCCTGATTCACATGACCATCCGGGTGAAGGCTAAAACAAGGGCAACCTGTAAACAAGAAACATGTTAAAATACGCTAACAAGCCCTCACCCTTCAGGAGTAGTCCACGTTGTGGCTCCCAAAGTCAATGTTCTTATAAATGGTGATCCAAGGAAGGCAGCTCTTTAGAGGAGGGACAGGACATCCTCTTCACTGCTAGAGCTGGAAAATGACATGAGAGCTCCTGTGGCTTCACTGGGAAGTGACCGGATGCTGGTGCTTTGCACAGCTGTTGTAACACGCTGTTTAATTGGAGTGGACGCTCCGGCCATTTGGAAGGGATCCAGCACCTCCCTCCCCGATCCCTGGACAAGCTGCGGGAGGCGAATCTCCCCGAGAGCCTCTCTCAGGTCGGAGAGATCACTCCGGCTAGGCATCTCTTCCTCCGCAGACGGTAGGATAGTCTCCTCCTGGTGTGCCTCAGTGGCCATCTTGCGATCTGTTCCACGGGCTAAAACGGGAAGTGAAGGAGGAGTTTCAGAGGTGGAGCTTGTCCTTTCTCTCTCCACGTAGTAACATCACTCCCGGTAGGCTGGGCTAGGTTTTCATGCTTTTAAAGGGGGCGTTACTTTAGTTTCCCGCTTCTGGGCATGAAAAATATACTGCGCCATAGCAAGTAAAAATGGTAATTTAACTCTTCAGGCTCCGGCGTGCAGATTTTTGCGTCGGTCATTTCACAATAAAGTAATCAAAGTCATTTTTTAACGGCAATTTGTAAATCCAATAGGTTAATAAAGTTGGTTGGATATCTGGCTTTCACTGTGTTGTAGACCCATAACTGGGGCTCCACAATCTTTTTTCATTTTATGTTTCCCAGGGAGCTTTGCACTTTGGATTGCTGTGTTTGAGACTCTTAAGTGAGGCTCCACGGTAATAAAGTTGGTAGGCACACAAATTTGTTGTTTGACTCCTGTTCTTAGTGTAATGGTATGTGGCACACAGTTTGGTATTGTCAGAATCCTGTTTGTGACGCCAATTGATTGCAGCGGCCTATTGCCAGCGCCTGGGGGATCCCTTGCCCCTTAAGAGGTATTTACGATTATATGTCCCTCTGTTAAAGCAAGTAGTCATGACGCCAGTTGCAGTTAAGCAACGAGGACCTGGAGTCCCATTTGTAGATGGTATTGGTGAAACCAAGGGTAGGAATGCCAGAGTGGTGTAGAGTGGCCTACAGTGTCCCTGTAGATGTTATAGACACATGTCACGGTGCTCCTACCTGGATATCCTTGGATCCCAGACAAGGGGTAGTCCGAAGCAAGAGTAAAAAGGGGTTGTTGAACTTGGGTGCTGAATAAATGGAGTCCAGACTTTGGATTACTGTTTAAGCCATGTAAAGCTGTGTTCAATGTTACTACAAACCAGTTTCAAAACTTTATCTTGGTCATCAGCAGGTAATGGCTTAATCTGGCAGGCAAACCCTTCTCTGCAACAATCTCAGCTCTGCTATGCAGTAGCTCTCTTTTAGCTCTATGCTTGGCTGGCTTAAATAGGAACGTCTCGTCTTCTGCTGGAACTCAGGTTAGCTGTAGTCTGTCTCTTACTTTAATCCTAGGAATCTTTCTTCCTGGCATCAAACTCTCTTAGCTAGGAAGGCAATGCAAGCTCGGGAGGGGACAAGCAACCATGTAGCACTTCACAGGCACACCCTCGTGTTGAGGGATCTCCTGCCAGATGTTGGTTGCGGTCCTCTTCATGCTATAGGGCAGGGATCAGCAACCTTCGGCACTTCAGCTGTTGTGAAACTACAACTCCCAGCATGCTCCTTTCACTTCTGTGGAGGTTCAGAGAACAGCCAAGCAAGTGTCCATGATGGTAGTTATGGTTTTACAACACCTGGAGTGCTGGAGGTTGCTGACCCCTGGTATAGGGTTTAAGGTACAGGGAAGGCAGGGCCCCAGATGTCATGATGCCAGGACCTTTGGGTGCAAATAAGGTGGTGAAATGAAGAGGAGTTAGTTTGAAAAAAATAAATACATTTTTTTACTGAGATGTACAGATTATTGCAATGCAAAGCAGTAGTGGTAATCCATTTAAAGGACATCACAAGTTAGTTGTATCTGTAATCCGAATAACAGGCTCTTGGTGAGGTATTGACTCTGATCACACTCAGGCTATTTTAACTTTTGGCTGACTATCCATCTCCCAGGTGTGGAGTATACATGGAGTTTCACACGGCCGGCACATATATCTTGCCTTCCTGGCTTATTCACAATTTCCAATAATACGTCCACACTGTCCATAGAGGATTAGCTTCCCTTGGCTGAAGACTAAACTTCCACTTACTATACTTCAGTGTTCTACTCTCCACTCCGACTCCCTGTGTCCTGTTCTATATATAGATCTTTGGCACCAGCACCACCTAGGGGTGACTGGCTGTGTCAACATGCAAGGTGTAAACAGCCTGTTAGAAGGAATTGCAGCAATTTACATACATCTTAAATGATATTCTGCAAATACCCTTCTATATCTAGGGCTCCACTACTACTACGGAGTGGGAAACTGCATATTTTTCCAGTAATGTCTCCACCAGATTACAACACTTTCTTGTCCTGCCTTGTCACCAGATTTATCGCCAATCCGGCATTTATGGGAACAGCTGAAAGACCAGCTTAGGCAACCTAAAAGTGCGCAGGATCTACAGGTCCAGCTGCAACATCTGTGGGGAAATGTTCTGCAGGATACCATACAGAACCAGTATGCCTCCATGCCCAACAGTATCTCATCTTGGATGCAGGCTAGAGGCGGCCCAACAAGGTACTAGAACCTCCTTTCATTTGTATATTTTTCCCCAATAAACGTTTTCATTTAGTCTAATATTGTAATCACTTGCACAATAGAAGGTTTTATTTGATTCCAACAGCTCCTTCTTATGATGCATTCCCACCACTGCCCCATGTTTTGCGGTCTGCAAATTGTAGATCCACAAAACACGAATGCTGCCCGTGTGCATTTCGTAATTTGCAAAATGGAACGGATGGCCCATTATAGAAATGCCTATTCTTGTACGCAATAGCTGACGAGAATAGGACATGCTCTATATTTGTTGCGGGGCCGTTCATTGAAATAAATGCAGAACGGATGTGGACCCATTCATACAGTCGTGTTAATGAGCCCTACAGAAATATTGGGAGACATTTATAATTGCCCTACGCAGGTTTTCTGGCATCAAAAAGTCACAAATGTTGATGCACAACCATGATTGTGCAAAAACACCTGTTTTTTGAGGGCTTTTGCACCCTGCTCGCCACTTTTCTCTACAGGACTGGACATACAGTACATTTGTAAAGTTTTAGGACCCTTTCATTTTTTTATTTTCTTCACATTGCTAAAATAGTGCTAGGGGAAAAAAAATGCCCCCATAAATTTGCACTCAGTGACAAAGTGAAAGCAGAATTTTAGAAATGTTTGCAAGTTTATTAAAAAGAAAAAAAAAAAGAGAAATTTTGCATGGACATAAGCATTCAGACACTTTGTTATGACATTTGAAATTTACCTCTGGGGGCCTCCATTTGTCTTGATCATCTTTGAGATTTTCTTTACCTCGTAAACGTTATTAATTATTGTTCACCATATGTCCACTTTATGTTGGCATCATTGTGAAAATTTCCAAAACCGACTTTATGGACCGACTCTGTTATGAAGTTACTTTACATCCTAGAAGCCACCCATAAATGACCCCATTTTAGAAATAAAACCCCTCAAATTTTTCAAAACGGGTCTTGGAAACTTTAACCCCTTAAGTGTCCTACAGGAATTAAAGCAAAACGGAGGCGGTATTTAAAAGTTAAAATTTTTTGCAGAATTTTTTTTTTTTTCCTGTAACACAGCAAGGGTTCACAGCAAAACAAACCTCAATATTTATTACAGTGATTCTTTGGTTTACAGAAGCATTTGATATGCGGTTATAAACTGACTAAGTGCACAATATGGCTCCGAAGGGAAGGCGTGCTATATGGTTTAGGAGGGCAAATTTTGTTGAAATAGTTTGGGGTACCATGTCACATTTGAAGAGATCCTAAGGTACCCTTAGAGTAAAAATCCCAAAGAAATGACCCCATTTTGGAAACTACAGTCTAATGAATTTTTCAAAGTGTCTCATAGCATTTAGAGACACTTGGCTGTGGAAATTAAAAAATTACATTCTTCCCAATAAAATGTTGCTTTAGCCCCAAATTTTCAATTTTCACCCCTCAATGTGTTATGCATTTTACTTTGAATACTGCAACACTCCACAAGCGGTCCTAAACTGCTGTATGGACAGATGACAGGGTTCAGAAGGAAAGGAGCACCATATAGCATTTAAAGGGCAGATTTTGCTAAAATGGTTTTCTAGCTCAATATTGCGTATAAAGGGACGCTGTTGTACTCCTACAGTGGAAACCCCAAAAAGTGACCCCCATTTTGGAAACTGCACCCCAATGAATTTTTGAAGGGGTGTAGTGAGCATTTTGACCCGCACAGGTGTTTTCCAGAAATAATGAGTAGTGGATCGTGAAAAGTGGAAATATGCAAACTTTGCGAGTGTAATAGGGTGCTAAAATAACAGGGTACGTAAAGGATAAAATTAATAACCCATGAATGAGTTGTGTGATTTGAAGTAATCCTTTTTGCAGAGGACAGGTTTTCCAGGGTAGGTTTTACAGTGATAAATCGTGTTCTTTTGTATCCCTACTTTTGGAACTCATTCTATATATTTTGGGTCCTTTCCTTGCATGCTGTTTGGGGAACTTCACAAGGAAAATGTTGCCCTGGTACAATACGGGAATCATAGCTTCCAGAAGTACTAGGGACCTCCCCTTCCTGGTTTTGGACCTTGATCACCACCTCTTGAAGCTGAAGGAATGTATCTGTCTGGCCTGCAGATCCAATTCGCATGGCCAGCTTTCTGTACCACACCTTCGTATTCAGAACTTGATCTGAAAGATGAACCCCTCCCATGTATGTATTATAGTCCAGGTGCCAGTCTAGCTTGGGTGTGGTGACGCTGGTACTTCCAACAGGTGCAAGGGAGCTGGTGTTCCCATGAACGGTGGTCAGTACAAGGTCTGATTGAGCAGAGCCCTTCTGTCATCCTTTCTGAGTGGTAGCCCAAACAGGGAACTAGTGAGGACTATACATAGACAAACTTAAACCAGCTAAGCCACCAGGAGGCAATAATCCAGTGCATGGGTAGTGCCCCAGCTATGTACTGAATCTTCAGGAAATTGTCCAGCACTCGGAAATAAAATAAAAAAATCGCTTCTTTATTTAAAATTCACTCTGGAGGCACATTACGTAATTGTCAAAGTGTTTTGATTAGCAGATCCTTACTCATGACATACAGAAGTGATGGCTTTATTTCTGAGTACTGGACAACTGCTGGTGGATTCAACTAGGCAGGGCTCTCTGATTTTTGCGTACAGCTCCACAAGCTACAGTACCTTCTGAAACTTGGGTACCGAAATAGTGGAATGCTGGTGTAATGGTTATCCACGTTAGAGGCGGTATCCCTGGCTGTCATTCATGGCGTTAAATTTGGGTGTCCTTTCCTTCGTAAACCCAGAATCTGTGAATGTACCCAGAGGTACTCTTGCACAGATTATACATTTTAATGCCATTACTTGGCCACTTGCCAGGCAGGTATTGGTGGAATTTTACACTCCCTTTAAAGTGTATAAGGGACTCATTTACGCAAATGTTTTTCTTGGGGGTGTACACCTCAGCAAACATGGTGCTAAAGTGGCCGAGAACTGGGCTAATTTTAAATAGTCAAATCTCTGGTCATTCTGGGGCAGGCACTGTGACTTCTAATTAGGGATGAGCAGACCCATCGATGTTCACTGGGTTTGGCCGAACTTTGTATCAAAGTTCAGGTTCGGGACCCGAACTTCACCCGAACTCGAACCCCATTGAACTCAATGGGGACCTGAAATTTGGTGCACTAAAATAGCTGTAAAATAGTCGTAGTAAGGGCTGCAAAAGGAAGCAAAATGGGGGTAAGAGCAGGACAATTGCGGATAGGGAAATGACTTAATTTTTTCTATTCTATGTTATTTTATCTTGAACTAGGAGGCGAAGGTCAAAGTGGAGTAGGGGGTTGAGGAGGCGGTGGACGTGGCAGAATAGGTGGAAGCGGCGGTGGAGGAGGTAGCTAACACTGTTTTTGTTTGTTTTTTATTTCAAATTTTTTTTTCTTATTTATTTTTATAAATTTGGGAAGACCCCCGAAATATTGGGAAATAGAAAAGAGAACGCAAAGAGAAAGTGCGCTGGAGTATAACAATGGCTGGGTGCGGCCGGTATACTTGTCTACTCAGCACAAGGTACGGACAAGTTCTTTGGGATCCATGTCTGGCTCAATTTAATGAACGTTAGCTTGTCCACATTGGCTGTGGACAGGCGGCTGCGCTTGTCTGTGATTATCCCTCACCCCGCCGTGCTAATCACACGTTCGGACAATACACTGGCATAAAGGGGAAGCTCAGGCCATGTGCCCAATTTGGAGACCCAGAAGTTGAATGGGGCAGACCCATCAGTCAGCACGTGTAGGCATGTTCACACGAACTGTTCCACCATATTGCTGAAATGCTGCCTCCTGCTAAGACATTCCGTATCAGCTGGTGGTGCTGGTTGTTGTGGCGTGCTGACAAAGCTTTTCCACGTTTCGGCGATGCTAACCTCCCTTCTAAGGTGCTGGCGGTGCCCCAGCTGCGTTGTCAACTTCTTCCTCCTCCTCCTCCTGCCTTCGCCTTGTGCTTCCTCTGAGCCCCCGCTGTCAGGTGTGAATGCCATCAGCAGAGCGTCTACCAGCGTGCTCTTGTGCTTGTGCATCTTCCGATCGCGCTCCAGTGACGGAATTAAGGACAGCACGTTGTCCTTGTAGCGGGGATCCAGCAGGGTGGCCACCCAGCAATCAGCACTGGTTAGAATGTGGGCAACTCGGAGTTCGTTTCTCAGGAACTGCAGCATGTAGTCGCTCATGTGTGCCAGGTTGCCCAGAGTTGTATTGTCTGTGTCTTCTGTATCCCCCCCCCCCCCCCCAACCCTGCTCCATTGATGCCCATAAGCTGCTTTGGGTGCCACCCTGCTGTGAACACGGTTCCTCATCCTGCAGAACTGTGCCCTGGCTGGACAGTTGTGTACCTGGCCTCTGTTGGTGCAGGAACCCACCCTCCGAGCCACTGAATGACTGGTCTGATAACCGTGGAAATGATCCCTCTTCCTCCTGTGCCACATCCTCTTCCATCATCGCCCGAAGTGTTTTTTCAAGGAGACATAGAAGTGTTATAGTAACACTGAGGACTGCGTCATTAGCACTGGCCATGTTGGTGGAGTACTCAAAACAGCGCAACACGGCACACACGTCCTGCATGGAGGCCCACTTGTCAGTGGTGAAGTGGTGCGTCTCACCCGTGTGTGCTGCAGCTGAAACTCCACTATCGCCTGCTGCTGCTCGCACTCTCTCCAGCATGTGCAAGGTAGAGTTACACCTTGTGGGTATGTGGCATATGAGGCGGTGAGCGGGAAGGCCGAAGTTGCGCTGCAGCGCAGACAGGCTAGCAGTAGCAGCGTGAGAACGCCAAAAGCGCGCACAGACTGCCCGCACTTTCTGCAGCAGCTGACATATCAGGGTAATTTTTCAGGAACCTCTGCACCACCAAATTCAGCACCTGTGCCAGATTTCGCATGCTACTAGATTTCGCCCATTATCACACACCACCAGGTCAGGCTTAAGGCTCAGTGATACAAATCCTACATCGGTCTGTTGTTCCATGCCCGTCCTGCGCGGTGTGGGGTTTTTCCCCCCCAAACAGATGAGTTTTAAAACAGCCTGCTGTTGTTTTCCCCCGGCTGTGCTGAACTTGGTGGTGAAGGTGTTACGCTGACCAGATGAGGAGGTGGTAGAGGAGGAAGAGGAGGAGGAGGCAACCAGAAATGTCCTGCAATCCTCGGTGGCAGTAGGACATGCGCCAAACTGCTATCCGCCTCAGGTCCAGCCGCCACTGCATTTACTCAGTGTGCAGTTAGGGAGATATAACGCCCCTGCCCGTGCTTACTGGTTCAGGTATCGGGAGTTATGTGGACCTTGCCACAGATGGCGTTGCGCAGTGCACACCTGATTTTGTCCGCCACTTAGTTGTGCAGGGCAGGCATGGCTCGCCTGGAAAAGTAGTGGCAGCTGGGAACCACATACTGTGGGACACCCACCGCCATAAGGTTTTTAAGTCTCTTTCTCCACCAGACGGAATTACAGCATTTCAAAGGCCAGGAATTTTGAAATGCTGGCATTCAGGGCCAGGGATCGCTGGTGGGTACGGGGGTACTTCCGCTTTCTCTCCAGTGTTTGGGGATGGACAGCTGAACGCTTCCATGGAACAGTGTGGACATGCTGGGTAATGGTGGCGGAGGTGGTGGTGTTGCTGCCACATCCTCTATTTGCGGGGTGGTCGGTGCCACTGTCACTCCAGAGGGGGAGGAAGAGGCCGAGACCGCAGCAGAAGAGGGAGTAAGATGAGCCTGAGATTTTTTGTGGTTTTTCAGGTGTGTACTCCACTGCAGCTCGTGCTTTGCATTTAGATACCTGGTCATGCAGGTTGTGCTCAGGTTTAGAACATTTATGCCCTGCTTCTGGCTGTGATTGCACAGTGTGCAAACCACTCGCGTCTTGTTGGCAGCACCTTGTCTTTAGAACTGCCACGCCAGGGAACTCCTTGGAGCTGGCTTTGGTTTGCTCAGTCCCAGGGTGCAGTGGGCAGTAGCAGGCATACTGGCTAGGGGATGGCCACTTTTCTTTTGCACCCTGCTCCCTCTTTTGCTGTGTGGCTGGTGCTGTGTGACCACCACCTCTTCCTCCGAACTGCACACGTCACTCACATGACCTTGATTCCATGTGGGGTCTAGGACCTCAACCTCCTCCACTTTATCTTCCACCCACTCTTTACCCCTGCCCTCCTTGCCGGTCTGCACACAGCAGAAAGTCACAGCAGTTGGCACCTGTCTTTCGTCATCCTCATCAGAGATGTTCTGCGGTGATCCTCCCATGTCCACATCCTGAAACATAAGTGGTTGGGCATCAGTGCACTCAATCTCTTCCACTTCTGGGGCAGGGCTGGGTGGATGGCCCATGGAAAACCCGCCAGCAGAGTTATCAAAAAGCATAAGAGACTGCTGCATGACGTGGGCTCAGACTGCTTGACGGATTTGCAAAGGGGGTGAGGTGAAAGACAGATGCCCATCGGCTGCAGGTGCCAACTCTTTTTTTTTCTGCAGGGGACCGGGTGGGAGACCATGTGAAGGAACTGGAGGCACTGTCAGCCACCCAATCTACTACTGCCTTTACTTGTTCTGGCCTCACCATTTGTACACCGGTATTCAGGCCTACAAAATGAAGCTGAACGTCCTGTCGCCTACGTGCACCTGAGGAAGGTGTTTCATTTGAGCATGTAGCTGGCACAGATCGACCACGTCTTTTCCCTGCAACAGGAGCTCCATCAGCAGCACCACGACCAGGGCCATGTCCCTTATTTGATGCTCTCCTCATTCTTCGAGGTCACCCACCGAACTAACAGACAGATTAACTATATTAATTTCCCTGTCATCGATGCAGTGCAGGTGTATCTCACACCAAAAATGGGTATATGTCACCGGCCGAACTAACAGTCAGATTAACTATTAATTTCCCTTTCACGTATAAAGTGCACGTGTATCTCACACCAAAACGGGTATATGTCACCCATCGAACTAACGGATTACGGATTAACTATTATACAGTATTTCTGTCTCAAGGGTGCAAAGCTGTTGTATTGCACCCACAAAAAATCATTACAGGTCACCCACAAAACAAATAGCCAGATTCCTAATACTCTCCCTCGCTTCAGCTTACTGTCCATGCACTACTCAGAGCTGATGGGCGGTTCTACACGTCATAGAGGCTGGGTCACATGATGCACCGGCCAATCACAGCCATGCCATTACTAGGCATGGCTGTGATGGCTTCTAAGTGCCCACAGCTTAAAAGCTTGTTGATTGGCTGCCCTGCAGCCTTTCAAAAGCATTATTAAATGCCCGAACTCCAAACTCGAACCTTTCCAGCAAATTTAGGGTCTGCTCAACACTACTGATAATTCAAAAATTTCACAATTGGTTTGAATTGTTTCCTGGTCATGGTCATACTGTAAATTGGAGTGTCGTACAAAACAACTGCACTCCAATACAGGCTTTTTTTTTTTTTTTTTTTTTTTCGGGTCTCATATGCCGCACAAGCCCCAAAATATCATCATATTTGCTGGGTGTCTACTTCAAAGGTTGATTACCATTAATTTCACTAAACTTCAGCGAATAATGTTTTGGAAAAAACAATTTCTGTGAGGCCCATAGTGTCAAGCTGGATTCCTGAACTGCCCATAAACTCCTCAAGGGGTGTGGTCCATATAGGAATCATCCCGGGGGGCTGCCTCAGCTGTCCTTGAGGGTCGCTCATTACTGGATGAGGAGGAGGAAGAAGAGGACAACAGGAATGCAGGATCCTCTCCTGGCTGACAATCTCGGTGAGGATGTATGCTTTCTCAGCTCAATATACTCTTTTTGGGATGAGTGGGACATCTTTCTTTTTGTAATTCTTTATTTTTCACAAGTTGACAATATGACACACAATATACAGTATCATAACAAGAAAGTGATTATCACATGGGTTAAGACCTGTGGTTCTCTAGATTTAGCTATGAAGTTACAAACTCAAACTTATATCACTTGACAAAGTAGCATGAGTAACACATACTAGTGCTGTTTATAATAAAAACTTGAAGACAAGAATAAAGATCCGCGAGGAATCCTCCCCAATCTGTAAAGTATGGAAAGTTCTCCAATGCTACTAATTCAAAAATTGGGGTAAATCAGGGCTTCTGGCAAATCTCAACCAAGGATCCCAGATCCTGGTGTATTTGGCCGCGTCGATCCCAGATTGTGCCCCCAGTTCCTTCAATCTGGCTCACCCTCCGTATCCAATGGGATAAGGAGGGCATTTGTGCTTGTTTCCAGTAGAGTGGTGTCATGCTTTTAGCAGTTGGAACCATCTGTTTCCATAATATGTGATCGAAAGTAGTTGACAGCCCCCGAGATAGAAAAAGGTCTATTTAGGCCCAAAAGATTCCCCCAAGCTGAGAGGAGGGGAGGGATGTACCCAAAGGTTGGATGGGAGTTGGAAGCCCTGCCATATTGAAAGCGGGACCTTTGTCAAAAGAGGGGTTCCGGTGGGTGGGTCTTCCCTTCCCCAAAGTTGCCCATATGTGTGCTTGTGTAAGTGAGTACCCAACTATTTCTTGTTCTATCCAAACATACAATTTAATAGGAGGGGTTTTGTACCAATCTAGTATACTAGTTAGTTGTACTGTTTTATAAAGGTTTAATATGTCTGGGAAGCCTATGCCACCTAGATGTTTGGGTTTGTTCAATGTGGATAAAGCTACCATAAAGCTATTCCTTTTGCCTAAGTGTATTTCAGAAAGATTTTCTGGAGTTCTGTAGAAAGTAATTTGGGATAAAAATAGGGAGAGTCTGTAGTAAATACGATATTTTTGGTATTATCATTTTCAATAAGTTTACCCTACCGAACCAAGAGACATATGGGATTCTCCAAGAGCTTATAAAGTTCTCTATCTGTCTAACCAATAGGACATAGTTTAGAGAAAACCATTTCTCAGGGTCAGGTGATAACTGCAAGCCCAAGTATTTGATGTAATTTTGCGACCATTGGAAGTTGGTGAGATTTTTAGCTTTGCCGATTAAGTTTGGAGGGCAGGATACATTCATGGCCGTCGACTTAGTTGGGTTTATCTTGAAATTTGATAAGTAATGGAACTCATCGAACAATTTGGATAACAAGGGAAGAAAGATAGCAGGATTGAAGGTTATTATGAGCAGATCATCTGCATAAGCCGCTGATTTATGACATTGGTCCCCTACTGTCACTCCCTTGATAGCTGCATGTTGTCTGATGCTTTGTATGAGTGTTTCCATGGTGAGAACAAATAATGGGGGTGAAAGGGGGCAACCCTGCCTTGTACCATTAAAGATCTGAAACCTCCGAGATACCATAAATTTTAATTGAAGCTGATGGACGGGAATAGAGTGTGAATGTTGCCGTTATAAAGGTTTCTGGTATCCCGAATCTCTCTAGTGCTTTCCGCATGTATAGCCAATTAATCCTGTCAAATGCCTTTTCGGCGTCGGTGGAAAGTAACGCAATGGGTACCCGCTTAGTCTTTGCATATTGCATGAGCTGTTGAATCCTTAGCGTATTGTCATTTCCCTCTCTGCCTTTTATGAACCCAACTTGTTCCTGATTGACCAAGATGGGAAGTAGATGCTTAAGCCTTTTGGCCAGAATCTTGGCATACAGCTTGACATCTACATTAAGTAGAGAGGTTGGTCGGTAGCTGCTGCATAGTTTAGCATCTTTTCCCTCTTTAGGCAAAACAGAGATGTGAGCCTCCAGGGATTGTATAGGGAAAATCAATCCTACTTGCTGCCGAGGTAAAGGCTTTTAGCAGCTGTGGGAGTAGTACATCTGAGAATGTTTTATAGTAGTTTGCTGGCAGGCCATCTGGGCCAGGGCTCTTACCGACTGGGGTTTCTTTTAGAGCTATCTGCAGTTCCTGCAGGAAGAAAGGGGCCGCAGTTGTTTTTTCTGTGACTCTATCAAGCAGGGTAGTTGTAGGGAATTCAAAAACTGCTCTATCTTTCCCTGATGGGTCAGAGTAGTTTGAGGCGTGTCATCAGCTCTCAAGTTTTATACAGTGTCGCATAGAACTTTTCAAATTGGACTGCTATATCTTTTGTTTCGTGCACTGTTTCTCCTGATGAGCACCTGATCTCTTGTAAAAAAATTTGGTCCTGCCTACTTTTCGCCATAAGAGACATTAATCTAGAACCCCTATTACCATGCATGTATATCTTGTTCCGTGCATAAAGATGTGCTCTGGCTGCTTTATAGTTCATTAATTGATTTAAGTTTCTCTCTGTGTCGTAAGTTCGGCAAACACTTGCTGCGCTAAGACGTATTTATGTTGTTGTTCCAATTTTGAAATGGCTTTCAGGATCTCCTCCATCTCCTGTTGTCTCTGTTTCTTGACGTATGTTCCCAGAGCAATCGGCTCTCCCCTTATTACTGTTTTATGTGCCTCCCATATTGTTGTGGATGATATTTGAGGGATCATGTCATTTTCGGCAAAATAATTTTAAATTGTCTTAAGTATTTTGTCTCTATTTAGATCATACTTCAGCAGAGAATCATTAAGTCTCCAGGTAAATGCCCTTCTCGGTAGAGAGTCCACCCTCAAAGCCTTTATTAGACTTTACTACTACAGCAATTTGTGTTTTAGATAGGAATAGGTAGTCTAGCCCCTGGTATGATTTATGTACTTCAGAGTAGAAGTTAGTCCTTTTAAGAGGGATGTGTAAATCGCCAAACATGATACAATTGTAGTGAGGTTAGTGATCGTCTCAGGGCTCAGATTTTTTGGGGGAGAAATGAGATTTCCAAAATGTGGAATCTAGAGAGGGTTCCATCGCTAAGTTCAGGTTTCCACCCACTATGCACATACCCTCACTGAAGGATCTAAGCCTCTGAAGTGTCTCGGCCAAGCCAGGAAATCTTATCTGAGTTGGGAGCGTATAAGCCCGCAATAGTTACAAGGGTGTCTGCAATAGTGCCTTTAAGAACGAGAAATCTACCATCTGAATCTGATAGACTGGACTGTAGTGTGTCTTTTTTAAATAGCTATGGTTACACCTCTGGACTTGGACGTGCCATAGCAGGAGTGAAACCATTGCGAGAAATCTTTCTGAGACAGTGTAGGAAACTTACCCAATTTGAAGTTGGTTTCCTGTATAATAGCCACGTCCGTGTGCACTGAGCGTAAGTGTTGGATACAGGTTTTTTGTTTTTTTTATGGTGGATAGTTCATTCCCTGTGCCTGCCATGTTACAATGTTGATATTAGCCATATAAAACTAAAACGGAAGAAGAACACAAGTAAATCAAATACAGTAAACTGTTTCAAAGTAGTACTGACAGTAATTCCTGTTAGCGAATACTCTACCGAGGTAAGAGGCATTCCCCCCCCCCCCCAGTGGCTAAGCAGAGCACTATTGCTCTAACTGGGGATAGCTACATAAGAGACAAGACGTCTCTGTGGCCCTCCTTAAGCCAGGCCTTAACCTTGGAACAGCGAGTTCACTCAATTTTCCGCTCCAAAGTTGGAATCATGCCCATGCTTTTTAGAGAAGACTATATCAATTGGTCATCCTAAAACTATGGATACCAAAATAAAGTATTTATGAACATGAAATAGATAACAGAAAGAACATAAAACAGATGAGCATTTTGTCTCATATATCTAACTTTCTGGGGGTTGCACATCAGTCTCCTGAGACCGGCATGCGTCTTTGTGATTGGCGACCTTTAGGTGTTTTCCATGGTGTTATTTCTGGGAGTTTTGGAAGATCTGTCAAGTCCGTGATCTGGAGCCAGGATGGGATCTCTGAATGTGTAAGTCCTATGGCTTCACAGATGGGGAGCAGGTCATCAGGTCTTCTAATGAATCTGGTGGATCCCTGAAGGGAGAATGAGAGGCCAAAAGGAAATAACCATATGTAAGCAATCCCCTTCGCTCTCAATGCATCTGTGACTGGCTTAATTTGTCTACGCTTGTTGAGCGTAACTGGGGAGAGATCTTAAAAAAAGGAGAGCCGAGATCCCTCAAATGTAATTTCTTTTGCTTCTCTAGCAGCTTTTAAGATGGTGTCTCTGTGTTGAGAATGCATGACTTTGCATATAATGTCTCTAGGAGGTTCTCCCTCTTTCGGTTTGGTTCTGAGTGCCCTATGTGCCCTCTCCAACACCAGGTCAGCCGCCAGCTCCGTGTTGAGTAGGGGCCTTAAGATTCAATACATGATGTCCATCACTTATGAGTCTTTTGAAGTCTCCAAAACTCCTTTGATCCTCAGATTTTCACCTTCCTCTATTGTCTTGGTCTTCTATGTAAGCCATCAGATTATTCATTCTTGCTTGACATGTTTGGAAAGCTTCTGTTGCGGCAGCTTGAGATTCTTCTAATTTTTCTCCTCTCTGTCCTATGTCACGTATATCTTGTTTAATGTCTGATAGGACTGGTTGTAGGGCTGTTTCTATTATTTTCTATAAGGCATTCTGAGTAGTGACCAATTGCGTGTCTTTGATGGTCTTTCTCTGCTTACACTTTCAGCGTCTGAGAATTCTAACTGGTCCTGAATTGCAGCAACCACAGCTGCTGAGTGTTGGCTATATTTAGTATGTGGAGAGCTTTTGTGCAAAAATTTCTCCATATCCTGTTGCGTTTTCTTCTGCTTTGGCGTGGTTACGATCTCTGGTTTCCCGACATTGACCATGGTGAAATTGTGTACCCAGTATATTGTATATAAGTGATGGGGTACTCTGTTCTCTCACACTAAATTGAGATTACATGAAACCGTTCTTACAAGTGATAAAGTTGAATAGTTGCTTTTCCTATGCTGCTTTTAGACAGACAAGTGATGTGCTCTACTATCCTTGGAGGTAAGGATATATGCCTCTGACCAGAAGCAAAACTATCAGAGAAGTTTAAAGGGGTTCTGCAGTTTGTTTAAACAGATGATTGGCGGGAGTCTGACACCCGGGACCCCCGACGATCAGCTGTTTTAGAAGGCCTCCTTCTCCTTGAGCACCGTGGCCTTCTCCATGTTTACCACTGGCCCAGTGACATCACGACTTGTATCAACTGGCCTGGGCGTGGCTAAACTCCATTTAAGTTAACAGAGTTTGGCCGCGCCCAGGCCAGTTGATAAAAGTCGTGGCGTCACTGGGCCAGCGGTAAACAGTGAGAAGGCTGCGGCGCTTCAAGAGCGCCGCTGCCCTCTCAAACAGCTGATCGGCGGGGGTCCCGGATGTCAGACTGCTGCCGATCAGATTCTGATGATCTATTCAGAGGACAGATCATCAGTTTGAACAAACTGTAGAACCCCTTTAACCTCTTGCCGCCACGCTAACGCCGATGGGCGTCAGCGCGGCGGCTCTCTCAGGTCTCAGTCACGCCTATCGGCGTCATCTCGTGAGACCTGAGATTTCACATGAACGCGTCGTGCGCGCGCGTTCATGTAATCGGAGCCGGGACAACTGAAACTACAGCCTGCCAGCGCTGATCATGCGCTGGCAGGCTGTAGATGCGGAAAAAAACGCATTTAAATCGCATATCAGACGCTGTTTTTTAAACAGCGTCTGATATGCCTGCTGTCTGCTCGTCTGGTGGTCCCTTTGTTTGGGACCACCAGAGGAAAATAGGAAAAGTGCACCAATCACTACACACACCCCCACCCCCATCACTGATTAACCCCTGATCACCCATGTCACCCCCTGATCACCCCTGTCACCCCCTGTCACTAATCACCCCCCTACAGGCTCATTCAGACGTCCGTATGTGTTTTGCGGATCCATGGATCTGCGGATCCGCAAAATACGGACACCGGCAATGCGCTTTCCGCATTTTGCAGATCCGCACAGAACTATATAGAAAATGATTTTTCTTGTCCGCAATTGCGGACAAGAATAGGACATGTTCTATATTTTTGTGGAACGGAAGTGCAGACCCGGAAGCGCGAATCCATAATTCCGGATCCGAGCGGGACAAAGTCTGTCCCCATAGAAATGAATGGGTCCGCAATTCCGTTCCGCAAACAGAATTGCGGACGTGTGAATGGGGCATAAGGGTCCCGTTATCACCGCCAGTTAGTTAGCTACTTGTTAGTTAGCTAGCGCCCACCGCACCGCAATCACTGATTTTGGCAGAGATTTTTTCATCCACATTGACCGATGCGAATGAAAAAATCTGTGCCGTTCATTTTTTTTTTTTTTTTCAGCGCAGCGGCTGAACGGAAAAAAAAAAATCTCATTACCCGTGTGCTCAATATAAGGAGAATCGCACAAACTCCTAATGCTGGCCATATGTGTAATGATTGCGGAGACCCCTAAAATGCCAGGGCAGTATAAATACCCCACATGTGACCCCATTTTAGAAAGAAGACACCCCAAGGTATTCCGTGAGGGGTATGGCGAGTTCATGTAAAATTTTATTTTTTGTCACAAGTTAGTGGAATATGAGACTTTGTAAAAAAAAATATATATATATATAATCAATTTCCGCTAACTTGTGTCAAAAAATTTTTTTTTATGTGAACTCGCCATGCCCCTCACGGATTACCTTGGGGTGTCTTCTTTCCACAATGGGGTCACATGTGGGGTATTTATACTGCCCTGGCATTTTAGGGGTCCTAAAGCGTGAGAATCCAAATACGTAAAAATGCCCTGTGAAAATTGGTTTTAGGGCCCCTTTGCGCATCTTGGCTGCAAAAAAGTGTCACACATGTGGTATCGCCGAACTCAGGAGAAGTAGGGCAATGTGTTTTGGGGTGTATTTTTACATATACCCATGCTGCTTGTGAGAAATATCTCTGTAAATGACAACTTTTTAAATTTTTTTAATCAAAGTTGGCAATTTACAGAGATATTTCTCTCACCCAGTATGGGTATATGTAAAAATACACCCCAAAACACATTGCCCTACTTCTCCTGAGTACGGCGATACCACATGAGTGACACTTTTTTGCAGCCAAGATGCGCAAAGGGGCCCAAATTCCAATGAGTAACTTTTTAGGAGGGCATTTTTAGCATTTTTCTTCTCACGCTTTAGGGCCCCTAAAATGCCAGGGCAGTATAAATACCCCACATGTGACCCCATTTTGGAAAGAAGACACCCCAAGGTATTTGCTGAGGGGCATAGTGAGTCCATGAAAAATTAAACTTTTTGTCAAAAGTTAGCGGAAAGGGAGACTTTGTGAGAAAAAAATAAAAAATAATCAATTTCCACTAACTTGTGCCCAAAAATTTTTTTTCTATGAACTCGCCATGCCCCTCATGGAATACCTTGGGGTGTCTTCTTTCCAAAATGGGGTCACATGTGGGGTATTTATACTGCCCTGGCATTTTAGGGGCCCTAAAGCATGAGAAGAAAAATGCGTAAAAATGCCCTCCTAAAAGGTACTTATGGGAATTTGGGCCCCTTTGCGCATCTTGGCTGCAAAAAAGTGTCACTCATGTGGTATCGCCGTACTCAGGAGAAGTAGGGCAATGTGTTTTGGGGTGTATTTTTACATATACCCATGTTGGGTGAGAGAAATATCTCTGTAAACTGACAAATTTGTATAAAAATTTTTTAAAAGTTGTCGTTTACAGCGATATTTCTCACACACAGTATGGGTATATGTAAGAATGCACCCCAAAACACATTGCCCTACTTCTCCTGAGTACGGCGATACCACATGAGTGACACTTTTTTGCAGCTAAGATGCGCAAAGGGGCCCTAAAACCAATGAGTACATTTAGGATTTCACAGGGCATTTTTACGCATTTGGATTCTCACGCTTTAGGTTCCCTAAAATGCCAGGTGAGTATAAATACCCCACATGTGACCCCATTTTGGAAAGAAGACACCCCAAGGTATTCCGTGAGGGGCATGGCGAGTTCACAGAATTTTTATTTTTTGGCACAAGTTAGCGGAAATTGATATATTTTTATTTTTTTTATTTTGTTTTTACAAAGTCTCATATTCCACTAACTTGTGACAAAAAATAAAATTTTACATGAACTCACCATACCCCTCACGGAATACCTTGGGATGTCTTCTTTCTAAAATGGGGTCACATGTGGGGTATTTATACTGTTCTGGCATTTTAGGGGCCCCTAAAGCGTGAGAAGAAGTCTGGAATCCAAATGCGTAAAAATGCCCTGTGAAATCCTAAAGGTACTGATTGAATTAGGGCCCTTTGCACCCAGGCTGCAAAAAAGTGTCACACATGTGGTATCGCCGTACTCAGGAGAAGTGGGGCAATGTGTTTTGGGGTGTATTTTTATATATACCCCTGATGGGTGTGAGAAATATCTCTGTAAACGACAACTTTTAAAAATTTTTATACAAAGTTGACAATTTACAGAGATATTTCTCTCACCCAACATGGGTATATGTAAAAATACACCCCAAAACACATTGCCCTACTTCTCCTGAGTACGGCGATACCACATGAGTGCCACTTTTTAGCAGCCTGGGTCCGCAAAGGGCCCTAAAACCAATGAGTACCTTTGGCTTTTACATGGCTGCTCACAATTTAGCCCCGCCCAAAATGCCAGAACAGTACAAACACCCCACAAATGACCCCATTTCGGAAAGTAGACACCCCAAGGTATTCACTGAGGGGCATAATGAGCCCGTATGAGATTTTTTTTTTTTGCCAGAAGTTAGCAGAAATGGAAACTTTATTATTATTTTTTTCCTCAGAAAGTGTCATTTTCCGCTAACTTGTGAAAAAAATGAAATGATACATGAACTCACCATGCCCCCTGCGAATACTTTGGGGTGTCTTCTTTCTAAAATGGTGTCATTTGGGGGTATTTATACTTTCCTGGCATTCTAGCACCTGAAGAAACATGACAGGTGCTCAGAAAGTCAGAGCTGCTTCAAAATGCCGAAATTCACTTTTTGCACCATAGTTTGTAAACGCTATAACTTTTACCCAAACCAATAAATATACACTTATTGGACTTTTTTTTATCAAAGACATGTAGAACAATACATTTAGAGAAAAATTTATATAGAAATGTAGTTTTTTAAAAAAAAATTTACAACAGAAAGTGAAAAATGTCATTTTTTTGCAAAAATGTCGTTAAATTTTTATTAATAGCAAAAAAAGTAAAAATGTCAGCAACAATGAAATACCACCAAATGAAAGCTCTATTAGTGAGAAGAAAAGGAGGTAAAATTCATTTGGGTGGTAAGTTGCATGACGGAGCAATAAACGGTGAAAGTAGTGTAGTGCGGATTTGTAAAAAAGGGCCTGGTCACTAGGGGGGTATAAACCTGTGGTCTTCAAGTGGTTAAGGCAGACCAAACAGGATTCAGTCTATTACAGCCACACATACTTCCACTGTGTGGCTGTAGTGTAGCCCATTATGCAAAGAGGCAGGTATAAAGCATGGAGCCCATGAGGGTTTTTGATTTTCCTAGGCCCATAGAGCTTTATACTCAGTATACAATGTCCTTTTGATAAGGACGTGTAGAAAGGGAGAATGGGGGTTGTGATAGACCGGGCCTAAGCCCAGTCCAAAAAAATTGGAGATTTTTTCAGCTTCCAGCAGAGGTAGATATGCTGTATATTGCTGCTATAGGCAGCAACTGTGGGTATGTTTGGTCTTGTTGGGCTTTTGGGCCACATGCACTAAGATGACCGATACTTTCCTCAGTCTTACGTGCAGCCGCAGCCAGGACATGGGGTAGATGTGCGATCGACTCAACGGAGCTCCGTAGTGCGTCGCACCTGCAGTAGAGATGAGCGAACACCTGGACGTTCGGGTTCAGGAAGTTCGGCCGAACTTCCCGAAAATGTTCGGGATCCGAACTCGACCCGAACTTTATCCCGAACCCGAACCCCATTGAAGTCAATGGGGACCCGAACTTTTAGGCACTAAAAAAGCTGTAAAATAGTCCAGGAAAGGGCTAGAGGGCTGCAAAAGGCAGCAAAATGTAGGTAAATCCCCTGCAAACAAATGTGGATAGGGAAATTAATGAAAATAAAATAAATAAAAATTAACCAATATCAATTGGAGAGAGGTCCCACAGCAAGGAATCATGCGTCATATCACCCACCACTGGAGAAGGCCACTTTCAGTTATTTCGGCCCCAGCACCCAGACAGAGGAGAGGTTCATTCAACTTTGGGTTGCACCACAAGATCATGGTAAAGTTAAAAAAATGAGGATTCAATAAAGAAGTGCCCCGGAGTACAAGAATACATGGTTGAGGGGGAGTCAGTTATAAATGTCTATTCTGCACAAGGGAGGCACAGGTCCTGTGGGATCCATGCCTGGTTCATTTTTATGAACGTCAGCTTGTCCACGTTGGCTGTGGGCAGGCGGCTGCGTTTGTCAGTAATGACGCCCCCTGCCGTGCTGAATACACGTTCAGACAAAACGCTGGCCGCCGGCAGGCCAGCACTTCCAAGGCATAAAATGCTAACTCTGGCCACGTGGACAATTTGGAGACCCAGAAGTTAAATGGGGCCAAACCATCAGTCAGTACATGGAGGGGTGTGCAGACGTACTGTTCAACCATGTTAGTGAAATGCTGCCTCATGCTAACACTTTCCGTATCAGGTGGTGGTGCAGTTAGCTGTGGCGTGGAGACAAAACTTTTCCACATTTCTGCCATGCTAACCCTGCCCTCAGAGGAGCTGGCCGTGACACAGCTGCGTTGGCGATCTCTTGCTCCTCCTCTGCCTTCGCCTTGGGCTTCCACCTGTTCCCCTGTGACATTTGGGAACGCTCTCAGGAGCGCGTCTACCAGCGTGCGCTTGTACTCGCGCATCTTCCTATCACGCTCCAGTGTAGGAAGTAAGGTGGGCACATTGTCTTTGTACCGGGGATCCAGCAGGGTGGCAACCCAATAGTCCGCACACATTAAAATGTGTGCAACTCTGCTGTCATTGCGCAGGCACTGCAGCATGTAGTCGCTCATGCGTGCCAGGCTCCCCAGAGGTAAGGACAAGCTGTCCTCTGTGGGAGGCGTATCGTCATTGTCCTCCGTATCCCCCCAGCCACGCACCAGTGATGGGCCTGAGCTGTTTTGGGTGCCACCCCGCTGTGAACCTGCTTCATCCTCATCCTCCTCCACCTCCTCCTCATCCTCCTCGTTCTCCAGTAGTGGGCCCTGGCTGGCCACATTTGTACCTGGCCTCTGCTGTTGCAAAAAACCTCCCTCTGAGCCGCTTCTAACAGACTGGCCTGAAAGTGGTAAAAATGACCCCTCATCCTCCTCCTCCTGGGCCACCTCCTCTTCCATCATCGCCCTAAGCGTTTTCTCAAGGAGGCGTAGAAGTGGTATTGTAACGCTGATAACAGTGTCATCACCACTGGCCATGTTGGTGGAGTACTCAAAACAGCGCAACAGGGCACACAGGTCTCTCATGGAGGCCCAATCATTGATGGTGAAGCGGTGCTGGTCCGCAGTGCGACTGACACGTGCGTGCTGCAGCTGATACTATACTATGGCCTGCTGCTGCTCGCACAGTCTCTCCAGCATGTGCAAGGTAGATTTCCACCTGGTGGGCACGTCGCATATGAGGCCGTGAACGGGAAGGCCGAAGTTCCGCTGTAGCGCAGACAGGCGAGCAGCGGCAGGATATGAACGCCGGAAGCACGCACAGATGGCCCGCACTTTATGCAGCAGCTCTGACATGTCGGGGTAGTTGTGAATGAACTTCTGCACCACCAAATTCAGCACATACGCCAGGCAAGGGATGTGTGTCAAACCGGCTAGTCCCAGAGCTGCGACGAGATTTCGCCCATTATCGCACACCACCAGGCCGGGCTTGAGGCCCATCGGCAGAAACCACTCGTCGGTCTATTGTTCAATACCCCGCCACAACTCCTGCGCGGAGTTTCAGAATGGCCTGCTGACGTTTACCCCGGGCTGTGCTGAAGTTGGTGGTGAAGGTGTGTGGCTGACTGGATGAGCTGGTGGAAGCAGAGGAGGAGGAAGCCGAGTAGGAGTTGGAGGCTACAGGAGGCAAAGAATGATGCCCTGCGATCCTTGGCGGCGGAAGGACGTGCGCCAAGGAACTCTCCGCCTGGGGCCCAGCCGCCACTACATTTACCCAGTGTGCAGTTGGGGAGATATAGCGTCCCTTGCCGTGCTTACTGGTCCACGTATCTGTGGTTAGGTGGACCTTGCCAAAGATGGCATTGCGCAGTGCACACTTGATTTTATCGGATACTTGGTTGTGCAGGGAAGGCACGGCTGTCTTGGAGAAGTAGTGGCGGCTGGGAACAACATACTGTGGGACAGCCATGGACATCAGCTGTTTGAAGCTGTCTGTGTCCACCAGCCTGAATGACAGCATTTCAAAGGCCAGTAGTTTAGAAATGCTGGCATTCAGGCCCAAGGCTCGAGGGTGGCTAGGTGGGAATTTACGCTTTCTCTCCAAGGTTTGTGAGATGGAGAGCTGAACGCTGCCGTGTGACATGGTGAAGATGCTTGGTGACGCAGGTGGTGGTGTCGGTGGCACATCCTCTGTTTGGTGGGCGGCAGGTGCCAACGTTCCTCCCGAGGCGGAGGAACAGGCCGAGGCAGCAGCAGAAGAGGGAGCAGGGGGAGCCTGAGTGAGTTCCTTGTTTTTAAGGTGTTTACTCCACTGCAGTTCATGCTTTGCATGTAGATGCCTGGTCATGCAGGTTGTGCTAAGGTTCAGAACGTTAATGCCTCGCTTCAGGATCTGATGGCACAGCGTACAAACCACTCGGGTCCTGTCGTCAGCACACTGTTTAAAGAAGTGCCATGCCAGGGAACCCCTTGAAGCTGCCTTTGGGGTGCTCGGTCCCTGGTGGCGGTGGCCAGCAGGCGAACTCTCTTGGTGGCGGCTGTTCTGCTTTTGCCCCCTGCTCCCTCTTTTGCTACGCTGTTGGCTCGGTCTCACCACTGCCTTTTCCTCTGAACTATGAAAGTCTGTGGCACGACCTTCATTCCATGTGGGGTCTAGGACCTCATCGTCCCCTGCATCGTCTACCACACAGTCTTCCTCCCTGACCTCCTGTTCGGTCTGCACACTGCAGAAAGACGCAGCAGTTGGCACCTGTGTTTCGTCATCATCAGAGACGTGCGGACTCCGATGAGGTAGTATTCCCATGTCCTCATCATCAGGAAACATCAGTGGTTGTGCATCAGTGCATTCTATGTCTTCCACCACTGGGGAAGGGCTAGGTGGATTCCCTCGGGAAGAGTCTTCAAACAGCATAAGAGACTGCTGCATAACTTGAGGCTCAGACAGTTTCCCTGATATGCATGGGGGTGATGTAACAGACTGATGGGCTTGGTTTTCAGGTGCCACCTGTGCGCTTTCTGCAGAAGACTGGGTGGGAGATAATGTTGTGAACGTGCTTGATCCACTGTCGGCCACCCAATTGACTAGCGCCTGTACCTGCTCAGGCCTTACCATCCTTAGAACGGCATTGGGCCCCACCAAATATCGCTGTAAATTCTGGTACTGGAACCTGAGGTGGTTGGTTCACTAGGACGTGTGGCTGTGGCAGAACGGCCACATCCTCTCCCAGCACCAGAGGGTACACGAACACCACCACGTCTGCGTCCCTTGCTAGATGTTTTCCTCATTGTTGCCATTCACCAAGCACCACAATAAGAAAAAAAATATTTGGCCCAATGTATTGATTTCGAATTCAGGCCTTTTTTAACAGGCACCTAACACTATCTGCCTATTTATTTATGTAGCGTATTACACTAATCCAGGCACAGCAGTAACCACTGATTTAGGGGAATATCTCTTTTTGGGCTAATATTTAGGCCCTGGATGAAAGGTATCCTTTTATGGACAGATTTACACTTGGCCTGCAACAGCTCGAACACCAGATTCAGGGTATTGCTATTTTGGCAATTGAATTTCACCCCAGAACAAAATATATCCTTTGCAGGACACTATGAAACTTGGCCAGCCAGAGCTGAAACCACTGATTTATGGTATTGCTATTTTGGCAATTGAATTTCGCCACAGAAAATAATCTATCCTTTGCCAGACAGCAGACAGTATTATACTTGTCTAGCCAAAGCTGGAACACCAGATTTAGAGGATTGGTATTTTGGCAATTGTATTTAACCCCTTAATAAAATATAGAAATTGCTATCCTGAATTTCTAGGGGTGACCATTAGCACAGCCAAACCCCTGATGTAGGATATAGCAAAAAAAAACTAGTATTGATGGACTTGGTGGCAGCTTGTTCTGGTGCACCACAAGTCACAAAATGGCCGCCGATCATGCCAGAAAATAAGTGACAGAAAAACGCTCTGTGCAGCCTAAAAACCAGTGAGCAAGTAAATAGCAGAAGTTCAATAATTCACAGCTGTAGATTGATCACTTCATTAGGTGCTGTTGCTGACTTTTCCCTGCCTTATCTCGCCCTCACAGAAGCTGCGTCCTCTCCCTACACTAATCAGAGCAGTGTGACGTGCTGCGCTACGTGACTCCAGCTTAAATAGAGGCTGGGTCACATGCTGCACTTGGCCAATCGAAGCCATGCCATTAGTAGGCATGGCTGTGATGGGCTCTTAGGGCAAGAAGTAAAACGCTAGCTGATTGGCTGCTGTGCAGCCCTTCAGAAAGCAGGAAGTAATCGCCGAACAACGGACCCGAACCCGAACTTTTTTGAAAATGTTCGGGTCCGTGTCCCGAACACCCCAAAATTCGGTACGAACCCGAACTATGCTCGAACTGTTCGCTCAACACTAACCTGCAGTTGTTATAGCTGGCACTTTAGTCTGCGGGTCCGTCCGCACTCGGCTTGGGAGAAGGCCCCAGTCAGTGCAGGCAAATCTCAGCAGCCCAGCGCTCCCGTCTGGTTCTAGAGGCTTCCTCGGTGTCGTGGTGAGGGACTTGGGTCTCTTTTATATTGTGTCGGCCCTTTGAAAAGAGTGAAAATACACTATAATCAGCGGACCTCCTAAGACTTTCAGCTGCTCTCCTCCAGCGTCCGGCCGCGCCCTGACATTTTTCATTCTAATAGGGATGTGTAATGTGTGTGTGATTCAACACGTGTCTAGTGTGTATTGATTTTAATTATTCTAGAGGTGTATATGCAGTGCTTTTAAACTTGAAGAGGCTGTAATAAATTTGAAATAAAATTTACGAGCAAGAAAAAAAATTAAGATGAAAATTTGGTACCAAAAAAAGTCTTTCCAACAATATCACTAAACAAACACCAAAAAGCACCAGCATCTGAGCACAGATACTATCAGTAATGTTTGGTACTGATTGTGAAGACTGATAACACCTAGCCACTTAATTTGTGCCAGTTGTATTGATATTCTCAGCCGGGGATATGAGCTATTGTTTAATGTGTCTTTCCTGTACAGTTGTGTTCAAAATTATTCAACCCCCAATGCTGTAAAGGGTTTTAGGGAATTTAGTGTACATTTGTAATTGTGTTCAGAATGAAATCTTACAAGGACTTTTTAAAGAACCAAATGCAACTAAAATGACATCAATTGTTTTTGTAATACAGTATTAAATGTTTTTTTGTGATTTCTTCATTGACACAATTATTCAACCCCTTAACCCCTTAAGGACACGGCCCTATTTCACCTTAAGGACCAGGCCATTTTTTCAAAATCTGACCATTGTCACTTTATGTGGTGATAACTTTAAAACGCTTTTTCTTATCCAGTCCATTCTGAGATTGTTTTTTCGTCACATATTGTACTTCATGACAGTGGTAAAATGAAGTCGAAAAATTTCATTTTTATTTATAAAAAATACCAAATTTACTAAAAATTTGGAAAAATTTGCAATTTTCCAAGTTTCAATTACTCTACTTCTATAATACATAGTAATACTGCCAAAAAAGTTATTGATTTACATTCCCCATATGTCTACTTCATGTATCGATCATTTTGGGAATGCTATTTCATTTTTGGGGACGTTACAAGGCTTAGAAGTTTAGAAGCAAATCTTGAAATTTTTCAGAAATTTTCAAAACCCACTTTTTAGGGACCAGTTCAGGTCTGAAGTCACTTTGTGAGGCTTACATAATAGAAACCACCCAAAAATTACCCCATTCTAGAAACTACACCCCTCAAGGTATTCAAAACTGATTTTACAAACGTCATTAACCCTTTAGGTTTTCCACAAGAGTTAATGGCAAATAAAGATAAAATTTCAGAATTTCGATTTTTTGAAAAATTTTCCGTTTGAATCCATTTTTTCCAGTAACAAAGCAAGGGTTAACAGCCAAACAAAACTCAATTTTTATTGCCCTGATTCTGTAGTTTTCAGAAACACCCTATATGTGGTCGTAAACTGCTGTATGGCCAAACTGCAGGGCGCAGAAGGAAAGGAGCGCCATATGGTTTTTGGAAGGCAGATTTTGCTGGACTGGATTTTTGACACCATGTCCCATTTGAAGCCCCCGATGCACCCCTAGAGTAGAAACTCCATAAAAGTGACTCCATCTAAGAAACTACGCCCTCAAGGTATTCAAAACCAGTTTTACAAACTTTGTTAACCCTTTAGGTGTTCCACAAGAGTTATTGGCAAATGGAGATGAAATTTCCGAATTTCTATTTTTTGTTACCTTGTCTCAAAAAAGTGTAATATAGAGCAACCAAAAATCATGTTTACCCTAGAATAGTACCAACAAAACTGACACCTTATCCCGTAGTTTCCAAAATGGGGTCACTTTTTTGGAGTTTCTACTGTAGGGGTGCATCAGGGGGCTTCAAATGGGACATAGTGTCAAAAACCAGTCCAGCAAAATCTGCCTTCCAAAAACCATATGGCGTTCCCTTCCTTCTGTGCCCTGCCGTTTGGCCATACAGTAGTTTACGACCACATATGGGGTGTTTTTGCAAACAAGAGAATCAGGGCAATAAATATTGAGTTTTGCTTGGCTGTTAACCCTTGCTTTGTTACTGCAAAAATGGATTAAAATGGAAAATTTGCAAAAAATAGCTGTTTTGGGACTGTTTTTATTTTTTGTTATTTACATAGTTGAACTGACAGGTTAGATTGTGTGCTATTTCTATAGAGCAGGTTGTTACGGACGCGACAATACCAAATATGACTACTTTTTGGGGTTTTTTGTTTCAGTTTTACATAATAAAGCCTTTTGAAAATAATTTTTTTAGTGTCTCCACATTCTGAAAGCCATAGTTTTATTTTTATTTTTTGGGCGACTGTGTTATGTAGGGGCTCATTTTTTGCGGGATGAGATGGCGGTTTGATTGGCACCATCTTGGGGTGCATATGACATTTTGGTCGCTTGCTATGACACTTTTTGTGATGTAAGGTGACAAAAATGGCTCTTGACACCGTATTTTTTTATTTTTTTTGCTGTGTTCAGCTGAGGGGTTAGGTCATGTGTTATTTATATAGATCAGGTTGTGACGGACGCGCGATACATAATATGTATACTTTTTATTTATTTATATAAGTTTTACACAATAATATAATTTTTAAAACAAAAAAAAATCATGTTTTAGTGTCTCCATAGTTTGAGAGCCATATATATATTTTTTTTGGGCGATTGTCCTATGTAGGGGCTCATTTTTTGCGGGATGAGATGGCGGTTTGATTGGCACCATCTTGGGGTGCATATGACTTTTGATCGCTTACTATTACACTTTTTGTGATGTAAGGTGACAAAAAATGGCTTGTTTGACAACGTTTTTATTTTTATGTTTACGGCGCTCATCTGAGGGGTTAGGTCATGTTATATTTTTATAGAGCAGGTCCTTACGGACGCGGCGATACATAATATGTATACCTTTTTTATTTATTTTGGTTTTACACAATAATATCCTTTTTGAATGAAAAAAACATGTTTTAGTATCTCCATAGTCTGAGAGCCATATATTTTTCTAGTTTTTAGGCAATTGTCTCAGGTTGGGTATCATTTTTTGCGGGAGGAGGTGACGGTTAGATTGGCACTATTTGGGGGTCATATGACTTTTTGATCGCTTGCTATTACACTTTTTGTGATGTAAGGTGGCAAAAATGGCTTTTGACAAAGTTTTTATTATTTTTTTTTACAGTGTTTACTTGAGGGGTTAGGTCATGTGATATTTTTATAGAGCAGATTCTTACGGACGTGTAGATACCAAATATGTCTACTTTTTAAGTTTTTTTTACAGTTTAACACTAAAAAGCATTTTTGAAACAATAAAATCTTAGTGTTTTCAGTCTGAGAGGCATAGTTTTTTTTATTTTTTGGCCAATTGTGTTAGGTAGGGGCTCGTTTTTTGCGGGATGAGATGGCGGTTTGATTGGCACCATCTTGGGGTGCATATGACATTTTGGTCGCTTGCTATGACACTTTTTGTGATGAAAGGTGACAAAAATGGCTTTTGACACCGTATTTTTTATTTTTTTTTGCTGTGTTCAGCTGAGGGGTTAGGTCATGTGTTATTTATATAGATCAGGTTGTGACGGACGCAGCGATACATAATATGTATACTTTTTATTTATTTATATAAGTTTTACACAATAATATAATTTTTAAAACAAAAAAAAATCATGTTTTAGTGTCTCCATAGTTTGAGAGCCATATATATTTTTTTTTGGGCGATTGTCCTATGTAGGGGCTCATTTTTTGTGGGATTAGATGGCGGTTTGATTGGCACCATCTTGGGGTGCATATGACTTTTTGATCGCTTACTATTACACTTTTTGTGATGTAAGGTGACAAAAAATGGCTTGTTTGACAACGTTTTATTTTTTATGTTTACGGCGTTCATCTGAGGGGTTAGGTCATGTTATATTTTTTATAGAGCAGGTCCTTACGGACGCGGCGATACATAATATGTATACCTTTTTTTATTTATTTTGGTTTTACACAAGAATATCCTTTTTGAATGAAAAAAACATGTTTTAGTATCTCCATAGTCTGAGAGCCATATATTTTTCAGTTTTTAGGCAATTGTCTCAGGTTGGGTATCATTTTTATGGGAGGAGGTGACGGTTAGATTGGCACTATTTGGGGGTCATATGACTTTTTGATCGCTTGCTATTACACTTTTTGTGATGTAAGGTGGCAAAAAATGGCTTTTGACAAAGTTTTTATTATTTTTTTTTACAGTGTTTACTTGAGGGGTTAGGTCATGTGATATTTTTATAGAGCAGATTCTTACGGACGTGTAGATACCAAATATGTCTACTTTTTAATTTTTTTTTACATTTAACACTAAAAGCATTTTTGAAACAAAAAAATCATGTTTTAGTCTGAGAGGCATAGTTTTTTTATTTTTGGCCAATTGTTTTAGGTAGGGGCTCGTTTTTTATGGGATGAGATGGCGGTTTGATTGGTACTATTTTGGGAGGCAAACGCCTTTTGATCGCTTTGTATTACACTTTTAGTGATGAATGCGCCAAAAATGGCTTATTTACACCATTTTTTGGGGTTTTTTTATGGCGTTCACCTGAGGAGTTCAGTCATGTGATATTTTTATAGAGCAGGTTTTTACGGACGCGGCGATACCTAATATGTGTAGTGTATTTTATTTTTTTAGTTTTTATTCAGTGTTATGTGTTTGTTTCATTTTTACTTTTTTTCACTTTTTACATTTTTTTGACCCAGACCCACTTGGTTCTGAAAGATCCAGTGGATCTGGTGTTCAGAGTAATACAGTACAGTACACTATATAGTGCACTGTACTGTATTTTGTACTTTAGAAAGTCTGAATAGACCTTTAGCAGGTCTATTCAGACTTTCAGCACCATGGAGAGCAGGACGCTTCTGAAAGCGCCCTGTCTCCATGGTACCATCACCCCTGCCATAACTGGGCAGGGGTGATGGATAGGAGGGAGGGGAGCACCCTCCTCTTCGATCCCATCCTGTTGGGGGCTGCAAAGGCACAGCAGCCCCCGATGGGAGAGGGAGGGAGCGCTCCTCCTGTTAACTCCTTCATACCGCGGTCCGCACGGACCGCGGTACGGAAGGTTAAACGGCTGGCATCTGCAGCACAGATGCCAGCCGCTTTATCAGAGTGTCAGCAATGTGCTGACACTCTGATAGAACCACTAGACACCAGGGATAGATTACAGGGAGGCGGGCGGGGGATCGCAATCGCGATCCCGCCCGCCGCACCGCCCGCCTCCCGCCCGCCTCGCGCCGCCCGCAACTACCCCCTGCACCCCCGCAGCCACAGTATGATTGGGGGCTGCAGGGGGTTAAAAACTGTTTGGGGACATTAACTCTCTGATCCTCGCGGTCATAGACCGCGGGATCAGAGATCGCATGAGCGCTGCAAACCGCAGGTCTGAATTGACCTGCGGTTTGCAGCGATCGCCCATATGGGGGGGTCACAGGACCCCCCTGGGCATTGTAACAAGGTACCTGCTGAATGATTTCAGCAGGTACCTTGTTCCGATCACTGCCAGCTGAGCAGCAGTGATCGGAACAACTCATGACGTACCGGTACGTCATGTGTCCTTAAGGACTCGGGAAACATGCCGTACCGGTACGTCATGTGTCCCAAAGGGGTTAAAGACTACCACTCTTAAGAACAGAGGTTCATTCAAGTGTTTTCGATCAGGTATTGACAACACCCGTGGATGTCAAGGAGCAGCAATCAAGCATAATAAGCACCAATTAGACAGATGTAAAATGACTGTGATACTCAGCTCCTTCTAGACATTTACTGGTGTGTTTACAGACATGGGGAAGTCAAGAGAATGGTCCAGGAAGACAAGAGAAGAGGTGATTTCTCTTCACAGGAAGGGCAATGGCTATAAGAAGATTGCAAAGATGTTACACATACCAAGAGACACCATAGGAAGCATCATTCGCAAATTCAAGGCAAAGGGCACTGTTGAAACGCTACCTGGTCGTGGCAGAAAGAAGATGCTGACTTCGACTGCTGTGCCTTACCTGAAGCGCAAAGTGGAGAAAAGTCCCCGTGTGACTGCTGAGGAACTGAAAAAAGATTTGTCAGATGCGGGTACTGAAGTTTCAGCTCAGACAATAAGGCGCACACTGCGTAATGAAGGCCTCCATGCCAGAACTCCCAGGCGCACCCCCTTGCTGTCTCCAAAGAATAAGAAGAGTCGACTGCAGTATGCCAAAAGTCATCTGGACAAACCACAAAAGTTTTGGGATAGTATTCTGTGGACTGATGAAACAAAATTAGAACTGTTTGGGCCCATGGATCAACGCTATGTTTGGAGGAGGAAGAACAAGGCCTATGAAGAAAAGAACACCTTGCCTACTGTGAAGCATGGCGGGGTCAATCATGCTTTGGGGCTGTTTTGCTTCTACAGGTACAGGGAAGCTTCAGCGTGTGCAAGGTACCATGAATTCTCTTCAGTACCAGGAGATATTGGATGAAAATGTGATGCAGTCCGTCACAAACCTGAGGCTTGGGAGACGTTGGACCTTTCAACAGGACAATAATCCCAAGCATACCTCCAAGTCCACTAGAGCATGGTTGCAGATTAAAGGCTGGAACATTTTGAAGTGGCCATTGCAGTCACCAGACTTAAATCTGATTGAGAACCTCTGGTGGGACTTAAATAAAGCAGTTGCAGCGCGCAAGCCTAAGAATGTGACTGAACTGGAGGCTTTTGCCCATGAAGAATGGGCGAAGATACCCGTAGATCGCTGCAAGACACTTGTGTCAAGCTATGCTTCATGTTTAAAAGCTGTTATAACTAGAAAAGGATGTTGTACTAAGTACTAAGATTGAATGTCACTTGGGGGTTGAATAAAACTGATAATGATGTGAGCACAGAAAAGACATTTGTGGTTATTTCATTATAAATGTTATGTTATATTTGTCTGACTTACAAGTGCCTCTTTGATTTAATTGTAAACAAGATGACTGAAATGATCAAAATCAATGTCAAACTGGCCAAAACACTCAATTTCAGTGGGGGTTGAATAATTTTGAACACAACTGTAGTTGTCTGACTTCCACAGCAAACTGGATCTATGCGGTGCCTTTTGGTCTGACTAACAAGCCAGCAGATGTATGGGAAAGGACCTGTGGATGACATTAGCCCCCCTGCTGTGTATTCGGAGACTGTCCGGCTGAAGTGGAAATGCTGCGTCATCAGAATGACATTATGTAGTGTCCCGGAGTTGTGATGCCCGACACTACAGAAGGGTCAGATGGGTGCGTTCGTTCCCCTCACCTATGGGGAGATTGGTATAAGTCATCTTCATAAAATGCAATGTAATGTGATGCTTTGTACTTCCCTGTTACTGTGATATTTGCCATTGTGCAGGCTGGCTAGGGGGTGTCATCCCAACTTTAGCCACTAGAGGAAGCTAGGGAGCCCTAGTTTATAAAGGCCCAGTCAGGGAGACAGGCAAAGTAGTTCAGGCCCTGAGCCTGTTAAAGGCAGGGCAGGCCTGGTGCCTGCAGACTAGGAGAGGGCATTGCAGACCCTGTAACCGGGTTTCAGATCCAAGGAAAAGGTTCCCCTCCTGAGTCAGAACCCAGAAAATGGAAAAGTAAAGCAGGATCATCACTATAGACAGCCTGAAGAAGCTGAGGAAAGGCAGAGGAGAAGTCCGGAAAGCAAGAGGTACTATAAATACCAGAGAAGGTACTCAGTAATTGTAATCCCAAGGATATACGCCAGAGATAGGGCATTGGGGCCTTGGAGAATATTTTCCCTGTCCAGGATCAGTCAGGAAGACAGTGCAAGCTGCCTGTACTGCAGCTGTCCTGTGTTAACCCTCTGTGAATCACCTTGCTGTATAAGTGCCTGCCATATATGTGCTGTAATTTCCAATCTGCTGAAACCAATTGTCTTCTGAGGAACTGTCAAGAGAGTGTATGCTGTTTTTACTGTTCAGTAAAGAAAAGTTCTGTTTGCATCATACAAGTCTGCACCTCAATTATTCCTCCTATCAAACGGTGTGCCACCGTTACCGGCACTGGCGTCACGGACATCAGGGACAGTTAGCCATAGGCACGTTAAGCTGCAACACCAAGGGCACCTCACACTACACCTGGCTGTGTCCCTCAAGAACCCAGAGAGTGCCCCAGAGGATCCACGTGCCAGCCTCTCCATGACTGGCATCCCCAGGTCAGTCTCTTATACTCCCCTGACTTGGGGATGCTAAAATTATGCAGTCGGATTGAACGGACAGCCACAATTATGTCCCATCAATCCTATGGGGGGCCAATGCACTGCACCCCCGCTAACCTTATATTGATGAACTATCCCGAGGATAGAGCATCAATATTAAAATCCAGGAAAACCCCTTTAAGTAATGTAATAGAAAGACCCTTATTTCTAATATGAAAGGACTCTATACTGACAGGGAGTGTTCCACCGGATTGGCGCATAGTCAATGCGGTGCCAATATTCAAAAATGTGTCAAAAACAGAGCCCGGAAACTATAGGCCAGTAAGTCTAACATCTGTCATGGGTAAACTGTTTGAAGGTTTTCTAAGAGCTGCTATCTTGGAGTACCTCAATGAAAATAAGCAAATAATGCCATGTCAGCATGGCTTCATAATGGACCAGTCATGTCAAGCTAATTTAATCAGCTTCTATGAGGAGGTAAGTTCTAGACTTGACCGCGGCGAATCAATGGATGTCGTATATCTGGACTTCTCCAAAGCATTTGACACTGTACCACATAAAAGGTTGGTGTATATAAAATGAGAATGTCACGAACCAGCAGGTGTGAACCCACTGTGTCACGTGTCCTACCTCCTGTAAGGGCGTTGTCTAAGTGAACCTCTCAATCTTCACAGTACCCTTGAGAGTGGGGATAGACTTTCCCGAGGGGAACACCAGGTCACTACCTCTTGAGGAGAATTGACACACGAGGAAGCTAGTCCAGACGGACCAGGAGGTACCTGAGAAAGGTACCAGAGGTAGAGGCATTGTCAGCAGGCTGAGTCGTAACCAGGAGCAAAAGTGCAGGACTGAAGGATGAGACGAAGTGAAAAAGGCAACAGGTCAGGGCGGGTGGCACAGGTCAGGCAATCTGGATCGGCGACAGGAGGGAAAGGTAAGCAGGCAGGGATCAAACAGGTAGCAGAGTCCAGGAATACAAGTACGAGTCCGTAACAGTAAATATCAGGAACCTTAACAGGACACCATAACCTTGACACTGAGGCATCTGGGAAGGGGGCTGAGCCACTTAACTATGTGCAGGAGGGCTAGGATTGGTCAGCGAGGTCACATGATCCAACCCATAAAGCGCAGGAAGTGACGCGCGCTGGCCCTTAAAGGGTTTCTGTCACTAGACTGTCAATCAAGACTTGGAGGGCATGTAATGAGGTGAGAGAACGGAGCCTCTTGGATTAGGAGCAATGCCCCCCTGCTCCTAGATGCTAATTTGCATATTATAAAAGGAAGACTTCTGCAGTAACGGGGGCTTGAATAATCACAAGAATAGCATTGTTAGGTGCAGCTGACATTAGCACATCGCTAATGTCAGCCAGTTTAATAGTCAAAATTCTAGTGACAGAGAGTCAGAGACCCTTTAAGAAAATGCTGCAGGAAACAAGCAGCAAGCATGCTGTGGCCAGGGCTGAAAGGAAACAATGGCAGCAGATCACTGCTGAACACAGCGCCCAGGACCGCAGGTAAGCAGGGGAACAGCGGCGCACAGCAGCTGCTGCTATTCAGCCTTCCGGATCCGTCCTGCCGCAAGTGCCCGTGCACTGCCGTTCCATCCCCATTGACTATAATGGGACGGGGGGCGGAGCTACGGCGCAGCACGGCAGTGCACGGCCGGAGATCGCCAGACTAAAAGTCCTGCATGTCTGACTTTTCAGTCCAGCGTTCTTTGCCGTGCTGCACCATAGCTCCGCCCCCCGCCCCATTATAGTCAATGGGGACGGAGCGGCAGCACGGAAGTGCACTGGAACTTGCGGCAGGACGGATCCGGCAGGCTGAATAGCCTGCCGGATCCATCCTGCCGCAAGTGTAAAAGTACCTTTAGCTCCCCAGATCCTGTCAGAGTTCGGAGATTAGCAGAAGAGGGTATTGATTCTTGACTGTGACCTTATTCAGACCTCAATAGTCGATACAGGGCCATAAGGATCCATCTTTTTTTCTGCACAAAGAGGAACCCGGCATCAGCTGGTGAAGTAGATTTCCGGATAAACCCCCTCTCGAGATTCTCCTTGATGTAATCAGACATCACTTGGTTCTCGGGAAATGAGAGTGGGTAGACTCGACCACGAGGAGGAGTGGCACCTGGCAGAAGGTCAATCGGACAATCATATGGACGATGAGGAGGCAGGGTCTCGGCCTCTTTCTTACTAAAGACATCTGCAAAACTGGCATACTGCTGCGGAAGTCCAGGCAGGTCTACAGGTACAATAGGTGCGGAGGCAGGTCGGACCTCCGATAAGCAGGTGGATGACAGGATGATCCCTAACGCAGAATCTGACTGGAGTGCCAGTCCAAAACTGGAGTGTGCTGATGCAGCCAGGAAAGACCAAGGATAACCGGATTCACGGATGCTGGCAACACATAGAAGAGATCATATGTGAATGTAAAACCCCTTTTTTGCAACTTAAGGGGAATAATAACAGAAAACACAGGTTCAGGAAGTGGCAGTCCATTTACGGAAGCCACAGACAGACTCCTTTCTAGAGCGCCGGTACTAATGGACAGAGCTTGCTGAATGAAGTTACCGGCTGACCCAGAGCCCAAGAATGCAGGCACAGACAGTGTGATTCTCTTGTAAGAGAGAGTCACCGGAACTGAAAGTTTCGGAGAGGACTGTGGCAGGCACAGCACTATATAGTATCTTTTGCGCTGTGGCATTAGAAGAATTTTGATATCTCTAACTTTTTAGTCCAACCAGACTGTCTGTTACTCTGCTTTAATTCTTCTAGTGCCGTTCTATGGAAACAGTAGGCTTAAAAAGCACACCAAATGCTTAAGATAACTTCTTTATTAACTTCCACTTTTCTTCATGTACCTGTACAGTTGTGTTCAAAATTATTCAACCCCCAATGCTATACAGGGTTTTAGGGAATTTAGTGTACATTTGTAATTGTGTTCAGAATGAAATCTTACAAGGACTTTTTAAAGAACCAAATGCAACTAAAATGACATCAATTTTTTTTTTTTTTTTGGAAACATAATTTTTATTGATTTTTCCAGAAGACAAAAAGGGTACATAATGATCAAGCTTGTGAAAACAAGAAAAACAAAGACAATGATACATGTAATCAGCCCTTCCCTCTCCCAAGAACACAATGATGTTATCCGTAACTCAGTAAATCATGTAGCCTATTCAACCTTTATTCCTATCCTCTATTCTCAAATCCAGTTTCCCTAAAGTCCCTTTCAGCTGCTCTTTCAGGTACCACGCTGGGGCAGACAAGGATTGCATTAACTCAAGGAATCTACCTTATAGCCTGACGAAGGGCACAGGAATGGCCCGAAACGTTGCTTTTGTATCAACTTGCAATCCGGCTAAATAAATTCACACGTATTTGCAAACGAATAATTTTGGTGTGCTATCAAACTTTGTGAAAGCAGGCCAGCAGTGCAGCAGAAGAGTTTCCGCTGACAATTTTATCTCGTGTGTTGTTTTTTTTTTTTTTTTTTTTTTATAAAGTTTTTATTATCTCAAAAAAGTACAAAATTACACAATCATCCCCAGCCCAACCCACAACCCCCCCCCCCCCCACCTTGCAGGAATAGAAGGAAAAAAAAAAAAAGCACATAACTGCTTAACCATCTCATTCCTTCCAGGTACTCTCCCACTTTGCATAGGACCCTCTGTGGCTGTACAGGATCTTCTCATAGCTTTTCACCTTCCTGACCAAGCTTAACCAGTTCTTGCAATCTGGGGCAAGAGAAGAGCACCAGTTTCTGGATACAAGAAGCCTAGCTAAAAACATCACTTTGGTCAAAAACCGGCGCTTTATAAGTTGACAATTAACCTCCGATAAATCCCCCAGGACCCAAACTTTAGGAGAATGAGGAATATCAATTTTAAGTCTCTGGGTCAAAATTGTTTGAACCATTCTCCAATAATTGCGCACCATCGGGCAATCCCAGAACAGATGTAAATGATCTGCCCTGGGGTCACCACAACGGGGGCAATCAGAGGAAACTCTAAATCCTCTCCTATGGAGCCATAAAGGTGTCACATATATTTTATGTATAATATTAAACTGTACAACAATATGATTAAAATTATGTGAAACTTGACTTAAATTATCTGTTACGTTCTCCCAATCCGGGGAGCCCACCTCTAACAGTGAAACAGACCAGGATCGCTGTCCTGGAGAAAGACATTCAGAAAAAAAGGTTTTCATCAAGTGTTTATAACAATGTGATACTTTAACTTTCATACTACCTTTCTTAGAAATCAAATCGTGTAAAAATTCAGGGGTGTCTACATTAAGTGAGTGAATACTAGAAAGTGCCGACCTCAACTGAAAATACGCATACCAAGCCACCTCACCTACATTTTCCTTTTGCTTTAGCTCCATAAGAGACAGGATTTGTCCTCCCTTAACCACTTGGTTCAAATATTGAATATTTCTCACCCTCCAATATTGCCGACAATTCAGATCCTCCAAATTCAGAAGCTTTAGGTTATGCCATAGTGGAGTACAGACAAGTGATGCCTCAACTTTAAACCAGCTCCTTATAACCAGCCAGGCTTTTGTGGCCATTCTGCAGAAAAATTTATAGCCAGTCTGTGTATTCAGTAAATAATCAGACTCTAGTACTGTGAATAAATCCGAAAAACCTGAATCCTTCACCAATTTTCTGCAGAGATGGCTATTCCCCCAGTCATTAAAAAAGCAAAGTTGAGAGGCCATAAAGTAACCCCTAAAATAGGGAAGATTAAGACCTCCCCGATTATAGGGCATAGAAAAATAGAGCGCCTTTAATCTCACGCGTTTCCTCCCCCATAGTAAATCGTTAATCATCCGCTCTATCAATCTAAAGTACTTATCTTCAATCCATACAGGCGAGTTACGAAGAACATAAAGAACCTGGGGCAGCACCACCATTTTTATTAAAGAAATTCTGTCTGCTCTTGCAGGCAGAATTTTTTGCCATATCTTGATTTTCGATCTCAATTTTGCCAGTAGAGGAATCAAGTTCAGTTGTGAATAGTCTTGAGCTTTGGCAGAAACTATTATCCCCAGGTACTTTATTGAATCGGAGATCAATGACCGATTAGACAAGTTTTCCATAGATTCTCGCAGTTCATCTATAGGGAGGAGGGCAGTTTTCTCCCAGTTAACCTCCAAGCCTGAAGAGTCAGAAAATAGGTTAACTAACTCCATTATTCGCAGAAGAGTTTTTCCTGTTTGATGTATAAAAAACAAAATATCATCTGCGTAGAGGGATATACGATCTTGCTCCCCCAATACACCGAAACCAGCCACTCTCGCATCCTGCCTAATACAAGCTGCCAGCGGTTCAATATAAATATTGAATAAAAGAGGGGAAAGGGGACAACCTTGACGGGTGCCTCTTCCCAGTACAAAGCTCTTTGTCAGCATATCGTTGATCTTAATCCTGGCAGATGGAGACTTGTATAACAGCTGAACCATCGCCATAAATTTAGGGCCAAAACCCATTTTTTTCATAACCTCCCAGAGAAATGTCCACTCGACCCTGTCGAACGCCTTAGTGGCGTCCAATGACAGGATGCAGCGGGCACCATTCCCAGGAGACTGAATGTTAGAAAAAAGCCTATGTAGGTTGTAATGGGTACCCTTTTTTGGCATAAAGCCATTTTGATCTGGGTGGACGACAGATGATATAACCCGAGAGAGCCTATTAGCCAGGACTTTTGATAATAACTTAACGTCCGTGTTTAGTAAGGAAATTGGTCTATAAGAGCTCAGATCCATTAAATCTTTATCTTTTTTAGGAATCAAAACTATCAAAGCTTCCATCATAGACTGTGGTAGCGCCCCTACCTGTAGTGCTTGAGAGAATACCTCTAATAAATGAGGAAGGATGACATCACCATACTTACGATATAATTCGTGTGGCAGGCCATCTGACCCTGGCGATGAGTTCCCAGAGATAGACCCCAAAGCCTCTTGAATCTCCAACAGAGACGGTTCTCTTTCCAGAATTTTTTTTTGGTCCTCTGTTATCGGCAGTGAAATTCTCTCCAGGAACTGCATCGCCAGGTCAGGTGGCAAACCGGGTGAAGCTGTATATATCTGGGAAAAATATTGAAGAAAGGTATCTCTAATTCCCTCTGGCTCTAATTGAATCACACCATTTGAATTACGAATCGAGGTGATAACTTTCCTTTTCTTATCCTGTTGTGAGATTATTCTAGCTAAGAGCTTACCAGGACGTCCGGACTACTTAAAGAACAATCTGTGATTTGCTTTCTCAATTACATAATCCTTCAGAGAACAGCTAGCCCTGTGCATCTCTTCCTTATTATATTCGGTAGGTTGATTCGTAAATTGCTCCGTAGTAGATGCTACAGTCTTAACTAATTCCTCCTCTTTTTTCCTAAATGTTCTCCTCACAGCGGTGATATCGCTTATAAGAACCCCCCTCAGGTATGCTTTCAAAGCGTCCCAGACATCATTGATATTAGCAGAGGGGAGGTTCACCTCCCAAAAAGAGGATATAAGTAGTTTAGTGGACTGGTAATTATCCATAATGGTAAGCCAGTATGGATTAAGCTTAAAACCAAGCCCTCCGTTTTCTTTATTCTCCCCAATGCAAACTTCAATAGATACGGGGGAATGGTCCGAAACTGTTCTTACTCCGTATCGTATCCTTCTGATGTTGTTCAAATTGCTCTCATTAGTGAACGCCAGATCAATCCTAGACATAGCTCTTCCACCCCTGCTAACACAGGAGTATACTCTCTTTCCTCCACCAAAATGGTCCCATATATCCACCAGACCAACCTCCAAACAGAACTGAGGCAGTGGGGAATTACAAATATTCCTTCCATAATCTGCATCTAGAGTCAGCCTGTCTTTTTTGGGGTCCATAACAGCGTTGAAGTCTCCCATCAAGACAAGCCAACTCTCTGGTCTCTTTTCTAAAAAGAGTAATAGTTGATTAAGTGGGTACATCGAAAAGGGCGGAGGTATATAAAAAAATGCAAGAATGTAACTACAGCCATAGAGCCTACCATGTAAAAAAATAAATCTGCCCTGATCGTCTATATAGGAATCTATTAAGATAAAATCTACAGAATTATGGATCAAGACCGAAACCCCCCTAGAGGCACTACTAAAAGTAGAATGGTAAGATTGAGAGTGCCATCCCGTCACAGTCTCTTTGGTAAAATGGGTTTCCACTATACAGATAATTGCTGGAAGCTGTCTCTTTATTGCATCCATGATTGCTTGCCTCTTAGTCCTTTCTCCGAGACCTCTAACATTCCAAGAGACAGTCCTAATGGACCTCATTTAAAACCTTAAAAAAAAAAAAAACCCTTCCTGCAGGGTGGGTTCCTATCCCCCACTCCCCCCCATTCCCCCCCTCCGCTGGTCCGCCCAATCTAATTAGCAAACCTCTACCCTCCGGCCATTCTCCCCCCCCCCCATTAATCCCATCCCCCCTCCATCCCCTCCATCACTTCATTGCAAAATATTTCATATGCCCAGTTGTTACATCCAGTCCAGCGCATCTTGCGGTTTTTCAGATAATTGGGAAATCCCATTGTAGATCGCTCTTAATTTCGCTGGGTGCTATAGCGAATATTTAATGTCCTTAGATGACTAAACATTTCTTTAACTCATTTTAATAACTAACTTTTCCCTTTTTACTTGCGTTCCATTTCAGTTCATTTCAGAAAGATATTTCATATGCCCAGTTGTTCCATCCAGTCCAACACTTGTTGCGGTTTTTCGAAGAATTGTAGAGTCCCATTATAGATCACTCTCAATTTCGCTGGATATTGTAGAGAATATTTAATATCTTTGGAGGCCAAGCGTTTCTTTATCTCAGTGAAACTCCTTCTTTTTTCTTGGGTCTGCCGAGCAAAGTCAGGAAAAAATAGCAGTTTTGTACCCTGGTAGTCAATCGGTGAACATTCTCTGGCTCTTCTCAGTATCGTGTCTCTATCCATCGTCAATAACAACTTTATTAAGATTACTCGCGGCGGCCTCCCTGGGATGGGTTTCCCCCCTGGAATCCGATGGGCTCTTTCTATTTGAAGCATTGACGAAAAATGTTCACTGCCGAGGTTTTCCACAATCAGATCTTTAAGTTGCTCCGCTAACTGCCGACCTTCAACTCCTTCTGGAAATCCAACTATATCTCGATTTTTAAAACATTAATGCTCCATTGAACAAACTCCCTCCAGAACTCGTTTACCTGAATACATGCCCATAGCCCATGATACATATCAGTATTACTCTCCTGACATTTAGGACATCTAGTCAGTTTGTTTGACATCCTTGCATTTGGGGTGTCAAAAAAAATGTAAATCGCTCTGTGCATGATCTTAAACTGGGTTTCTCTCCATTTCTCACAGGGCGTGGCCCTCCTCACTTCCAACCACCCTCGCACAATACCTTTATCCAAGTCTGGGATGTCCAGTTTTTTTATCCATTTTTTGAATACATGCGAGGTCAGTGAGTCTGACTGCAGTTTGTATATCCGGTTTGCAAAATCTGCCAAAGAGAGACGGTTAGTTTTAGACAGTTTAAGGACATCAAATTTGTTGGATGGAAATTCCTTAGATAGATCTCTTACCCTCGATTTTACAAAGGTAATGACCTGCATGTATGCCAAAAAATGTTTGCCTGCCAGACCAAACCTTGAGCGCATCTCATTAAAGGTCATATATTTGTTCTCAGATTCCTGCCACAGGTCTCCTACAAATCTGATCCCGCGTCTTTTCCATTCCTGAAATTGCGTGTTCTGTTCCCCTTTTGCAAATTCTGGGTGGCCCCATAAGGGCATATATTTTGATAAATTGAAACCCAGGCCATATTCCTTCCTCACCACCTTCCATGTCGCCACTGTGTCTCTATCTATGACACTGCTTTTTGCTTGCCAAGGGAGTTTAGCATATGGCGTATGCAATAGGGACGTTATCGACCACGGTTTTAGCAGTTGTGACTCCAACTCCCAATTAGAATAATGATTGGACTGGGTAATCCAATCAATACAGTGTCTAAATATCCCAGCAATATTGTATCTTCTAATATTAGGAAAATTTACTCCTCCCACTGATTTTGCCATTTGTAATTTTCTCAATGAGATCCTGGCTTTTTTACCTTGCCAGATAAAGCATGAAAAGGTAGAGTCTAGGGTCTTAATATCCGCATGTTTGAGCAGTATTGGTATTGTCTGTAATAGATATAATGGTCGTGCAAAACTGATCATTTTCACTAAGTGACCACGACCTAGCAAGGATAGAGGGAGCTTCATCCATCCCTCCAGCTCCGCTAGAATTTTCCGAATTAATGGGGGGAAGTTGAGCGCATACACGGTATCTGGGGATTTGCCTATTAAGATTCCCAGGTACTTAATATGAGCAGTGTTCACTTTAACAGGTAGATGTTGTCGTAACCAGGCTAACTCCTCCTGAGACGTACGCAGTGGTAACAATTCGCTTTTGTCCGTGTTAATTTTAAATCCCGAGAACTGACTATAATCTGATAATACCTGCAATAATATAGGGACATCCTTTTTTGGGTTATCTAGAAAGACCAGAAGATCATCCGCAAACAGTGTGTGCCTGACTTCCATGTCTCCTACCTGAATGCCTTCGATCTGTGAGGTCAGGGCCGGCGCTTCCATAGAGGCAAGGGGGGCAATTGCCCCCGGGCCCCCGAGTCCTTAGGGGCCCCCAAGCAGTGGCGGATCCAGGGGGCAACGGGGCAGTGCCCCCGATGTGTGGCAGCACCGGCGGCAGTGACAGGAGATGAACGCTTCCACTGTGGAAGCGTTCATCTCCATAGTGATCTGTATCGCTGTCCTCTGGACAGCGATACAGATCGCTGTGCAGTGCGGCAGGGGAGGGAGAGGCGTCTCCCTCCCCTGCTCCTCTGATAGGCTGCCGGCCTCGTGCCGACAGCCTATCAAAGCGAGTTCAGGCGGCGCGATGACGTCATCGCGCCGCCTGAGCTAGAGATAGAAACGGGACACAGGCCGGAAGAGGCCTGCATCCAGCGCTGCAAGGAGGTAAGTAGGGAGGGAGGGGAAAGGAGCCTGCACATGATTTTGGGGGAGGGAAGGAGCCTGCACATGATTTTGGGGGAGGGGAAGGAGCCTGCACATGATTTTGGGGGGGGAGGGAAGGAGCCTGCACATGATTTTGGGGGGTGGGGAGGGAAGGAGCCTGCACATGATTTTGGGGGGAGGGGAAGGAGCCTGCACATGATTTTGGGGGGAAGGGAAGGGGAAGGAGCCTGCACATGATTTTTTGGGGGGAGGGAAGGAGCCTGCACATGATTTTGGGGGAGGGGAAGGAGCCTGCACATGATTTTGGGGGAGGGGGGACATGATGGGGGAGAGAGGAGACTCCGGGGGCACTATGAGGACAATACTGATGTATTTTATATGGGGGTAGTAGGATAATTTGTCCAGAATATGGGAGGATGATGGAAAAGTAGTAACTGAGATTTATTTTGTTGTCAAACTGCAGAGACAGAAACCTGACGGTCTGGTCTGAAGGTCTGAAAGGAGAAGATGAGGAAAGAGAACATCTACATCACCGGAGACGTCACTGGATGGAAGAGGTAAGTGGGGCTGTATTTCTGTAGTGATGGGAGCTGGGGGGGGAGGAGATGTGCTGGAGAAATGAGCCATGGGGTTGGGGGGAGAGATGTGCTGCTGCCACTGGCCCATACAGGGAGAAATGTGCCATTCGGGGAGGGGAGTATGCGGCAATGGAGGGGGCGGGGAGAAATTATGTGACGCGAAGGGGGTGATTGATGACGTGACACTGAGGGGGGGGGGCCCCTTATTGTTTTTCGCCCCCGGGCCCCATTTCACCTAGAACCGGCCCTGTGTGAGGTAGTCAATAGAAACCTGGACAGAGGTTCCAGAGACAGATTAAATAGGAGAGGTGAGATCGGGCATCCCTGTCTGGTCCCCTTGGCCAGGTCAAAGGCTGGCGACAAAAATCCCGGGGTACTAATCCTTGCACGCGGATTTGAGTACAGAACCGATAAGAAGTTCCGGAAACTCCCATTTAAGCCAAAGGTGTCCAACACGAGGCCCATCCATCCCCAGCTTACATTATCAAAAGCTTTTTCAGCATCAACACTCAGTATTGCCGAGGATGGATGGAGCCCCGGTCTAAGTTTCACCTCATCTAGGATTGTCAATACCTTCCTGATATTTGTCACCGCCGCCCTTCCCTTGACAAAGCCAACTTGAGGAGCAGCAATGAGTTTCGGTATCACCTCCCCCAATCTGTCAGCCATTAATTTTGATAAAATTTTTATATCCACGTTTATAAGGGATATGGGTCTATAGGACGATGCCAGTAGTGGGTCCCTTCCAGGTTTCGGTATAAGTTTAATATATGCTGTGTTTACTTCGCCCGGAATGGCCGTCCCTGCTAAATAGTTATTATACAAATTGGAGATGATCTTAATCACTTCCTGAGAAGTAATGGGCTCATTCAATTTGAGGAGATCTGCCTGTGTTAGTTTCGGTAGCTTTAGGTTCCGTAACCACTCCCGCCCCTTATCCATATTCTGTGGTTCTGCTTCATATAGTTTACTGTAGTAATCCCTCAAAATCTTATTAATGCCTCTAGGGTTATTTTCCAATTTACCTAGATCCGTCTTCAGTGCCAAAATGGGGGAAGTGCCTTTATAACCTTTTGCTAACCTTGCCAGCAACCTACCAGCCTTGTTTCCATACTTATACAGCTTAGCGTCCGCCTGTGTCCTGAAGCTAAGCTCCTTCTGTTGTAGCCAGTATTCATAGGCCGATTTTGCCGATCTCCAGGCCTTTTCATTATCAGGTGATGGGGATATTTGAAAGGTGTTATAGGTCTGTCTCAGCGACTGGCTATACGTGGCAATATTGTGATTGATTTTTTTCCTCAGACTGATGCCATAAGCTATCAATTTACCCCTTATAACCGCTTTAGCGGCATCCCAGGTTTGTTGTGGATTATCCGGATCGTTGTTTATCGACATATATTCGTCCCACCAGCCTAACAGTAACTTATGGAATTCCTCCCTATTATACAGGTCTGACGGGAATCTCCATAAATAGTCTTCCCCTCTGGGGATAGTATCAGTAATGCTAGCCATAACCAGCGCGTGATCCGAGATCACCATGTCGGCTATATCCGCAGATTGGCATCTATGCACTAATGATTCAGACATCAAAATGTGATCAATACGCGACCATGAATGATGAGCAGCAGAATAGAATGTATATTCCCTGCCCTCAGGGTGAATCCTGCGCCACACATCAATTAGCGACGCAGCCTCCACCATGCGACATAGGGTGAGATTCTGCTGCCTCGTCATCTGGTTGTTTCCCCTGTCAGGTTTCCTATCAGCTACTCTATCCATCACTAAGTTCATATCCCCCCCTACTATTCTATCGCAAATCGGGTCTAGAAGCAGCTTATCTGTGAGGTCAGAAAAGAACTCGGCATGGCGGTCATTAGGACCATAAACACAATACAGACTGAGGAGACCTGTGGCAGATTTGAGTGTGACCTGGACCAACCTGCCCTCCTTGTCAGCAACATGAGACTGTATCGTATAGGGAAGACCCTTTTTCAACAGGATCAATACTCCCGCTTTTCGGGCCACTGACTGAGACCCCAGCACCCTGTCAACCCACAGCCTTCTCATTCTCCAGAAATCCCTCTCCTCCAGGTGAGTCTCCTGCAGGAGATCGATGTCCGCTTTGCAGCGCCTCAAGTGGCGAAGCACCATCATCCTTTTATGAGGCGACCTGAGCCCCTTCACGTTCCATGAGATGATATTAACCATAATCATAGATCAGGGATGCCTTTAAGAGCTGGAAAGCCGGACAAAAGGCTACATGACTGGATAATGCAAGAAGGAGCTCTAAATACCTAACCTATAACCTTGCCCTCCCTTATCAATTGTTTTTGTAATGCAGTATTAAATGTTTTTTTGTGATTTCTTCATTGACACAATTATTCAACCCCTTAAAGACTACCACTCTTAAGAACAGAGGTTCATTCAAGTGTTTTCGATCAGGTATTGACAACACCCGTGGATGTCAAGGAGCAGCAATCAAGCAGAATAAGCACCAATTAGGCAGATGTAAAATGACTGTGATACTCAGCTCCTTCTAGACATTTGCTGGTGTGTTTACAAACATGGTGAAGTCAAGAGCATGGTCCAGGAAGACAAGAGAAGAGGTGATTTCTCTTCACAGGAAGGGCAATGGCTATAAGAAGATTGCAAAGATGTTAAACATACCAAGAGACACCATAGGAAGCATCATTCGCAAATTCAAGGCAAAGGGCACTGTTGAAACGCTACCTGGTCGTGGCAGAAAGAAGATGCTGACTTCGACTGCTGTGCGCTACCTGAAGCGCAAAGTGGAGGCTTTTGCCCATTTAAGAATGGGCGAAGATACCCGTAGATCGCTGCAAGACACTTGTGTCAAGCTATGCTTCACGTTTAAAAGCTGTTATAACTGGAAAAGGATGTTGTACTGAGTACTAAGATTGAATGTCACTTGGGGGTTGAATAAAACTGATAATGATGTGAGCACAGAAAAGACATTTGTGGTTATTTCATTATAAATGTTATGTTATATTTGTCTGACTTACAAGTGCCTCTTTATTTAATTGTAAACAAGATGACTGAAATGATCAAAATCAATGTCAAACTGGACAAAACACTCAATTTCAGTGGGGGTTGAATAATTTTGAACACATCTTTATAACACAGCCACCTCCACAGCAGATACTGTAGTCCATGTACAAAACACATGTGGAATAAAGTTTTACAAAATGGCGGTTCAACTGTTCAATCTTGTCATTCAACATAAAATGGTGGATATATTTTTCTCTTTAGTATCTATACTCTCACTTTAAGTTATTTAAGCACTTTATTATCTGTCTGAGAGGCATATCTGAGATTTGCTATTGATTTGTTTGCAATATGATTTGATGATTGATTGCTTTTTATGGCTCAGCAGGGGATGTCATGTTGGGGTGAAGTAGTCAGGACGGACTCGGAGGAGGAAGTAAGTCATCAAGTCCTTCACTATGCGGTGCCGGCGATGCCGCTTGCATAGTGAAGGATTGGATCTGACCGGACAAGGGGGAAAAAAAATATATAACTATCACTAAGGCAAACAAGGCATTTTGCCGCCCCATTAGCAAGTGCCGCCCTAGGCAAATGCCTTGTTTGCCTCGTGATGGATACGCCACTGGCCACCGCCATCCAGCTTCACAAGCCTCAGGCTGCTAGGCCTTAAGCCTGCAAGGCATTAGAACAGGGCAAGAAGCCGCAATTACATCACTGTAACCTCCTTCTCTGGGTCTCACGTGATGATGTCCTCAAGTGAGACCCGGAGCATGAGTGGTGATGTCGTTGGGGGCACCAGGGATGGGGGGAAGGAAATCATTATATTTACTTGGCAGTACTGGGGATGAATGGAGGAGCATTATATACATACTGGCACTATGGTGGAACATTATATATATTGTAGGAAAGCACTAGCCGCTGGGTGGATTATCCTCCATCTGCCAGTGACGCTGTGAAGCTCTCAGTGCTGGGAGTGGAAGTCTGCAAACAGGCATACAGACTGCATGGAAGCCTGCACCTGGATGTTTCTGTGGCTGAGCTGTCAGCCGGGTGTGAACTAACACCTAAATCCTACAGGTGAATCACAGGACTGTGATTTTGCTGTGTGTGAACAAGCACCAACACTGTGATCTTGCTGAGTGTGAATAAAACACAACTGCTTGATTCAAGAACTGTGTACTTTGCCTCTATACTGTCTCCGCAAGCTTGTCTGCCAGAGCGATTCCCCACTATATATATATATATATATATATATATATATATATATATATATATATAGGAAAATGGCGGTTTACATTTGGAAGACTGTGGTGTGCATGCGCCGCTTTGCTCCCCTGGATACAGACAGACCCTGTCTGTGTTCGCGGCGGCTGCGTGTAATGTTTCACTAGGTCAGTCCCTCTTTGTTGACGTAATGCACTCTAGACATGCGCATTAGATACTTCGGAACGCGCTGATTATCGCCAAGGTATAGGTGGGCGACATCGCACATCCAGGCATTACTTGGTCTTGTCTCATCTTTTCCCCTCCTCTTTTTCACTGATAAGGAACGTATATTGATTTAGCTATTTATTTATTTCAGATGTTTGTAATTATACCTTAGATGTTTTTTTATGATATGTACTGTACTTAACGTTTTATTATAATCATGCACTGTCACTTTACACATTAGTACTGAATCATGTTGTCACATGGGGTTATAATGTTTTTTATATATGATGTTTACACTAATTAATTATGGGATTTACACTGATCACTAGAGATGTCCCGAACTATTCGCCGGCGAACGGTTCCCGGCGAACATAGCTTGTTCGTGTCCGCTGCAGCAGGCGAACATATGCGATGTTTGCGTTCGCCCCTATACTTTATCATTGAGCAAACTTTGTCCCTGTACCTCACAGTCAGCAGACACATTCCAGCCAATCAGCATACCCTCCCACCTCCTATCCAAAAAGCAAGGACGGCGTCCATCTTAGATTCATTCTGAAGCTGCAGTGTTAGTAGTTGTAATCGCAGTGCGATTAATATAACCCGCATTAATTGAAAGAGTAAAGTAAGGCAGCTCTCACCTGCATAAACACCCTCTGTGCACGGATGCCGCACCTGGATGCGGGAGCATATAATTAGAAACAAGGAATCCAGCTCAGCTCGGATGAATAATTTTGCGACTTTATTCCAACGGTAAAATTTCCATACAAGTAGTGAAAACAGTGACGCATTTCAGACCTATGAGAAATCTTGGTCCTTCTTCATGACAAACAAGGACCTCATGAAGAAGGACCAAGATTTCTCATAGGTCTGAAACACGTCACTGTTTTCACTACTTGTATGGAAATTTTACCGTTGGAATAAAGTCGCAAAATTATCCACCTGAGCTGGATTCCTTGTTTCTAATTATATGCTCCCGCATCCAGGTGCGGCATCCGTGCACAGAGGGTGTTTATGCAGGTGAGAGCTGCCTGCTACTTTACTCTTTCAATTAATGCGGGTTATATTAATCGCATTGTGATTACAACTTGGATCTGAGTTCCTTATGGTTGTATTGTTATAACGAAGATTGAGAATATAGCGCTATATTCTCAGTCTTCGTTATATTCTAGCAATACAACCATTAGAAACTCAGCTCTAAGTTGAATTCGCAATGCGATTAATGCAGGTTATATTAATCGCATTGCGAATTCAATTTATCACACTCTGTGTCAACTACGTAATTTTCCATGGGAGTTTTGCAATGGATCCCCCTCCGGCATGCCACAGTCCAGGTGTTAGTCCCCTTGAAACAACTTTTCCATCACTATTGTGGCCAGAAAGAGTCCCTGTGGGTTTTAAAATTCGCCTGTCTATTGAAGTCTATGGCGGTTCACCCTGTTCGCGAACACTTGCATAAATTCGCGTTCGCCGTTTGCGAACGGAAAATTGTATGTTCGCGACATCTCTACTGATCACTTGTATGCTGTACCTTTATAAGTTTGCTGTTCACTTTGTAACAATGCTTAAGGAAGGCTCATGTTTGAGCCGAAACGTCGCTTTGTGCCACTTATGGGTGAATAAAGTCTTTTGACTATTTTGGATTATCTACAGGAGTGCAGTCCTATTTTTGTTCTATATTGGTGGGTAAACACCTATTCCCAGACTGGGGCCCTGCACCCGCTCTTTACTTTTTTCTTGGATGGTGCTGCTGACTATTTGTTAAATAAATATATATATATTATGGGAGGAAGCATTATATATTGGAACTAATGGGGGAAACTACAGGGGGACATTGGAACACTGGGAGAATTATGGTTATATTATTACTACTAGGGTCCTGTAGGGGCCTTATTTTTTGACTCAATATGGAGGGCATTGCTACTAATGGGGGCTATCTTGGGGAGTATTATCACTATTGGGGGCACCATTACCAATGAGGTCAGTCTGGGTGTATAGTATAGTGTTTGTGGACATGGGGGGAGAACAACAGGCACAGTATTGGGGGTAGCTTCAAGAGGTTCTCTGGGTTTTTTCATATTGATGATCTAAAAACTATTGGGGTCATTTATCAAACTGGTGTAAAGTAGAACTGGCCTAGTTGCCTATAGCAACCAATCAGATTCCACCTTTCATTTTGGACAGCTCCTTTGTAAAATAAAAGGTGGAATATGATGTGCTATGGAAAAATAAGCCAGTTCTACTTTTACACCAGTTTGATAAATGACCCCATATGTTTATCAGGGGTCAGTACAGAGATCTCTCCCATCATCTATTTATCCCCAGGACTGTGACGAGGGGACATCCCCTGCGTCTGGAGGAAAGAAGGTTTGTACACAAACATAGAAAAGGATTCTTCACGGTAAGAGCAGTAAGACTATGGAACTCTCTGCCTGAGGAGGTGGTGATGGTGAGTACAATAAAGGAATTCAAGAGGGGACTGGATTTATTTCTGGAGTGTAATAATATTACAGGCTATAGCTACTAGAGATGGGTTGTTGATCCAGGAAGTTATCTGATTTTTAAGATGAGGAAAATTAAATTCTACCTCCCAGGGTTATTTTTTTTTTTTTTTTGCCTTCTTTTGGATCAACTTTTCAGGATAACGGGATGGACGTAGATCTTTTTTTAGCCTTATAAACTATTACTATGTTAATATTACACCTGGAAAACCCCTTTAAGTTGTAGAAGACCATAGCGGGCAGAGGTGCAGATCATGTTGGAGGTCATAGTGGCCACACTTGTATGTACAAGCACAACCAACACGTTTCTTATGACCTTGTAACTCCCTGTACAGCACATTAGCACTGTGCAGAATTTGATGAGATATTCTAGGGCTCTACATCTAGGCCACACATGTTGGTTCTTTGTCCTTCTGTTATTGCAGCAGATAATTTGTAATCCATTCATTATGTTTCTTATGCAGAGCTCTTTCGCTGTACTTACTGCAATGCTGAAGTAGAAGAAGACTTCTCATCAATGCCCAAAAGAGATGCAAGGACATTACTTGCTAAATTTAATGAGCAGATTGCACCAATTTTTGTACTTCTCCAAGAGACAGAAGACATTGTGCTTCCATGTGAGTTGCTGGAACCCCCGCCAACGTATATTCCAGAGCTTGCAAACAGGTAAGTGCCTGATGTTGTTGACCAGTGAACAACCCCATTACCCCTACCATAGTGACCCCTCCAACACCATATATAATGCATCAGCCATATTGCTTAGGGTCCAATTACAAGGTTCGCAAAACCCTGACACCAGACGTGCGCTGCGCATTTTGCGTGCCTCACATAGTCGGCACTTTAAATAGAAATGCCTTTTCTTGTCCGTCTCTGCAGACAAGAATAGGACATGTTCTATTTTTTTTTCGGAACGGAAGTGCAGATGCGGACATTTATTTTACTTAAACGTGGTAATGGACTCGACCACAAATGCTGGTTAAACACAAATTTGCATACACCCAACCAGGAGGCTGTGCTGCACAGCACGGCGCCCTTGGGTGGATGCTGGAGATATGAGCGGTAAATTTACCTACTGGCATGCTCAAATAGACCAGCCACGCCTTACCTGTTATTACCCTAGAATCAGAAATAATTATTTGAGTGTGTGATGTGGGCTAGCCTGCGGTACAGCACAACAGCTTACAATCTTATTGCCTGCTAGAATAATTCCCTCCCCCAACAACTGGTTAAACAGCACGTGTCTATAGTGTCTCTCCTGAATACACCAGCCTAACTTGAATTCATTGTGATGCTTATCAGCTCCTTGGTGTGAACTGGAACTTTAAACCTGAAGTCCTTGTTATTAGTAGTTAACAATATTTGTGACTTCTGACACAAACAGGAAACCTAACTAACTGACTGTGTGCACGATTTCTTACCGACCAGAGTCTGCTCTGTATAAGCTGGTGACTGTGGACAAAACAATGGTTTCTCCAATCAGCGTGCGGTAGCACAGTGTCTGTAGCTTTACTCCTCAGCTCTCATCTGCATTCCTGGGCAGCAGTTCCTCTTCCTGTGGACAAAATCAGGGTCATGGACAGAATCAGCTACCCTTGGCAGCTACTCTGGTCCCTGAAGGATGCTCTCACGCCTGGATGTCAAGGGATTCTCCTCACACAGCTCCTGTATGCTTCTCTTGTATTCACTTTCTCTACAAGATAAATGCCATTTGCTGAAGTGACACAATAACTTGTGCCGTACACTGTGCAAGTCGGGACTTTAAGAATTGCACCCACTCAGCAGCTGAGCTGGCTTCATAGTCACTGGGTGCCTGTTGTTTTACACAGCAGACACCAGAGGCAGATTCTATCAATGGTGATGATGATCACGGAAGTTTAACCTATCAGATGCTGTAGTCAATTGTGACTATGGCATCAGAGTGGTCTTTTCACAGGAGTGCTACGCTTCTGGGGACAGAGCCTCTGACGCACCAAGATTGAGGGAGCATTCTGGTTGCTATGGAGGCCTCAGGCCTCCTGAAGGTTCTGAGGCCTGTCCTAATGAAGTTCCTATCAGGCCCCTGTAGCAGGTTTCAATAGGAGTGCACTGAATTTCCAATAGGCTGCAATGTTAAATCATTGCAGTCTATGGGAAAAGTGATCAGACGGTTATATTTTTAAAAACGTTTTCACTTTATTTTTAAGAAGAAATATGTATCCGATGACCCCGAAAAAAAATAATCTTTCACACGATATATTTTAAAATATATATATATATATATATATATATATATATATATCACACACACACGAATATGGTGATGAAAAGAAAAAATAGTTTTTTCCAAAGTTTTTATTTTTAGCAAAATATTAGTTTTTCCACAATTTTTTAACTGATGATCGGTGGGGTTCTGACACCCAGGAACCCCGCTGATCAGCTGTGTGAGAAGCCACTGGCCACTGCGAGCACTGGTACCTTCCTAAACAGCTGATCAGTGGGGTCATGGGTGTCGAGCCCCCAATAATCGGATACTGATGACATATCCAAAAGATGTCATCAGTTAAAAATCCCAGAAACGCATTTAAAATGCAAGAAAACTATAAAATTGTGTTATCGCTATAATATTACTGACACATAGAATGAAATTAAGGCCCCTTTCACACAGGCGTGATTTCCACATGGGTGCAATGCGTGAGGTGAACGAATTGCACCCGCACTGAATCTGGACCCATTCATTTCTATGGGGCTGTGTACATGAGCAGTCATTTTCCCGCATCACTTTTGCGTTGCGTGAAAATCGCAGCATGTTCTATATTCTGCGTTTTTCACGCAACGCAGGCCCCATAGAAGTAAATGGGGCTGCAGGAAAATTGCAAGCATCGGCAAGCAAGTGCGAATGCAGTGCAATTTTCCCGCATGGTTGCTAGGAGACGATCGGGGGACCCGATCTTTATCATTTACCCTTATAACATGGTTATAAGGGAAAATAATAGCATTCTAATTACAGAGTTTTCTGTAAAAAGGGGACGAGAGGGTTAAAAATAAAAAAATTTTTAACTCACCTCCTCCTCTTGATCGCGTAGGTGCCGGGATCATTCTTCTTTCTGCTGGGTAAAGGACCTTCCTTGACGTCACTGGGTCACATGGTCCAATCAAAAGCTTCCATGATTGGACCATGTGACCCAGTGACGTCACCGAAGGTCCTTCAGCCAACAGATATGAAGATAGAAGATGTTCCTTGTACCTACGCGATCAGTGGCAGGAGGTGAGTTCAAATTTTATTTTATTTTTTTAACCCTCTATTGCCCTGCTAACATAGCATTCTGTATTTAGAATGCTATTATTTTCCCATATAACCATGTTATAAGGGAAAATAATAAAATATACAGAATACTCAACCCGAAACCGGACTTCAGTGATGAGGTCCGGCTTAGGGTCTGGGTACCAAACATGCGGATTTTTCACACACGCGTGCAAAATGCATTAAAATGCTTTGCAACTCGCGCAGAAAAATCGCGCATTTTCCCGCAGCACACCCGCCTCTGATCCGGGCGTCAAACGTGACGCCCGTGTGAAAGTGGCCTAACAGGTCCGTTTTACCACATAGGGAACACAACAAAAATGAAACCCATAAAACTATGACGGAAGTGCATTTTTTTCCCCATTCCACCTCATTTGGTATTTTTTTTCCCAGCTTTCCTTTACATTGTATGCAATATGAAATGGCGCTATTAGAAAGTACAATTTGTCCCACAACAAAACAAGGCCTCATACAGCTATGTGAACGGAAAAATAAATTTATGACCCTGGGAAGGCTGGGAGTAACGGTAAATTGTTGGGTCCTCAAGGGGTTAAAGATTTCCTCCACCAAAACTCCTAGCTAGGAACTGCCTATGTACCCCTCCTGCTGTATAGGTTGTTTCATGAGGGTTATTCCTCCTCACCATGGGGCTTCTAAGGTCTCTTTCACATGTGCGAGTTTTCCTTCCAGATGCAATGCTTGTAGGACTGAATCCTGACCCATTCATTTCAATGGGTCTGTGAATTTTTCACGCATCATCTCTGCATTCAGAAAAATCGCAGCATGCTCTATATTGTGCATTTTTCTGTGGGAGGTAGTCAACAAATGTTGGGTTAGAGAATGGTCAAGCAAGTTGGATTTCGACATGGCTGGTGCTTTTGTTCTCAGAGAGATAAGCTACTGTGAAGGTGGGGCAATCTTCCCTTGGCAAAGCATATACGGTGGGGTGGGCTAAATGAGCGTTTATCTGACTTGTATGGCTGGCTTAACCCTCTATACCATTTGCTATCAATCATCTCGCCTCATTTAGCCCATTCAAAGCAATAATAAACTTAACTCCACCAAAATAAAGTAAAATGTTAACATTTGAGGAACGGATAATGTGAATGCTTTAAACATGTACAGTATATTCTAATGATGTGTAGTGGCTCTTGGATATTTTTAGCGTTTTCTGCAAGATCGTGGAGCTTATCATCGTGATGACCCAACTAAAACTTTACATTTTAACCAAATTCTGGTGGCTGCTCCTCATAACTCAAGCCTATTTACTTTAGCTGTGAACAGAGTTCTGATGTGCCAATTGATATGCAAGTGCACCAGGGGAGATGGGCAAACAGAACTTCATCTGTGGACAATATGTATGTCCAGAATGTGACCATTAATGTCCGTGAGCCTGAGGTTAGAAAGGTAAAAGAAAAGAAGGGGAAGGAGCAGCCAGTCTGGATGAAGGAAAGTACTGTGTGTGTGACTGAAGCCCAGCCTGAAGAAATCAAAGCTAATCTCAGTGAGTATTGTGAGATACACCTCAAGTCACTGGTTCCCCTATTTCAGGGGTCAGCAACCTTCCGCATTAAAGCTGTTGTGGAATTCCTAGCATGTACACTTCCTCAGCTGTTCTCAAAACTCCTATGGAAGTGAGTGGTTGATGCTGGGATTTGTAGTTCAACAACTGGAATGTAGGAGGTTGCTGACCCCTGCTCTATATAAACATGGTGATGGTTCTGGGATTAGTAATTAGGACTATATATCTAAGCTCAACTTGCTTAAAGGGATTGTGTCATCAGAAAATGACCTTTTGTTTAAATCATTTAAAAAAAAATTTGTTGGTATTTTTAATTTTCTATGTCAATATCTAAAAAAGGCAGAATTACACTGGATCCACCATTCACCATAGATGATTGTCAAAGCTTATCTTCTCCCTCCTGACCTCTGCACAGATCACAGAGCAGGCCTAGAACACTATCCCATAGAAGTCAGTGAGTTCGCTCCTGACCATTGTGTCTATGGCTCATGTGGCTGTTGTAAAGCATATCTCTAACCCTGGGTTCAGACCTGAGCGTTTCTGAGACGCGCGTATTAGTCGCGCGTTTTTATGCACGTTTTTGGCAATAGTAAACGCGCGTTTTACGCGCGTTCCCATTGAAGTCTATGGATGCAAACGCACGTCAAAACGCCCCAAAGAAGCTCAAGAACTTCTTTGAGCGTAGGGCGTTTTACAGCGCGTTCAAACGCGCTGCAAAACGCTCAGGTGAGAACCATGCCCATAGGGAAACATGGGTTTTCTCCTGTTGAGCGTTTTACAGCGCGTTCGAACGCGCTGTAAAACGCTCAGGTGTGAACTTAGGGTAAATGCTGTTAAGAACAGCTCAGGCAAGATTGCTGCCCCCATATTCATGTAATCAGAAAATAAAAACTGATTAGAAAAAAAGGCTATGATATGTGTTTCTATCTGGTTTTAAGTTTTAATTTTTTTTGGTGATACAGTCCCTTTAAATACATTCTCTTTCACTACTAGGAAATCAGTATCTACTTATGAAGTCCTCATGTTCTTGGTAATCTACTCCACTGGTGGCATTATAATAGACAGTGTGTTAAATTGTTTCTGAATGTTGCATTCAGCTTATATACATAATGTGTGGGCAGGATGGGCCAATCCAGGCTCGGTCTCCCTAGGCCCACTTGACTTCACCTCCATGTAAATCTTGGACAATAAAAGCAGAGGATGGATTGGTTCTCCCGTCAAAATAACATCCTCCTCTTTGATGATAACTTTCTGAATATCCTTTTCTGTAAATTAAATACAATTTTTCTCTGCTCCTGTTTCCAAAGCACTTGAAGAACCAGAGACTGTGGATGAAAATGCCAATAAAGACAAGGGTACTGACAATGAAGTGATAAGGACTCTCTTGATCCACGAGATGAAATCCGGATCTCTTCCAACTGTCCCCAAGATTGCCAAAAGTGAGTCAGAAAGTGATACCAGTGAGTCCGACGAAGAGAAAAAATCCACCAAACCGGCTGAGGGAAAACCCACGAGCTGCGCAGGGCAGGAGGAAGAGGCTGAAACTGATGACCCAGTGGTCATGGTTGGTGGCCAGCCCCATATGTACAGTGAGGTCAGTCAAAATCCAGGTCTAGTGTCCTTCATGACTGATGAGGAGAGAGAAGCATACATTAAAATAGGACAACAAATGTTCCAGTCTGTGTATGAGTGACATACGTAAGCTGTCTTTCATACTAAAACAGACCAGAAAATCTGTCAACTTGCTTCATTTATTTTTTTTCCTTGTTTTGTATGATCAATTTTGTCTTGCGTCTTATTTTTGTGTGTTCTTCACAGTAATAATGTGGAAATAAATAACTCACGCAGCATGGAATTGTATCTTATGTTCTCTTCTACAAGAACATTTCTTTATTTGAATGATTTTAAGGGCAATGTGTGATTTTCATTTTGTAGACCCTCATAGTAAACTAATCAAACCACAAATGTCACATCTTCTGGCTATATATGAATTCTTTTCCATTTGTATATAGAAATATGTCAAAAACGGCTCCAAGACTGGTTAGCAAGCACAGGCTTCCAGTAAGGCTTATTTCACACAGGCAATGTTTCCGTCCGGGGGGGTCAGAGTTTAGAAAGGACAACAACTTGCACTGAAAACCCAGCCACGCAATCTATACGGACCAAGCTTTGAGTCTTGCAGGAAAAATGGACAACTATTCAAATGAATGGGTCTGCAGGAAAAACGGACAGCACATGGGCCATGATTTATCATACCTTCACTCCAGAATTCTGGCATCAAAAAGTCCCAAAATAGGGCATTTGCGACTTTTCACACTCATTTGCGCATAATTTAGCAACTTTTTTTTACATGTGTACACCACTCGCTCCAGTTTTGTAAAAATGGGCGTGGTTAGCCATGTTAACGCGTTTCACTCCAGATTTATCATTGGGACTTTTTAAAAAAGTCGCAAAAAAGTCCCAATTTCACTCCAGTGAGGACCATGCTTATCTTTTTAATAAAACATGTGACTTTTTTGTAAATATGTGCGACTTTTGTAAAGCTGTTTACTGAAGGATGAACTGCTGCCATCAAACCACATTTATCACAGTATTAAAGCACCATTAATAAATCTGACTGAGCCAAAAGTGACTTTGGACTTATGTGAAATTGGAGTAAGATGGAAGTGTAATGATAAATCTGGCCCATAGACTCGATCCGTGTTCACTGTGCTGCCTTCTGAAAGAGACCTAAGACGGGAGACACAATGTGATCTTCCCTGTTTCCTCAGAAGAATTGCACTTGGTGATGCCAGCACTAAAGATGTACAGTTGTGTTCAAAATTATTCAACCCCCAATGCTGTAAAGGGTTTTAGGGAATTTAGTGTACATTTGTAATTGTGTTCAGAATGAAATCTTACAAGGACTTTTTAAAGAACCAAATGCAACTAAAATGACATCAATAGTTTTTGTAATACAGTATTAAATGTTTTTTTTTTTTTTTTTTTTTTGTGATTTCTTCATTGACACAATTATTCAACCCCTTAAAGACGACCACTCTTAAGAACAAAGGTTCATTCAAGTGTTTTCGATCAGGTATTGAAAAAAACCTGTGGATGTCAAGGAGCAGCAATCAAGCATAATAAGCACCAATTAGGCAGATGTAAAATGACTGTGATACTCAGCTCCTTCTAGACATTTACTGGTGTGTTTACAGACATGGTGAAGTCAAGAGAATGGTCCAGGAAGACAAGAGAAGAGGTGATTTCTCTTCACAGGAAGGGCAATGGCTATAAGAAGATTGCAAAGATGTTAAACATACCAAGAGACACCATAGGAAGCATCATTCGCAAATTCAAGGCAAAGGGCACTGTTGAAACGCTACCTGGTCGTGGCAGAAAGAAGATGCTGACTTCGACTGCTGTGCGCTACCTGAAGCACAAAGTGGAGAAAAGTCCCCGTGTGACTGCTGAGGAACTGAAAAAAGATTTGTCAGATGCGGGTACTGAAGTTTCAGCTCAGACAATAAGGCGCACACTGCGTAATGAAGGCCTCCATGCCAGAACTCCCAGGCGCACCCCCTTGCTGTCTCCAAAGAATAAGAAGAGTCGACTGCAGTGTGCCAAAAGTCATCTGGACAAACCACAAAAGTTTTGGGATAGTGTTCTGTGGACTGATGAAACAAAATTAGAACTGTTTGGGTCCATGGATCAACGCTATGTTTGGAGGAGGAAGAACAAGGTCTATGAAGAAAAGAACACCTTGCTTACTGTGAAGCATGGCGGGGGGTCAATCATGCTTTGGGGCTGTTTTGCTTCTACAGGTACAGGGAAGCTTCAGCGTGTGCAAGGTACCATGAATTCTCTTCAGTACCAGGAGATATTGGATGAAAATGTGATGCAGTCCGTCACAAACCTGAGGCTTGGGAGGCGTTGGACCTTTCAACAGGACAATGATCCCAAGCATACCTCCAAGTCCACTAGAGCATGGTTGCAGATTAAAGGCTGGAACATTTTGAAGTGGCCATTGCAGTCACCAGACTTAAATCCGATTGAGAACCTCTGGTGGGACTTAAAGAAAGCAGTTGCAGCGCGCAAGCCTAAGAATGTGACTGAACTGGAGGCTTTTGCCCATGAAGAATGGGCAAAGATACCCGTAGATCGCTGCAAGACACTTGTGTCAAGCTATGCTTCACGTTTAAAAGCTGTTATAACTGGAAAAGGATGTTGTACTAAGTACTAAGATTGAATGTCACTTGGGGGTTGAATAAAACTGATAATGATGTGAGTACAGAAAAGACATTTGTGGTTATTTCATTATAAATGTTATGTTATATTTGTCTGACTTACAAGTGCCTCTTTGATTTAATTGTAAACAAGATGACTGAAATAATCACAATCAATGTCAAACTGGCCAAAACACTCAATTTCAGTGGGGGTTGAATAATTTTGAACACAACTGTATGTCGTAGGTTGGATTACAGAGCAGAAAGGTGAATGGTTTGCAAAACTTCCCATGTACTATGCACCATAACAGGGATCAGCAGCCTCCAGCACACCAGCTGTTCTGAGACTACTACTCACAGAATCCTCCTTTTACTTCTGTGGGAGTCAGGCCTGTTTCACACTTGCGTTGTGGCTGTCCGGTTTTCAGATGCAGCAGAGGATCTCAAAACCAGAATTAAACAGATCTGTGCCTTTTCATACATCCAGATGTTTCCATTTTGGCCAGAGCCAGTTGTATTAAAGGGAATCTGTCACCTGCCTATCATCATTTTCTGCTGTCACCTTATCCATGTAAAATAAAGTACATTTCAGCTTTGGTCTTTTCTTAATTTTCAGTTGTAATTTTCCTAAAAAAGCGTTTTGTTTTTTAAAATTTTTTTTTATTTAGGCTAGTGAGGGTCCAAGGTACCCCCCTGATGGACCTAGCCCGCCTAAATTTGAATTCTCAAGCACACCTACAGAGCCAGAAATCGCCTCCTAGAGGCGAGGCTAACTGCGCCGCCCCCTCCGACTTCAGTTTACAACGCCCCCTGGAGATTATGAATAAACATGACTCTTTTCAAGGTCTGGGCTGCAATGATTATGCCGGTTCACGGCAACCACTTACTTTTAAATGACAGACCGCTGAAATCAGTATGTCTGTTACTAATTTACATTGATTCTCATTAGGGATGAGCGAATCGATTTGCATAAAACTTTGGTAAAAAAAAAAAGATTTCCAAAACTCGGGTTCGGTTCCCACCCAATTAATCCATGAAGTTATTACGCGAAGTTACGAATTAATAACTTCGGCTCATCTGAGCCAATACATTCTAATACTGTAAGGAGAGCTCGCTCCATACAGTATTGGACCGAAGTTTTATGCAAATCGACTTCGGATGTTTCATCCGAAGTGGATTCACTCATCCCTAAATTCTCATTCCAGAAATTTTTTTTTTTTCATTTTGCTTTCAGCAGTTTTATGTCCGGTCAAAAAAACGCAACAAAACAGAATGTAATGCATCCTGATCAGTTTTGTCCCTATTGACAATGAATGGGGACATAAAACCGGACCAAAACAGATTAGTTGAGAGCCTCTGCCAGATCTCAAAACCAGAAAGCCACAACGCAAGTGTGAAACAGACCTTAGAAGCATAGCAGAGTAAGTTTGCATGCTGGGAGTTGTAGTTTCATGGCAGCTGAAGTGCCAAGGGTTGCTGATCCCTGCACTAGAAGATGGGGCTTGTGATTGTCTAACAAGGTATAGGTGGTGCAACACACAATAAGACTAGATTTGTTTACACTGCTTCATGACTGTAATGGGCTCAGGCAAGAGAGGTAAAAGGTTAAAAAGATGACAAATTGGGTCAATAGCGATTTCAAGTTGTGAATTCTTCATGCCATGGGACAGGCTTAGTGTGTGTGTGGGGATATTCCATAGTGTACAGTAGCAGTGAAGTGGTTGAGATATTAACAAGTCTGCAATAAAATCCACACATAGCTCGACATCTGAGTAGGTGGGTTTTAAATTCTAAGCATATCAATTTTTTGCATATTTCTGCCCCAGATTTCACCCTGTGCAACACAGTGGAACTACTACATGTAGCCACGCTCTTAGAATGCCGCAAGAAACGCCGACCACGGCATCTATATATAGTCTGAGCTCCCCTTCATATCCAGGCTGTCACTCACCCCGGAAACTTCTCGTGTAGACAGCCCTGGAGTTCCAGGGGAAAGCAGTGCTGACTCAGCGTGGCAGAGGGTCAGTAACGCTCCTTCATTCCTCTTGCAGCAGGGGTGAGCGGCCGGGCAACTGACTAAGCCGATTGGTGGAGGCGGTGGTTCCCGCCATGCTCCCCACCAATCAGGGCAGCAGTGCAGAGGAGAATCGCTGCAGAGCACAGGATATGCAGGCTGGTCGAATTCAGCTTCAATGACCGCTGCTCACCCCACACTTCCACCTAGAGGGCGTATTAACACTGGAGGTGCGCTTCTGGATATCAGCCTGCAATGTGCTGGACATGTTTCTGGGCAGGACGCACTTCAGCGACTGAACTGAAGACACCCTGATGCATACTGAACGGATTTCTCTCCAATCAGAATGCATTAGGATATAACTGAAGAGTTTTTTTCTCGGTATTGAGCCCCGAGGACGGAACTCAATGCCGGAAAAGAATAACACTAGTGTGAAAGTACCCTTATTTGCTGCACAAAAAACGAGATTTTTGTATAACTTACAAGTAAAATCACTTTCTCGCTCTTCATTGCCAGCATAATAATCAGCGAAGGTGCAGAATGCCGCCTATAGAAAAAGGGGGTCATGCACATGGCCAGCACCATATTCAGTGAGAGCCCATTCCGCCTATGGAAGGGGGACATGCACATGGCCGGCACCATATTCAGTGAGAGTGCAATTCCGCCTATGGAAGGGGGACATGCACATGGCCGGCACCATATTCAGTGAGAGTGCAATTCCGCCTATGGAAGGAGGTCATGCACATGGCCGGCACTAAATCCAGTGAGTGCAATTCCACCTATGGAAGGGGGTCAGGCACACAGCTGGCAGCGAATCTGGAAGGCTACAGAAGGGGGGCACCGGACCTGCACTGCCTCTAGAAAGCGCAACATGACACCTGTAGACAGGGGCATGTATAGCCAGCTCTGCATCCTAAAGAATGTGCCTGCTGACAGCGCTGAGCCATGGGATGGCAAATTCCGGCGCAGCATTGCAACCAGTACCCACCCCCTTGGCATGGGAGCCAAATATATATATATATATATATATATATTTTATTTTTATTTTATTTATTTATCTGTTAAATAGAATGCTGCCGCTGCCCCTGAAAAGGGAGGGGGGGGGGGGGGAGAATGCACAGAACCCCTACAGGGGTAATGGTTCGCAGGACCAGGGGCCGGGCCAGGAAGAGGACTGGCAGGAAGGGATTAACACCGTGCCGGAGAACAGGGGGAGGAGATTCCCAGGAACGTGAAGGATTCGCGCCGGTATCCCACCCCCCCCCCCACAGGAAGCAAGGAGGAATGCCCGGAACACACCGGGCGCGCTCCGTAGACATTCCTCCTGGAGCAGCCCTTCCTGCACCGCCCATGAAGGCGGGAACATGGCGCGGCCGCAGGTGAAGAGCGGAGCGAAATGGCGACCGCTAGTATAAGGAGCCATCCAGAGGTGCGGGGAGACAAACCCGAACCTCTGGCAACAAGTTAACCCACGCAACGCTGGTAGGAGAAAAATTTAACCCCCGCACCGCCAGTGGAGCGTGGATGGCGCCAACGGGGAGTAGTATCCCCCGCTGTGCCGGCGGTGCACGTATGGCGCCAAGCAGAACAATGCGCGCCGTCTGGCGGCACGGGGCCCACAGTGAACGGGGGTCCTGTGGGTGCCTGAACCACCGGATCCGGGAAGTGGGGGCCCAGTCCATTAACCCCTAGTCCCACAAAGTCACTGTGTCCGGTAGAGGGACCGGGTAGATTACGTCACCATGTGGGAAGGTGGGTTGGATAAAATAAAAAATCTTCAAGGAAGCCACCCAAGGAGCAGGGAGGTCTTGCCTCCTTTGACACTAAGCTAAAACTGAAGCTCCTTCTCCAGGCTGAAGAGGGTATAGCTGCCAATTCTAGCCTAGGGTCAACGCCTCCTAGTGGACATAGCTATACCCACGGTTTCTGTGTCCCCCAATGAATATGTGTGAGAAATCCAGGCAAATCCAAAGCGTAACTGTTCTCTGTGAATGTACTACACAATCCATTTTCTTTGTGTATATTATATATATATATATATATATATATATATATACACACACACATATACATATACACACACACACACACAGACACACAGTATATATATATATATATATATATATATATATAAAACATTCATGCACAAAATGCTTCAGGCTGACCGCGGGCAACTATATTCGTTCATTTCTAGGTTTTAGCGTGCCTTTAAGGCTGGGCTACACAGCGACATGTCATGTAAACATCGTCATGGTGTCACAGTGTGACAGTGATGCAACAATCATAGACAATCCAACACCGTTTGCTATTTGGTCTTTAGGCATATGAGACTTTGCTATCGTAGACCATAAAGCATCTCCTATGCGACTGCAACTCCTCTGTGATTCAGTTGTGCTTTTACAGCCAAATCACAGCTCTAAAATGCATGTTGCCGTTTAACCCCAACCTAATAGGATGAGCTGGAATGGTTTATCTCCTGGGCAAATAATGTCAATGTCACAGACGTCAGTAAAATCACACGTACAGATAAGCCAAAACTTTATTTAGAACTTCATTCTAACAATTCCGAATTTACAAAAAGAAAACCATACAAAGACAAAGAGACGGGAACATGGAAAAAGAACAGTGCTCAGACTTTTAGATCTTGTAGAGTTCCTTACACAACCAGAACTGACAAGTTGTATTTCCATTAACTCCACTGAATGGCTGTGTCCTAAAGAGATGATCATACATGTATTTTGCCATCTTAGAAGAAATAGTGCGGATTTTTCATTTGCTTCACGTAGTTATAATGTTGCCGATCAATGCATTTCAGGAAGAATGGGCTCCAAGACTTTCTGCAATAAAAGAAAGTACAAATTAAAATAGAGCAAAGTACGTATTTCAAAGGTTTCATTTGGGGTACCCATTAAAAGCGGAAAACCAAATGGCAAAAGGTACATATGTCCAAGTGCAGATGATGGTGGGTTAGTATTTTAAAGTGAGGCCAGGCCTCTCAAATATGTCTCAGGTTTATAAAACACCACTAGTGTTATTTGAAGCTGGCATCTGAGTAGACTCTAAGGCCAGAGACAGATGAGCGAGTTCAGTGTGAGAAACTCAAAGCGTGACTTATCATTCTGAACTGTGCTCCTCAGACAGGATCGCACGGCATTGCAATCATTTATAGGGTAGCGTGTCCCTGTTAGACCTGGAATCTACTGAATTACACTGACAGCATTATGTCAGTGTAATTCAATACATTTCAGGACTCGCAGGGACAAAACCCTTATAAATCAGTATAATGCTGAGCGATCCTGTCAGAGGAGCAGAGTTCAGAACAGGAATTCACACTGACACATGCAGCCAGTTTCTCACACCGAACTCGCTCGTCTGTCTGGCTAAGACGTACTCCTAGGTGTACAATGATCCAAGCAGATATCCTTCACATGGTTTTGAGCTTCCCACATTTACACACTTTTTGGTGTAGTATAAAAGATATTGTAAGGAATAGACATTGTAGTCCACCTGGAAGCTTCACAATCTCTATTTGTGTTGTTGGGGTAAGGTTTAAATATATAGTATATATGCACAATTATCTGTCGTTGGAATACTTTACTGAATATAGATTTGTCGAGAGGACCTGCAGGTAACTCACCAGGCTCTTTCAGGGACAATGCATCTCCTGCCAGCTCCTCAGCACCATTTCCTTGTCCATTCAGATTCAGTATCTCATTACATAAATTGTTTTTCAGCTCCTCCTTCTCCATCTCAGCCATTAGCTCTGTCTGGAAAAAAGAAATCTAAATCTTAAAGGGGCTGTTCACTCCATTTACAATGAAGGCTTATCTTCAGGATATGCCATCAATATGGGTCAGACGCTGCTGATCGGGAGCAGGAACTATACAACTTCATCCATTGTAGTGAATAGGGATGAGCGAATAGACTTTGGATAAAACATCAGAAGTCAATTCGCATAAAACTTCGTTCCAATACAGTATTAGAATGTATCGGGAGACTTCGGGTTATACCTTCATAAATTCATTTGTACTGTAAAAAAACATTTCTCGCTTATATCATTGGGGGACACAGACCATGGGTATAGCTGCTTGCTGCCACTAGGAGGCGACACTAGGCTGAAAACTGTTGGCTCCTCCTCCGCCAGCTATACCCCCTCCGGCCAGGAGAGAGCTCTCAGTTTTTAGCTTAGTGTCGTAGGAGGCAGACCCCCTGCTCTGCAGGGTGGCTGTTATTTTTATTTTTTACTTTATTTTTTTTTTCCTTTTAGGTTGGGGGTCCAGGGCTATTGAGAGCTCTGCATCCCTGGGGGGGGCCGACTGGTGACGCTTATTCCGCCGCTCTGCCCCCCACAAGAAGACAAAGTGGACCAGGAGGGCTTGACCTTCCTGCTCCCCCAGCGATAGAACCACCTGTCCCTGCCCTGCAACCCAGTCCCTGTCACTTGTGCCAGGGATTGAAGAGGTGGTGCTGCTGGTCTAGGTAAAGGGTGAAGAACACAGATGAAGACAGGTGAGTATGTTTTCTGTGTTGTGGTGTCACCCTAGGATTCCCCTTCCCCTCTGGACACAGTGTACTGCACCACCGGCATAGGGACTGCGGGGGTTAATTTTTCTGAGGCACTTGGACACGTCCAGGTCCTCTCTCCCAGGCACGTTCTGCCTCATCTATGTGCTCTCTTCTCCTCCCCCTTACCCCTTCTCCCCTAAGGTCCGCATGTGGGAGCGTTCTCCCATGGGCCCTCGGTTCACTGACCGGGTCCCCTTCCTTCCCTGGATCTGGCATCGCTGCAGCGCGAGCCGGGGCGGGGCTTCACGCCGGAGGGCGGGCCTAATTTTTCCGCCGGGCGGCTGGAGGCGGAGCCTAATTTTTCCCGCGGCGCTTCCTCCCTTGCCTGCCTGGCCGTGCAGTTTTCTGGCTCCTGAGAGGCATAGCCATGTGCAGCCTGCTCCTCCTCTCCAGACTGGTGAACCAGCTCAAGGGGATCCCCTCAACCTGCTGCTCCTGACTCTGGGGACACGTCCAGCAAGGGTTGCTCCTGCTCCACTCTGGTAGGACCAGTGCTTCTCCCCTCCCGGTGCCCCCTCTGGCCCTCCCTCACTCACCTGTCATGTCGGACCCAGTGGATCCCGCACCCCAGGTCCCTGGTAGGGCTACCCATTATGCCTGCACTTCCTGTAACGTGAAGTTCCCTAGGGGTCAGGCGAACCCCCTCTGTGCCTCATGCCAGGCCACCCAGGGCGTGCCGCCTCAGTCGCAGTCCACTGACGTGCACCCGCCTGCTGGAAGTATGGAACCGGAATGGGCGAAATCCCTGTCCCGGGCGGTGACTGACCTATCCAAGATCTCCCAATCCACCCTTTCCTTAATGGGTCGCTTGGTAGAGACGTCGTCACCTGCGCAGCCTGATCTCTCTCAGGGCGCACCATCCAGGAGCAGACACCCCAGCAAGCGTCCCAGGCAGGAACGTCTCTCGTCCTCGGACGGGTCGCCTTCGCCCCTCCCCCGGTTCGCTGTCCAAGGCGTCCTCGTCTGTTGGGGAACATGTGTCTGAAGGGGAACTCGCAGAGTCGGATGCGGATCTGGATCCAGACCGCTCGTCTCAGATGGCAGCCTTAGTGGACAGTCTTGTCTCGGCGATCCGGGACACCTTCCAACTTCAGGAGGAGGGCTCCTCCTCCAGTCACCAGGGAGTTTCTTTCCTGCGAGCCAAGCAGGCCCCCAAATCGTTCCCGGTCCACGACGACTTTTCTGTTCTCACCACTAAAGCATGGGAACAACCAGGGTCAAAATTTTTGATCCCCAAGCGGCTGGATCTCCTTTACCCTTTTCCCCGGAATGGGTGGGTAAGTGGTCCTCCCCTCCAAAGGTAGACCCGCCGGTGGCTCGCCTGGCCAAGAATACCACGATTCCGGTCGCGGACGGCTCCTCTTTGCAGGACCCGGCGGACCGGCCAGGTGGAATCACTTGCGAAGTCGGTCTTTTCAGCCTCCGGTTCGGCGCTCCGCCCCATTTTCGCCTCGGCATGGGTAGCCAAGGCGGTTTCCGAATGGGCCCTGCGCTGCGTCAGGACTTAGACTCGGATCTTTCTCGCGACGATCTCCAGGCTCTGGCGATCCAGATATCCCAGGCGGGAATTATCTTTGCGAGGCGGCTCTGGGCGCGGGCTCCATGGTCGCACGTTCCTCCGCCCTCGCCGTTTCCATTCGGCGGGAACTCTGGCTGAAGGCCTGGCAGGCCGACTCTTCTTCCAAGCGCTCCCTTCTGTCTCTACCTTTTGCTGGTTCTCGTCTTTTTGGACCCAAACTAGGCGAGATTATTTCTGAGGCCACGGGCGGCAAAAGCACCCATCTTCCGCAACCCAAACCCAAGAGTTCATCTCGTCCGCGTCCTTTCGCGCAACGCCAGTCCTTTCGCCGCTTTACGGGTACCCGCCCGGCGGCTCCTCGACCGCACGACAGTCCACCCAGGAGCAGAGACGGAAGCCTTCGTTTAGGCCGCAGCCCGCCTGGCGCCCCGGGCGCAGCCCCAGCGCTCTTCCTCTAACAAGCAGTCCCGGCATGAAGGTGCGCCCCCACCTTCCTGGGTGGGGGTCGGCTCCTTCGTTTTCAGGAGGTTTGGCAGGCCCATGTGTCGGATGCCTGGGCGCTCGAGGTGGTCACTCGGGCTACAAGTTGGAGTTCAAATCCATGCCTCCAAACCGTTTTTTCAGTCCCGTCCTCCCAGGGAGCCATCTCGGTCGGAGGCCTTCTTCCAGGCGGTTCGCGATCTGCTGGTCGGGGAGTTATCTCCCGGTTCCGGCTCAGGAGCGTTTTCCGGTTTTACTCCAACCTATTCATCGTCCCCAAGAAGGAGGGAGCGGTCCGCCCAGTGTTGGACCTCAAAATGGTGAACCGATACCTTCGAGTGAGCCGTTTTCGCATGGAGTCCCTTCGCTCCGTGATTGCTTCCTTGGAGCAAGGGGAATGGCTGGCTTCCGTGGATATCCAGGACGCCTACCTACACGTCCCCATTGCGATCGCCCACCAGAGGTTTTGCGCTTCGCGGTCCACTCGGATCACTACCAGTTCGTTGCACTGCCGTTCGGTCTGGCGGCGGCGCCGAGGGTGTTTACCAAGGTGCTCGCTCCGCTGATGGGTCTTCTTCGCTCCAGGGGCATCGTCTTGATCCCGTACTTGGACGACATTCTCATCAAGGCGTCGTCGTTCCGGCAGTGCGGGGAGAGTCTGCAGATCACCTTGGACACTCTCGCCCGCTTCGGGTGGATTGTGAACTTTCGGAAGTCCTCCCTGATCCCATCCACTCGGATTCGGTTCCTCGGAATGATCCTGGACTCGGGGTCAGCCGGGTGTGCCTTCCAGCGGACAAAGTGAAGGTCCTTCGCGGTGCGGTGCTCCGGTTGATTCGGCAGCGCAGTCTCCATCCGGACTTGTATGCGGGTGTTGGGTCTCATGGTGGCCTCGTTCGAGGCGGTACCATTTGCCCAGTTCCACACCCGCTCCTTTCAGCAGTGATCCTCTCGACTTGGGGCCGGGTCTCAGGGGTCCCTGGATCGTCGGTTCTCTCTTCCCCAGGAGGTTCGGTCGGACCTCCATTGGTGGCTTTCCCGACTCACCTGGAGGTGGGGAAGTCCTTCCTGCCGGTCAGGTGGACGGTCATTACGACCGGCGCCAGTCTGCAGGGTTGGGGAGGAGTCTTCGGCACTCGGACAGCCCAGGGCGTCTGGTCTCCGTCGGAGTCCAGACTCTCCATCAATGTATTGGAGCTTCGGGCGATTTTCCTTTCTCTGCGCCATTGGTCTCCCCTCCTGCTGGGCCTTCATGTCCGGGTCCAGTCGGACAACGCCACGGCTGTGGCGTATGTCAGCCATCAAGGGGGACTCGCAGCTCGTCTGTCATGTCCGAGCGGCAAGAATCCTCCGGTGGGCGGAGACCCACGTTCAGGCTCTGTCGGCGGTCCACATTCCCGGAGTTGCCAATTGGACCGCAGATTTTCTGAGCCGGACGGCGATAGATTCCGAGGAATGGTCTCTCCATCCGGAAGTCTTCGACGACCTCTGTCGTCGCTGGGGACGGCCGGATGTGGATCTGATGGCCTCCAGCCTCAATCACAAGCTCCCGTTCTACTTCGCCCGCGCAAGGGATCCCGCAGCCTGCGGGGTGGGCGCTCTCGTGGCCCGTGGGACGGATTCCACGTTCCTCTACGTCTTTCCTCCGTTGTCCCTACTGCCTCGGATTCTCCGCAGGATCAAGTGGGAGGCGTTCAGACCCTTCTGATCGCTCCAGACTGGCCGCGCCCGAGCATGGTACTCGGATCTTGTCCTTCTGCTGGGGACGCTCCGTTTCTGCTCCCTCTCAGACCCGATCTTCTGTCACAAGGGCCCGTCTTCCACCCGAGTTTAATTACTCTACGTTTGACGGCGTGGCTCTTGAAACCTTCCTTCTAAAGCAGCGGGGTTTTTCCGATGCGGTGGTTACGTGCGCTTATTCGGGCCAGGAAGCCCGCTTCTTCCAGGATCTATTATCGAACCTGGAAGTCCTTCCTTCGATTCTGTGAAGAGCGGGACCTGTCTCCCAGATCCTTCTCCCTGCCGGTCGTTCTGGCCTTTCTCCAGTCCGGACTGGAACTGGGCATGGCGCTCAGCTCCTTGAAGGGCCAGGTGTCGGCCCTTTCTATTTTCTTTCAGCGGTCCTTGGCTGGTATGGGTCCAGTGAAGACCTTCCTTCAGGGCGTCGCACACACCTCTCCGCCCTACCGCCCCCGCTACATCCGTGGGACCTCAACTTGGTGTTGGGGGTTCTGCAAGCTTCTCCATTCGAACCCCTGCGGGAGATTTCTCTCCGTCTGCTGTCTTGGAAGGTGGTCTTTCTGGTGGCTATCACCTCAATACGCAGAGTTTCAGAGCTTGCAGCTCTGTCATGCCGTGAGCCGTTCCTGGTCTTTCATCAGGACAAGGTGGTCCTCCGGCCGATCCCTTCCTTCTTGCCCAAGGTGGTGTCGGCTTTTCACCTTAATGAGGACATTGTCCTGCCGTCCTTTTGTCCGGGGCCCTCTCATCCGAGAGAGGTGTCATTACACCGGTTGGATGTGGTGCGGGCTCTGCGGATTTACCTTTCGGCCGTGGCTCCCTTTCGGCGCACGGACGCCTTGTTCGTCCTTCCGGAGGGTGCTAGGAAGGGATTGGCGGCTTCAAGGTGACGATCTCACGGTGGATTCGCTCCACGATTTTAGAATGTTACCGCGTTCGGGACAAGACGCCCCCTCCTGGGATCACGGCCCACTCTACCAGGGCACTTGGGTCCTCCTGGGCTTTCTTCCACCAGGCGTCGGCGGCTCAATTGTGTAAGGCCGCGACTTGGTCCTCCCTCCACACTTTTACAAAGTTCTACAGGGTTCACGCCCTCGCTTCTGCGGACGCCGCTCTGGGCCGCCGGGTATTGCAGGCCGCGGTGTGAAGGCTGGCACAGGGTTCCCTGCCGTCTTCATTCTGTTTTGTGTTCCCTCCCCAGGGACTGCTTTGGGACGTCCCATGGTCTGTGTCCCCCAATGATATAAGCGAGAAAACGAGATTTTGTGAAACTCACCTGTAAAATCTGTTTCTCGCTTGATTCATTGGGGGACACAGCACCCTCCCAGTTTTGTTCCTAGTGTTGGGAGCCGCCAGGTTTCCTAGGGGCTCGTTCTGTTTGGGTCCGTTGACCGTGTGCGTTGGTTTGGTTGTAATATCCTTCTGCTTCTCCTACTGCTTTTGCACAAACTGAGAGCTCTCTCCTGGCCGGAGGGGGTATAGCTGGCGGAGGAGGAGCCAACAGTTTTCAGCCTAGTGTCGCCTCCTAGTGGCAGCAAGCAGCTATACCCATGGTCTGTGTCCCCCAATGAATCAAGCGAGAAACAGATTTTACAGGTGAGTTTCACAAAATCTCGTTTTTCTGAACTCGGAACTAGAGTTTGGGAAATTGTTTCTTACAGTACAAATTAATTTATGAAGTTATTAGCCGCAGTCTCGCGTGACTTCGCAAAGCAGTAACTTATTCTAATATATTCTAATACTGTACGGAGCACCGGCGTTGTACAGTATTGGAAAGAAGTTTTATGCGAATCAGCTCTGGATGTTTCATCCAAAGTCGATTCACTCATCTCTAGTAGTGAACTAAACCCCCAATGAAGTAAATGGCAGTAGCGCTGCAGCAACCAGCACCGTCTACTATAAAATGGACAGAGTTTTGTAGCTCCGACACCTGAGCTACTCCCTAACAGCAGAGCGGCGTGGCTACAGGACCCACATCAATCAGATATGCATAAGGGATCCATAATCACAAGCAAAAATATGGACTGCTTCCTTGGTGTGACACAGACCCACTGTCCGTGGAAAAGCACTGATGTGTGAATATACACATTAAGGGCTCATGCACACGAACATATTCCACTTCCGTATGTATGTCCTATTATTGTTTGCATTATGGACAAGGATAGTACTGTTCTACTAGAAGCAAGCTGTTCCGTTCCGCATGAACGTCATCCATATTTTTTGCGGACTGTCAAAATACATACGGTCGTGTGCATGAGCCCTAAAGTCACTGGATAACCTAGCAGTCCGTGGAGACCACAGGAAGCACACTGAACTGCGGACATTTGAAAGAGGCCTGAGAAAATACATCAACATAAAATCTGTGGACAATTCCGTTAAGCATAAACAATAAACTCATTTCATTTTATTCTATCTTCTGCTTCTCAAAATATAATACCTTTGGTAACGTTAATTTGAGAGGTAAATCCTCAACTTTTACAAAGTCATCTTCATCAGATTTCTGACTCAAATTTCCAGAACCAGTCTCCTGCTAGAAAAAAAACAAAACAAAAAACACTTAAGAACAGAACTGAAAACAGAAAAGTTGAGATGAGAATGAGACAGAACTGATGGAGCCAAGAAGCAGTATGCACTTCTATGATTTGAGATTCATGCACCATTTCTAAAGAGACCAATAATTGTTACCATTAGGCTCACAATGTGTTTTCGTCCTAAACGAGGCCACGATTTTAGTAATTTTGTGCATCTGGTTGTTTAACAAGCCCAATTTTGTTTATTGTGCTACAAAAATAAATGTTGGTGCCCTCTCTTGTGACATGTGGGGCTGTTTCCTATCCCTTTGGTAGTCTACAAAACGTAAAAAAATAAATAAAAAATCTTCTGCTTGGTGTGGGCAGTGCATTTTTATTTCTTTTTTTTCTTCTTTTGGCTTTTATTCTATATTCTTTACATATATACATGTATAATTGCTACATAACAGGAACCCCCACCTTGAGGCCAATAAATAATCTCTGGGGGACATGGTAAAAAATTTAATACAGACTGGTTTATCACACACCAGTCTCAGTAAAAACCCCACTGGTGAAAGATTCTACCTATTAAGAAGCACATGCCTCTTAGTAAATGTGTTGCATCTGTGAGGTCTGTACGCCTGCTTCAGATAGAGTTTAGTTGTGATTTCTGCCAGCTTTCTAGCGTATATTATATTAATTGTGCGGCCCCATTCTTTTCCACTAAGCTCTGCTTACTTTTCTTTTTAAGTGATGAGAACAGCGTCTAAAGACAGCAGATAAAAGCAGGTAAAGAAGGCAGATAAACTGGATATAATTCCTGCATCACCATATATTTATACACGATGTATACTGCCTTCTATAGTCTGCATTAGTTACAGTGCAGAGCCTCTGGGAACAGCAACTCCGGCTGTGGAGGAGTTAACTTTACCATCTATATCATAAAAACAGTCTGTCTATCTGTCCTCTGTAGGCATCCAGACACGTGAACCGTTGGACACCCAATGTGGCACATAGGTTCATTGGGTGTCTGAGAAGGTTTTTGTAAAAGCCCTCTAAGACACACCGTTCTTGAGATATTCCCAAACAATGTATAAGCCAATAGGAGCTCACAAGTCCTTCACTCATATCATCACTGTCATACATGGTCATATGACCCCTGTTGGCCAATAGAATCTCTCATAGCTTCAGCCATGACATATACACAGCTGTACACTATAACAACGGTGTAAACAGTTACTGTTAAGTAGGCGGGGTGCTGTGGAGGTCACTGTTAAGGAGGCAGGGTGCTGTGGTGGTCACTGTTAAGGAGGCAGGGTGCTGTGGTGGTCACTGTTAAGGAGGCAGGGTGCTGTGGTGGTCACTGTTAAGGAGGCAGGGTGCTGTGGTGGTCACTGTTAAGGAGGCAGGGTGCTGTGGGGGTCACTGTAAAGGAGGCAGGGTGCTGTGAGGGTTACTTAAGGAGGCAGGGTGCTGTGGGGGGTCACTGTTAAGGACGCGGGTGCTGTGGAGGTCACTGTTAAGGGGCTGGGGTGCTGTGGAGGTCACTGTTAAGGAGGTGGGGTGCTGTTGAGGAGGCGGGTGCCGTGGAGGTCACTGTTAAGGGGCTGGGGTGCTGTGGAGGTCACTGTTAAGGAGGCGGGGTGCTGTTGAGGGCACTGTTAAGGAGGCGGGGTGCTGTGGAGGGCACTGTTAAGGAGGCGGGGTGCTGTGGAGGGCACTGTTAAGGAGGCGGGTCGCTGTGGGGGTCACTGTAAGGAGGCGGGTCGCTGTGGGGGTCACTGTAAGGAGGCGGGTCGCTGTGGGGGTCACTGTTAAGGAGGCGGGGTGCTGTGGTGGTCACCGTTAAGGAGGTGGGGTGCTGTGGTAGTCACTGTTAAGGTGGGGTGCTGTGGAGGTCACTATTAAAAGAGTGTGGTGCTGTGGAGGTCAACATTAAGGGAGCTGTGAAAGTCACTCTTATGGGGGCAGGGAACTGTGAAAGCCACTGTTAAGGGGACAGGGACAAGGATAGGACAGTTCTATGGAGGGCAGGACGTTCCGTTACAAAAAATGCAGTATCCGTGTTTTACAGATCCACAGTTTGCCGTCCGCAAAAACAGCAAAGACTGCTTGCATGAGCCCTTACTCCAAGTAAGCAGAGCTATCAGCACCTGCACAGGGAATGTTTTTAGAGATAAAAGTACATGAAAAAACTACTTACATATTCATTAACTAACACAGGGGAATCTGTAGCTGGACTGCCTGGTCCAGAGCTTTCTGCTGATGCCAGAGATGACTTGGTGTCAACATCTACCGATGAAGAGATATCCCCCTCTTTATTTAATAGCAGTGGAGTAGATACGTTGTCTGAGGAGATGTTTGCTGGTGACGTTTTCTGGTCTCTCTCTAATGTCGGGTCATCTAAAGATGAAAAATTACAATACTATATTTAAACATGGAGATACATGTAGGATGTCATCTGAGTCCCTTAAAAACCATCATGAAACTGTAACACTATCAATAATAGAAGAACAAGTCGCATCTTACAGTATAACACAAGTTAAAGGGATTGTCTCACTTCAGCAAATGACATTTATCATTTACACAAACTTAATACAAGGCACTGACTAATGTATTGTGATTCTCCATATTGCCTCCTTTGCTGGCTTCATTAACTTTTCCATCACATTATACACTGCTCGTATCCAGGAGTTACAACTATGATCCGAAGGTGGACTTGCTCAACCCTAGTTACAATCACCGCTGCAGCGCAGATATGAGGCGGCTGCGCATTCGTGTCTATATGTGAGCTCCCATGGTCCCGGCCACAAGAGAGGCTGATGCTTTTTCCTATAGTGTGCAAGCACGACCAGCGCTGCTCTATTACAGGGTGGTCATAAACCCTGGATTCGAGCAGTGTATAATGTGATGGAAAAATGAATCAGGTCAGCAATCACAGTACATTTGTAAGTGCCTTGTATTACCTTTATCTACATAATAAATGCCATTTGCTGAAGTGACACAACCCCTTTAAACGTTCCCTATGTAATGTAATAAGGCTAGATGAGTACAGTGGATGTAATGAAAACAGGTTGCTTACAAAACGGAGACAGATTACCTGTTTCCTGCCTGGTCAGCATCTCAGGATTTTCACATTTTGCCATTTCCTTTGGACTATTGTTCAAAACCTATATTAAATGAAAACAAGTCATTGCATGTGTAATGATCACGAACCCATTTACAATATACTATATACGGAACACTTACTGGCTTCTGTTCATGTTCTTCTGTATTATCAGTGTTGGCTTCCAATGAGGTCTGTACGTCTACAGGTCCTGCCTCAAACTCGTAATTCTCCTCTTCCTCTTCATTTTCATCTTCACCGCTGCCATAATTTGTTAAGGGCTGTGTCTCTGCTTTGGATAAACCTGTTGCACGAGAACGATACATACAATGATAAAGGCTTTCCACAGAATTACACGTATATCAGAATGCATCAAATTAGGAGAAGCTCTTAATATTTTACAGATAACAGGATGTCAATTGTAATGTAAAAATGTTAAAGTAGGACTCCCACAGAATCTAAGGTTGTTCCACCTTGGCGTAAAATAAAAATCACTAATGAAGCACTCCACAAAAACTGTTATTCTCTGACCTTTTAGGAAGGTACATGATGTAAAAGTGAAAGTATCTGACTATAATCTCCCTTCTGATCAGCACTCTGACTTCTAGTCCTGTGTCATTTGGAGATCAGTTACGTCTCTATTCATTTCTATGAGACGGACATTGAGGCTTTCTGTCCACACATAAGAAGCTGTGTTAATTCGAGAGTCTGAGTGTTGGTCACATGACACTGCTGAGGATCAGAAGTGAGGGTATAACTCACAAATACAGTCACTCTAAGCTTATTACCTTCACTACAGTTTACATCATGTAACTTTCTTTCTAACAGGTCAGAGAATAAAAAGTTTGTGGGAGTGCTACTTTAAACATTTTAATATTGTAACACCTTGGCATAAAATAAAATTCTGAGTTCAGAGCCTGTTTCTGTAGCACTGTATAGAGCTGCATCGTGCATGCTTGGGTTTGTAGTTAAAGGGGGCCAGGGGTAACTGCTCTACTGATCTGTAGATGTCCCATTGGTTAAACCCCCCTCTAACATTATTTCCAAAGGGTGGATGATGTTTGTGGCTGGGATACCCCTTTAACCCTTAGGATACCGGAGGTTTTTTCGTTTTCATTTTTCTTCCCCATCTTCCTTGAGCCATAACTTCTTTATTTTTTCATTCACATAGCTGCATGAGGGCTTTTTTTTTTTTTTGCGGGAAAAGCTGGACATTCTGATGCCACCATTAAGCATACAATGTAGTGGGAAGCGGTAAAAAATTCCAAATGGGGGATGGTTTAAACAAGGCTGAGTGTATTGAAATCAATTACCGGCATCCTCACTGGCCGCAGAGGATGCCGGTAAGAAGCCCAGAAGCGGAAGCCTTGATCACGGCATTTAAAGGCTTTAATTACCGAGATCGGCATTATTGGCGGGCCTGCTGCACGTGTGAGCGAGCATCATGTTTGCCTATCGCTACAACGCCGTACATGCATGTGTCCGGCACTGCAGCTCTGCCCTATACACTTATAATTGGAATCTTGTATGAAAAAATGTATATGTATGTATTCTAATATCTCATTGTCTTGGGGAGGATTTGTTTTATCAGAAAATCCCCCAGAGGACCATTCTTGAAACCTGTGTGAACATGACCTAAGTGATCATTACGTGAACAAAGTAAAGCACTAAAATATTCATACTGATGGACAAAGGCATGCTGTCAGTTCCATCTTCATCCTCTGAAATGTCAGATCTTCCGCTGTGAGCTTCAGAAACATCAATGTTTTTAGTTTGTGCTGTTGACAATGTCTCGGTTTCATCTTTGTCCTGAGAAGTAACAGAAAGTCACACATTTAAAATTTAAACAATGGAACAACCCTATCTTAAGCGACAGGTACTCTGAAAACGGGTTGATACTGCTAGCTGAAGCGGTCAGTCCTCATTCCTCTGCAGAAATTAAAGGAATCTCATGACGTATCGGCATGCCCAACCTTTTTATTCTATACAACTACTTGTTCTAATGTAAAAACAACAAACCAATGAAATTGCTGTAAAAGCTATGTTTATTAATATATATTGCAAACATAATTGAGAAAAATTGTAACTTTAAATATACTAAAAAACCAATAACAAAACACTATAAAAAAAACAAAACAAACAGAAGTAGCGAGAATATGAACTTTTATTCTGTCAGATTCTGCAATGAGGTGGAGCTTCACGGTGAAGTGCCTCTCCCCTCTGACAGATATACTGGTCTTCTTGTTAGATGCTTCAGCTGTACTCGGAGCTGAACGGAGGAGTTGTGAAGCAGATCAGTGCAGAGAGCACTTCACACTCCACTGCACTGCACAAAAGGAGCAAAATCCGGCAGAATAAAAGTTCATATTCTCCCCATTCCGACGATAAAAGCTCTATAAAAGGTATGTTTGCATTGTTCTTCGAGCCCCTACTTAGTGCGTTCATCAGTTTAGCATAGTTAACATACTCAGCATTACACAGTGCCTGTTAAAATTATTAGTCCTTCAGGGGTTGCACAAAGTTTTAATCAACAGGATAGGGCATAACTAACTGATCTGTGGGGGTTTGACTGCTGGGACCCCATCCGATTCCAGCAATGGGGGTCACATTCAACCCGTCTGATGGAGCTACAGATTAGGCATTCTCTAGGGGACCACTGGAAATAGCCGATCCCCCTGTGGATAGGGGATAACTTCAAAACTTGGCACAACCCCTTAAAGGAGAACTAAAGCCAGAATTCAATCCTCATGATAGGTCATGAATATCGAATGGTGGGGGTTCGACTGCTGGCACCCGCATGATCTGAGGTTTAAAAAGGCCGCAGCCTCATCGCAGCTTACCAAGCACAGTGCCATCCTGATGAGTGGGGGTGTGGGGAATCTGACCAGATATTCATGTATCTCGAGGATAGGCAATCAATACAGAAGACCCCAAAAACCCCTTCAATGCCCCATCTGTATCCACTATAGGTGGAACAGGTTAATAGCTCTTAAACATACCTTGTCTTCATCATCGATCTCTCCCGTTTCAGTGCTTTCTTCACCCACAAACATTTTCTTTGCCTAAGAAACAATATCAAAATGAAATGTCAGTGCATTCATGGGTGCTAAATCATTTGAATGTTTACACTGTTAGAATGCCTACTACTGCAATCAGTCATTTGCTTCATTACTTTGCCCTTACTCTACAGAGACCCACAAATAGTCCACACCAACCCAAACAGTCACTGTAGCCGCCCCCTTCAACCAAGTCTATTCATAGTACATATTACAAAATAGCAAAACGAAATAGCGAACCCATCATTCCAATAGAGAACACTATTTTCCAAGGCAAGAAAAACTGAAGAAAAAAAAAAAAAAAAAAAGAAGAAGAGGTATTTTTTAAAATCCATTTCATTTTTTATGTTGACTCAAATATCTGTCCAAATATAGGACACGTGTGCACCCATGGTGGCAATACATTGCACAATGAAAACACATGCACTCACACATTAGACCCACAACCTTAAGATTCATTAAAACGTGAAACGTATTAACCTCTTTTGATAATGAATGGAAAAAAACCACGTCAGCACCAGACTTTTCTTGGCCTCTGCTCTGCACTGAGCTGCTGGTATTGTCCAGGTCTTGCATCAGCCTGAAAAAGGCCAACTCATTGAACAACACTTCTGAAATCTCTACAAGCAGATCTTCTCCACAGTCCTTCAGCTTTTTATTACTAAACTTTGCCAAAGAATCCTACAAAACACAAGAAGGATAATCAATACCTCAGATGAATGAACAAACATTACTGCTTTCCTTAATGACGTATTTTGCACTTAAACTGTACACCTTTGGAAGCAATTTTTTTTTATTATTGCATTGTACTTATTTTCAAATAAAATAAAACATTTTTTAAATTGTTCTTTATTGAAAATATGAAGTCCTTTTTTGTGTACATAGCTGAGATGCTCTAGAAGCACCCTTTGAATTTTCAGTTTTTTTCCGTCAGTTGGGGAGCCGACGGACTCCTTATCTCTGCTCTCTGACCACCTAAACCAGGCATGTCCAAACTCCGGCCCTCCAGATGTTGCAAAACTACAACTCCCATCATTCCTGGACAACCTACAGCTATCAACCTACAGAAGAGCATGATGGGAGTTGTAGTTCTGCAACACCTGGAGGGCCAGAGTTTGGACATGCCTGACCTAAACACTCATTATAGCTCAGTTATCTGATAAGAATGTGGCTTAAATAAGTGTTGATGACCTTTCAGCAGTTTAGAGATGAGGGTTACTAGATGACCAGCACGAAGTGAAAGTGAAAATACCAGTCACACAGCTAGAAAAATTGTTAACCCTTTGTGACAGAATGGCTCAATATTTTTAATAAAGGCAAATTGAAAATAAAGATTTTTAGCCAAATCAGAAAAAAAATAGCCTCCGAACTTTAACCGGTTCCAGAGAAGGCTATTTTCCCCATTCATGGCTAGACATATTTAAGATTTTTTAGTATATGTTATTAAGCAATAACCTTTTTCTATCACTTATAACAGCATAAAATACAACTATAATATTATAAGTTATAGTACTTTCTATATTGTGAAATACAGTTTATTTAGAGTCACAGGGGCTAGAAGTGGCATTCCTTGTTGCTTTCCTTCTTTTTAGTTTTGCTTTTATTTTGCACATTGTCATAAGTTCATATCTCCTGCAATTGGGAGTAAAATACTAGGGGAATACAGCCTCCGGCGACTTACCGGAGGGTAGATCTGCATCTGCCAAGACTAGGCAGTCCCAGCAATTACCCAGAGATCAGGTGAAGATCATGGCCACTTCCTGCACTGTATGTGCAGGAAGTGGCCATGTGGAGTCCGGATGTCTGCTTCTGCAGCTGCACCATCTCTGTAGGGATGCTCAGGAACATCCTTGCAGATTCACATGCGGACTCCCCCAGACATTTAAAGTCGTTTGGTGGTCTGCAAGCAGTTGAAGGGGTTTCCTGGTTTATGCAACTAAAGCTTAATGAGCGCATAAATGAAAAGTTGTATCCAGTTAAAGCAATGATGTGCGTATATTGTCTGGATCATTGTAAATGCTATTGCATTAACGGTCTGCCTTATGAATGTCATGTTATAAAGGTATGCCCTGTTAATGTGCTTGTTTCTCTAGTATGTATGTATCCCTATGTCGCTACTGCATCTTATTATATCCAAGGATTTACTGTATGTATTCTCAACTGTATTTTTATGATTTATCTTTATGATATATTCAATAAAAATTATTTAAAGTAAAGCAATGCTGTGCAAGGTGCATGTAAATGGCATTTGAAGTGTATGCTTGTACTATATGCCAGACTAAACTTACCGACCAGGAAGTTAGATTTTAAGAAATTGGACCCCTTGGTACTTCGGAATACTGCAAATGACTGGCAGAGTTCAGCCAATCATGGCATACACATGTATTTCCGGCTGACCAAGGCCGAACTCATCCAACATAAACAACCACTATTTATACAGACAGAAGTCTGCTCATGGTCACAAAGGACAATCAATCGCACTAACTTTTTAAACGATTTTAGGTGAATAGATAACTTTAGTCATGCAGAAGTCTTAAAGATATGAGACTTGAAACGTAAAGAGCAGAACACATACGTGGCCATTAGGAATGAGCAAATCGACTTTGGATGAAACATCCGAAGTGGATTTGCATAAAACTTTGTTCCAATACTGTACGGAGCAGGAGATCTGTACAGAATTAGAATGTATTGGCTCCGATGATACAAAGTTATGGCTTCGCGAAGGTACCACTTGGAACCGAACTAGAGTTCAGCAAAATGTTTTTTTGTTTTTTAACAGTAAAAATTAAATTTATCAAGTTATTACGCAAAGTCTCGCGAGACTTCGAAGCAATAACTTCGGCTCATCAGAGCCAATACATTATAATACTGTATGAAGCTCCTGCTCTGTACAGTATTGGAACAAAGTTTTATGCGAATGTTTCATCCGAAGTCGATTCGCTCATCCCTAATGGCCATCTATCAGACATCCAGTAGATATGTCATAAATGTCTAAGATGGCAAAACCCTATGCAGATCTTTTCATGGTCTATTCAAGCCATGGTGGAAATATATTTTATTGGCGAAAGCTAACACAGCTCTATGAAAGAGGGACCATAAAAGCTTTGCCTATGGTATACATAAGGCCAGTATCGGAGGATGAGGCTTAACCTCCTAAGTCTTATATATAAAAAAAAAAACACACAATGTCCTGGGTACATACCTGTAAAATGCTACCTAGCTGTTTGTGAAAGAATTTCACAAATTCTTTGCTCTCATCATTCTGTTGAGTTAGAGTCAAGACCATTCGCCTGATAGAAGTCAGGAGATGAGGAGAGCACACTTCCTCCATGTGTTCCTGCAAAAACACCAACAGGCGTGAGAACAATTGTCAAGAACAGTCGCATATAAATTCATCACAGCAGAACTTAATGAAACTATGAATAGCTAGCGTAAAGAATAAATGATTTATTAAACTCTTCTCCAGATATTTCTAACACCGTGGATCAGCGGTCAGTACTGTTGGCTTGCAGTGCTGCGGTCCTGGGTTCTAATACTAAAGGGGAATTTGGATGTTTTCCCAGTGTTTCTGTGGGCTTTCTCCAGGTACACCAGTTCCTACCCACAATCAAATAACATACGGATAAGTAAATGTGGAATTCAGATTTTCTAAACCCCAATGGGGCCAGTGATGGCAATCTTTGTACTGCGTTGTGGAATATGTTAGCTCTATATAAATTAGTACAATAAGTACATTGTTAAAGAAGGCCTCATGCACACGACCGTTGTTGTGGTCCGCGTCCGAGCCGCATATTTTGCGGCTCGAGCGCGGATCCATTCATTTCAATGGGGCCGCAAAAGATATGGACATCACTCCATGTGCTGTCCGCATCCGTTGCTCCGTTCCGTGCCCCCGCAAAAAAAAAAAAAAAAAAGGATGTTATATTCTTGTCCGTTTTGCAGCCAAGAATAGGCATTTCTACAATGGGCCGCATTCTGAACGCGGAACAGCTTCCGTGTTTTGCGGATCGGCGGTTTGCGGACAGGAGGAATAAACCGACCGCCCGCAGGACGCAATCCTGCGTACGGCGGTCGGATAGGGGGGTTAAGACCACCCCTGGTCAACTATCAGTGACGGAGAGCTATGTATATAGTATACTCACTTAGGCCTCATGCACACAAACTTATTTTCCGTTTGCATTGTTTATGGATCAAATGCGGACCCATTCATTTCTATGGGGCCGCAAAAAAACTATGGACAGCACACGAATGTTATGTATGTGCTGTCCGCATCGTTTTACCATGTAGAGAAAGTTAATACAAGGCACTTACTAACGTATTGTTATTGTCCATATTGCTCTCTTTTGCTGCCCTGATTCCTTTTTCTATCACATTATACACTGATAGTTTCCATAGTTACAACTTTCTTTGCATAATAAATGCTATTTGCTAAAGTGGCAAAAACCCCTTTAAGGTGGTAAAGGCAATAGATGTAGGCATAATGTGTGAGCATACGAGCTACAGTGTGATATGGATGACCACCTGGTTGTTTTCAGCAACTTCTGGATCACTAAAACTGCACAGAATTGAAACAGACAATAATTCGAGCTGAAACGTTATGATGCTGAGCGGAAAGTATTCAAAAGTAGCTCATTTTGATGTAGAAAAGAGAGTTTTATAGTTCATGGACATTAACAAATCTAACACATAACATAAACAGCTGGATGAAACAGATGGAAAATGAGTAAAGAATACCAAGTAGACGGTAAACTGAATCCCAGCAGATGCCACTAAAGCAGAAACGGCATGAAGTAGGAAAAGATAAAGGACGTGCAAGAAGTAGTCACTAATCATGCCACAGAATAGGGGGTCTCATTCCTGGGGCCCACACCAATGAGAACGAGGGCTGGAGGGCAGAGGAAAAAAAAACTGTGGGGAACACAGGCATCCATTGGTCGGACCCCCACTAATCATTTAAGCCCTATCCTGTGGATGGAGGATACGTTGTTGTCACGGGCATGCTCCTTTAAGAAAAGTGAATTGTGGGTGAAGTGAAAGTTGGCTACATTTAGTGAGCGCTTCTAGTGTTTAAATAAATTAAAAAAGTACATTTTATAAACCCCACTAACATGCCTTGTGGATTTGATAGCATGCTGGAGGTTTTTCATTGCAGAAAGTGGTAAAAACGAGATTTTTGTATAACTTACCAGTAAAATCTCTTTCTCGGGGGGACACAGAAGACCTTGGGTATAGCTCAGCTCCCTAGGAGGCGTGACACTAAGTAGAAACTGTTAAGCCCCTCCTCCATCAGCTATACCCTCAGCCTGGAGTGAGAGACTGCCAGTTGCGTGTCCAAGTAGTGAGAAAAGGCAATGTCCAACAAGTGGAAACAACAAGCCAACTACCCGACCGGGTAAACCAAGTCTGGAAACCGTGTAGAGAAAACAATGAATGGGTGGGTGCTGTGTCCCCCAAGGAAGAGCGAGAAAGAGATTTTACTGGTAAGTTATACAAAAATCTCGTTTTCTCGCCCATTTTCCTTGGGGGACACAGAAGACCTTGGGACGTCCGAGAGCAGTCCAAGAGGGGAGGGACCACAGCTCCAAGGCGAAGCACCCAAAGGCATCAAGGAACTGCCGCCCGCAACACCAGCCCAGGGCAGCAACCGCCAAAGCCCAAGTATGCACCCTGCCGAACTTAGTAAGGCGCACAAGGAAGCCCGGTGGCTACCTCGCACAATTGCGCGACCGAAGCCCAATGTCTCCGGTTCAGGAGGCATTGACCGCTCCGGAGGAATGAACGGTGCCACCGAAGGCAGAACCCTGCCCTTGGTTCGGTAACCTCAGCCAAAGATATTATGATGAAGCGGGCGAATGCCACCCTGGAGGACGGCAAACCGTTGCACGGACCACCTGGAACCACATAGAGTCTGAGCGCCGAAAAAAAACGGTGATCTCCAAGTAAAACTGCAAGGCCCGAACAACATCCAATCGGTGAAGTGTCCGTTCCCAGGGATGGGAAGGGAAGGACGATGGCCTTGTCGAGATGAAAGTCAGGTAACACCTGCAGAAGGAAGTGACGGGATGGAGAACAGCCCCGTCCTGGGGAAGGACAGAAGACTCGGAACAAAAGGAGACGCGTCCGAAAACGAAGGCCAAAAGAAACACAACTGTACAGAACAGAAGGAGTAGAGAACACTCCTGTAACGGCTCCAAGGAAAACTCGGAGCGCAGAGAGCACAGGATGTAGTTCCCAGGTCGGTACCGGGGAACGGTACAGAGGAACCAATGAGCCACTCCGTGGAAGAAGGTCTTGACAGACCCAAGAGGGGCCAGGGAACGCTGGAAGAGGATAGACAGCGCCGACGCATGACCCTTCAGGAACAGAGTCCCAGTCCCAGGGCCAGGCCGGACTGGAGAAGGGACAGAACCATGGGGAGAGAAAGGAAAGGTGGGGGAACGCCAGCTTCCCACAGAACCCCAGGTAAGAACCCCACATGCCATAATACGTGATCAGGCACAGGCCATTAACACGAGAAGAAGAGTCCAGCAAAACTGGTCCCGTCGTCCCCCGAGCAACGCCGTCCCGCAGCCACCTGCAGCGGGGGAGCAGAAGGGCAGACGGAAGGAAACTGAAGGGTCCCCCAGCATCCGACAGATGCCAGGAGAAGACGGGCCAAAGGCCATGTTGATGTTGCCACCAGAGGAAGGGTTTTTACCGACCCAGTGCGGGAAGTCCGAGGACAATCTTGACTGAAGGGTAGTCCTCAGGCAAGGACAACATCAGGAAGGGATGAAGGAAAACCAACCCTGAGACGGAAGGTCAACACCGCAGATCCAAGAGACGGATTAACAGAAACGGGAATTAGAGGCCACGTCCTACCCGACAAGGGCGAATATGGCAAGGAATAGAAGGCAAGTGTTGAAAAACACTACAGGGACCAAATGTAGGGACCCAGATCCAAGCCTGAAAGCCACGTTACCGAGAAGGTAAGTCTACAGCATGACCATCGCTCAGAATGGAAAAAACGCAATCTGCCCTCCAGCAGGAGGACAGGACGCAGTAGACTAGGTAAGTGGACGCACAGCTAGTACGGCCGATGCGAGGGAGACGGTGTGAGGCCACAAGGAACACCGGAACCATCCAAGTGAACGACCAAGTGAACGACCATGCTCTCCCCCGAGAGGAGGGCAGCGAACCTCTGAGGCCTGGCCAGGGCGGAGTCATCTAGAGGGATATGCCCCGAGCGGGAGCCAAAACACAGCCGGCGAGAAGCAGTCGAGACGAAGGCTGGCATAACACCCACCGACCGAAAGGAGGAGTGGGTAACAGAAGTCATAGTAGGACAGCTCAAGGCTAAACACCCGCTACTCTGAGTCACCCGGATCACCGCCTCACAGAAGGCGTGAAGACCCCAGAGCGGAGGTCCCTGGACCTGAATAATCGAACACCCAAGAGAAGATGGGTGACCGTTTTGAGGAGGGCAGCCCGACCAGGCAGCAGAGCGGAACTAAAGCGCAGCGGGTGCCCATAGGAAGGACTCCTACTACACAGCATCCGAAGAGGAGGAATGGTAGTAGGTGAGGGAACCGTAGTCCCGCCAGAGCCAGCGCAGAATTCGAGGGGTGCTGCAGACAGCACTCTCTTCAATTTGACCGCTTGCTCAGGAAAGTAAGACAGCGGGAGGACGAATGGTTACTCATCCAGGAACCACAAACACTCCCCAGGCAGAAGGGCCAAAGAACATGGCGGAGTCTGCCCGGGTCAGGCGGAGCAGTATGATCTCCTCAGAGAAGAGCTTAAAGGCCTGCGGCTAGCATCGTATGTCGCAGGAGGAAGGGAAGCATACGTACGAGCAGCCCCGTAAGCAGTGAGAAGGCCAACCTCCACGGGAGGAGAAGGCCCACACGGCTCAAACCGTGCAAAGAGCGCACAGAACGTTCACTCACTGCAAAATAGTCACTTAGCGAAGGTGGCCAGCCACAGAGTCCCACCTAGTGCAAAGTGCCTGAAGGGAGCGATGCACAAGACCAGTACGGTATGCCATGGAACACAAGCAGTCCGCCCGACAAGGGGGGAGTGTACCCGGCAAACATTGCACGTGGCAGGAGTGCAAAGGCCCGCACTAAAGAGGGGGATGCATAGGGCCAGTACTAACTTCATAGAAGTAGGAGATACCGTACTCCGCCCCGAAGGGGATCATGCACATGGCCGCACAGTAACTAGCAGGAACGCAGGAGGTCCACCTAGTGAAGGGGGACAAGCACAGGGTTATCCTAGTATTAAGTAACGGTACAATAATCCGCCCAACACCAAATTTCGTGAGAGAGCAACTACTCCGCCAATAAAGGGGGACATGCACGAGTCCAGCACAGCATGTGCCGGACAGCCGCGAGGACCCCGAGCGTGCAACACACCGCCCATGGAATGAGGGGTGGTCATGCAGAAGGCCAGAGCAGTTAACCCATGGAAGAGGGTATGCTCATGGTCAGTAAGGTAAACGACGAGAATGCAGTAGTCTGCCCCGAAGGGTGGTAATGCACATGGCCAGCATCGCATCCAGTGAGAGTGCCAGCACCCCGCCAATGGAGGGGGGCATGCACATGGACAGCCACTCACCAGCGAGAGAACAACCACAGTCCGTGGGAGTGGTATGCCGCCTGAGGAAGGAGGCATGCCCATGGCCGGAAGCGAAACTGGGGAGAGTGCAGCATACCGCCCATGGAAGGAGGTTCGCACATGGCCGGCAGCGACTCCATGGAGTGTGCAGCATTCCGTCTATGGACGGGGAAATGCACCTAGCCGGCAGCGAATCCAGTGAGAGTGCAACGTCCGCCTAAGGAGGGGGACGTGCACATGGCCAGCACCGTATCTGGTGAGAATGCAATATTCCGCCTATGGAAGGGGTCATGCACATGGTCAGCCCTCAGTCAGGAAGAGTGCAGCGTCCGCCTATGGAAGGGGTAATGCACATGGCCGGCGGCGAATCCAGAGAGAGTGCAGCGTCCGCCTATGGAAGGGGACGTGCACATAGCCAGCACCGTATCCGGTGAAAGTGCAGTATTCCGCCTATGGAAGGGGGTCATGCACATGGCCAGCCCGCAGTCAGGGAGAGTGCAGTATTCCGCCTATGGAAGGGGGTCATGCACATGGCCGGCAGCAAATCCAGAAGAGTGCAGCGTCCGCCTATGGAAGGGGGGCGTGCACACGGCCAGCACTGTATCCGGTGAGAGCAGCGTCCGCCTATGGAAGGGGGGTGTGCACACGGCCAGCACTGTATCCGGTGAGACTGCAGAGTTCCGCCTATAGAAAGGGGGTCATGCACATGGCCAGCACCGTAACCGGAGAGGGGCCGTATCCCGGGAGAGGGCAAGGATTGCACCTGGCGCAGTTGGGGTACGCGACATGCCACCTATGGAGGGGGGTGCAGACGGCCAACACTACAGTCATTCCTTAAAAAATTTTTATTTATTTTTTTAAAACACAACCCACTGAGTCAGGAAGGGGCCAACATATAGGGCACAGCCTTAGAAAGGCAAGAAAGAAAGGGGGGCACCATACAGGCCCCTGTATAGGAACTAGCCCCAGGTGATGGCCGGTAGCCGAGGGGTTAACCGGCGGGATTCGGCCTGCGGGCGGAGTCGCGATCCCCTGGGGGAGGAGGAACCTCCGGCGGGAAAAACTCGCGCCTGAAGGAGGTCCCGCCCCCCCAAGGAAGTATGGAAGTTGCGGCCTACCAGGCCGCAAAAGCCGGGGCCTAAATTAGTGGCGCCCGGCCGACCTGAATGAGAAACGGTCGGCCGGGTCCTGCAGGAACCTGGATCGGGAGGCTGAAGGCGCCCGCTGGTACATACCAGCCCGGGTGCCCGTCCAGAGAAGGCGGCTAAACCGGATCCGAAAGTTGCGGCCTACCAGGCCGCAAAAGCCGCGATGAAGGATGCGGGCAGCATACAGGCCGTGGGCCCATGCGGTGCGGCGGTGTCGTGGAGCGGACCTCCAGGCAGCGGCACCAGATGTCTGTACATGCCGGCCGCGGGTGCCCAACCCGCGGGCCGGTAAGGTGCATCTTTTTTCTGTGAGTTATGTGTTTATATATTTTCATCCGCACATGTTTTATTTTGTGTAGGATGTTTGTGTGGTGCTTGTGGTTCGCGCCGGCATCCTCCATTGTATGCAATTTTTGCTGGGGATAGCCGTTCGCTGCGAACCACATGCGGAGGAACTGCCCCCCCAGTTAGAAACACGCCACAGTGTTTGGGGTCTGGAGCAGTCCCACCCATTTAGGCCACGTTTATTTTTGTGATTCTTGTTTTATATGTATTGAATGTGCCATTGCATATGGCTTGTAAACATTCTGTTGCACCTGGAAGCCGGTGTCACATGGTCTGTTGTAGGTGTAGCTTGCGGCCTCATGTGTTCCCCATTGCATTGTTGGTCCTGCAGTGCAGGTGAGTGGGAGGGGGCTGTAGGCTACTTAATACCTGTTCAGACCTTGTTCACACACCATAGGTAGTCTAGTGGTAGGACCCCATGTCATGCTGAGATACCGTGTAGTGGTGCCTAAAGGGGCTCCGATATGTTCCTGATTGGAAATATTGGCGAATCTCTCAGCTTTTAACACCAGAGTGAGGGATTAGCCAGTGTTGTCAGGTGCTTATCCATGTGGTGCATCTTTTTTCTGTGAGTTACCGGAGGAAGGAGGCCTGGACTGCGGCCTAGTACTAGGCCGCGGAGCCGGGGCCTTTGCATCACCCGGCCGACCGTTTGGCCTCCCCCGGTATGAGTAAGGGGGGGGAGGGCGGTTAAGGAGGCGCTACAATGCGCCCGCGGTGCGTTGTGTCTGTGGACACAGGAGGCGCACTGCGGCCGGCAAGGCAGGCCGGCCATTGCAAGTTAACGGTGATCCCCAGAAGCCGCCTAAGAGACATGGGGCCCCTTGGGGAATGGCACTTGCGCCCAGCCATTGGAAGAGGAGTGCCCTGTTCTAAAGGAGAGACCTGCTGTAAATGTGCAGCCAAAAATGGGTCAGAGCCCAGGCTGCTGCCCTGTCCACCATGCTTTACACTGCATAAGGGCATAGCGGTAGGTGTCTCCTAATAAGGGGGCCTATGGGATCCGTCAGGAGCGCCATATTAGAGGAGCCTTATGCTCCCAGATCCACCTGTCGCCCGGAGTGGGGAGAGGGAACTTCAGGCAGGATCCTCAGAGTCATGTCTTTGAGCCCCCAGGTCCTGAGTAGAGGGGTGAGGGGGGGCGTAGGGCTGGAGAAGCCACACTCTCACCATCAGCCGTCTTCACCCTCGGTCCGCTCCAGCAGGGTCGCCCCTTCAGCTACTGGCACCGCAGTGGCAGGAAGCCGGGGGAGGGACTTGGCGGGCGGGCGGGCGACCCTTACGCTGGCGGGATGTAGGGGAGCTAGTGCTGCCCAGATCCACCTTGCCTTCTGTGGGGGAGGCAGCAGTGCGGTTTTACCGGCACTGGCGCAGCTCAACCCCGGGAGAACAGAGAGGTCTAGTGCGCCTCTGTTATCCCTGATGATCTGGAAGAAAAGGAAAAAATAAAATAAAATCTAAAATAAAATGACAAGGAGAAAACAGCCCTGCAGAGCAGGGAGTGTCTTGCCTCCTTGGACACTAAGCAAAAACTGGCAGTCTCTCACTCCAGGCTGAGGGTATAGCTGATGGAGGAGGGGCTTAACAGTTTCTACTTAGTGTCACGCCTCCTAGGGAGCTGAGCTATACCCAAGGTCTTCTGTGTCCCCCAAGGAAAATGGGCGAGAAATCCATGTCACAATCTGCAAAATCATCAATGTGAATTTATATTCAGAGGTCATACTGCAATGTATGAACATGCCCTCAAATAGTCCTCAGTAAAAAAGTAGTAGTTCACCCCTTGAGTTTTCTTGCTGGCTCTGTACTATTATGAGCCGGGATTTGTCTCAGTCAGTCCGTCTCTCCCCAGACTGAGCACCAATTGATACCTAGCATACTACTGTAGAAGTAACACAAGCAGGGACACACTGCGGAAATCAGGTCATGCCATTCACCTTCAACAATTAGAGAAGTAGTTCATTTACCATAAGTGGTTTCAAGTGGCACTGTGCTTTCATCAAAGCTTTGATATAAAAGTTTAGATCAGTGGGGTCTGAGCGCTGGGACCACCACCAATCTCTAAAACAAGGGGAGAGATTTGTGCACTTAGGGTTCTTGCAGACGAGCGGATTTCCTGTGTGTTATCTGCAGCGAGAATGAGAGCCAAGCTACGCGGTGGACATCAGAGGCACCAAACAGTAACATGATAGATACTGCTCCGTGTCTCTCTGTAACCCTTTCACTACAAAATCACTGTGAGATAAAGTTGTCACAGTGATTTTGTAGTGAAAGGGTCACAGAGAGGCACGGAGCAGTATCTATCATGTTACTGTTTGGTGCCTCTGATGTCCACCGCGTAGCTTGGCTCTCATTCTCGCTGCGGATAACACGCAGGAGATCCGCTCGTCTGCAAGAGCCCTAAGTGCTCTCTCTCCTCGCTGCATGAGATGGGAGAGAGACGAATCGCATTGACTTTCTATTGAGTTCACCTGGCCTCCAGTCTCACAGTGAAGAGAGAGAACGCTCTTCTCTTCCCTCATTCTAGAGATCAGTAGGGGTCTCAGCGCTCAGACCTCCACCGATCTAAACTTTTGATACTTCCCTATAAAATATCAAATGTTTAATGAAGGTACAGTGCCACTTTAAGTTTAGCAAATGTATATGTACTGTCCTTTTGATCATTTACCTACTTGACTGGTACCTCGGAAGCGAACCAGAGTTTCCAAGTTTTAAAGTGGTTTTCCACTTTGTTGAATAACTTCGCTAGTTGATTTTTAAAGTCTTGCTCGACTTTGCAAATAACTAACTTTGGCTCATCAGAGCCCATACATTTTAATGCTGTAAGGAGACTGATTTCTGTACAGCATAAAATCCGAAGTTTTGAGCGAAGCGATTTTGGATGTAGCTCATCACTAGTTATAAGTTTAAGAATACATGGTATCCTTGTCAGCGATATGTACAGAAAAAAAAATGCTATTCTCACCTTCAGAAATGGGATGACCTCTTTCATAATCGCCTTAATCTGACGGTCAAGCTGTTGCGTATCAAGACGAGGGCAAGGAACTCCAGATCCGTCTTCGTTGCACAATCGGCTGTGGCTAGCCTTGTCCTCATTGGAAGCTTTGCAAAATGAAAGAGTTAATAACTTCAGGAATGCAATACTTCAGAAAAGCATAAAAAATTCAAAATTTAATGACACATCACGTCTGTGTGAGCTAACTGCACTAAAGAACTACAAGGCAATTTGTGATGAGCAAGGCACTTTCTTTATACACTAAGGTCTTGTCACCATCCTCACCTGTCCATCATTCTGTATGGTTCTAGGGGCTAACTACAAAAGTACAGCACGTCGCCAAATATACACCCTTTTGTAGTCAAAATACACTTACCAATATATCACAAGGCTCATGTAACATACCCATATATGTTATGTATGCTTTTTACCAGAGTTGGGGTAAGAAATTAGTTAGTACTAGTATTACCCATCTGACAACTCTGAGAATTTACCTTGCAGGTTAGTGGCAGCATTGTTGAGGTTATTGCAGGAGTCGGCAGCTAAATTATTTTCACTCTCAAGTTTCATGCGCTCATATTCTCTCATTCTTGCCAATGCTTGATCTAAGTGAATCACCGTGTTACCTGTTAATAAACGGACAACACAAGCTGGAAATCCAGGCACTGCTACAGAAGGTGCAGCTAGCAGCCAAGATAACTAATGCAAACCCTTTTTCACAAAGATCAAACCTACCAAGATCATCTGTAGCAAAGGGCTCAAAGTTGGAAGAGGTTGATAAATTGCTAACATTATCCCCATCATTCTGTTCACCTCCATTGCAAGCTGGACCGTCTGAGTTTTTTGCAAACATTTCCTAAAAGAAAAAACAATAAATTAAAGAAAATATTGTAAATCATGGGGCAGATATAGGCACGCATATCGCTATGCGGAATTCTGCACACGTGCCTTGCACCCCATTTATGACGGGTTTCAGACCCGCTGTCCCCTCAAGCTCGACGAAAGAGTTTGGCTTAGGATGTAAGAATGGCCGGAAATCACTCAATGAACAAGCAAAAGCTCATTCACCTGGTGATCCTGTCCTTCTGCCAGCACCAAAAATCCTCGCTCCTCTGCCGCAGATTGCACTAAACAGTGATATGCTGCCCAGGAACAATGAACTTCTATGGGGATAAAGAGCGGAGGTGATTTCTGCATGTATATGCAGCTCTCCTATCCACTGATGTTCAGGCTATTATCAGGAACCTTTAGTTTGTTTCCAATAATTGCCTGAAAGATTGATCCATGTAAGAGGACCTTAAACCTAAGGGCTCAGCTACACTGCGACTTCATTAGGACTGCAGCTGTATCACTCGCCCTTCAAAAAAGGCCCGCCAGATTATCATCCAGCATCAGTCACTCTTCTAAATCTGGCACGTTTAGACTGTCCAGTCTATGTTTGCACTCTCGAAATCTTTGAAATGATTAGTAAATCTGTCCCAATGTCTTTAGGAATACACCTAAAAACAAATACACAATTACCTAGTAATAGCAATGTGAGCTTTAGAAGGTCACAGTAAAAATATAATAAACTGATACATCTTAGGGGTACTTTCACACTAGCGTTTTGGATTCCGTTTGTGAGATCCGTTTCAGGGCACTCACAAACGGTCCAAAACGGATCAGTTAAGCGCCAATGCATTCTGAATGGATAAGGATCCGTTCAGAATGCGTCAGTTCGGCTCCGTTCCGCCTCTATTCCGTTTTGGAGGCGGACACCAAAACGCAGCGTGCAGCATTTTGGTGTCCGTCTGAAGAGGCGGAGCCTAACGGATCAGTTTTTTTTTTACAATGTAAGTCAATGGGGACGGATCCGTTGTCAATGACACGATATGGTGCATTTGAAAACGGATCCGTTCCCCATTGACTTTCAATGTAATTCAAAACGGATCCGTTTTGGACTTTGTCATTTTTCTTTAAGCCTAATGCAAACATATCCGTTCTGAACGGATACAAACGTTTGCATTATAGGTGCAGATCCGTCTGTGCAAATAAACAGACGGATCCGCACCAACGCAAGTGTGAAAGTACCCTAAGGCCTTATGCACATGTCCATATTAAAGATGGGGAATATGACGCCCATAGGCTTCTATGCACACCATAATTTGCTTCTGTGTGTACAATCTGTAAGAAAAAATATCTATTCCCTCTAGAAGCATTACTTTGGGGGGAGGATACAGTGCTTCATCAAGCTTGGGCCCATGGTCAGTGGCACGCTGCCGACGCATCAAGTATATTAAACAGTTATCCTTAAATGGGTCCCAAGTCTTTTTTTTTTTTTTCAACAGTTATTTTTATTTTATTTTTTTAATGTATGTTTGGGTTCTAAGTCTTAAACATAATAAGCTTATTGTATAATGAACTATTAAGGCCATGTTCTACTATAATTTGCGTATGAATTCCCAGCTTAAAGGAATGAAAACCTTCATTGTTTATGACCGGATAAAAAGTGGTGATGGACGCCATACAATACAGTTCCGTGTATGCACCTGCTAAGTCCATCACGTGACATCTGGAAGAAAACAATGAAGATTTCCACACTGAGATCTTGAAACTTTCCTTTTATTTATTTCCTAGTATTGAAAAAAAGAAATTAAAAAGTCCCCTTCCCCCTTTATTATATTAAAACTGCTGATAGACAGGGAGCCTTAGGTCTTGGATTGTAGTGTACTATGTTACACATTGGGGGGAATTTATCACGAGGAGAATATTTGAAGTCAGTTTTGCTTGCGTTTGTGTTGGAGTACTGTGTGCCAATTTTATCAAATCAAAAATCACAGAAATAAACGTGGCGTAAATGGGTGGAACTGCTCAAACCCCAAACACTGTTGCGTGTTTCTACCTGGGGGAGCAGCTCCTCCGCCTGTGGTTCGCAGCGAACCTGTGTCACATGGTCTGTTGTAGGTGCGGCCTGCAGCCTCAATGATCTCCCATTGCACTGTTGGTCCTGCAGTGCAGGCGAGTGGAATTGGGGCTGTGAGCTGGATATCTGCACCTTTCAGACCCCGTTCACACTCCAAAGCTAGTCTTGTGGTAGGACCCCAAGCCATGCTGAGAAACCTTGACGTGGTGCATGAGGGGCTCCGATATGTTCCTGACTGGGAAATATTGGCGAATGTCTCAGCTTTTAACATCAGCTTGAGGGATTGGCCAGTGTTGTCAGGTGCTTATCCTTGTGGTGCACTTTTTTCAGTGATTTATCAATTTTATCAAATGTCACAGGTTGTTGGATGAATTCGGCTTGTCCTTAAACCAAACCCCTCTGTCTAGAGAAGCTCCTCCACTTTTCCTGCTCCACCCTCCTCCTGGAGTGAGCTTTAAAAAAGTCTCAATGATAAGTCCGGAGTGAAACTCGTTAACATGGCTAACCACATCCACTTTTCCACAAATATTATAAAACTGGAGTAAAATTTTGCACAAGTGTAAAAAGTCTCAACTTTTTGCGCATGCGAGTGCAAAAATAAAGTCGCAGAAGCCCTATTTTGCGACGTTTTGATGCCAGAATTCTGCAGCGAGGGTATGATAAATCAGGGCCATTATTATTAGTGTGTTATTCCCTACACACTATAGGGCCTCATTTTTGCTTTTGTGTTCTGCTGTCATTTTTCCAACCAGGAGAAACTGATACAGGAGTTAGATTGCATTTCTTTGTATGCACTGGCTAAGGCTGAGTTCAAACCGCTGGGCTTTCAGTCAGGGGCATATGAGAGACAAATGGAGTCCTAAAGTTTCATCCGTTTGACCATTTCTGTCTTTTTTGCTGGGCACAATAGTGTGGTAACACTGTGCTATGCTGTCTGGAAAAAAAAAAAAAAAAACTGAAACTGAATGAATCCTCTGGACTCCAATGCTCTCATTGTAGTGAATGTACCAGTCACGATTCGTGTCTGAATACAGGTTTCGGGTATTCAGACATATGCCCCCAATGCAAAGTCTAGGAGGGCACTAAAACGCAACGTGAACCCAACCGAAGCTTTATTTGCCAAGAACCAGAGTGAGAGGCACTAAAATGAACACCTTTTACAGTAAAGAATAGCACGATCAGTGTAGATGCAGATACATTAAAATACATACATCATCTGTTGTGGCCAAGCTTTCACTGGGGGTAAGCTCAGAGTTGGATGCCATCCACCCAATAGACTCCACAGGTTTGCTGCTGTCATGTTTCTTGTCTGTAGCTTCAGTGACACGTCTGGTTACAATATCCTATAAAAACATGTGGTAATGAGCTTAAAGGCGAGACTACTCTTGATCATAAGCTATGCCTGGTATTCAGTTGAATGGGGCTGAGCTATAATTCTAGAAATACGACAAAGGCACCCCTCTTACTGATCAGCAGAAGAATTGCACAATGACACGTTCAGCAACGTAATGATGTTACCTGTAGTGAGAAAAGTGCTTTCTGTCTCAGATAATCCGTATTTAGAAGCTGCAGTTCGTGGAAAAGCTCAATAAGAAAATGTGGGCGGCATTCATTTTGAGAAATCAGCGAAGCAACTTCAGAGTAAATGGTATCACGCAGTGCTTCAAACAAAGAAAAGTCACTTCCGGCCTCTGCAAAGTAAAATAAGACTATTAGCTGTACAGATAGCATGAAATGATTAGCGCTATTTATCAGAATTAAAGTGTACCTAAACTTCTGCAGAGCTTAATTAAAATCTATTCTATGTGTCATAAGGCGGTTTCTTTAAATTCATTTTTTCACGTTTTCCATAAAAAATAGGCACCTGAAGTTCAGGGGTCTATAGAGCTTTGGAACCTGTACAATCATTCACTGCAGTGAGCGATGTACAGGCAGGAGCACACATCCCTCGCCTGCCTGTGCCAGCTCCGCTCTGCTAAAGCCTGGCATGGCAGATTGGTACAGGGGCTCCTGTACGGATGTGCTATGCAAGGCTTTTAGCAGACTGGAGAAAACGCAGGCAGGAGCTCTGCATAGCACACTGCTGCTACTGCCTGTTCCCGCTCCGCTAATGCCAGAAGCTGCACAATGGATATGCTACGCCAGGCTTTAGCAGAGTGGAGCTGGCACAGGCAGGAGCAGCAATGTGCAGCCGCACAGTGGAAGCTGTACAACCCCGACATGTCAGCGGTGTACAAGTGTACGGAATCCAAAGTGTTAAAGACCTCTGAGCTTCAGATGTCAAATTCAAGAAGACATGTAAAAAATGTAAATAACCTAAAATACAAATATTCATTTAATGGCATTTCGAATATATATATATTTTTAATAAAGTTCTTCAAACTTTTTTTACTCTTTACAGTAAATTTAAAGTGAATCTAAAAAAAAGAGCTTAAGATCAGCACTTTTGATGACCAATGCAAAGGCTGAAAAACGAGACTTTTGTATAACTTACCAGTAAAGTCTCTTTCTCGCTCTTCCTTGAGGGACACAGAAAACCATGAGTATAGCTCTATTCCCTAGGAGGCGTGACACTAAGTAGAAACTGTTAAGCCCCTCCTCCAGCAGCTATCCCCCTAGCCTGGAGAGAGACTTTCCGTTGCGTGTCCAAGTAGTGAAAGATAACCACCAACCGGAACGAACAAATGGCCAACCCATTACTGAAGAAACAGATAAAGGGCGGGTGCTGTGTCCCCCAAGAAAGAGCGAGAAAGAGACTTTACTGGCAAGTTATACAAAAGTCTCGTTTTCTCGCCCATTTTCCTTGGGGGACACAGGAAACCATGGGACGTTCCAGAACAGTCCCAGAAGGGAGGGACCACAGTTCTCGGTGAACACCCATAGGCCTCCGGCAGTCGCCGGCTGCAAAAGCCAGACAGCCCAAAGCAGTGGCAGCCGACGCATGCGTATGCACCTTGTAGAAAACTGGTGAAGGTGTACAAGGAAGGCCAGGCCGGAGAGAGGGTAACAGGGTAAGCAGGGCAGCACAAGGACAGAACACCCGATACGCTGCGCGTCGCCTGGCTCACTTCCCCGCAGAAGGCGATACCCTGAGAACTCAAGGTGGGGGTCCCCAGACCTGGCCAAACCGAAGCATCCAGGGAAGCTGGATGACCTGTCAGAGGAAGAAAACGGCCCGAACCTGGCAGCAGAATGGCACCCAGTGCAGAGGGCGCCCAGAGTAAGGACTCACGGCACACCACATCCGAAGAGGAGGGAGTGGTAGCAGGTGTGGGAACCGCAAGTGTGGGAACCACAGTGGCACAAGAGCCGCCCTGGAAGGTGAGGGTGCTGCAGATAGCCCTCTCGTCCATGACCGCCGGTGTACCATGATACCTGCAATAGAGCACACACAGCGCCTGGATGGGCACGCGTCCAGGAGCAACGAACGGTCCACATGTGGAGGGCCAACGATATGGAGGGTACTGCAACAGGTGGAAGTACACAGCTTCCCGAAATAGTGAAAGCGTATAGCCCAGGCCGGTTCAGGCGGCGAGGCAGCAGCCAAGTGCGATCAGGTGGAACGATACCTCCACAGAGAAGGGTGGAAGCATACGTTAGCATCCACCTCAGGAGAAGAAGAGGGTCACTGAGGGAAGGGGGGGGGGGGGGCATATGGAAGCCATACCCGCACAGTGTGTCCATTCACACATATCAGACCATCACCAAGGTGGAGGAGGCCACGACAGAGCCCCGGGCGGGTAGCCTCGCAGTGACGAGAGTGCTCCACTAAGGCAGGGTGTAAGTCCGTGACCAGTACCTGAAATGCGAAGCGCAATGCACCAGCCAGCACTTGCATGAAGTGCGAAACGCCCCCGAAACAAGCGGGGGCCATGTACAGGGGCAGCCGTATGGAGAGACAGGCACGCACATGGCAACACCGCCTCCAGTGAGAATGCAAGTACTCCACCAGAGGAGGAGGTCATGCATATGGGGGGGGGGGGCGCGGGGTATGCTCCGGGCCAGCCTAAAGTCAGTGAGAGCACATATGCGGCCTAAGAAAAAAAGGCGGCATGTGCGTGGCCGGCAGTGAATCCAGAGAAAGTGCAGGCTTCTGCCTGTGAACAAAGGTGGAACGCACATGGTTAGCAGTGAAGTCGGAGAGAGAGCCATGTGCCGCCTACGGAAGGCAGTCATGAGCATGGCTGGCAGCAAATTCAGTGAGCGCGCAATATTCCACCTATGGAAGGGGGTTGTGCGTATGGCCGGCAATGAATCCAGTGAGAGCGCACTATGCCCCCATGGAAGAGGGTTGTGCGCATGGCCGGCAGAGAGTCCAGTGAGAGTGCAATTGACGCCTATGGAAGGGGGGGCTTGCACATGGCCGGGAGTGAATCCAGTGAGAGCGCACTATGCCCCCATGGAAAGGGGGGTTGTGCACATGGCCAGCAGTGAATCCAGCGAGAGTGCAATTGCCGCTTATGGAAGGGGGGCTTGCACATGGCCAGCAGTGAATCCAGTGAGAGCGCACTATGCCCCCATGGAAGGGGATTGTGCACATGGCCGGCAGTGAATCCAGTGAGAGTGCAATTGCCGCCTATCGAAGGGGGGCTTGCATTTGACCGTCAGCGAACACAGTGAGAGCGCAATATAGCCCCAGAAGAGGGGCATGTACATGGTCGGCAACGGCCCATGAGAGTGCAGAATTGACCTAAGGTAGGGAATCACGCATATGTCCAGTGTCGTAATCAGAGAGAGTGCATAACTCCACCTATGGAAGGGGGTCATGCACATGGTAAGTAACGTACCCAGGGAGAGTGCAGTGTACCGCCTAAAAAAGGGGGTCACGCACATGGCCAGCACCGTATCCAGTAAGAGTGCAGCATACCCCCCACGCATATCATGCACAAGACCAGCGCCGCATGAAGTGAGAGTGCAGAGGGACGTGCACATGGCCAGTACCGTATCCAGGTGAGTGCGCAGAATTACGCCTAGCAAGGGGGGACCTGCCCATGGCCAGCACCGTATCCGATGCGTGTGCAGTATTCCGCCTATGGGGGGGGGGGGGGGGTCATGTACATGGCAGACGCAGTCAGGGAGTGCAGAGCTCCGCCTATGGAAAGGGGCAGCAAGGCGCAGGTTTCTATGCCCTGCAAGCTCTGTAATCGCAGGGCCAACCTGAGGTCCCCAGTGAGATACACCTTCTGCCAGGAGGAGAAGGGAGGGGGGGGGGGGAAGCAGATGTTAACTGACTAGTAAGGGGGACATGGCAGGCAGGCGGTCATGTAGGAGACTGGGGTGAGGGGGTGGAGAGGGACATAGGGCTGGAGAAGCCACTCTCTCACCATCCGCTGTCTTCACCCTCGGTCCGATCCAGCAGGGTAGCCCCTTCAGCTACTGGCACTGTAGTGACAGGACGCTGGAAGAGGGACTTGGCGTGCAGGCGACCCTTGCGCTGGCGGGATGTAGGGGAGCTAGTGCTGCCCAGATCCACCTTGCCTTCTGTGGGGGAGGCAGCAGTGCGGTTTACCGGCACTGGCGCAGCTCGACCCCGGGAGAACAGAGAGGTCTAGTGCGCCTCTGTTATCCCCGATGATCTAGAAGAAAGGAAAAAAAAAAAAATTTAAAAAAAAATCAAGAATAAAAATCTTAAAAGGAGAAGCAGCCCTGCAGAGCAGGGAGTGTCTTGCCTCCTTGGAAACTAAGCAAAAACTGGAAGTCTCTCTCTCCAGGCTGAGGGTATAGCTGCTGGAGGAGGGGCTTACAGCTTTCACTTAGTGTCACGCCTCCTAAGGGAATAGAGCTATACCCATGGTTTCCTGTGTCCCCCAAGGAAAATGACGTGAACCCAGCCTCTCATGGATTGTCCCACTATTTCATACCATATTCATTTTATAAATTGTAAGAAAATATATTTGACATTTACCATAAAATCCATTGACATAGTATGGAACTACCACTGCGCTATCTGCAGCTTTCACACATGCTCAGTCCCTCTTCCCACAGCCCGGTCTCTGCAGAGCAGCTAATAGATACCTTTCTGGGGGAAGAAGCCATTTACGTATTTGCGCTTTTGCAGTGAACACGGGGCAGAAAGCTATTTCTATTAGATGCCCTGCAGTGAACAAACACGCAGAGAAAGATTAGAAGGAAATAATGTAACTTGTGAAAGACACTACCTTTGCTGTATACATGACCACACGCGTTTTAGTGATTTTGTGCAGCACTATCTTTTCTATTTGTTGGGCTATCAATGGAATTTGTGCAGCATTTTCTTAATACCTTTCTAAGCATTTTTTCCTTCAATTTCTTTCAGTTTAATTTAGTTTCAATTAAAATGTATAGTTTATTCTTTAACTCCTTCAGGACCAAGCCTTAAGAACAGAGCCAATTTTTTCAGCTCTGAGGTGTCACTTTATGTGGCAATAACTTTGAAATGTTTTTGCTTATCCAACTGATTCTGAGAATGTTTTTTCGTGACACATCATTAGTGTTAAGCGAAGCGAGCCTTGGGTGCCTCATCCGAAATCGCTTCGTTCAAAACTTCGGAATAATACTGTACAGGCTCCGATGAGCCAAAGTTAGTTATTCACAAAGTTGAGCGTGACTTTGTGGAATAACTTTGGTAGTTGATTTTTAAAGAGGAAAATCTCTATAAAACTTAAATCCCAACTTGGATTCGGTTCCGACTAATACCTTTTGTACATGTAAAGCCTTGGGTAAATCGGACGGCTATGGCAGCAGTTGAGCTGGAATCGTCCTAAACTCAATTCTTTTCGTACATGTTTTTTTAACTTAATATGCCATCCATGAAGTAATATAAAACTCTGAGGACATTCACTCCTTTGCCCCAGTTACAGGGAAAAACCGCTCCATGTAATGAAATTAGTCCCTGGCAGAGTTAACCTCTACTCACTACATGGTGCTCATTGAGGGCAGAAGTGAACATAGAGGAGCTTCTAGAATGCTCATGGTCCAAGTCCACAAAGTACATTCACAATGGTCCAGAATAAAAGCCCAGGACAAAAAAAATAAAGTTCGCTGAATGATTTACAAAAACAAGATTCTTTACGATTAAAATATAGTTGAGTTTGAGCAACTCAGAGCATTATATAAAGAGGGAGTACCTGAGGAAACTTCAGCTGTTCTATTGTCCTTCCTCAGTCGTTCTATGTGATCACAACTGGGATTTGCTTCAGTCGTTTCCTCAGTCTGGGCATGCTTATTGCTGCTCTCTTTAGGTTTAGCAGTGCTGGAGACGCTTGCAGCGTGGAGATCTGGGCAAAATTACACAGTATTATTATCACATTAATATTGACTCTTAAAATAGAAGACTGTACTTTAAAAAGAATAGCAACATTCTGTGGCTTCTGTGAGCCAAAAACATAAATAAATAGTAAATAAAAATCACCATGGTTCTTCAGGCCTTTACTTTTCTGATGGAAAATTTTCCTTTTCTTACTCTTTGACTTTGGCGTTTTGTCCTTGGATGCCAGGCTGGCCTGGGCTGATGCTTTTCTGGATTTGAAGGTTTTAGTAACTGTTGTGGGATCTTCTGGATCTGGTATACTGCTCAAACTCTCCACAGACTCCTCATCGTACTGCCTCAATGGCTTGGCGGAATTTCCAAAGGCTGCACGTCCAGGATCCATAAAGGGAGACGTTTTACCCTGCTCTTTATTTTGGCTTTCTAATCGATGACCTCTACTTGGTTCTCCTTCATCTGCTCCTTTAGGAGAGTTTCTGAGGAGGATTAGAATATCATTTTAGGTATTAAAGAGGAAACAAGCTTGAAGGGGTTCTGCACTTTGTTTAAACTGATGATCTATCCTCTGGATAAATCATCAGCATCTGTTTGGCGGGGGTCCGACACCCGGGACCCCCGCCGATCAGCTGTTTGAGAAGGCAGCAGCGCTCCTGGAGCGCCACAGCCCTCTCACTGTTTACTGCCGGCCCAGTGACGCCACGACTTGTATCAACTGGCCTGGAAGCGGCTAAGCTCCATTGAAGTGAACAGAGTTTAACCGCGTCAAGGCAAATTGATACAAGTCGTGATGTCACTGGGCCGGCAGTAAACAGTGAGAAAGCCGCGGCACTCCAGGAGCAACGCTGCCTTCTCAAACAGCTGATCGGCAGGGGTCCTGGGTGTCGGACCCCTGCCGATCAGATGCTGATGATCTATCCAGAGGATGGATCATCAGTTTAAACAAAGTGCAGAAGCCCTTTAACATTTGCAGAAAAGACAGCAAATAAGTGTGTGTGTGTATATATATAAATATATATATATATATATATATATATATATATATATATAAAAAATATAGAAAAGCAGGACGCAGCACACTAGTAGTTGGGTGTAAAATCAGGCCAACACGATCCAGCACCAAGGTTCAATTCAGTAGAAGAAGTAAAAAGCCAGCAGCACTATGGCTTGTAATGTTTTTAATCAACACAGTATATTGACAACATATGTGAACACTTAATTATTAGGTATGCAGATGCACTATGGCACTCGCACTTTATTTTTGAATATACTATGACACATGTGTATTGATAACTGATGTATGTTTATAATGAAATATGATGTTTTTATAATAATTGGATGATTTGCTGTGATGAATTGCCAACCCTTTTTATACCACTGTTGTAAAAAGTCTGTATCTTGAGAAAGACCGCAACAAGCGGTTGAAACGTCGCTGCTATTTGACACTGCGTAAATAAACCACGATTACGTTTTGACTACAACGGAGTGCTGCTGGCTTTTTACTTCTACTAAATATATATATATATATATATATATATATATATATATATATTATACACCCATGCAGTGTATATATCTATCTCCCTCCTATCTAATGGAGTGCCAGCGGCTGTAGAGATGATGCACCAACCAAACAATAAAAGTAAAACGAACTCCACGGCACTTCCAAAGACAAGCATGCGTATATTCACCAAATAGCAGCGACGTTTCAGTCCGCTCAATGGAACGATTCTCAAACAGTGATAACAACCCGTTTCTCAACCTGATATCACTGCTTGAGAAAGGTTCCATTGAGCGGACTGAAACGTCGCTGCTATTTGGTGAATAAACGCACGCTTGTCTTTGGAAGTGCCATGGAGTTCGTTTAACTTATCTCTCTATGCCTTGTTAGCAGAGTTCATTATTTGTTACAATCAGTGCAATGAGGACCAATCATAAAATACTTTGAACAGTTGGCAGTAGACTACAAAACTAGCAAAACATGTTTTTCTAAAACCATTCTTATTTAACGGGAAAAAATCTGCCTGGTATTCTACAACCATATTCATTTTTTTGTGGAAATGCCGCACATTTAGCCCCTTGTAATGTACAGGTTGGAACACCTTCTTGGTTTCCAACATTTATATCTTCCACAACACAGCTTGCTCTACAGATACAAAGATCCAGCAGATCACTGTGCAATCATGTCCCATCCTACAGCCTAAGGGCTCATGCACAAGACTGGATGCCGCCAGTGTGCGTTCCGCAATTTGCCGAACGGGACGCCCATAATAGAAATACTTATTAATTGTCAGCAAAATGGACAAGAATAGGACATGCTCTATTTTTTTTGCAGCACCACGGAACAGAGCAACGGATTCACTTCTATGGGGCCACAAAAGATGCGGACAGCACTCCATGTGCTGTCCGCATCTTTTGTGTATGTGCTGTCCGCATCTTTTGTGGCCACATAGAAGGGAATGAGTTTATATGCGAGCTGCAGAACCGAACCACGTTCATGTGCATGAGCCTTAAAACAAATAGGCAATACTGATAACATTAAATTGTGTTCCATAAAACAAGTAGAAAATAACCCAATTCATTAGCAAAGACATAACACCAAAAATATAAACTACAAACTTAAAGGGAACCTGTCATCACCTTTATGCAGACCATACTAACGGCAGAATAAAGTAGAGACAGGTGAGATGATTTCAGCGGTCTGTCATTTATAAGCTAAAAGTAAGTGGTTGCCGAGAACCAACATCACAATCATTGCAGACTGGGCCTGGAAAAGAGTCACGGCCATCTGAGAAGAGTCCTGGTTATTCATGAATTCCTGCTCTCCTGCCCACCTGCTGATGATTGACAGTCTTCTACCTAGTTTTCTCCCTTTCTCTCTAGGAGAGAACTGCCAATCATCAGCAGATGGACGGGAGGGCAGGAGATTATGAATAACCAGGACTCTTCTCAGGTAGATTTGACCCTTTTCAAGGCCTGGGCGGCAATGATTATGATGCTGGTTCTCAGCAACCACTTACTTTTAGCTCATGAGTGACACACCTGAAATCAGCATTTCTGTCACTATTTTATGCTGCCCTCAGTAAGATCAGCATCAAGTTGATGACAGGTTCCCTTTAAAAAGAGGAAATGCATTAAAAAGTTATTGGAGATAATTCTCAAAACTGGTGTAAAAGAAAAACTGACTTAGTAGCTCAAAACAACCTATCAGATTCCACCTTTCATTTTCCAAAGGATCTCTGGAACATGAAAGGTGGAATCGGATTGGTTGCTATGGACTAAAACTGCTGTGTTGTGCCAGTCATAAATAACTGAATACAATGAAAACGTTGACATCTGCTAGCTTTAGGAAACAACAAAAATGGTACCTTTGCTTATCTGCTGTATTGGAGGAATTACTTTCGAAAGGTTTGGGAAAAGCCATGTACTCAGTTTTTCCTGAAGTGTTTGGATCATGAGGCTGAAGTGGTATATCAGGCTGAAAGGCAGGATTATTAGTGAAGTCTCCAATCCCAGGTGGAAAGACTGGATTAACATTCACACCTACATCAAAATCAGATAAGTGGATTACACGACAATCATACACAAAGAAATCTAACCATGCAGCAGAATAGCAAAACTTAACACGTTAATCAGAGCTACCTGGCATCATGGTAGGAAAATTTCCAAATGGAGGCATGTTAAACACATTCATGGGGGGAGGGAGGAAACTGAAATTATTAAATAGATTTGGGGAGGAAGGAGGTGGTACACTGCTGCTCCTCTCTTGTCTTTGCTGGCTGCATTGCTGGAAGTGTTCCTGCTGCTGACACATATCATTCAGCATCTGCTTCAGCCTGCACAGAAGGATAAAGATACAGATATAAAGCAACAAAAGATTTGCAAATTGAAATACAATATAAGAATAATATGAAAAAATATTATCTACCAAATAGCATAAAGAAAAAAAGCATGGCCTGAATATAGTCACAAAGGGGGTCATTTACCATGCTGAAATACGCTGCTATCTGCGTCTTCGCCCCGCTCACGCCAGGTCTAAAATTGTGGGTGTGGCATGGGCGGGGAAGGCCCGTCTTATTCATCATGTTCTACGCATGTTTTAGGTGTAGAAAAAGGTCTAGATTTAGAAATGATGCTGGATGCTGTCCTACATTTAGAAATGACGCTCGGTGCGCCGAATTTATGAAGAGGCCTGCGTCTCTTCATAACTTTAACGGATCCCCTGCCATATATGGGGCTTTATTAAGACTAATGTCTAAAATGCTGATCTTAATAAATGTGCTCCCAAATTTTTCTAAAAATACACAACATTGTCCATTTAACTCTGTACTAGATGATATCAAAGCTGATAACCGTGTATTAGCTCTGTCCTACTGAGTGCTACTGGAAGACATTACTAAGCATGAATACATACAAGAACAGTATTTTCAGCTAAATCCAAAAACAAAGATCATATTCTAAAGCCTGCATGATGAACTAAAGAACAAGCCTCGGGCTCCCTGCACATGCTGCGGATTATGCGCAGGTTTCTCCGAAAAACAGCAGCGTAATACAGCACCTGCAAAGTGTTTGAGATTGATCAAATCAAGGAAATTGACCTGCCTTGCAGATATAGAAATATGTAGCATGTCAATTATTTTTGTGATTTTTGGTGCGGATCAATGCAAGGGTGAGATCTGCAGCAAAACTGCATCAAATCTACACCAAAATCCACAAGTAACACATGCAGCTTTCGGTGCGGAAACGCACAGAAATCAGCATGGAAATTTGTTTAGAATTTCTGTTACACAGGCCGCACCAGTGTAGTCTTCAGGATCAGCCGTGGATTCCTGATGTAGTTTTTTTTTTTTTAAACAAAGAAAACAGCCACCTACCTGAGAACATTGTTTTGCTGCCAATTAAGCTGAGTATAACACTGATTCAGCTGGTGCATTATAAGGTGGACTTGAGGAGTTCCCACGCTACTTGGCATCATACTGTATGGATTTGTGAACATACTTTGCAAGAGGTAAGAAAGTGACTAGGAAAAAATAAAATAAAATAAAAGTTATGTATATATATACACACACATTTTACACTTGCATCTAGAAATGAACTTCAGGGGCTTGACAGAAACCATGGAAAGTCGGTCCTATCTACCAGCAAGAGGAGCGGAGCAGGCCGATATATAGTGTTGTGTTAAGCAATTCCAGATTGAAATCCCTGTTCTATCATTCTATGATTAGGAGCCCAGTAGATGGTCTCACGCAGTGACTGACAATCCTCCCTGTATAAGCATGCATACAGGTATGCATAACCGCTGCTCACGTGAATGGGTTTAGATTGCAATACTGTGAGAGAAAAATGACTTACAAGTAAGCTCTCCAGTGATTGCAAATCTGTGCCATTCCAATCCTTTAAATATAATACCATGTGCCCTAATCCTGCATCTGAACATGCACTGCAATATGAAACAGATCATTATAGTAGTCCTGACCGGGATTCTGTACCTGGAGAATGGATGGAAATATTAGTGCATTATGTACTCTGTTGATTTGAGGATGGTGGTCTTAGAATTTGATGGGCTCTTTTGTAACTCTTGCATATATTGCTTACATTTGTGACTTTCAGTTACTGTCAGCAGACTTTGGAAGATTGCTATACTGCTGAAGGAGTCCAATCCAGAAGAGTTTAGGAGCACAAGTATCTAAGCAGTTTGTGCGTGGCTGGAACTTCTCGTCAGTAAAACCTCATAAGAAACCTCACTAACAATCTCACCAAAAGATATTTTCTGCTCCATGAAGGCAAAACACAATTCCCAACAAACTCTAATATGTCAGGTGCTTGGGCTGTGAAGTCTTAAGACCTTTGCTTTAGTTTAGGGCTACACGACGACATTTGTCGCGCGACAAAATGGATTTTTCTGCGACTGTCGTAATGCAGTGCGACACCATAGACTATCATTATAATAATTGTCGCGCGACATGTGTTGCAGTGTAGTTGTGCCCTATGTGTCGCGAGACACATGTCGTCGTGTAGCCCTAGCCTTACGAGACGTCACAAATGGCACCAAATGAAATTTGATATGTCTGCATGCACTTGGTTCAACAAAGAGAGGCATACAGAGAAAATATAAAAAGCTGCCTAGGCCATGTGGATCATTTCTGCAGTACCTGCTGGTCTCTCATCAAAGTCTGACATATATTTGTGCTGAACTCGATCTGTTTCTTCAGCTGGTTTATCTGCTCCTGCCAATGCTCTTTTTCTTCCACCCGGGAAAGTTCAGATACCCACTGGACATTTTCTTGTCTCCTCATGCTAATATTCTGCTGTTGCCTTGTCTTTGGAGAGGGACGGTAATTGCCATCAACAGAATATGAACGTTTGTTTTTACACCTGGAAGAATAATATTGTAAGTAACACCTTCATATTACTATTTATGATCTTCATCAAGCTTTTAAAACCACTTTTATTATTGCAATGCATCTAAAATGAAAAAAAATGAATGAATTCAGTCTTGAATTAAAAATCTCCGACAGTTTAGTAATTTTATGACAGCTGATTGTGCTACTGTCTTTTTACATTTCCCTTATTTCCTTGGAGGCTGCTGCCTGACGGTCTGTATCCTTCTGTACAGTATTATACTTGGAAATACTTCACGTGACTATGTAGCACATGTTCTTGTTTTGGTTTTTATCCTGCAAAAAAACCGGGGACACTATGCAGTTAAAAGTGCTCCCTCCTCCCATCAGCTATACCCGTCCTACTGGGACTAAGCTAAATCAGTGTGTTCTAGAGCAGCAGCAGGAGAAACAGGATGCCGAAACCAAAACCGGAACCTAGAGCAGAACAAACCTGCAACGAGCAGGTCGGATAACTCGGAACACAACCTAAGTAGGCAACCAATAGAGAAAAAAAAAGCCAAATACAGGGGGGGTGCTGTGTCCCCTAATGAACGGAAGAGAAAAAGGTTTTACACTAAGTGACAAAAAACTAGGCAGGAAGCCTACTCAGCCGTAACTCAAATGGAGGCAAACACAGGACTGAGAGCTAATGCTAGGGCTTCGAGGGATGATTGTGAAAAAATATTCTAGTTTCCTATCCTATTAGTCAGGTAAGGAAGCTGTAACTGCTATGGGCAGAATAGTAACTTTTGCCAGGCAGGAAACCAGTTAGTCTATGATAGAGGGAGTGGTGAAACGCCTATATGGAAAATGTCATTCTTAGACAGAGATATATTGAAGACCGAGTGGTTCAGGAAATATTTGGGGGACAGCCAGGAGCAGAAAAACAAAAACCCTTCTTTTAGGGAAGAGCGCTTACTTGACCCAAAGAGTTAATTACAGGCGAGATGAGACGGTCAATCATAGAGGACAGTTTGAAAGACTGATCCTCATTCATAGTTTGTTCGGTATCAGAAAACTCCCCTCTGGGTGGTCTCCATCAGACAGAGAGAGTAGCTGTAAATGAGGCTTTGGAGTGCTTTTTGGGCTGTCAGCTGAACGTCGGTTCCTCTGAATCTAAGGGGGTAACAGGCTGCAAAAGGGGGAATGCCTTCTAGCATCTTCACTGTGGCTTTATGAGTAAGACATTCTGCACCATTTCGGTAAGGGATCTAAGGGAATGCAACTAGTTTGAGTTGACCATCAGCTGGGATGCAGAGGCCGCTCTGGGGTGGGCTCACCAAACAAAGGCAGGGGAGATAGGAAGTGCAGAGGGGTTTCGATTGATCGAACTATAAGAAGGGGGGCAACAAGGGCAGGTCTTACGAAGTCTCTGATGGCCTCAAGAATATAGAAGAGCACAGAGCCATGACAAAACATGAGGAGAGGCGGCTGGAGCTCAGATGGTCCTTGTATGAGCATTCCCAGGAGCTGTAGTGTCAGAGCAGGAGGTGCAGAAGATGGTGTCCTCCTGTGTTTAAGAGGTACTGGAGTGGAGGTGGGGAAACAAACAGCTTTCACATCGCAGAGGTAATACCCACAATTAAAATAAAATACCCGCCCCTGTTAGTGTGGCATAGGTTGCGCCTAAGCCAGGGGCTAGTTTTGACCGACAGTCCGAAGACGCAACACAGCTCAAATTTGTGGCCCAGCCGATGCACATCACAGAGGAGTGGGGAAAGTGGGAATCGCTAGTGATAGAGGGGAGAAGGGAGCACTTAACTACATTGTGTCCACCCCCTAGCGGCAGCAGCTATACCCAAGGTCTCTCTGTGCCCACCAATTACATATACATGTCCTTGAATAGAAATGTTATACTAAAAACAAAATACATCCGCTAACCCTTGTTTACTGGTCTTCCCACTAAAAGCACTCTGATTTATGCTGCTTGGAGGATATGGGGCATTTTCCCGGAATGTGTTTTCTTGCTCATCTTCTTCCTCCTCCTCCTCCTCTTCTTCCTGATTTACATCTGATATGCAGGCTTCCTCTTCATCATCATTATCATCATCAAGAGCACACTCTGTGGATCCACCCCAAGTCGCCATTGTTCTAATAAAAAAGTAAAAAAAATCATATTAATAACCATAGATATAAAAAGTGTAGCTATACGTCATTAGTAAAATAGATTTGAAAACTGCTTTTGTTAAGACATTTATTTTCCTGCTGTGTAGGACAATCTTCAGTAGCGTGTGTCCTAAGGGTACTTTCACACTTGCGGCAGAGTGATCTGGCAAGCAGTTCCGTCGCCAGAACTGCCTGCCGTCAATCTGCATGCTAACGGAAAGCATTTGAAGACGGATCCGGCTATGAATCCGTCTTACAAATGCATTGCAAGAACGGATCAGTCTCTTCGCTTGTCATGAGGAGAGATGGATCCTTTATATATATTTTTTCACATTTTTACCGGTCTGCGCATACGCTGACCGGAAGGACAGGTCCGGCATTGCGTCATTTTGAATGCCGGATCCGGCACTAATACATTCCTACGGGGGGAAAAAGGCGAATTCGGCAAGTGTTCCGGAATTTTGGACGGAGATACTACTGCAGCATCATGATCATCATCATAGCCAGAACAAGAAGAGGACTCGCAAGGGGGACCCAACATCCAAGATCCAACACCCAAGAGAGAGGGGTCTATCAATAGGAAAGTCATGGTGAGACATGCGATGATGGACCACCCAGCTTTCATAGGAGCAGAAGTGTGATTCCTGCTAGGACTTGGTAAGAGACATAAATAATGATATTTCATTTTATTAAGACTAATTGGATAATGTGGGTTTAATATCAAAGTATTAAATGATTGCATGTATAAATATATTGATAGTAGCATTCTTCGCCAAGCTAGGTGATAAATTCCCACTGGAAAGACTTGTTCCAAGTTCTTCCCATTTCTGTTGTGTGTCTTAATAGTCTTACCAAGTCATACATGTGAAAATAGTCCAGGATGGGGCGGAAGGATACAGTTATCTATTCTAAGTTATATGCTTGGATAGATTTGCCCATTCTTGAAGTCATGTGAGGTGTAGTTGGTTAGAAGGGGCGGAATGTATTCAGCATTTCATATTGATGTCTAGGATTGGACATGCCCATCCTGATATCATGAGGTTTCCTCTGAACAGAAGTGATGTATATAACTTAACTTGTTTTAATATCCTAACCGAATAATAGCTGTTATAATGTGACAAATTGTTCCTACTCACATGTATTGTTAAGCTTGTTATGCTTTATATCAACTCTGTATATATTCATTTGCATATATCATTGTGTTTTTTTATGTGTATAACCTTGTAACCAATAAATCTGCATATTTCTATAATACCCGCGTATTATTATATAATGCAAAACTACATCTTTAGCATTAATGTCATCTCACGTGAAAAGAACTTATTATCTGAGGAAATAGTCGGACTCAGATGTGAATTGTATAGATTAGGTTATCTACAATTTACCAGGTCATGATTTCAAGAAGTTTTGAAAAAGTCATGGTTAATTTTTTCTATGACCATAATTAATAATTCTGAATTGAATTATTATTAACCCGACAGCGTTCAGTTTTTATTGCGTGGGTGCAATGCGATTAACTGCGTTTTGCACGCTCGAGATAAAAAACGGAAAGTGTACAAACATCTCTTAGCAACCATCCCTGAAAATTCACTTCTATGGGGCCAGCGTTGAAATCGCTGAAAATAGAACATGCTGCGATTTTTCACACAATGCAAAAGTGATGCGTGAAAACCACCTCTCAGATACACAGACTCATTTAAATAAATGGGTCCGGATTCTGTGCGGGCGCAATGCGTTCACATCACGCACGGAATTCTCCCTCGTGTGAAAGGGGCCTTATAGGGTGAAAAATATGGTACTCACTTTTCAGTTCTGCTTTGGTGCTGAAGACTTTGAGCTTCGGAGTCATCACTTCTTAAAGAGCCAGCAGAAGTAGTGTCTGTGATTCCTTGTCTTCTCTGATGCTCAGCCATCAATGACTCAAGCTGTTTCCTTCTTTGCCGCAAATCTTCTCTTAAGATTTGGTGCCTGCGTATCTCTGACCAAACCTGAATAAGAGTATTAAACAGCTGTCATGTATAGGGAAATGATCAACTAACTTCATAAGTTGAAAATGTTGGATTATTGTATACTTGGAGTTTTCAATCGTGTACACTGTTCCTCCGATCTCGATATACCAACCACTTTTAAGTGGATTTGATTTGAATTAGAATATGATTGTACTTTCATTGACTTTATATAAAAGGGATTTCCATGCACCTCATAATGATGAGCCATCTTCAGAATCGGCAGGGGTCCAAAACCCAACACCCCCTCTGATTAGCTGTTCCCTGCAGTTTCCAGTAGCTGAGCTGCAATAACCTGGGCAAAGTCACTACACTTTGAATGGAGCAGTGCTTCCGACTCCATTCAAAGTGCTAGAGCCAGTGCTGGAGGCTGCACGGCACAGATTGGTAGGGCTGCCAGTTGTGGGCTCTCCACCGATCAGATACTGATGACCTATCCTGCCTGAGGTTAGGTATTCAAAAACCGGAGCCCAGAAAACCCTGTTTAGTATTTTGCATTGGGATATACCATCATGTGGAACATTTGTTGCAGAAATTTCTGACACTATCCTAATTATGTGAATGATAACTATGAAGAAAACCATGCACATCCTGCCGTAAGAATCCTATGCTGATAAATGGAACTGATTTGTGGCAGCAAAAATCTACCTTGTGTGATTAATAGGATTTTGTGATTTTCTAACTATGTTCACTGGGGGACAGATAAACGTGGGGTATAGCTGATGCCACTAGGATGAAACACGATAAAGTGTTAGCTCCTTTCACCACCTATACCCCTCCTGCAGACACTGAGCTAATCAGTTTGTACACAAGTAATAGCAGCCAATAGAAATATTAAGCAGAGAAAACTCTAGATGGGTCAGAACCTCCCGAAGAACATAGCAAGAGAAAGGACTTTTACAGGTTAGTCACAAAAACCCTATTTTCTCGCTCATGTCATTGGGGACACAGAAGACGGTCCCAGAGAGGAGGGAGAACTAAAGATTAGAGCAGAACTAGTAAAGCTACATACAGTACTCAGGAACACATTTACAAATGCCAAGGGAGAAAACTTGCAGAACTGTTTAGCATTTAAACCATTGTTAGTAAAGTCGGTTGCATATATATTGTTAATAACACGGTCCTCGACCAGATTTTAGGGTTCCTGCCGCTCCTTACTTCATTATCAGCGGATGAATCTTCAACGTCTGGCATGCCCGGAATGAGCACAGAACTCATTTCATTAACCTCTGGAGTTGAGGCGGCTGTCGGGATTCGCCTTGATGTTTCTGTATTGGAGGTTGATAACTGAGGGGGGAAAAAAACGTGCTCAGAAAGCATTTATGTCCAGGATTTATGTAGTGGTTACAGCAAACCGCTTCCCATCTGAATAGTATTCTCCATATCCAGCTTTGATTAATAAGCTTTACGGAGGGTTTCATGACTGGACAATCCCGTCTTAGATTACAGCTGCCTAACTAGTAGTATGAAACCAGTAATCATTGACGGAATCAATAAGGCTATGCATTTTCCCTTTTTACAAATTAGGGCCGTCTACGACATCCATATGCTTCAATAATGTATACAGACACTGTTTTCGCCTCAAGTGCTAATAAAGAATCAGTTTGCACCATCAAAGCTTTGGAAAAAACTGGAAACTATTTGCAAATATAACTAGGCAGGTAAAGCTGGGTTCATACCAGTGCTATGTATTCCATTATTCTGCTACATTATAGGGGTAGAAGAGTGCAAGTACAGAGAGGCCAGATCCATCAAATAACAGTAACAGCACCTGGCGAATGCCATTGCCTATGATGGAGTCTGTCAGATAACAGTATTTTACCAGACAGCATAGAGTCGATTGTGCTGTTTGATCTGGTATTCGGATGTAACCTGTGAGGGACGCCCCTAACAGCATGTCCAATGCAGATGTGAACATAGCACAAGGTAAGAAAGCAAAATCCAGTTTTCTTCAGAACAAATATTAGTGAGTGCTTCCATAGGTTATGCTTTTTCAAGCTAAAGCCTGTGAAATGAATAAATCTATGGATCAAAATGTCATTTTGATATTTACCAGGCATGTGTCATTTTCCCCTCGTGGCGTTTCATCAACGAGGTAGGAACTTTTAAATCGAGATTTTGAATTTCTCCTACCTGAAGGTCAGGACACGCTTTCCGCAAAGTTTGAATTTTTTCCTGAATTTCAACAAGTTTCTTCCTTTCTTCTTGTAAGTGCTTCAGTTCTTGCTGCTGCTGTTGTAGCTTAGTTTCGTAGAACTTTTCTCTGCAATATTAATGTTTATTGTAAGTTGACAGCTATGGGTAAAAGGTGCTACAAGGTGACTAAGGATCTAGAAGATCTTACAGAGACTGTACAAATCTGAAGTCTACAGCATAAGAAAAGAAGTAAAATGAATTAGATAAACATTACCTTGCTTGTTCCTTAAGAGCAACATCTTTTTGTCCTTTTGAAGCATTAGGACGGGTATTGTTAGGCTGCTGGTTTGCATTTGCCTCCTCAGGTACAAGATGGGCTCCACCAGTTGGCCTCTCAGCAGCAGTTTCTGACTCTGTATCATCACCATACTAAAATGTAAAAAAAAAAAAATAGGTTTCCTTATGCTCAAATATCAAATAGGTTTCCTTATGCTCAAAAATCATAAATGAAAGGGTTCCTTTTTAAGTCTATCCTGAGGAAAAGGCCAGCACCAGCGGCGATCAGCACTGGAGACACAGAGCACAGACAACATTGTAGCGGACAGCACTAGTCAGTGCAGCGCTGCTCACATTGGCTTCAGCAAGGGAAGCAGCACTACAGAGACAAGAGCTGCCCACCACAACGTTCAAGATGCAGTGCAGTTTCAACACTGACTTTTGGCAATGAAGTTATACTCTAACAGCTGATCGGCAGGGGTATGGGGTGTCTGACGCCCACCAATCAGCTAGTGATAGCTTATAGGCCATCACTTAAAGACTGGACAATCCCTTTAAAGATCAAAGGTTCATCCACATTAGAAATCATGTCGACTGGTATAAGACAAGATGCACCATGAATACTGCCCTGCTCTGATGTGTTAGGAGCTGTGCAAATTAATAGCTACTAAGAGAATGCTTAATTCTGCTCCCTTAGGGCTCTTGCAGACGAGCCGATCTCCTGCGTGTTATCCGCAGCGAGAATGAGAGCCAAGCTACACGGTGGACATCAGAGGCACCAAGCAGTAACATAATAGATACTGCTCCGTGCCTCTCTGTAACCCTTTCACTACAAAATCACAGTGAGATAAAGTTGTCACAGTGGTTTTGTAGTGAAAGGGTTACAGAGAGGCACGGAGCAGTATCTATCATGTTACTGCTTGGTGCCTCTGATGTCCACCGCGCAGCTTGGCTCTCATTCTCGCTGCGGATAACACACAGGAGATCCGCTCGTCTGCAAGAGCCCTTAAATCTCTTATCTGAGCTGAGAAACCTGCGGCAGATTTACTAAACCTATGTAAAATGTGGGTAATGTAAATGAGAAGCCTCTTTACACGGGTCCATAATTGAGCAATTATTGGAAGGAGCATTCCTAGGAGCGCTTGTTTCCCGATTACTGCCCTGTGTAAATGTGCCGCTGATCACCGATGAATAAGCAAATACCACCTATTGGTTGGCTTACTTTGCAACAGAATTTTGTGCCAGAATTATTCTTTTCAGCTTACTTGCTTCATAAATATCACTAAAATGTAGTGCACCAAGCTAACTTCTGGTGCAATTACATCAGAATGTGTGGGTAACACATTTGCCAATACTTGATAGTAATGACAATATGAAAACATAGCAGTCAAGGGTGCACCTAGTCTTTCTGCTAACTGAGGCGAAAACTGAAACAGCAACCCCCCTCCCCAATGCCAATTCCTTATCCTAACCCCTTTCCATTCAGCCCAAGGCCCTTTGGCTGCCCCCTCTTGCCGATAGCTGGTGCGGCCTGAGGCGATCGCCTCAGCTGGTACACCCCTGATAGCAGTTACCGGTCATGTTCCTTCACACGCTGTTCTAATTGGGATCAGAACATGCGGACCTATTATTATCAAGACATGTCCACTAAGCTATTATTTCTACTGGCAAAGAGAAACTGTGGTGTCTGCTGTTTTCAAGAGACCACCCTGCTCACCAATAAATGAAGACCATGTGTATATATATATATATATATATATATATATATATATATATATACATATACATACACACACAGACACATACAGTACTGTGCAAAAATGTTAGGCAGATTTGGAAAAATGCTGCAAAATAAGAAGTATTTCAAAAATACAAGTGTTAATAGCATAAATATACATTTATTCTGCAGCAGGACAATAGAGCCATGATCTCAACCTAATGGAGTCTGTCTGGGACTACATGAAGAGACACATCAGTTCTTCTAGGTACGCTTTTTGCCTGCGTAGGCAAAGATTTCTCTATTGCACATTCACTTAGAAGTTTTTTAATTGAAAAAAAATTTATAATAATAAAAAAAACTATTAACACTTCTATTTTTGAAGGCATTCTAAGGCTTGCTTCACATTTGTGATTGCCGATCCTGCAGGCTGTTCCAGCCGGGAGCAGCCTGCCAGACGGCATCGGAATGCCCTCTGGACCCACCCATTAACTATAATGGGGTCCTGTGGTGATGCGGCAAATATGCTGAGAATCGGCCGGACAAATATGGCTGCACGCAGTATTTTTTGTCCGGCCGATTCCTGGCATACTATGCTGGAACAGCCTGCCGGCAGTGTGCAGCATTTTTCCAACACATGCCTAAAACACCAAAGGCCATCAATCGTGCATAGGGAGGTGGGTTTCATGAATACAACAATCATAACTATGACAATGCTTTCTTATTAGCCAATATCCAAGCAGCACAGTTTTTTTGTGCCATTTAGTAGACATAATAGGTAGCCGGCTGGACAGAATAAAATAATCAAGACTGATCAGCTATAAACATCTGACCGAGTATGAAGCATTCTTAGTGGACTGACTGCTCATGAGGATCCATGCTGTCTAGCTTAGCACTGGCCAGTTTATTAGATTTTCCAGTAAATACCCATAACATGTTATACCATTGCAACAAGATCTTGTAGTTGTCTCAATTTCTGCTTGGCTGCTATAAGTCTGTTAAATTTTTCTTCAAAATCATCATCATCCTCCTCCTCCTCCTCATTTTGGTCATCTTCTGTGACACTGCTCCGGCTAGAGAGAGAAACCGCACTCCCAGGATCGTCATCTACGTCATCATCGTCCAGCGCTTCAATTCTATCCTCTGTTTTATCCTTGGTATCTCTATTGTACAGGCATTCTACAAGACAGGCATCAAATGAAATTAACAGCTCAATGTTAAAAACAGCATCTAACGTAGTTTTCAACGTGGATGCATACAGACCTAAGAGACTGCAATACTGCTGGACTAAACTCAAATCGCCACATGGTATATTACACCTCTCTGCACATCAGTGATACAGCCTAAAAAATGTGCCAATGTAATTCCAAGCCGCCACTCGCATATGTATTTCTATCTGGCTGCATTTCTATAAGGCCTCTTTCACACGACTGTGTGCTTTTGCCGTCCGCAAAAAAAAAAAAAACAAAAAAAAAAACTGATGACATCCGTGTGCATTTCGTTTTTTGTGGAACAGAACAGTACTATCCTTGTCCGTGATGCGGACAAGTTCTATCTTTTAACGGAATGGAAATACAGAAACAGAATGCATATGGAGTACTTTCCGTTTGTTCGTTTTTGCGGACCCATTGAAATGAATGGTTCCATATACGGAACGCAAAAAACGGGCCGTACACTCGCAAAAAAAAAAAAAACGTTTGTGTGAAAGAGGCCTAACACATTCTTTGCTTTTCAATATGTATTATGCTCCATTAGAGCATGACAGTTGCATGTTTCCTGTAGAATTGAATCAAGCCTGGAAACTATGGATCCATAATATAGATCCGTATTTTATATCTATTTTTGGATCTGGAAGGCTATTAAAAAAAAAAAAAAAAAAAAAACAGATTTTGGTACATAAAATACGCTCCAGATATAGCCTGCAAATCCGCTTGTGTGGAAGAGACCTAAGGGTGAGTTCAAATGTGGTGGATTTGCAGCATGCTCATGGTATGGCTACACGGTGACACTGGTCGCACGACATCTGTCACGGCCAGGATAGCACTGCTAGATTTTTTGCGACTCACGCAGCGATCCCGTTCATTTCCATGGGATCACCGCTATTCTGCTATCCGGGCTGTGACAGGTGTTGCCACGCAGAATTTCTGTGACACACGTAGATAGTGTTTTCTATAAAGCATCTACATGTATTGTATTGTAATTCGCTGTGGATCTGTGGTGGGAAATCCACACTGAATACGCCACATCTGTCAGTATACAACTGCCTAGCAATACCTGCATGTGAAGGCCTACAGTATTAGAAATGGAGATGGATCCCTCATTTACACATAAGATTATGTTGTTGGATGAGAATTTATCAGAAAGAAACCTTTAGGTTAACCAGTATCACGAGTAGTACTGCTGCCACTATTTGGATACTCCATTTCCCTGCTGGGCTCTTGCAAACGCCTGGGAAATGCAGTAAGAGGACTTCTTCAGTCCTCTCCATTTTGTGCTTTCTCTAAAGTCCTCTCAACGTAATTCAGGATCGGTTCACAGCGGAGGAACAGGGATGAATATCCACATACAAATTTGACATCTCGAGGCAGCACCACTGCTGATATAGAGGAAGTGAATACAAAGCACTTACTAATGTATTGTAATTTTCCATATTGCCTCTTTCGCTCGCTGGATTCAGTTTTCCATCACATAATACATTGCTCGTTTCCATGGTCACGACCACCCTGTAATCTAGCAGCGGTGGTCGTGCTTGCACACTATAAGCGAGGTTTCCTATGGTGTGCAAACACGACCACCACCGCTGGATTGCAGGGTGGTCGTAACCATAGAAACGAGCAGTGTATAATGTGATAGAAAAATGAATCGAGCCAGAAAAGGAGGTAATATGGATAATAGCAATACATTAGTAAGTGCCTTGTATTAACTTTCTCTACATGATAAATGTTATTTGCTGATGTGAGACAACCCCTTTAACAGGGCTTCGGGGAGGCGACTAATTCAGTTTAACAAAGGAAAAGATAAGATAGCTGGAGTCCATGGCCCAGGTCAGCAGCATCCGATTACATGGACAGGCATTCACAATATTATTCACTGAAGCATACCTAATGCAGACGATACATTGAAGCTTCTTAAATTCGCTGTGGACCTGTTATTTATTTCGCAGTCGGTATTACATAGCCTTTCATCTCTGTTATTTACACCACACTGGGAATTAGTGATGCTATTCACTGGTCCCCAGCTACTCATCCGTTGCGGGTTTCTGTGTGAAGAAGATAAACATGTAAACTAATGAACCACAGGATATCTGCATTTTATAAAACCAAATTTACAAGAATTGCATTTTAATGTACTTTACACTTCGCTTTCTCTTTGTGACTTAATACCTGTTGAAGAGGCCAGTCACCACTCCTGACATACCTGTTTTAATAGTTTCATGCATTTCCCATGAAATAACTAGGGAAGACTGAATCGACTTCGGATGAAACATCCAAAGACGATTCGCATAAAACTTTGTTTCAATACTGTACGGAGCGAGCGCTCCATACAGTTTTAGAAAGTATTGGCTTCGATGAGCCGAAGTTACCGTACTTTCCGCTTTATAAGACGCACATCTTACCCAAAAAAGTGGGGGAGAGAATGGCAGTGCGTCTTATAAAGCGAATGGTGCAATTTTTACATTGCTGACACCGATACATCGCCGGCCACTATGCTGCACAGCGTGGCCTGCGATGTATCAGTTACAGTAAGCGGTGTAGAGGAGGGGCTGGAGGCCGGCAACTGCTGTTGCACTCGCAGCGGGGCCCGGTGCAGTCACTGTACTCCATTGCATTAGGCCCCGCTCATATGAGTCTTTACATGTAAAGTCTGTTTTTCAATCCTTAACCAGTGGCTCTGGATTGTTAAACTAGCGTAATCTTCTGTAGTACTACTCACTATCAAAGCGGCGGGCAGGTCGGCAGTGTAACCTCACTCATTCATTCATGCTCCTCCCACCTCATGAATGAAGCAGGAGGAGCGTGAATGAACGAATGACGTTACACTGCCGGCCTGCCTACATGTAAAGACTGCTGTGAGCGGGGCCCGATGTAATGGGGTCACTGTAAGATGCCATGTGTCATCCACAGATACCCCCCCATAACAGTGTCATCCACAGACCACCATTAGTTTAAAACCCACCAAAAGCACTCCTTTTGGTTCAAAATATTTTTTTTCTTATTTTTCTCCTCAAAAACCTAAGTGTGTCTTATAAATCGAAAAATACGGTCTCGCAAGACTCTGCATCATAACTTTAGAAATTGATTTAGACTGTAAAAACTCATTTCCTTAACTCGGGTTCAGTTCCAAGGTACCACTTGGGTCATCGGAGCGAAAACATTCTAATACGGTACAGAGCGCAGGGAGATGTACTGCCGATAATCAGGCAAGTCCCATCAGTGGACAAACAAGTGTTTGCACGGTCACCTGCTGATCGATTATATGGGCCAATTATCAGGAATGAGCGTTCCTGTGAAAGCTTGTTCCCTATAACTGGCTGGGAGTTAACGCAGGGTAACAGGGCCCTAAGATGATAGTAATGAGCAGTTCTAAGGGCATTTTACCTGATGTTAGTAACTGGCTGATTCACTTCCAGATCAGATTCAATCCATGAATCCTCAGTTTCCTCTTCCTCATCTTTAATGTTCTCATTTACAGCATCAGTAATCATATCAGACGTCTGCTCATAATATCGAACCAAATCCCGCAGCTCATTAAGCCGCTTACGAACTTCTTTCAACTTCCTACATAAAAAGAATGAAGGGAGCATTACTTACTGTACTCATTGAATAAGCAGGTAGAACATAGTAAGAGTAGATTGGTGAAATTACTTAGATTTGTGTTTTTATCTGATTAACTAAGACCCCTTTCACATATGCATTTTTCATTTCCGTCCTAGAGTTCCGTCGTCGGGGCTCTAGGACGGAAAGATACTGATCAGGATAATCCCAATGCATTCTGAATGGAGAGCAATCCGTTCAGGATGCATCAGGATGTCTTCCGTTCAGTATGTGAACGTTTTTTGGACGTTGACAAAACAGCAGCATGCTGCGGATTTGTCTCCGTCCAAAAATCCGGAAGACATGCAGTAACGCCGGATCCGGATGAATGCCCATTGAAGTGCATTAATCTGGATCCGGCATTAAGCTAAACGTCGTTGCGGTGCATTGCCGGATCCGACGTTTAGCTTTTGTGAATGGTTACCACGGCAGCCAGGACGCTAAAGTCCCGGCTGCCATGGTAAAGTGTAGTGGGGAGGCAGGGGAGAAGCATACATACCGTCCGTGCAACTCCCAAGTCCCGGGGCACTCCACAATGACGTCAGAGCGCCCCATGAGCATGGATCACGTGATCCATGCGCGTGGGGCGCTCTGACGTCATTGTGGAGCGCCCCGGGAGCCGCACGGACTGTAAGTATCTGGTCCCCTGGCTCCCCACTACTTACTATGGCAACCAGGATTTTAGTAGCGTCCTGGCTGCCATAGTAACACTGAAAGCATTTGAAGACTGATCAGTCTTCAAATGCTTTCAGTTGTCTTGCGTTGCGACGGATCCGGCGGGCATTTCCGGCAACGGAAGTGCACGCCGGATCCTCACAACGCAAGTGTGAAAGAGGCCTAACAAAGTAATATCATTTTTGTTGGTACCACAGCGACTGCCATACTATTAAGTTACTAAACATATCCAACCATAAAGGTGTAATGCACACAAAGATCCTTAGGGTCATTTATCAAACTGATGTAAAGTAGAACTGACTTAGTTGCCCATAGCAACCAATCAGATTCCACCTTTAATTTTTGACAGCTCCTTTGGAAATGAAAGTTGTAATCTGATTGGTTGCTATGGGCTACTAAGTGGGGAAAGGGTCTAAGGTCCACATTTTGCGCCAAAACTGTGCCACAATTCTGGTTTAAAACGGTCACAAAGTAAGCCAACCAATAATTGGTATGAAGACGCATTAACTAAGCACCAAGTTTATTAATCAGCACGAGCCACTGAGATAAATTTGAGGCATTTCTAGACAGCTTATCTACAGGGTTAGTAAATCTGCTCTCTTTTTTCTATTTTTCGTGTTTCTTCTCAGATTCATTGCTGAGATCTGGTCCCCTGACTCACTTTTCACAAGATGTCAGAGACGTAGCCTTGCTGACAGCAGCTCCATCAGCAAGTGTCCGACACCGCTGGTCATTTTGTGAACACAGAATCGGGGGACCAGATATGGGGAACGGAGGCACCAGAAATGTAACACACAATAGTATATAACATAGAAGCACAAGATTGGGCTGTACTAAAGCAACAGGCAATAGCAGTAGTTTGGTTCCTCTATCAGTAGGTGATGCCATGGGACATACTTGAGCTTCTCCGCAGGGTTTTGGGTTTCCTCATCTTCACTACCATTCATGGAAGCTGAAGAACATGCGGCTGCTCTGGCTGGACTGTTTGATGCCCTTTTGTCAGGAACCTGATTAGCAGAGGAAGTGGATCCGATGCTTCTTTGATCCATAACCCTTTGAGGAGAGCCTGAAGAACCAACAACTGAAAAAAAAAAAAAAAAAAACAGTGACAACAATAAAACACGTAAGGACATGTTAACAGCCCAAGTTACATAGACATACCGGGCAATGAAAGGGAGTTATAAAGGATTTATGGCTGATCACGGACAGCTCATGTGGGCTGCATTTACATACAGAGATACGTTGTGCTTGACAAAGGCTATGTGATAGCCGAAACGTAGCAACTTTTTATATTCACGTTTTTCATATGAGCAGTTCCCAAATAAAGGGATTTTTCAAACGGACAAGCTGCCTCCGACATCTCTTCCTGAATCATTTACATAGTAGCCTGTATTGATCTAGGGCTCCAGGCTGGCTGTTGCATTCCGGTGGACCATAAGATCTGGCGAGTGTGGTTCCACATTGATTGTACGTTCCACCATTCAGACTGCAGGCACAGATCGTGCTGCCGGCCTGTGTGGGTGGAGCCTGCTGCCCGGTAATCTGCATAAGCTCCGCCCACACCGTGCTGCAGAGCGATCTGTGCCTGCAGGGAAGAGAGGACTGAGCTTCAGGACCGGGACCAGGTGAGTAATTAGTAATTACTGTGAGTTTTTTCCCCAAATACAAAGAAGGTAAAGAGGGCTTTATTACTATGGAGGGGGCACAGAGAGCATTACTACAATGAAGGAGGCACAGAGGTCTTTATTACTATAGAGGGGGCACAGAGGTCTTTATTACTATGGAGGGGGCACAGAGGTCTTTATTACTATGGAGGGGGCACAGAGGGCTTTATTACTATGGAGGGGGCACAGAGGTCTTTATTACTATGGAGGGGGCACAGAGGTCTTTATTACTATGGAGGGGGCACAGAGGTCTTTATTACTATGGAGGGGGCACAGAGGTCTTTATTACTATGGAGGGGGCACAGAGGGCTTTATTACTATGGAGGGGGCACAGAGGGCTTTATTACTATGGAGGGGGCACAGAGGGCTTTATTACTATGGAGGGGGCAACAGAGGGTCTTTATTACTATGGAGGGGGCACAGAGGGCTTTATTACTATGGAGGGGGCACAGAGGTCTTTATTACTATGGAGGGGGCACAGAGGGCTTTATTACTATGGAGGGGGCACAGAGGGCTTTATTACTATGGAGGGGGCACAGAGGGCTTTATTACTATGGAGGGGGCACAGAGGGCTTTATTACTATGGAGGGGGCACAGAGAGCATTACTACTATAAAGGGGGCACAGAGCTAGAGAGCATTACTACAATGAAGGGGGCACAGAGGGCATTATTACTGTGAAGGGGGCATAGTAGGCAATATTACTGTAAAGGAGCACAAAGGGCATTATTACTGTGAAGGCGGCACAATGGGGATTATTACTATGAAGGGGGCACAATGCAGATTATTAACCCGCATAACTATTGTGAGGGGGGCACAATGTGGGCATAACTACTGTGCCCCTCACAGGGCACACATCTGTACAAAACTACTGTGAAGGTTGTACAATGAGGGCAATACTACTGTGAGGGGGTACAATTTTTTTTTAAGTATTGGGAGCAGAGAAAGGACCCGCCCCGGGTGCCAAACAGACTAGGCACGCCACTGTTTCTGTGTAATATTTGTGCTCAAAGGTGAACACTTCAACAATCCTAATACCTGGAATCTACTTACCAGTAGTGTTATTCAGATGCTGATCCTGTAGTGTATGGAGTTCTCCCAGTATAGAGTCCATTTTCTGTTTCTTTTCCAGCAACACTCCAACTTTACTGAAAAGTGGACCCCTCTCTTCAGAAGCAGCTTCTGATATGGAGGAGTTTAAACTTTGAGAAATCGCTCTTGTAAGTGACAAACTTTCTGCTTGACGTCTGTTATCTGGAACCGGTGGAGTCTAAAAGAAGCCGTAGAGTACAATCAATAAAACGTAATGAGGGGTTTCAGAAGAGTAATTTCAGTGGGTCAGACCTGGGGTTGTGCCAAGTTTAATTTATCCCCTACCACAGAATTGGAGATCACTAAATGGTCGGCAGGCATCTGACCGCTGGGAACCTCACCGATCACAAGAAAGGAGGCCCAGTACCCCGAAATGAATGAAATGTTAAAGTCAAGCACGAACATTGCTGCTCCGTGTGTATATGACTGCTGAAAATAGCCGAGAACTGTACTCTATTTCCCACAGTCCTACAGAGAATTCAAATTGCGGAAGTTTGCATGCTCAACCTGCCGCTCCCAGGTACGGGGACCCTATTCTTGTGATCGGTGATGGTGTCAGACCACATCAATCAGCTAGTAACTCCTTATCCAGTGAATAGGGGATAAAACCCCCCTTCTAAAAGGACTGCGCAATCAACAAGCCCTACCCCTATTTCATAATATGGACACTATAGAAAGGTTTCCATGCTCCTCTATAGGCTTCTTGCTGCGTCCAAGCATTAAATAAATTCCTCCCACTTCAAGTCAACTGTTTGTAATAGTGGATCTAAGCTTGAAAGGTGTGTCAGTGATTAAACATGACCCTAAGGCTACATGCACACGTTGTTTTTTGCTGTCCGCAAATCGCGGATCCGTCTTCCTTTTTTTTTCACATCCACATCCTTTCCGTGTGTCCGCAAATTTTGTAGGTTGTGTTTCCGTGTGTCTTTCGTTTTTTTTTTTTTTTTGTTTTTTTTTTGCGGATCCGGAAAAAAAAAAAAACTGAAGGCTTGAACCAGTGTCTTAAAGTACCTGTACAAGTGCCCTGGTTTCCAAGCAACCATCCGCAAAAAAAAAAAAAACGGATGCGGATGACAAACGGATGGCTTCCGTTGGTCATCCACATTTTTTGCGGACCCATTGACTTCTATGGGTCCGCAAACCGTTTTTTGCGGACAAGAATAGGACATGCCATATTTTTTTTGCGGACGTGAAATGCAGACAGCGGACAGGCAACGGAAGAGGCATCCGCATTTTTAACGGATCCATAAAAATGAATGGGAAACCATCGGATCTGCAAAAAAAAAAACGAACGGAGGCCGCAAAAAACCACTGCCGTGTGCATGTAGGCTAAACCATTGACAAACTTTTCAAAGAACAAGAGGATACATTGATCTAATGGATTAGGCAGATGAATGCAGTACCTGAGCATCATCTAGCTGGTTGTGGAAGCGCTGAATGAGGTCATTTAGTTCTTCGTTTAGTTCAGATGTTAAACTCACACCAGACACACTCCCTGTTGTTTCTGTGACAACTGAGACAAGAAAACGATAAAGTAACTACACGGTTTATTAGACCTATTCAAATCAAGCTTTATGTAAAGTGGACAGAACTAAAAACATACATGAGTTTTGTGGTTAAAGCCACTTTCAAATACAATTCCTCACAATTTTCCAGATTTTTACTTGCAGTCTTTCAATGGGATTGTTAATATTCCACCTCAATGGCACGTGACGAGCACAGGTCCACAAGTTCTGTTAACAAAGGCACTTACCAGATTCATCCATTACGGCAATTGCCTGCTCAGCCTTGTGCTGTAAGGCCAGGAGAGCTGCCTGCCTCCCCTTCAAGGCCCTGAGCTGTTCTTGCTGCTGTAACATCCTTGTCAGTAGGGCATGCTGTTTTTTCATATTTTTTAGTTCTTCTTTGGCCTCTTGCTGTGGATCCATTGCCTAAAGACAAGGTAACAACACATTAGAAAATATATGACCGTGTGCAAAGATGAGGCTCAGAGCAACCTCCTGCAAAACTAGCGCTTCCAAAGGAAAACATACGGAAAAGAGTTACAATTACTAAGTTATTAGAATTACAGGGTACAACGTTAATTCCCTACTGTGAAAATTCACATTTTTTTCCCCCGTGCAAAGAAAACCATTTAAAGGGATTGTCCGATTTCCAATAGTGATGAGCCGTCCTTAAGATAGGTCATCAATATCAAATCACTGGGGGTCACACTTAGGCCTCATGCACACTACTGTATGTTTGATCCGCGTCCGAGCCGCATATTTTGCGGCTCGGGCGCAAACCCATTCACTTCAATGGGGCCGCAAAAGATGCTCAGGCTCCGTGGCCCCGCAAAAAAATGAGAGCATGTCCTATTCTTGTCCATTTTGCGGACAAGAATAGGCAGTTCTACAATGGGCCGCGTTCCGTAAATTGCGGAACGCACACGGAGGGGCTTCCGTGTTTTGCGGATTGCAGAACACACACGGTCGTGTGCATGTGTAAAATTAAGGCCTGAGTACCTGTAGTTACACGTGAATGGGACGGTGGAGCTGTAATTACTGCTCGCCACTGCATGTCGGACCCCACCCCCCAGACTGATATTGATCACCTATCCCGAGAAAACCAGGAAACCAGATGACCCCTTTAAATCAAACACAACGACAAACAGAGGTGTACCAAGAAACAAGGTCATTCGTTGACACGCCTGTACACAGACGCCGAAGGTAATCTCTCATGCACTTCATTTTAAAGGTGGTATGCCAATATTAAAAAATGTATAGCAGATCCACAGGACTACAGAGATGGGAATATATTCTGAAATGTATTAAAGGTGTATTCCGGTTATATCAAAAGTTAACCCTTACAGAAAAGACAGGGGATACTATTAACTGCTGGAACCCCTTTCAATCATGAGAATGGGGGATATAAAAAGTGGCAGGTCATGAAAAGCTGCTCCATTCTTTAAGGGACTGCTCAGCCATTTCCAGAAGTCACCGAGATTTATGGAGTTGCAGTGTGCATACTAGACCTGCAGATCCATTTATTCAGTGGGGGTCCCAGCTGTCAGACTCCCACCGGTCATTTATCTCCTTTCCAGTGGATAGGTGATAACTTTTAAACTTGGCACAACCTGTTAATATTTAGAAAATGACATGCCAAACATATGTTCGAAAGCAGGTCTACTGCAATTCCATAAAATGCCGGCAGCCTGTTTTA